>OZ035857.1:7526361-8126361 GCA_964034905.1 Itoplectis maculator | reverse complement strand
GGCGCTTATCGCGAAGCGAAAGCCATTCGGACGTTCCGAGCCGTAAAGTAGATGCAGACAGATGGCCGGACGCGAACGGTTTCGGGTGTAGATATAGAACGACGACGACGTAAGTAGGAATACAGACAGATACGGTGGTTTTCTGTTGTATCTATGTGTACAGATGGATAGATAGACAGATAGACAGACAGACAGATAAACAGTGTCATTTATCTTGTGTCATGGGACAAGTTTCTTGTGAGAATGGGGAAAACTGGCGTTTCACAAAAATAGAAAAATAAGCTTCTTGACTACACGAAATACAACGGGTCACATCGATGTATCAGTTGTAGCCCTTGCCGGTTTTTTGGGCGAAAAAAAAAATTTTCGATTTAACGAAGTTTTAAAACCCTATCCGATGGAAAATTCTTCGCTGATTCCAAATATGACGGGTATTTGCCCGAAAAATAAAAATTTCGAGGAGAAAAACGCGAGAAATGTTCTTCACTTTTTGACGAATTTTAACGCTTCACTCGAATCGATGTAATTTTTATTTGGATGAATGGAATCTAGATTTTCTTTTTCCATTCGAAAGATAACTCTTCAAGGAAGAGAATGTCGCCAGGCAGAACGCGATATCTCGATTCTTGAATTTTTTGCAGATTTTTAAAGTTGACCCTCATGAATCGAAATTTTTTGCAAGGGGTACCCCTTGCCGGTTTTTTTGGCGAAAAAAAAAAATTTCGATTTAATGAAGTTTTAAGACCCTATCCGATCGGAAATTTTCCGCTGATTCCAAATATGACCGGTTTTTGCACGAAAAATAAAAAATTCTAGGAGAAAAACCAGAAAAACGATTTTTCACTTTTTCCCAATTTTTGCACTTTACTGAAATCGGTGTGATTTTTCTTTGGATCAACATAATCAGGATTTTCTTTTTTCATTCGAAAGAAAACGCTTCAACGAAGAGAATGCCGCCAGGCGGAACGCGATATCTCGATTTTTCGATTTTTTGCAGATTTTTAAAGTTGACCCTCAAAAATCGCAAATTTTTAGAAGAGGTACCCCTTGCCATTTTTCCCAAAATTGGTCGAAAAAAAAATTTTCGATTTCGCCAAATTTAAAAACCCTATCCGATGGCAAATTTTCCGCTGATTCCAAAAACGACAAGTATTTGCCCGAAAAATCAAAAATTCTAGGAGAAAAACGCAAAAAACTATATTTTTTTCCTGACAAGCCACCAAATTTCGCGATACTAAACATCAAACTGCTGCCGGTTTCCCAACGACCTATCAGATGCTGAAAAAATCGACAACAATGGTTGCTCACGAACTTTTTAATAGAGGAACAACCACAACACAGAGAAAACAAGGGTCTTAGGGTGTTGCGGTTGATGCCAGAATTTGCTCAGTGAATTTGCAGTGCTCTCCCAAATTCTCTACGAGAAAAAAGAGCTCAAGTAGATACGTTCGTCGTGGTCAGACATCAAGAGTAGAACGAAGTGCTCGGGCCAATAGTGTACTGTACGTACCCCGACCTAAGCAGAGACACGCGGATGTGCCACAGGCAAAAGCAGACTCTATCAAGGACGAGCGAGGCGGAAATACGATTCACTCGCTCGCGCGCATGCGCGAACGCGCTCAGCTGGAAGCGTAGAAAAATACGTGTCTTCCGTGAGTGACACGATCGTTCATCAGGAGTCGGGAGAACACCAATTCAATTAATGTAATCTCTCGCGACACGTATTTGCTCTCTTTCGCGTCGCCAACGCGAAAAGCAGACGCAATCGGCTCCGAGAAATGCGAGGACGTAGGAAAAGAAAAAAGTAAAAAAAAGCGAAAGGAAGACATATCCGTGTGATCGAGGAACTCGGAGGGAGAGAGAGCAGACTTGAATAACAATTTTTATCCGGCACAAGCGAACGTCGGTGAATTTCGCGTTTCTACTTTTGAAGGGTACGACGAGAGAGCAGTTACATTGTCACAGCGAACGATACGTTTATCCTTTTTTTTTCAGTTTTTTTTTCTTCGCTGCGCCTACCGACACCTGTTGCAGTGTTTATGGACTCCATCGCAGAATCGATGCCGCACATTGCAGCGGACATAATCCACATTTTGCCGTATTACATCGCAGCCGTATCTACTGTTTCACCCGCCTCTCTCGTCGTAAGTTACGATGGTAGCAGCGTAGGTGGCTTACAGCGACGGCGAAACGGGCCAACTTTGATGGCTCCACAATACTTGCGCGTTAAGCGTGCGCCGTGAATACGTAATGAGCCCTCTAGTCTTGCCTCTCTCGGCGCGCTTGTTATACGGCGTAACAGTTCGTGATGAGAAAATACATACAGGGTCCCCTCTGTAGTACAGTTGGCCGCAACTGTGCAACCCTCTCGCTTACTATCCTTCCGCGAGCAAACTCATCTATCCATCTATCCGTCCATCCGTCTCTCTCTCTCGTTTTCTCGGAAAGATCCTCCTTTGCCTATGAAATTTCGGCGTGTAATGCCACCTCCCTCTCCTCCTCCTCCTCCTCATCCCGAAGATTCCTCATTTTAATGCCTATCCACTCCCCATTCTCGTGATACGGTGACGCACGGGGAACGATAATGTTATTATCCAGTCGGCAATTCCGGGCACGTCCTTAATAATATCTTGCCGAAGACGACGACGCAGACGACGAAGACGACGACGACGACGAAGAGCCTCCGTCTTCGCGCGGTGTGATCCTGTCTCTCGCCTCGGCGCTCGTCACCCGATCCGAGACGACGCACGGCCAACCAAAGAACACTCACGCACGTGGCACGTGCGAAAATACGCCTCGTACACCAGTTAACAGTGGGGAGAGAGCGAAGGAGAGAGAGAGAGGCGGCGAGAGGACCTGAGACGAGAAGCAGTCGGCGTCTGGATGATCGAAGATGCGCTTTGCCTACGAGAAATCCTTCCAAGAAGCATTGTACCTATTTTTTCCTCTCGCAGACCCTCCTTTTTTTCACTGCGATGAACTTTGGCTAAAAAAAAAGAGTGAGCTGCAATTAAACGGTTTTATTACCGAACAAAATCGAACGATCACGAGTTGAGAATCTTCGGGTTTGCTGTTCTCTCATCGTTCAATCGAAGCTCAGTTGCTTGAAGCTGCCGTCGACGCCGAACAGATCCATCCCGGAAACCGGCTTTCCCGGCCTCAGCGACTCGTTAACGCGGAATTTCCTGTCCTCGATGAACCAATCGCGTCTGTCCGTCACCTTCGTCTTCCACTCCTCTGCAAAGTGAATTGGAAACGGTACGTTTACTTTTTTTCCCCCAGTTTCTCTGTATTACTGTTACTGTTATTATTATTGTTTTTATCATCGATCGTCTCCGAAGTAGTCGACTCACTCGTCATGGCCTCGATAGACGGTCCTTCGCCACCGTAATCCGAGGGCAAAGCGCTCTTCGGTATGTATTTATACAAGTCGTTAGGATTGTTGTGCACCATTACCTGTAACGAATATAATAGTTTACCGGAAGAAGGGGAGCAAAAAGAAGAAGCGGCGGAAGAAGAAGAAAAATTGTTCCTACCCTCTGTCTCAATTTGTCGGACATGAATCTCTTGAATATCGCGAAAATCGCGTCGAAGGTCGGCGGAGCATTTATGAAGTGGAGGCTTTTGGTGCGCATTGGATATGCTTCCTGCAAAGTTTGAAACGCACGGTTTAGTTTTTTTTTTTTTTTTCAATGTACCGGAATTTATCTCCGGAGTGAAAAAAACTCGATAAAGAATTTTTGCAGCAAAGTACGTCACGCAGCTTACCTGGAAACAAGTGACCGCTTTCTTGATGACCGAAGGAGTGAATTGACTAGCGTGCTCGAGACGACTTCCGGTCAGATCTAGTACGGTGTCCTGCCCTGCAACGCACAACCTTCCAACGTCCCAAGGACGTCGGACGTTACGATTATATATCTCTCTCTCTTTTTTTTTGCGCGTTTTTTCATTGGCTAGAGTGAAAATCGCGCCAGGAAGAAATCCCGAACGCAAGGTGAGCATTGTCTGCGTAATACGTCTTATTGAAAATACGGTGCGACGCGGTTAACGACGTCATACTTCGCGTAGTCAACTAACCGATCGTCCTCGAGCAGCAGAACGTCCATTATCATAAAGAAGACGACCAGGACGTCGACAAAAGTATACTTCTTTGGATTCCATATTGCGCCACGCACCAAAATGATTCGGGGACCGTCGGGCCTCGCAGTTAACGGCAGTGGAAGGTACGTTCTGAAAAAAAAAAAAAAAAAAAAAAAAAAATTCCATTACCATTCGTGAGAATGAAAGACGAAAAAATAAATAAAAGAAAATGCAAATTTCGTAGACGAGCGCAGAAATTCGTACTTACCCAAGACTCAGAACTTCCTTTATCTTCGGATCCTTCGGATCGCGACTCGCGAATATTTCCGGCAGATGCGTTCTTATCGTGTGATAAGCGTCCAACTTCTCCTTCGTTCTCTCGAGGCTGTGCTTGCAGCCGCGCAAAAAGCTCGCCAGCCACTGGGGTTCGGTGCGCGCGTTTATGTGCGGCTGTTTCTTTAGCCATTCGGTTATGTAACCGATATCCTCGGTCAGCCTATCGTCGTCCTCCTTGAGCTCCTCTCGCGCGATCGCCGTCAACTCCGGGGAAAGGCATCGCAGACTCATTTTTAATCACACCTAACGTAGCAATAATAACAATAATAATAATAATAAAAATGAAATGCAGCTAGGTAAAATAATTTGGGCGAGATGCCTGACGATTGAAATGGAATGAGGAGAATAGAAGAAGCAAAATATATATTCGATTAATAATAATAATAATAATAATAATAATAATAATAATAAGAATAGTAATAGTAATAGTTATGTTAATAATAACAACGGAAGTTACGGGCAAAAATTAATCAACAGGAGTAAATAATTCCGTTTCTCGTACTTTCTTTCACAACGCTCACAGTACTCATTGCCAGAGTAAACCTTTGTTCAATACCAATTGTCCGTATATCATAAAGATAAAGATCGGGAGATAAGCTCAGGAGGGGGGCTATATGCACAATCGCTCGGGTGAAAAAGTTGCAACGGCAACGGCTACGAGATTGGAATCGTTCACCTGTCGAGATTTTTACGCTTTTCTTTCACCGTCATTGTTCGCTATATTCGCCAATCGGTATTGGCGCAAAACACACTTATATTTATATCTATATTGTAGTAAGGGATACAATAGCGAGCCGGCGCGCATGCGCCGTTGAGCAACGGAGCCGGGAACGCTGAGTCTGTTATAATTGTCAACGCGATACAATTTCGCGGACCAATCCAGGTAGATAAGGAATCGGGCAGCAGCAGTAACCCAGAGAACTATAGATATTACCGATGATTTCACCACGAAGCTTGTCACGTGGCTCGACACCAAATTACGTAATGCTTTCTTTGTCAAAATCGCGCAACGTTCGACGATTGCCGAGAAATCTTGGAAACTAGTCGCGCTTTATTGGAACCCGAGATAGAAAAAGAGAGGGCAGTGAGAGTGAAAGACTAAATAAAAAAAAAAAAAAGAAAAAGCAGGTAGGACACTGACTGGCGGCGTTCTCAACGCGACTGGCAAGGAAATATCACAACATTACCGCTTAAGGGGAATTTGCGGACGCGCCAACGATTTACCGATTGTTGCGATTACTATTATTATTATACACACGTACAGGAAGCGTTGAGTGAGACACACAAAGAAACACAGACGAATGTGCGAAGCAGTCATCGACATCGGCCCGACAATTATATACTTACACTTCCGGAGTCGTGTCTGCTCGGTGGAGGCCGGCTGCGCGACTATTCATCGAGTAAATAATAGCAGAGACTTGGGCGAAAAGCTTATCAGCCGCGCGAGGACGTCGATTGGTCAGTCGCCGAGCAATCTCCGACCCGTTAGGATCGTAGCACACGTTATGCATATATCTATATAGGTATACTCACGATTCCAGTCGAGTGTATTACCGACTTACGGTGACCTTGAACTGACTTACCGACCGAGCGAAATGGCAACAATCACACATTGAAAGCGGAAGCCTTTGGCGATTTTCACAGCTGCTGTTGATAGCTATTGCAGAATTTGCGGAACTTGTCTGGGAAGACGACGACGACGATTTGAGTGTTGGAAACTACCGTCTGACTAATTTTCGCAATAAGCGACTCGGCCGATCATTGCTAATTTTGTCGACGATCCCACACCTGTGCGTGTGTTTATATATCGTGACGCAATTGGTCGGCGAATCATCGCATGGTCCATTACCCATGGTCACGGTTACTCGACAGCTGTTACATAAATCCGCCGACTGGAGAGAGACTTCGGTGCGGCAATGCGCGCCAATTGTATCGCCGACGTTGCGCATGCGCGATCGGCTGGAGGGTTTTTTGACTTGAGACCGATAAACCCGTTAGCGTGAACGCGGGTAAAAAAGAGGGAAAAGAAAAGAATAAAATCACAGGACACAGTTTCAGTGACTCTCAGACGAAATCACTGCTAAATTCCGCATTCTCGTTTTCAATGAGCGAGCGCAAATTTCGCGCTCGGCATTTTCGCTGCTTGGCGACTAAAACAATAATGTGCCTCCAGCGAATAAAAAATCGCGGGAAGCTTGTGAGCGAAATTTGCGATATCGGACTTTACGCGCCGATGCCTTTGCCGGAAATATATCAGCGGCCAAAACGAATCTGTATCTTTACGTTTCGACGCACGCATTGCAATCGTTTAGTCAAATCGTTGTCTTTATTATTATCATTATTATTATTATTATTTCAATTTACTACGGGTAATTTATTTATTTAGGGTGCAAAAGATATATTAAATAAAAGGACGGTTATTCTAATCATCCATCCAACGATTTTATTTTTATTCAAAAGATATACGTTGAACAATCTATGATTTTGTCAAACCCTTGTTGGGTTTATTTATAATGTATATTATTTATACTTCTCGTTCCCCAACGGAGTTCGGATGCTCGAGCATTATTTTTCGCTCGGACTTCCACCAGCGAACGGATAGGACGCGTATAGCCTACGCGGGGATATTTAGTATTAAATAAATATCTTGAATTACAATTACAACACATAATTTTCTTGCGATTTAGCGTTATTATTGTTACATCGGAGAAATTTTCATTTGGAAAAAAAACAAACGTTGCGGCCACAATTGTCGATAGGCCGGCAAATAAAGCACAATATGAGAGTCTATGTGGTGTTTTCGTTTTCGCGATGGTATTCTCGAATATCGTTTTTATTCCTATCATCGAGGACGGCGATGCAACACTAGCGAATACTATTGATACAATACTCAGACCTCATAAGGTCTCCTTCTTTTATTTTTGTATGGTATTCTTTTTTTTCTTTTTTTTTTTGTCTTAATCCTTTCTTCGACTTTCGAGCTTGGGAACTTTTCTTTCGCAGGGTTGATATCGATTTCTCTCTGTCGGCGGTCGGTAAATCCAAGAAGGTCGACTTTTATTTGTCGGATTTCTTGCGGGAAGCTCCACAAGTCGAACAACCGACGCTAGGTTTGAGCTTTCCTTTCTTCTTCTCTTTCCAACCCTTCCTCCTGCTAAACATTTGACACGTCACATGAACACACTGATTTTTTCCATCTATAAATTTGTTCTTTAACGATTAAACGCTCTTCTTATTTTTTTTCGTGTGTTTCAATTAGCTTCAGCTCTACGCATCTTTTCGGTATGACACAAATTCGGAGATATCGATGCGTCGTATCGCTAAATACGCTCTAACGCCTGTTACACATTACACGATCTACGAATACTCGGGAAATGATCTCTGATAACTCTAAACGGCTTCAATGACTTCCACGCAAAAAAAAATATGGGTTACATTTCACTGAGACTACGAAGCAATTCCATCGTTCTATTAATCGCGAGACTTTGACAAAGAGCAACAAAAATTAAATAAAAATCGAATAAAAAATATTTTTGTATATATAGACCCATCCATTCGCGGGCCTAACAAAAAAATGTATACATGCTAGAAAATTCAATAGAAAAGCAAACGATTTTCGTGTGCCAACGTTAAATTGTATCCTCAGTATCCAACGTACAATTAATGATCTTAAATAAATATAAGCGTTACGATTAAGAGTCACGAGACAAATCACAATAGTTATTCGGTTGCGAACCTTGTGCTTGTTGCTTGGGGATATATATTCGGGAAGTATCGTTCAACGATCGTAATTGGCATCTTTAATTCTCCTGCAATGCGATAAATCGCTCTCTACTTTTCACGTACGAAGAAAAAAATAACTTTTACTTTTGATCTGATATGGATTAATTCGCGCAACAGCGAAATACACGAATTGACCCTGACACTGTCTCTGTACTATTTTCTATTATTTTTTTTGTAAATTTTTTTCTCGTTTTTTTTCGTTTGTGTTTCTTTAGCGATAATACAGCAACTAAGTTACGAGCGTTTCATGGGCGCAATATCCTGCCTATGTTTACAATGCATTCGTTGTAAAAGTAATACAACTTTCTAGTTACTGGACTTGTTGTTACCGCAGTGGAAGCCGTTACGATGCTACCTTCGAAAACAACGCTATCACATAGGAAACGTTAGACTCCTCATTTCTGTGTATCTAACGACTATTTTACATCGTAAAATAAGCGTTACACACGGATATTATTATTTTCTTTTTGTTAGTTCTGTTTTATCTCTACACAACGCGTCTATAAATACATTCGCAAATATTTAAATCGCTACAAAAATGCTTTGAGCCTTCTACTGCTGCGAATCTATCACATGAAAAAAAAAAAAAAAAAAAACGCAATATTGTCAGGGAAAAGTGGATTTGGTAAAAATAGAATAAATCTCCAAGAACGTCCCTCACTTCCTCACTTCCTCACTCTTTCACTCTCTTTCGTTCTCTCAGGACAACACAAAGGTCAACCATCGTTAAACGCTATCTGCCCCCGCCGCCCCGGCGTCTATTTTGGCGAGTTTGATTCTAACTTTCTTTCACTATCACAGGATGGCACGCACTTGGTGTTTATCTCCGAGTTATTGCTGTCCACGGACTCATTGTCCGCGTCTCTCTCTTCGTCCTCGTCCTCATCCTCGTCTTCGTCCTCCTCCAGAAGCTTTTTTCGCGCCAGTTGCACCGCTTCCCACTCTCTGTAGTGACCCTTTCGCTTCGCTTCGAACGCCTTTCGCTTTTCTGCAAAAAGACACCAAAATAATCACAAACTCCAATCTCCACGACTCGGAAAAACATTTTAAGCTCCGATCGCTCACCTCTCTCTTCGGGAGTCTCTTCGTCCTCCTCCTCGCTGGATTCTTCAAATATTTTGGGTTTGCTGCTCTTAGCCAATCTAAAATTAATCAATCCATACACATTAAGAGTCCCTCTTATCTTCCGTCTCTGCTCAATCTAATAACCGCTAAAATTCAGAGCACGCGACTTACTTTTCGGCTATCACCGCAGAATCTAATTCGTCGTGCTCGTGTTCATTGCCGACACCTTCGTAATTGTACGGCGTCTTCGGTTCGTCTATTTTCATGTGCCCATAATCCTTCTCCGCCGGATGCAGAGTCGCTATGATGTTCATTTCGTCCCATTTCGTTTCCTTGTTGGGTCTGCGAAGCGAAAAAAAAGATCAAATCTCAACTTACGAATTTCGCCGTTTTCGCGAATGTTACAAAATCCGAACCCAAAGACACAAACATCGAACACGTTTTATTTACCTGGGCGCCTCGTGACTGTCAAAGCTACTCGACGTCTTCAGGATTCCCTTGGAGGGTCTCTTCCCGAGATTCTCTGCCATTTTATCAATGTAAATACGATCACATGCGACATTCAACCGACGCGACGGTTGTCATCACTCGATTTATCAGCTCAGTCTTCGAGAGCTTCTTCCACCGTATTCGTCAAAAGGTTTATATTTTTTTTCCTCTCTCCCTCACTCTCCCTCTCCCTCTCTCCTTGTCTCACGAAGTGTGATTCACCCTCACTACCTTCGGTCCGTTTCCATTGATAATTGTTATTATTTCTCCTCTCCGGCTGAGTAACCGGAAACGTGACGAGCCTGACGAGAAAATACCGGAAGCGCTCGGAGAACGACCAATTTTCGAGATAGCTTACAAAAACAATAATTTTCCGAACCGCAAACCAATATGGCGGCTGGGGGAGGGGATCTGTGATGTCATTTGCGGGAATGCGCAGGTTCCATGAACTCAGTGCGACGCTTCAAACTGTTGCCGCTGAAATACATTTCCGCGTGACCCGAGACTTCGTCACGGAATTCCCGCGACTCTGGTAACGCACTGTGTGCTAAAAATAGTTCGCGCTACTGACCGAGATGTATTAATAATAAATCAGCATCGACGGCAATGGACGTTATCGTTTCTCGCGGTCGCGCCTTTCGAGTCGATCTGCGCAGAATCGATTGTGTCGAATCGATATATCTGCGAGTATCGATTCCTCGTTACCCACTTTCTGCGCTGCGGACGTTTGTTTGCATAATTTGTTTATTTATCCGGAAGGAATTCCTTTCTGACTATATTTTTCATATCGCGTGTCGTAATAACCTAAAAGCGTAGCAAGTATCGTGTTTGCATATTCGCATCTATAACGTCGCAAAGTTCGACATTGCTTCGCATCAATTATAACTGCGTATGTAAATCATTACTTATATATATTTAATAATTCGTCCTACTTCCGAACACAGGAAAATCGAAATTGGACGCCTGAGTAGCGACCTACCTTATCGACAGTCGGTAAGTCGCGCAGTGCTTTTTGCAGCTCTCTGCCGGGAACCACTTTTTCACTACGGATTCGAAGAGCTTTTTCTGTATCGACGGAGAGAAGCACAGCAATATTCCCCACATGCTTTATGACCTCTATGGTGTATCATTCGTATACAATAAATATTTTCGCGTGAAAGTGTCGCAAGCGGCAGAATTCGTGTTCTCTGCTCAGAGACGCCGCAAAGCATTCTTTTTATTTCGCGATACGTTATCCTAGCTTATCGCGACAACATCGTTTGTGAGCCTTTCTCCAACAGTTCTTTCCGACGCAGCGACGCGGATACCGATGCCTATGTATCGTTTGCCTTGAACGCATTGGCCGCGCGCCATGAACGCACACTCCTCGCGACGAGCAATCGACTGCGTTGACTCTAATCAGCTGACACTTCGCAGGACTCTGAGTCTCTCTGCTTATGGCGATTTGCAGTCAGTATAGTCAGGTTTGTCGTCAATCGCGTCACAGCGGTTTACGCGACGTGGCGAACGCAACAAACGTGCGCTGCGATCGATGACGAAACAGCCGCGACCGAAGGCAACGATTGTATCGGAATATTTATACACATTGTTATTATCGTCCTGGTTTATATAATGGCTGCCTCTTAGTCCAGTACTCGTCGACTCTCGAGACTCGCAATTAAAAGAGCTCGGAAGATCCAACGATAAGATGGGGCTTCGGACAAAAAAAGGCAAAAATGGAAAACGCCTCTCTGACGCGACACACGCACACGCACACATCTCGTTTCTTCCAAGATGGCGGACGTGCGCTAGCGACGATAAGAGCCTGAGACGCTCGCGCCGAGCGATACGTCCCAGCATTGCCCCAGATACTTAATTGATACTCGCAAGGGCAGCCGGCGTAAATAGAACGACGAGCCTCGGCCGCGACGACGCTCGGAAGTCGGCTTTGTCCGTGCTCTTTGCCACTGAGAGTGACGCGCTGCAGCTCTCGGCTCGCATCGTTTACACGCAAAAGCAGCATCCTGTCCATCCGCGAATGATAAATTACAACTGCGACGTTTCGAACGACCAATTGGAACGGCCAATTTGGCTGTACCAATTATTTCCGGCGACGTGGTTGACGATCCGCAAATCCTCGCATATCGTTATATTATTTTAGGATTTACTGCACGTCGAATGCTGAGACGACGAGACTCGATTACCGGCAGACGTTGCTGCAGCGAAGCCAAAGTCGCGTCCATCGTCTCCGACGTCTAATCTCCGTCTCAAGCGTCGCTTAAGCTGAAAAACATCTTCGGCATGTAAAGTTATAAAGCGATTGGTCTGAGAATGATTAGCGACGATGCTGCAGCCACAGCCATCGGTCTTTGTTACAGCGACGATGCATAAGAGAAGGATCCTCGACAACGCCGAGGAAGAAGGTAGACAGGAGCAGCAAAGCAGGTAAACGCCGAGAAGAGCTAGATCAATACGCGAGCGCGCGAATGTCTTTCGTAACGCATCGTCTCCGTCCAAGTGTGAGAAACGGTGGACAGAGGCGCAGAGCGAGAGCGACTCGAAGATGCGGAGGACGCGCGAACGACGCAAGCGGCGAGAGCCGCGAGAAACGGCCGAAAGAAGAGTCAGGCCTCAGGACCGGGAGAAGGATGCGAAAATGCCATCCGCGTTCGCGTATACTCACCGCGGGGACGACGACGCGGCGCCGGGGCGGCGGCGGCGGCAACACCAGCAACGTCGTTGGTAAAGCCTGGACGGACGGGCGGGCGGAGGGGAGGTACGTATCGCGCTCGAAGAAGCGTTCAGGGCGCTAGGAGAGGGATGGCCGACAGCGGCGGCGGCGGCGGCGGCGGCCACGAAGTAGGGGAAGCGGGTCTGGGGGCAGAGGCGCGCGGGGGCGGTGCGGAGGGAGAAGCAGAGGTCAGAATCAGAATTGGAATTGCAGATGGCGCCTGGCTGCGCTACTTCGGCATCGCGGCGGCACACACCGGCCGACGCGAGTCGAGTCATCCGGTTGGGGCAAGCAGGGAGGGAGGGAGGGAGGGGGGGGAGGGGCGAGCCGGGTGTGCTGCTGTTGTTGCTGTTGCCGCAGGCTTCGTTGTCGTCGTGGTCGTCATCATCGTCGGAGGAGGCTCGAAGAGTCAGCCTTTCCGTTTCGTCGCTGCTGCTGCGACTGCTGCGACTGCTGCCTCTGCTGCTGCGCGTAATCCCGACGATACACACCGCGAGAGAGCCGAAGAGGAAATCGTTCCCTTCCGATTTCCAATCGCGCGATACTCCGGCGCACGCCGGTGGCGCTCGGGCGAACTCGGCTACCTCCGGCGCTTCGACTAATATCTCTCTCTCTTCGCGAGCGCGGAGAGCAGTCAGCCAGCTTGCCGCTGCCCCTGGCTGAGGCTGTTGCTGCTGCTGCTGCTGCTGCCGCCGCCGCTGCTGCTTACGCCGCTTCTGCTGGCTGTGCGGGGCCAGACCGTAGGGCGCGTGCACGTAAACACGAGTTGTGGAAGGAGAGAGAGAGAGAGAGTGGTCGCCGCTGCTGCTGGTGCTGCAAGTCGCCATTGCTCCGTGCTCGTTCGGTCATCCGTGCTCGCCTTGCGGAGGAAGTCGGAGCATTCAGACACGGAGGTTCGTTTTGACACTGCTTTTCGAGTGACTTGCCTCGCGGCCTTAGATTGGTAGTTTAGTATATTGAGGGTTTGGGGAGGACGACGACGCGACGCGTCACTGATGAAACGAGTATGCGCTCGGTTTCTTCAACCGGAAGCTGACGGACCGTGGTACGAGGAGAAACGGAAATTGGTGACCAATGGCGGAGGAGGCTCGTTCCTTAGCGGTCGCTGCAGCCACTGGGCTCGGCTCCTCGCGGACTGTCGCGTTATCGGTCGTTTAGCTGCTGTTGCTGCTGCTGCTTGAGTATTGTACGCAGCCTCGGTTGACTGGGTCGCAGCACATCGGTTGATAACGGTCGGACTTAGGCTGTATGTGGAAATATAACAATGCGCTTTGTATCTGAGAGTATTCGCGAGTTATCGGGTTGGCCTGTTCGCATGTATCGCTTGTTGGTTGTTGGAACGTGAATTGCGCGGATAGGATTGTCGACGGGCGGAGAAAAAGAGGAAGTTTGGTCTGTGGAACGGAAATAGGGAATGTGTTCGTTTCTTGGGTTGTGGATAATAATTGAGAATTGCGGTAGATTCCCGATTTTTGGCGATAGTTGAGAATACGAAAATTAATTGACAATAAAATAGGATCATTTGCCTGGCGAATATTAATTTTTTTATTCTGGTGTTTTGAAAAATTGTGATCAACTTTGATTGCTGAAGATGTGTTCTTTCTATTTACTGGAAATTTATGACACTGAATTGGATGATGAAGCATAGATGTGGGATTGAATTTTGTATTTGTGGACGATGCGTTTCAACCCTTATACAATTGTTGCTTCTCGATCTTTCAGAATCTGATGTTGAGAGGCAAAAGGAGGTGAAATAAAACGGAGAACATAAACCAAGGATTTCGTGATGTCCGAACGTTCGCCGCGCCTTCGAGGATTGAGGCCTCGAACCAAGCATCGGCCGCAGAGACAGAAGATTCAGAGCGAAGCTTCCGACACAGAAGATGCAGAGGAAAGCGCCGGCCAATCCAACGCCAACAGCGGAGACCAAAATCCTGAAAACTCGGAGAGTACAAGAAACGACAGTGACGACAATGAACTGCACATTGAGATAAAGGACGAACAGGAAGAAGTTACTGTCGAGAATAGATCCGACGCGGAGAGGAATTACGAGTGCAAGATTTGCAAGACTCCGGTGGATTTTCCATCGCTCGTGGAGTATCTGCGGCATCTTCGAGACGAGCACCAGGAAAAGGTGAGAATTGAGATTTTTCCACTCTCGAATTGATTTTCCACCCAAATTTTCCAAAGTTTCCTAATTAACTGTTCCATTTTTTTCAGGGCCGAAGTTACGAGTGTCCGCACTGCGATTTTTCGTGCCAGCATCCGAAGAAACTGAAGGCGCACTGCGACGCGGAGCACAAGGACGTGGAGGACGTTCCCGCGTCCGAGGAACTTGTCCCCAATCAGTGCACGATGTGCTCGTACATAGCGGCGAATGCCAGCGAATTGGAGAATCATCAGCGCGTGCATCATCTGAAGAGGCGATTCTTTCGATGCACAAAATGTTCCTACATGACTCACGTTCGGGCGCGATACACAAAACACGTGAAATATCATTCCATGCCGATGATCAAGTGCCTGGACTGCGACTTTCGGACGCCGTACAAGGTAAACGCGATTTGTGCCTTCCAAAACTGATCGTGCGATTCTCGACTACTCAGATGTCCTCCGTTTTGTCTGTTGTCCAAATTTTGTCGCAAAAATCAATTAGCACAATCGACTCACGTTGATTAATCTCCTCTCTGCAATTTACAGTGGAATTTGGACCGACACACTCGCAACCATGGAGGAGGCGGAGCTTTTCAATGCAGAGCTTGCAATTTCACTGCCGACATACGTCAGAGTCTGACTGTGCACGAGACGAATCACCACGAGCCGCCGGTCGGACAGGCTCATCGCAAGCTCAACACACCCTTCGAACGAAAACCGCGCAACGGTCCCAAGCGCTATAATCAGGTATTTACATCGCCGGAATTTTTTAATTCTTCATCGCCGGCATTTTTAAATACTTCATTGCCCATTTTTAATTCTTCACTCTCTCATCGTGCTTTTTTTTTCATCAGGTCGGAGCGAGCGATTACCGAGATCTGCCGAATTCTGCGAGTCCATCGCCAGTGAAAGCTCGGAGTCCGGTAAAGTCGCCGGCCTCCGATGCGGGTGGAAGTTCCCTCGAGGAGAGGAGAAACGCCATCGCCGGGGCCGAGTGCATAGCTCTGAAGTGCGAGGAAAAGGGCTGCCAGTTCATCACAGCTTGGGACTCGGAGATGCAGCGTCATTTGGCGGAATCGCACGCGCCTGCAAATTCGCCAGTTAGATCGAGAAAGCCTTTGCCGATGCTGATTCCCCTGAGTCCGGAAAGCAGCGCGAAATCGAATGGGCCGACAAATGGTTCGTCTTCGTCGTCGTCGACGCTGCTGAAGGTTCCGAGAGTTCGAGTGAGGCCGGAACTCGCGAAAATCGCGAGGGACACGGAAATGGCGAAGCTCTACGGTAATCGAGAGGTAAGTCTTGAAATTTTTTATGGGGGCCAAAATAGTGAATAAAAGCGAATTGCTGAAATAGCGAATTTAAAACTAACGAACGTCTAAATCTAGAATGATCATCATTACAGAATTCGCTATTTTAGCCATTCGTTATTTTGATCATTCGGTATTTGGACCCCACATTTTATTAAAATGCAGTTAAAATAGCGACTGATTAAAGTAGCAAATTTCGTAATGATGGTTATTCTAAATTCAGACGTCCATAATTTTTAAATTCGTTATCTTGGCCATTCGCTTTTTGGTCATTCACTATTTTGAATCCCAACCGAAATTTTGACGGTTCTATAAACTACTCCAACAGATTCTCAAGTGTATCAGTAAAATTCGCAATACTTAATCGCATTATTCGGCTCGTTTTTCACAGTCCGGCAACGCGAAGAAGGACTCAGGTGCGAGCGGCGACTCGTTCGAAAAACGGAACGCCTCGTTCTTCGACAAGCTCAAGGAGAGATTGATGACTACGACGAGCGCTACGGTCGTCGGGGGTTTGCCGCAAGTAGCCGTAAGTAGCGCCGCGAACGATTTAAAGTGTTGGTGTACTTACGAGGCGAGTAGCCCGGAGGAATTGGCCAGTCATAGTCAGACGCATCACACCGCACTGAGCGTATCCGTCGGGGTGTCGCGCTGCCCTAAGTGTAGAAGGCGTTGTAAGAGTTCCACCGATCTTCAAATGCACACGAGACTTTGTCGTGCTACGGCGAATTGTGATTTAATCCCAAGCGATATAAGACCGGAGAGCCCAGCGAATGTTGCGAATTATACGGCCGCCTCCTGCTACGGTGATTTTGAGTTTCCGTTTCACGTGGACTGGGACGGGAGTTTTGGAGGACTGAATTCTTCTGGATCGTCGGTACGGGTTTTAAGTTCAATTTAAACGACTCTTTAGTTGCTTTATTTTTCCCATACTAAAAAAAACCTTTGTTAATTCGATTTTTTTCTCTTTACTTTCCATTTGATTTTTCTCTTTTTTTTTCCATTTGATTTTACTCTTTTTTTATTTCAATTTGATTTTTAAATACGCATAACTCTCTAACTGTCGCTCTGAGAAAAGAAAAAAAAACTCGCCCACGTCCTACAGTGAACGTAGAAACCGTCTTATGGAACACCAATGAATGCTTTTGGCAGGTCGAGGGAGTCTCGGGCCACCCGCTCGGACGCAGGGTATTCAAGTGTCCTCATTGCCCATTCTGGGCGTCCACTGCCAGCCGATTTCACGTGCACATTGTCGGTCATTTGAATCGCAAGCCGTTCGAGTGTTCGCTCTGCGCGTACAGATCGAACTGGCGATGGGACATTACAAAGCACATCAAGCTCAAGGCGGCTAGAGATCCGGCTCACATGACCGCCAGGGTGCTTATGACTGATGAAACTGGCCGACGTAATTATTCCAAATACAACAAATATCTCGCTCAGGTCAGGAAAGCTATTGCCAAGTAAATTGTTATTACAATTCGCTCGATTAACTTTTTTTTTCCACGTAGTCCGCCATACATTGTCAGTGGTTCATCGTCTTTCCATTTTTTTTGCTCGACGGAATGACAAAGTCATCTTATGTTCAGAATCATCGCATTGGGGCTTTTTATTCTTAGTTTATTTTCGTATCAATAGTATATTAATAGAGTAGTTAGTGTTTTATCGATGGAGAATGCTCAAAATTTATTCAATGTATGTGTTTTTTTTAAATTTTTTTCGTCAGGTCGAACAACAGGGTACGGAGGAATCCGGGTTGGACGAGGGCCCGCCTGGGGAATCCCGGGTCGACGAGCCGCCGAAGAAGGTTCTGATAATGAGCAGCGATTCGAAGGAATATTTGGGAGGTCCACCGGAATTGACACCAGCGCCGAGCGTCGATCACGCGGACACGAATTCGATGAGCATCCTCACGGCTCTGAATCTGCGTCCGCCTCCGCCGCTTAAATCCGCTGCTGCCAGGAGTCAGGGTCAATCTTTGTTGAAAAGCAGTCCGACTGTGGGAAACGCGATATCAGTACTATCGACCACTGTTCCTTTGCCGGCGACGAACTCGCACGCGGCTCCTGAGGAAACAAAACGTACTTTGTGGAAGTGCAAACGATGCAACTTCCGCGACTCCAACAAGGAAACCGTTTTGGCTCACGTGAAATCGCACTACGATACTGTCGACCACTCGAGCACTGATAACGAGAAGGTGAGACTCTTATATCGACGGAAAAAAATCTGATTTTTTTATATCGACGGAAAAATAGCTGATTTTCTTATATCGACAGAAAAAAAGCTATCAGTATTAGTCAAGGATCGACGACTAATTTATGTGTCTTTCCTAATTTATTTGCAGAGCGAATTCACTTGTCCCGATTGTCCGTACACGTCCAACGATCCGACCGCCATGGCCATTCACCGGATTCACCATCGCCCCAATCTAGAGGCCATCTTCAAATGTTACCTATGCCCGTATTACGTCAGCACCAAAGCGTAAGGACCATTAATTCTTCTATTCAATATTAGTTCTACATTAACCTTCGAGTCTTTTTCGCTAACTTCCAATTGTCTCGATTCAGCGAACTCCTGGAACACGCGAGACTTCACGGCGAGGAACTCGCAGTCGTCCATCAGCGAAGCATCGATTCGTTGTCACCACCTTCGAAGCATAAATCGCCGCAGAGAGCCTCTTCTTCCGATCACGGTAACTCTTTTTTTCCCTTTTCTTTCTACCTTATTTTAAATTCCTAAAAAAACGTATTTTTTCCCTTTTCTTTCTATCTTATTTTAAATTCTTAAAAAATATCTTTATCCACAATTCCACAGAAACTCCATCGAAATCCGAGATCGCAACCGACGCCCAAATCTCAATGCCATCAATATCCACCGTCCACGTAAGCGAAACCGCAACCACCGACGGATCAGCACCGCCACTATTACTGGACACCCGTGCCTTGCCGGACACGCCTCTGGTCTGGGTGTCCCGATCCGACGGAACCCTCGCGAAGATGCTCAAGTGTCGTCACTGCCCGCACGTTTCGTCTCGTCGCGCGGAGGTTCGCGATCACGAGACAATGCACGTGAATTCCCCTACTTCAGGACCTCTGGTGGCTTGCCCGGACTGCAGTTTCACCTGTTCGCGTCGCGACGTGATGGAAGCACACGCGGATATGCATCTCGGCTCGTTGGGAACGGTCCACTGTCTCGTCGACGAGGGTCGAACGGACGCTCAGCAGCTCGACGACCTCGCCACTCTCCTCGGACTCGCGAGAACACCTTCCCTCGGCCCTGAACCCGATCTTCGCGACACTCGTCTCGTTCACTGTTGCTCAAAGTGCCCGGCGCGCTTTCTCTGCGAGAAAGAGCTGCGCATTCATCTGCGCTATCATTCCACGGAGCTCGCGTACTCGTGCCAATGGTGTTCGTACGCTGCCCGCCAACCGGCTCACCTCCTCGCTCATCAAAAAGCACATTCCTCCGAGTATCAGGATCGCACTCGTTATCTCCTATCAATTTACGGCCACTCTCAGCGATACGCTCCACCAAACACCGCTTGCGTCGAGGCGAACGGCGACCGACAGCAAAATCAGCAGCAAACTTCCGTTAACAGCGGACGAACCTCCAACGTCGCTTGGATCGTCGTCGAAGTCGCTCCTCCGACTTCCGCCCAAAATTCCTCGAATCCCGAAGGAGGAAACGAACAGAAAGCAACCGGAAATCAGGTCTTCACTTGCGCCAAATGTCCGGCGCGTTACTTTAAGCTCGACGCGCTGGAGTATCATATGACGCTTCACGGCTCGAATAATAGATTCAAGTGCGCCGAGTGCGACTATTCGTCGAAAACGGCGCAGAATCTGATGAAGCATCAGGTGGTGCATCGTCGACATGTTGAGGCGAGTGAACCGGCTGCGATCGCTCCGCGGCCTTCGGTTCCGCTTCCGCCTCCGGATCCGCAGTTCGGAGTTAGCATGAGAGGCAATCCTAACTTCGTGTATCCTGGCTGCTTGCGAAATGGTCGGATGAAGGAGAAGCGCTACAAGTGCCATAAATGCCCTTCGGCTTTCGAGAAACGCGAACAGTATCGCGTTCATCTCACTCTTCACGGCGCAAAGCAGCGATACCGTTGCGACAAGTGCGACTATTCGGTCAAGTACTATGCTAATTATGCGCAACACGTGAAGAAGCATCAGGCGAACGCTCAGGCTCAGGCATCGCGACGACAATTCGAGACCGAAGCCATTAACGTGGAAAGCGACAGCGTCGCGGAAGTCGAAGCTCCTGAGCAGCGAAGTACGAAAAATCGCAGGAAATCGACGATCTCGTCGGGAAATTCGGCTGCTTGTGAAAATGGGAATGCAGCTGCTGCGACGAGTTCGGCGAATGCGATGCAGACTTCGAATCAGGATAAACAGTCGGTCATTCTGATGCAGAAAAAAGGCGTCTCGGTGGCCATTTCCGAGGCCAATAATAGACTCGTTCGATGCCAGGATTGTCCGTTCAGTGGTTCGGATAAGGATGCGATGGACGCTCATCGTCGTCGTCATGGAATTGAGAGACTCACTCCTTCGTGTCCGCACTGCGATTACGTTCCCAGGAAAGACGAGAACGTAGGTGATCACATAAGATTGCACTTTACGAGGCTCTACAGACCAGAATCTTATCTCATCGTTGAGCTCCTTTCGCTGACGATGCGACCGCTGTTTGCTGATAAGAAAGAACCGAAGCACAAGGAATCAGAGATTCTGTTTCGCGAATGCGCGGATGGAACTTATTTGCCGGCTGCAGAGGCTGCTGGCCAATCGCCAGGCGCGCCGAGTAACGCGAATGGCTATCAGGAAAAAGTGATCGTCGATCCGAACACTGGAGAAACGAAGCATCGTTATTCTGCATAATCGAACGGACGATCTGTATATATTCGAGGAAAAAAAACATTCTGTTCACTGTCCAGATTATCACTAACGTTTGGGACTGATTTGATGCGCTGATAAATTAGTGCAATTATAATCCGAGGGTATAATTGCTCCTCGGATGAGAAACTCGTGAGTCCTGCGCGAAAAATCATTGTAATTACCGTTTTGTTCAAGTATTTCAGTGACGAAAGACGAATCCGAAGGAACGGAGCCACATTGTCTATGTATAGAGAAAAGCGTTGTGTGATATATAGAAGAGTTATCTATAAGATATCATGCCCAGCTTATGTATGTAAAATAAACCGCTTGTTGCCAGATAAATCTGTGATATACTTTTTTTTATTGCAGGAAATCATTTTTTGTTACATGGACATCGAAAAAAAATGTATCTAAAGTGTATAAACGAATTGGATTTCACATCCGAGGATATCTCGGCGAGAGACTTATCAAATTCTAAACTGCGTGTAAAATCTATCATGGAACTCGTCAATGTAAAAAAGAAAAAAAAATGCGCCTTCGTGTTTCCATAGTATTTACAGAGATTGTGAATTAACACATTGATACAAAATATTTGCTTACATCGAAGACTGCAATGGAGTTTATAATACCTAGTTTCAACATTATCATCGAAAAAAAATGATCGACGCGACGAAAGTGATATAAATTACACAGTGATGCTTTCGCGGAAGTCATTATTTTTATCTAGTTCATTAAAACAAGTAGAACAGTACGTATTTTCACATCACAAGACTGAAGGACGCTAAACAAGCGAGAAGAATCTTCACTGAAATTTGAGGCCGCGGTTACCGATTTGTGGGACAAATTTTACTCTGTACTGAGCGATTTTCCAACAAATTGCAACACGACCTGACTTCATTTTTTTTTCTTCGCTCAGAGAGTCAGGAAACAGTGATTCTATGGCACAGTTTTTCTACCGTGAATCTCTCGTTTGCTTGTCAGTGGCTAACAATCTCGTTGACGCACATATTGATAATTGGTCGCAACTCTTGCTGCGCATAATCCTCGGGAAGAGGCAATTGCGACACGAGATGGACGAGAACGCGAGCCGTAGACCTGTTTTCGTGCGGCTGAACGAGCAAAAGGCTCCGCGCTAGATGCAAAGTTCGCTTGGCGATCTCCGCTTGGCACAATCTGTAATTGAAAAAGAACGATGCATTTATATAATGTTAAAAAAAATCGAAGAAAGTGTTTTCAGTGAAATGTACCTTAGCTTCGCAGTCGGACAAGGGAAGTGATTGATTTTCGTGCACAGCGACGTCAACTGTGGCTGCAAAAGCTCCAGTTTATAACCAATCTCTGAACAATCTCTATTCTTCAAAAACGACTCAATTTCCACAGCGACTGCCATATAATCCCACAGCAGTTGACCCTGATAAGCCCAACCGTTGACGAGATTGTTGCATTCCGCTGGTACCAAAGGACTCAGGAGTGACCTCAAGTATTCGTAGTTTTCTGCAACAATTAAAAATTTACACTTAAAACCAGCGAAACTAATATACAAGTAGTATGCTATTTACATGAATTTTTTCTCACCGTTTATTATAGCGTCTGCCGCCAGATGTTCGATGATGACTTCGTGAGCCTTGTTCCAGAGCTCAGCCTGAATGAGATACCACGCAGCCTCTCCGTATCTTTTCATCGCGCAGCCTTTCACAGCCTTCGCCTCGTTGATCCACATCGACGGGATGCCGAGCTCTTCTTTCAGGAATTCCTCGCGTCTCACGTAATCAGGATCCTCGTCGATCTCCACGTGTCGCGATAAGAGGTCGAGGACTGCTTTGCGACGTCGTGCAGTGTCGCGAAGATGCAGCGCGACGAATATCGCCCAATGCCATAGATCGTAGGCTTCCAGTTGAGCCGCGAAATTCGCGTGCGTCAGAGCTGCGACGTGATCGGAGAGATGCGAGTATCCCAGTCCAACCACCACTTGTTGCACCAACCAGCTACGAAAAAATAATTGCGCAATGAAAAAATTCTCTGCGAAAAAGATGGCGGTGTCTTGAAACGGATTTTATACAGCGTTTTTACCTGAGCCTATAATCGAACGGATCGGCGGTGTGTGTGAGCGGATTGAGGAGCTCCTCGAGCGGATGATCGCCTGTGCAGTACAATTTCAGAAGATGGTAGCAGAGATCGTAGGTCTTTTTGCCGCTGCTTATCTCAGCGACGAAGTCCTCTCCTTTGTAATCCGGCAAAGGTGCAGCTGCGTAGATGTCCATCGTCGATCCGTTGAACGCGGCTTCGTAGAGATCGAGCACATCGGTGATCGAAGCCGTTGGGGAGGATAGGTACCAGAGATGAACTGCTAGCGCTCGTTTCCAGTCGAGACCCTCGCAGACGTTCACCGAATCGTCTCGGCAGGATATCAATTGTTCGCCGGCGACCAACATGTACAGTTTCAGGCGATTTTTAGAGAGGTCCGCGACGACGTCAGTGGCTTGCCATAAAGCGAGCGTTTGCTTCAGCAACTCTTTGACGGACGAGGCACCGCCGAGCTGAGAGATTAGGAGAGCGAGATTATAGTCGCCGACTTTTCTCGCTTCTTGGCAAGCTTCCTCCAATTTGTTGGCTGTGAAAAGAGAAGAAAAAATTTGACAATTATTCGATGTCATTAATCGAGGTTTCCTGTAGTTATTTTTTTATTTACGTACCAGACAGCAGTGTAAGTATGAGACGATCTTCTTCACTGATTTCCGCGATTTCACGTTGAACAGTTTCCTCGACGACGAATTTGAGCCACTCGCCGAAAGCCTCGCGTCTCACCATCACCGTCTCGTGCTTTTCTTTGTCTATTAAACCAAATTATTTATAGTCACGTTAAAAACGTTAAACAGACAATTTATAATCACGTTAAATTTACGGTTTACTTTTCAAATGATAAGAAGATGCTTCTAATCAATTACCTGCGTTGGGCTGCAAGTCTGGACTGTTTCCCCACAGAGCGACGCACAAGCTCCACACATCGCTCGCGTAGATCGACAAACGATCAGGCTCAGCGTCATCCGCCAGTTTCTGAGCCTTCGACGAATGCGCGTGAAGCGCAGCGAGAGCGAAATCGCCGGACGAGGCACCGATCACTGGGCAATCGCCTTCCTGGCCCATTACGCAATGGTTCAGTTGAATTCGAAGATGGTCCTCAATACTGTCCTAGAAAGGAAATTACAGAAACGATTGTAGTCAATGGAGAAATTAGCAAATTGAGTTTTTGTTATTTACAATAATGTATAGTTACTCGAAATAATTTTATGTGATCGCCACATAATCACAGAAATAATTTTATGTGATCGCCACATAATCACAGAAATAATTTTATGTGATCGCCACATAATCACAGAAATCAGCAAATTAAATTTTTGTCAATTAAAATAATGTATAGTTACTCGAAATTTTTCTATGTGATCGCCATCAGCTCCGGCGCCGCCCAAGATTCGCATTCGTTGGACGATGCTGGTCGACGTAGTGTCGTCGAGTAGCCTTCCGGAGACGTAAGTCTCGATCTGACTGAAGGTATTGTGAAGCGGCACAACGGCCGCCTGCTCCTGGCTGCTCAGCGACACGAGAGTCAATCCCGGTCCCCAGCTGGGCTTGAACGTTCGTCCCATTTGTATGCCAATGTCGGCGATGCACTGGAACTTCAGTCTGCTGCAGATCGATCGCTCGAGGGGAATCACCTCACCGCGGAATTTTAATACCACTGTCGTCGGGTTGACAATTGGAGGTGGGAATGGTTTGCCAGCGGTCAGAGGCTTCTCGGTAATCACTTCGACCGGCAGCTTCGGCTTCGTCTCTGGTGAAGAACGTTTTAAATGTTCTCAGTCCGTTTTTTTTTTTTTTTTTCCTAAAGTAGTTTCCCTGAAAAATGTCTACGTACCTTTGCTCTCGTACATCGAATCCTTTGGCGACGCAAATGGCAATTGATGGTGAAGCGTCAAATTCGAACGCAGAGTCGGAAAATACGAAGGCTGCGTCACGTGGCCCTCCTCTTTGATCTCGCTGGAATTGAATTGTCCCTTGAAGGGCGGTTGCTGCGCCCCTTCGTGCATCGGCACTGTTAATAGGGAAGAAAAAAAAAAGTGGATAAAAATCAAGGAACGCAAAATATTATCTGCAAAAAAAAAAACGCACCATCGTTGTCGTCATCGTCGAAGAAACTGGCTTTCATCAACTGCAATTTGTGGCTATCAGTGCCAACGATTCTCGCGTAAATGGACGTCGGGCTCAACGCTGACTGCTGCTTGTCGACGAGATAATCTGAAAGTACCGAATCGCACACGTGACGAAAAGTTGTCGATACAATTCAGGAGACTCCGGATGTTAATTCGAGGACGTTAATTCGACTCTACTTACTCAGCGGCACTATATCGTTCAGCTCGCTTTCGTCGTACTGACTGAAGCTCGCGGTTTTGTCAAAACTAATGACGTTGCCGTTCGGAGAACGGCGGTCGACGCCGTTCGTCAGCTGCTTCGGAGGGATTATATTAAGTAATTTAAATGTCAGACAATAAAAACTGTGGGTTTTGCTCACACAAAGGCAATAAAATTACGCCGTTTATTTGCATCTCAATGTTTGGCTACAAGAATTCATTGTCGTCTAACGCACCTCTTTGTCGACTTTCGTCCCGGCCGCCGAAGCTTGCGCTCCTGGTGTCGGTGGACCAATCGGTGGTTTCCGTTGAACGCCTGGGGCAGGCTTCAATTTTTTCATTCCCTGATCGGTGGGTACCTCGCTATCGTCGTCGTCCGAGTCACTCAGTCCGTATTTCGAGAAATGATCGACCTACAAAAATTCAAATCATTAACCCCGCACACAAATCTTTGATTTGTGATTTCTATGCTCTGAGAATATTTACCTTGAAGACCCAGGAGCCAGTTTCCGGGCGGTACTCGAGGAATCGAGTGTCGTGCTTGGCCGAAACGCGGCGCAATTTTCCTTCGTAATTCATCGTCGTCAGACGATGCGGGTCGGTGATTGGCTTGTGGAAAGACTTGTCGTGAGGCCAGACTCGCTCGAGAGTCACCTGGGCCCGCCGATTCAATCCTTGACCCACGGGCGGCTTCTTTTCATCATCAGGATAGATAATTACCTCCTTGTCGCGGAAGTGCACTGCACGAAAAAAATCATCGATCAGTTAGAATCCAATCAAACTTTTATATATTTTTTTACCTAAAAATAACATCGAAATTTGGGATCACACTCACCAATTTCATCGAGGTTCAAGCCATAGATATCGAAGGATTCCGGGAAATAAACGTTTCCGTATCCTTTACGTCCAATCGTGAAATTCGGGACTATGCAGGTCTCGCCGCGTACGTAATCGTCCAGTTGCTCGATGGGCGGAATTGTGTAGTAGCCGACGCGACGCAGAGTCACCTTCGAAAGGGTTGGCTCGCAATCTTGTTGCTGAAGCATAGATAGCGGACTCTCGTCGAGATCGTGACTCGAATCTGCAATTTTTCGTCGAGTGAAATTACCTCAATTACTTGTCCTGATTTTTTTTTTTTTTTTTTACGTACCATTGAATACTCCAGGAGAATCACCAGCGCTCTTATTCGCTCCCAAAGAACAATTCAGACTATCGTTCGCCGAGGGACTCTTGGCGTGACTCTGGAATCCACCTCCGCTGCTGTCCGATCGGAATTCTATCACTGTGTTCTCGATCGCCTCTTCGGGAATGTCTGTATTGCTGAGCGACGAACGCTGGCCTTGGGACTTGGTGCCGAGGTCACGTCTTATCAACCTGAGTGCGAATAAACGAATAATCTTTAAGAAATAATCTTAAGAAAAATGACAAATGAAATAGAATAGTAGATAAATTACCATGAAGCCGACGAAGAGCGTCGGCGTGCAGCTTCGGCGCTCTTCGCCTGATTTTCCTTGTCCGTAGCCTCGATATCGTTGCCTCCGGAAGCTGCTGCGTCGATACTTTCGTCTCTGCCGTCGTTGTTTCGCGGGGCGTTGACATTGTCGTCGGCCGCCGCTGAAGAGCTGCTCGTGAGAGGTTTCGGTCGGAGAACCAAACGCTTGGCGTTCGGACGCGGCTGGAACGCCTCCAGCAGAGTCGGATCTTCCTCCTCGAGACCCTCGAAAAGGGATTTCTGGAAATTGACGGAAAATTCGTTACAGAACTGTCTGCTATAATTTTTCTCGATTTTTATTTTTTATTTTTTTATTTTAAGATCTCTACTGACCTTCGACAGCTGCACCGCTGTGACGACTCGAGCTTTGACCTTGGGAGAATTGTTATTCGTGGATACTTTGTATTGCGGACTGTTGAGCGATTTCGCTGGATTCGCGGGTTTCAAAAGTTCCTCGGCTTTGCCGGAGGCCTGCGACAGAGAAGTAGGATTAGAATCGAATGAAACTAAACGAGAAAATCTGGCGCACGAGGATATTTACCGGCAGAAGGTTTTTCAAAAGAGGGGAGTCACCAAAAGGGGCTGATACAAGTGCCAAGATCTGTTGGTGCACGGGAACGGAGCTCGAATTCTGTTGCGTTTGGTTGGATCCCATTCTGCGAAAAAAGCACATAAGCTCATCAATTTCTCCATTTTCTCCATTTTCATTTTCTCCAATTTCTCCATTTTCATTTTCTCCAATTTCTCCATTTTCACAAACGAGACTTGACATAGAACGATGGTGAAATATTTACCCGCCGCCGAGGAGATTCATTCCCAAGCCAGGGGCGAGATTGCTGCCCGTTCCGAAACCCGTGGTTGGTCCGAATGTACCAGTGTTGTTGAACGTCGTTCCGGTCGTTCCGCTTCCGAAAAGTCCACCAGGTTTTGATTGCCCGAAAAGGGAGCCACCGCCACCCAAAGTCAGTCCTGTGTTTGTGCCTGTTGAAAAGAAATAGAGAATAATATTAAGTGACCTTTCATACGAGCCTTTTTGCTCTTTGCTAGACGAAGATTTTACATACCAAGTCCCGACGATGAAACAGGCGTAGCACCGAAGGAAAATCCAGTTGTCTGTCCTGCGGGTTTCAACGATGAGTTGAACAGCGAGGTACTTGTGTTTTGCGCAGTGCCAAAACCTGTGCCGGTTCCGAAAGTAGGCGCAACTGTTGCTCCGAAAGACGGCGCATTTCCGAAACCTGTGGTTCCTATCGGTTTCGCGCCGAACATCGAAGTGCTCGTGTTCGCCGGTGCAGTCTGTCCGAAAGCACCGAAACCCGAATTCGACGTTGCGATGTTGAACGCTGACTTGTTTTGGTTGAACAATCCGATGCTCTGTATAGATATCAAGACATTGTATAGATCTCTGCGCAATATTTCCAAAAAAAAAATAAAACCTTGCATCGTCTGCTTACCTGACTCGGTTGAGTCGCTCCGAAAGCTCCGAAACCAGTGTTTTGTGTTCCGTTCATAGCTCCGAATCCGGTAGTCGCGGGTTGAGCGGTATTGGTGTTAGCGAACAGCGTCGTTGGAGCAGCAGCTAAAACATAGATAAGCAGATGTAACAAATTTGGAAAAAGAAAGCAATCGCAATAGAATACTCTACAAAATGGTCAAAACTGTGGACTGTGGCTGTGCTCCCACAGCCAAATATTTGTAAAAATGAAAGTAGAAATCCGTTAATAAATTAAAATTAAATTAAATTATATAAAAATTAAAACGTACCGCCGAATGGCTTAGCTTGCGTATTCGATCCAAACAGACTCGACGATGTTGTGGGATTAAAAGCGAAAGCGCTGGTCGTGGTGGTCGGCGCGCCGAATCCAGTTCCGGGCTTTCCGAAGAGGCTGCCCGACGCTGTTGTCTGATTGGTAGCTCCGAATCCGGTTGTCATAGCGCCGAAACCTTTACGGAAATTTACGCAATTCATTATTGTAATAATTATCCTAATAATGTGCAATTAAAAAAAAAATTTCAGCGTCGCTTACCACTCGGAACGGTGCTCGTTATCGTTCCGGTGTTGCTGAACGGCGATTGCTGAGCGGTTGCACCGAAAAGGCCAGTTGTCTGACCAGCTGTAAAAAAAGAATTGTTCGTCTGAGATTAATTCAACGACGCGAAAATCGCACGAACGAATTCTTTATTCATTGTTCATTGTTTATTTACCCTGATTAGGTCCCTTGAGGCCCAATGTGTAATCCTCCAAACGCAGCTCCTCCAGCGATTTGTTCTCGTACTCCTTCATCACCATTATGCAATGATGCCGCGTGGAGATGTTCTGCGTAACGCCATTTTTCACCATCGTGTCGCTTCCGGTCACAGCATTGAATTTCACCACGGTTCCTGTTGTTCCTGTCGTAGTTGTATTACTTCTGAATCCTGGTCAAGATATATAACGTTGTTCCTATGCCGTACAGGTCCCGAAGCCAAGGTTTGGAAGCGCGAGACCGCGAAATCCCGAGGGAAATAAAAATAAACAAAACAAAGATAAAACTCACCTCCACCGCTGCCGAAGAGACTTGTGTTCGCCACTGTGTTCGTCTGACCGAAAGGCGTCGTCTGCTGGACCGTTTGCTGAGGCTGTCCGAAGAGGCTGTTGCTCGTCGTGGCGCCAAAGCCAAAACCTGCGGGTTTGTTGGCTTGGCCGAAGGCCGATGTGGTCGCTCCGGTTCCGAATAAATTGGAGTTGGCATTTTGCTGGGTTCCGAACAAGCTGGTGTTTGCCGTTGTTCCTCCGAAGGCTGGGCAAAATTATATCGACGAGTCAATCGATTAGCATTCAGAAAATCGTACATTTTTATTCGGCCCTCGTCAACGATGACCCAATAACGAGAATAATGAGAAGCGAACTGATCCCAAAGTCTGCGCAACCTATTCGCAATTAGCAATTACCTCCGAAAGACGATTGGGTGGTAGCGGGCTGTCCGAACGCCGGCGCTGCTGCGGTATTGCCGAACAAGCCGCCGCTAGTCGCACCTGTGGGTTTAGCACTAAAAAGTGAGGTATTGTTGCTACCAAACACTGGAGTCGACCCAGTGCCAAAGCTTGTGGTAGAAATCGGTTTACCGAACGCTGACTGCCCGAACGGACTGCTCTGGGTCGCCGCGTTGAACCCCCCTGAAACGCAACGCGAAACGTAAATATTTACGTCCCCGGCAATGACCTCATCACAACTCAAAAGAACTTACCAAAGGATGTGTTTCCCGATTGGCCAAACATGATTTACTCTGCAGTCACAGGCAGCATCCACGAGCGCGACGAGCCTGGCGGAATAAGTGGGATAATTGTAATCAGACGAAGATTATGGCTCACGAAATCCACTTGTCGAGTATCGCAACGCCCGATGACTCATTGTTCGGTATTTACGACGGAGAAGCGCGCGCTCAGTGGTAAATATCAACAAAGCAGCTCGGGAGTTACGATACAGGCGCCGATGCGGCGACGACGTGGAGAGAGAGAGAGGAGAGAGTGAGTGAGTGAGAGAGAAAGAGTTGCATACGATACCCAAACGACGAGATTCACCTTCCCCGAGTGAACGAGGATTCGAGGCTTCTGACGCAGCAATTCGACGAATAATTTTGTCGGCGTCGTATCGAACACCTCAGTCGAGCCTCCTTCGTGGAATATCCGAGTAGCCGTCACGTTCCGCGCTCAAATACCTCTCATAACCTCTCGCGGACCGTAACGGTCGGTTTGTGCGCAATTCCGCCGCACGTTTCGGAATCACCAACTGCCTCGAGGAGAACGATAAAAAGGCAAAACCGTGGACTAGGGATTTTTTCGATGACAGTATTTTTCGTTATCTACAGAAGGTAAGACAGGCGAAAATAAAGCGCGAAATTTGAGACAGAAAAAATTGGGTATCACAGTTGCGAAAGTTGGAGATAAAGATAAAATGCATTTATTGGTATCACAACATTGATTATACATCTAACACTGATAGTCGTTCTAGGCGCAGTTTTATTGCAATGCCTATAACATTTTTTCGAGCAAAGACAACAGCGCGTGGCATCTCTCCTTCACCTGGAATAAATAAAAGAATTGAAAATGTTTAGTCTTAGAAAATGTTTAGTCTTAGAAAACGAAAATGTTTAGTTTTAGAAAATGTTTGATATCAATCGTTTGATCAATCAAATGTTCAGTAATGTCTGGATAATTAATTCGGGATATGTGATTACCTGTTCGACGCTTCGATCGCCGAGCATAGCGCTAACAGTGCCGAAAGTCGACTCGGAATAGTCCTCCTTGATGTTCTGCAGGAGAATCATATCCTCGTTCCTATCCCAAGGCCGGAAATTCGTCGGCACTTCTGTGTCCATATCCACATCAAATTCCGATTTTATCACCGACGTTTCCATCCTTTCGCAGCCAACGTTTGCCTCAGAATCGCTGCTATCCACATTCGACTTTGCACGCGAAGTGGACTGCTCTTCGGACTGTTCGCCGGATGTTCCGGGAACGGCTCCGTCTGCGACGACGCTGATTGTATTTTTCGACTCCAATTTAGCCTCTCGTCGCTCCGCTCGAGTCTCGCGTTTGCTTTTCAGCGGCGACGTCGGCTCAGTGATTGCTGCGCTCGTTCCCGCGATCGCTGATATTTCAGTGGCTCTCGATGGTTTCCTCTGATCCGAAGTCTTCGGCGGTGATCGAGCTCCTCTTCGCGACTTCGACGTCGATCTTTCGCCGTCGTCGCTGTCCTTTGTCGGCGATGTTTTCGTTGAGCACGATTTTTGAGTAGAATCTTCCGCTGCAGAGTCGTTCTTTGAGGATTTGCGACGTCGACTCGTCGACGGAGCTGGTACGAATCGCTCCGTCGTTTTGAGGGAAACACGAGCGATGTTTTCGAATTTTTCCTCGTCGTCGCCTGGGAACGTTATTTTCGCGGGTCTCAAACCTTCCAATGTTTGTAGGTATATTCTGCCGTTCAGGAACTGGAAGGAAATTGTCGCCCAATTAGATTATCAATCTTTGTCTAGAGATATAATGTCAAATCGATGGATTAGTTTCTTACTCTCGTTCCGCAGGAAACACAGTGCTCGGTTACGGTCTTTGAAGTGGAATCCGTCGAATCGTGACAGTCGCACTTGCAATTATCACCGCCGTAAGGATCGTCCTGAGACGTTGGCAATGGTAATTCTATGTTTTCGTACAATTCCGCCGAATCGTCTGTGTAAATCTTGTGCTTGTCGTACGGACCCATTGGACACGTTAGATTCTCGAAAAGATTTACTGCGAACAAGCTGTGAAATTTTTTTTATATACAAAGTGTACATTTGTAACTTTGGGTTGTAGATTGAAAAGATTCTCACCTGTCCGGCGGTTTTTCCGTCGGCAGAACCTGAAGAAACATATCCATCACGAGTGGATGACCTCTCAGAATCGGATCCATAGTCGCGCGAACGTCTTTTATAGTCACAAAAGGATCAGAAGCCAATTGAGTGATTGCTTTCATCACTCTCGCCAGACGTGACGGTTGTTTCGCGAAATATATCTGCATCACGTTCATGAACTCGCTCATTTTTTGCAGCATCGTGTGTCCAGTCGACTCGTCGATCATCGCGGCTTGATGGGGCGTCAGGAATAACAAAGAATCCGTGCGCAGCTCCGGATAATCCTGCAGATGACTGCACACGTCTTTGTAGAAATTTATCGCGAGAGAATCCTTCGCCTCCCGCGCCTTCTCCCTTCTCTCCTTGTCCCGAGTCGACGACTCGTCGCTCCGATCGTCGGGCACCGATTCCTTAGCCTCGGATTCGTTTATACGCTCGAGCTTTTCGTTGTACTCCAGGTGCAACTTTATAACGGCTCTCAATGTTTCAGGATTGCTGGTTTCGAGGGTCGAGTGCAATTTTTGTAAGTACGAAGTCGCGTACTCTGCAAGAAAAAAATAAAAAAATCAGAGCTCGTCGAGCGTAGTTGCAGATAAAAATTTTCAGACGATGAGAAACTTACTCGTAGCTCTCTCTTCCTTCGCAGCTTCGCTCTCAGCTTCGAGCAGTCGCTTAATGCTCTCCAATTCCCTGGCTTGTTTGGCTCTCTTCCGATTCGCTGTGTCCTTCTTTATGGTTGTGCTTGCGAGCATCAGCTCTGCGATTTCGTCCTCGTTGTCCTGCAAATAAAGGATCTTTTGATTGACCGAATCGCACGATCGACGAAATCCTGCGATTTGGGCTGCCGGCCTTTTTACTTACGCCTTTCGTAGATCCGCAAGATTCCTCCGAGTCTTTCGAAGATTCGCTCTTGGCTCGGGACTTGACCCTCGCGCAATTCGACACCGGTTTCGACGCCGAAACTTGCGTCATCAGTTTCATATTCTGCGCACTTCGGATTTTCGCGAGTCTCGGCGTTGTTTGCCTCAGTTGCGGCGATCGCGACGTTGGCTCTGACTCTTCCGCGACAGTTTCCACGTTCGTCTCGTCCACGGCGAGAGGGTCCACGGCCTTTGGACCGTCTCGCGCGTAAGAAACGCTCGGTAACATATTGACTATCGGATTTCGCAAGCTTTCGTCGATGATTATCATCTCGGGAGCTTTCAAGAGATCGATTTGTTTCTTTGGCAAATTATTGATCTTATTTCGCATTTTTTTGCGACCGTTGTAACGATTCTTTACGTATTCTTGCCATATCAACGGCAAAAGACTGGGACTCTGATCTTTCGGAGCTATCAACTCAACATCTAACGTAATACAGTGGATTGTTCCAGGGGCGCGTCCTGTATTGTAATACGTCTGAAAAAAAAAAACAGTTACCATTTAATTTGTCATAAATTAAAATTTAATTGTCATGGAAATTAGAATTCTTCGGAAATTATCATAGATAAAATCATACCTTTATTGGATTCGGCCTATCGCTGATTTTGGCATCCTGAATATGCTTAACCATCGCATTGGCCGGTCTGCAAGGCAGCATATACTGCGTTATCAATTGCGCTGTGTCCTGAAGCTGCATCTTTTTGTTCTTAAATTTTGTCTTTTTCGCTTCGACGAAAGGCACGAATTGTTCCAAGCCAAGAGCAATGAGACTGCCAGTGACAAAAGGGAATATTTTCTCAAAATCTGTTATGTCCTTCAATATTATTAGAAAATGTTTAAATGTGATGCGTACCATTCTTCGGAATTCAAGTACTTTCTTCTCGTTGTATTGAGCAGCGATAGTCTGAATGGTGTGTGCGGCAAAAGTTGAGGGTACATGAACGCTTTGCATTCGACGATTCGCTTTACGAGCTCAGGATGAAATTTCGGAATGTACTTCTTTCCCTTTTTCCCGATCGCTATTTCGGTCCGAACTTCCTCGGACACGAAATCTTGGTACTCCGAGCGAAATTTTTCGTCCTCGAACTGCTTTTCCCAATCGTCGACGAACTTTAGAGACTCCGCGAGATTTTCGACGTTGAACGCAGAATTCGAGCCATCTTTGAGGTAACTAACAATTGTAAGAAAACATAGTCAGATATCTAACTTTTTGTGAAATTCAATATTGACTTACCTCAGACTGCTCAGATTTTCCTTGCATTTTTGCGCGTGGGAATCCAGATCCGGATGCATGTACGTCATTGCAAAGTGTTGAGTCATCAGCTGAACGTGCTGACGCAATTGAGTCGCTACAAGATGACGCTGATCGGGACTGACCAGCTTTGGGAGTTCAGGTTCCGACAACGCCGGAAGAAGATCAACCATACAATTATTCTGAAATAATGAATCATTATTAACATAAATCAATCAGATCCAAAAGCTTTGCTCGCATATTTCGTCCTCCCAATAAATTACCAAGGAATTATTTGTCACAGTTGGCGTCGAGGTTTCGACAATTTTTTTCTTCTTCGGCTGTTCCACTTCGTCTTTCGCGAACATATCCTCGAATTCGAAGAGCTCGGCAACCAAATTGTTCAGCTCTTTTTTCGTAACTTTCACGGCTTTGTCCATCCTCAGCTCTTCCTTGTCGACTGCTCAAAACGTGTGTAATGTGTTGTTACATTTTTCGTATAATATTTTTTAAGCCATATTTTTTTAATATTTTTTTTTGCGACTTACGCAAATCCGTTTCCTTGTCCTCCAAAATGTTATATTCGGGATCAGCTTCGGGATCGTCCTCGATCGTCGCGTCGTGACCGAGGGGCCTGGTGAATTCCTTCAGGAAATTGTCCCAGTCCTCGTCGATGTCGCAATCCCAATCGTACATATCGGTTGTGATGTCCGGCGGAATAAAAGCCTGTTCGATCTGCTCGAGCGGAGTCTCGCTCAGGCACAGCTTGGATCTCGTTCGCTGACCTATGCTCTCTTCCTCGGTGGGCACATGAGGAATCCTGATGAAATACCGATTATCAAAAATTGTCAATTGAAAAAAAAATCGGTCGGGCTTCAGCGGTAAAATTTACCCCGGAATTTTGAACAGTCCTTCAGTGTCGTAGTGAACATCGACGGGGGCTTCTTGCTCTGAGGTTTGTGGCGCATCTGCAGCGTTTGCTGGCGTCGAAGGCTGGGAATCAACGTCGCTGCTCGTCAAGAGATCGGCCTCAGCGTCGTCGTCGCTCTCCTTGTCCTGCTCTGGACTATATTCCTCATCGGACGAGTCCTCCGACAGATCTTTCTCTATGAGCACCTGAACCTCCGATGACGCAGCCTTTTTTATCGGTGTTATGGGCCAAGGCATGTTCGGCTGCGTCTTTGCCAATTCTCTGATTGAAAAAAGAAAAAAAAATAGAATAGAATCTTTACATCTAAATATCAATATAATTATAAGAAAAATGTCTGAATAAGATTAAGGACAGTATCAAATTGCTTCCTATGTACGAAATATCATACTTTGCTTTTGCTCTGGTAAGTTTCGGCTCAAAAACTGTTCCATCCTCTGTATTATAAAGGCTGTTCTGTACCATCGCCAAAACATGTTCGTTGGTTATCACGTGCTTTAAAATATTCTTCACATTAGTAGCAGTTAAATTTGTCTTCGCAGCTTTGGCGTCCAACTGCCTTTCAATCTCCTCTTCCATCTCGTTGAGCGCACAAGTCTCGTCGACCTCGATTCTTGTGCGCTTCTTCGGCGGTTCATTGTCGTCGACCTCCGCAACATCTATTTGCAGATTAGGAGTCTCTGAGTCCGAAGAGTCGTCACTTACTACTGATTCCAGATCAAAGTTGAAGGAGAAGGACAATTTCTTGGGAGATTCATCTGTGGCCGGTGGCGACGCATCATCCTTTTGCGTAACCTCACTTTTTGTTGGTGTACCCATTTTGTTGCTGTTGTTGTTGCTGCCGTCGCCGTTGTTATTGTATTAAAAATCGAACAGCGTCATTTCCAGGATCACTACATGATTGTTACTATTATGAGAATCTGCTTCCTTGACGCGCGTTTAAGAATCTCGCTGTTCTTGGAAATACTTTCATGGCTATTATCCAATTATTCAACAAGAATGTTATATGTTTTTGTTCACATCACGAATGTCTCACATCTCAAACAATACACTGACATTTAGGCGGCGTTGACCGACTCTGCGTCTCAGCGAGAGTGGAGTGAAATCGCAAAAGGGGCTCAAGAAGAATAACTCTCATCGGCCAATCACAGATCGAGCATTTCACTATTACTGGAACACGATTGGCCGCCGATGCAAGTCACGTGGTCACTGCCTGTAATTAACGCGCGAAATCGAACATTGTAGTCAGGTTAGCCAACTTCGATTCGAGGGATTCGAGCGTAGCAGACGAAAAGATTCCGAAAGCTACGCAAAAGTCGGTAACAACAAACACATTTCCACGTGGAACGCGGAAACAATTTCTCGGGCTTCGGAAAGACCAAATAAATCTAGTAAGAATGATTTGTCCGTAATTACATTACATTTTTAATATATATAAATAATTAGGATCAGACATTGTCGTTTAAAAAACGAGCTGCTGGTTGCAGCAGTTGACCGGCTGCTAATCCGTCGCTCTTAACCTTACAGGTTTGCCCTAAACGAATGCGGACGATTGTTAGGATGTAGAACATTTTCGACACTGTCTGGTCCTGGTATATGGCTGGTTTTCAGCTTGGCGTTATCGTCTCGCGTTTTCATTTCACCCTCGGCGTGCGAAGTTACACCAAAGCGTGGACAATGGTTTCCTTGCTGGTTCCTCCCGTCTCTGTGAGAGGAATGACTATCCTGGATCGAGAGGCTTTTGCAGTCTCTGTGGAAGTTCCCTGCCTTAAATTTGAGGCTGCGAAGCTTTCTGACGTCACTCCGAGTCTCAAGAAATATATCTTGAAACTGAAGAACCTGAAGCCGATTCAAAGTACAGACAACGGCACTGTCGTTTATTTGGATCCTAAGAAGATTCAGAGTATGAGCGACTTTGAGGAGAAGGACAGAGAAATTTTGAGCAATTACGCGAAGGAAGTGCAGAAAACGCAATTGAAGTTGAGATACGAGAACTGGAATTCGGATGACATTTTTAGGGCTGTTTTTCCAGAGGGTTTCGAGATACCCACTTCGTACAGCAAAGTTGGGCACATTGTGCATCTTAATCTCAGAGATTGCCAATTGCCGTACAAAACTTTGATAGGACAGGTTTTTCTGGACAATGTTTCTCACGCAAGGACAGTCGTGAATAAATTGAATACAATCGACACGACTTATAGACACTTTTCAATGGAAATTTTGGCCGGTGACGACGACACTGTCGCCACAGTCAAAGAGAACGGTTTCACTTATCAGTTTGACTTTGCTCGGGTGTACTGGAATTCTCGATTGTCGACTGAACACGCAAAACTCTTGACTTTTATGACAAAGGGCGACGTTCTCTATGACGTCTTTGCAGGCGTTGGACCATTTGCCATTCCTGCAGCACGAAAAGGTGTCAAGGTTCTCGCTAACGATTTGAATCCCGAGTCTTACAAGTGGCTCGAAAAGAATGCGATTGCCAACAAGGCGAAGAATCTGAAGGCTTTCAACAAGGACGGCAGAGATTTTTTGAGATCTGAGGTGAAGAGGGACATCATCGAGAGGCGAAACGCAAAGTCAACGGGCAACGAGCACATAGCAATGAATTTGCCAGCTATGGCCAGCGAATTTCTCGATGTACTCGCCGGTTGGTTCACCGAAGAAGACGCGAAGAGAGTTTGCGCAAATCCGCCGATGATTCATCTGTATTGCTTCGTGAAGACAGACAAGAGTCACGACGATCCGATAAAGCTCGCCAAAGATCTCGCCAAAGCTCTCGTGGAGGAGAAAATTGGCTGCTCCCTGACTTCGGAGTCCCTGAAGATCATCCACCACGTTAGAAATGTATCACCGAGCAAGGAAATGATGAGAGTCTCGTTCTATCTCACAGAGAATATGATAAACGTGGAGGAACCAGCAAAGAAAAAGCCGAGAATAGACGACAGTGCCGTTAACGACGCATTAAATAACGATGATATTGTAGGCCGCGATGGGGAAGAACAGGAAAACGGCAAAGACGAAAAATGTATTTAAAGTACCGACAAAGTCTGCGGATTCCAAGACGAAAAATTCGCCAAAATCGGGAAAAATAAAGAAGGTAAATATGATCAGCAAAAATATGAAATTTCACTGATCCTTTTGTTTCTATCATTTACTTTTTTTTACAGACCAATCGGGACACCGTGATAAAGAAGAGCAAGGAAAAAATAAAGCACATAGATCAACAATTGGACACTCTGCGTCCTTTGGTAAACGCCAAGGAAATTGCGAATGCAAAGCCATCTGCGAAGGCAAAGAAACTCGAACGATGCGTCGCTCCACGAACCAATTTAAGGTCATCACAAGTCGCAATTGATCTGATGAAAAATTTACAAGTATGAATTTTTCAGTCAGATCCCCTTAAGCAATGTTTTCTATATCTATTGTATAATAATTGAATTTATCGAGAATATATTCTAATTTTTATACTACACTGATGTGTGTACTCTGAGCGAGTTATTCGTTGTGACTATCAAGAAAAAAAAAGCCGCGCCGTGTGCGATAAATAAATTGCCAGGGACTTGTTTTATTGCACTCGCTTGATATTATCACGTTACAATGAGTTTTAATTACAGAGGAGCACATTAGCTTAATTGTTAATCGGTAGTTGAGATTCATTTCCAAATAGTAGTTTGCCGAGTCGTGGACCTAACTCGAAGCCGGCGGCGCGTTCACAGTTTCGGTCGTGGTGCTCGTGCTGTCGGAGGCCGGAGGCGCCTCTTGCAATTCCAGCCACGGGAGTCTCTTCTGGAGCTCCAACCTTGTGAAGAATCACATAATGAAAAAAAAATCACACTCTAATATCGATGCGATTGAAGGGCACGACGAATTTTTTTTATGGTTCTCAGCGTCTTTGTACCTGTATCTCGGATGACTGATGGCGTAAACGTAGGGATCCAGACAAGCGACGAACTTGCAAGTACAGGCTGGTATCATAGTGATTCCAGGTGTGAGCAGTGACTTGTTGCCGAATGCGCCGATGAGGGAACAGACTCCGTAGGGCGTCCAGGAGCTCACGAAGAGGAAGCAGATGGTGATGGCCGCCTGCGCAGAATCATTTTAATTCGACCCGAGGAAATATTTATTTAAGAGTAATTTTTGTTGCCAATTCTCACCTTGGCGATACGAATTTCCGCGGATTGGGCGTTGCCATTGGTGTTGCTTCGCAAGCTCTCCACGTTCATCTTTTTCGCCTGCTCGCGCAGAGCTTTCTCGTGATTCACTACGTGACTCACGATCTGACTGTAGTAATAGATGATCAGGCTCATCGGTATTACGTAGGAAAAGGTGAATATCGTTCCTACGAAGTATCGAATTTCGGCGCTGTCGGTGAGATAGTCGAAGCTGCAGGAGGTGAGGAATCCTTCTGGGACGAAACGTCCCCACACGCCCATCAGCGGCATCAGACCCCATGGAAGGACGTACGCCCATATTAGAACGATGAAAAGCATCACCTGACCTCGCGAAAGCTTTCCGTCCAGCGGATGGGCTATCGTGCTGCAATTCAGAAGAGAATGATAAAAAAAAAATTCGTCTCGCAATCCGTTTTTTCATTTCATAGTTACAGGTACTTCACCTGTATCTGTCGTAAGCGATCGCCGCGTTCGTCATCGAAGCTCCAATTCCCGACAACGAGCCGATGAATCCGAATATCTGGCAGCCCAAATTTCCGAGGGCGAAACCCGTGTTGAAGGAGTTGTAGATGAAAATCGGCGTCTTGATCATCATGAAGAAATCGCAGAACGCAAGATTGATGACGAACATGTTGGACGGTGTTCGCAACGACTTAGCCCTGCGGAAATAATTATTCGTACATATAATTTTTGCAGAAATTCGTGAAGATGATGGACATTTTTTTTAGCTAAAAAAATCGATGGTCAACTTACGCGCAGAATATCCATAGAACGAGACCATTGCCGAGGAGGGCTACGAACGTGAATAGAATGTACAATAGGGCTAGCAGATAGTGAAGGGAGGGGTTGGGCTCCGGATAGACCAGCCAATGTTCCGGTATGTGAACGAGCTCCTCGGCAGGGACGTTCCAGCCAAGCAAACGTGGTGGTCCTGCTGGTAGAACTCTCGCCTCCCAATGAACACTGCTGTTCGACATCTTTTGGCCCCTCTACCGTCCACCAACACCCCTCACCTTACTCGCTCGTGCCATTTTCCCGGCCTTTTATACGTTTCCCGCTACACACACCCCCCTCGGCGAAATTAATTCAACGCTGGCGGCTTAACTCCGCTAATTCAGTTATCTCTCGAGGCTTCGCTCGTCGCGGCTTAGCCGTCTGGATTATCCGCTATTACTCCACGGTCAGCAGAAATATTCTCAAAGTCAAATCCATTGCCAGCACATCCCCAGTTTTTCGCGCCCCGATCGCATGACGAAGTCGCGAAACGGAGCAGCAGCAGCAACAGAAGAAATTTGAACCCGAGCTGAGTTCGGAGGCAGCAACAGAGGTTTCAAATTCTCGCCGGAAATTAGGTACATATAAAAAGTTTCGTATTACATTAAATCACGTTTTATTATTCTAAATAACTCTGATATACTCATCGCGTATAAATTACGTGGCTCTTCTCTATACACATAAGCTTGGTATAATTACCTTCTCTAATAATCCTAAATATTGGCAGTTACAAAAATTACACGTAAACGTAAGGTGTGCACTTATGTTTTTTATGGAACACGAACGTACGACGAAAAATTGCCTTGCGAATGATTGACGAGCGTTTGTTTATTTCACAAAAAAAAAAAGGTGTGCAGTCTCCGTTGCTCTTTGTCGATTTACCTCAGCTGTAGATATTCGTGGTTCCAACTGAAAATCATTAAAAGGGATTTGAGTTTTGGAGCATGTCTATCGATAATATGGTTCGAGGTGATTTTAAGGTTTTTTTTCTTACAGGTCCATATATGATAGATTATCACAGTGACAAAGAGCATCGAGCGAGAGTGTTCGAAGGTGGACGGACTGGCGTGTGAACCGTGGAAGAATTTCTCGTCGACGTCGCCTTGCTCCGGAATGCTTCGGGTTTTCTTCATCATCCAGTAAAACGCCTTCATCCTGAATGTTCGCTTCAACTCAGCGCCCACTTTGTCGCGGATTCGCTGATTGTAATTGTTGAGCCATCGTCGCTGCAACCGAGAAATCAATTTTATTTTCACCGTATGAACCGTAATAATTTGTTTGAATTTTAATTTGCTTAAAATTTGCGGCTTACGTGAGCTGGATTCAGCATATTCACGTCTATCAGTTTTGGCTCGTATGGAACTAGAGTTACGTCGTTGAATTTCAAAAAAGTTTGTCGATCTTTGTGCTGAAAAAAAAAATAGATATTAAAATATTTTTTTTTCGGGTCATCTCATTTTAAGAAAATAATTTACCGGTGTTTGGGCTTCGACAACCTCGACTATATTTTCCAGACGGATACCAAAATCGCCTTCTTTATAATATCCCGGCTCGTTCGAGAAGAAAAAACCTGGTCTTAAGGTGACTGCATTGCAACCGGCGTTCATCGGCAAACCGCCGACATAGGAGATGCTTATTGGGGCTGGAAAAAGAAAAGGAAAGTATGACCAAATTCTGTTGCAATTGTTTTCGACACATTTTCCTAAAAAAATATTGCGTACGTTCATGGACGGAGCCAAAGTGGCCAATTCCATGGCCAGTTCCATGCATATAATCGGAACCTGTGCTCCAGAGCGGCTCCCTCGCCAACGCGTCCAGTTGGTCAGTTCTCAGGCTGCTCGGGAATATCAACGACGACAGCTGTATCGAACCTATCAGGACTCTCGTGTAGGCTTCTTTTTGCTCCTGAGTCGGTTCACCGAAATGCAGAGTGCGCGTCACATCGGTCGTTCCATCTGGACAAAAATCATCAGAGTGAATAAAATCCAAGAAAGCAATGCTCAATTATTAATTAATAAATCAAAGAAAAGCGGAGAAAAGAAAAAAAATCGATTTAACGAAGTTTTAAGACCCTATCCGATGGGAAATTTTCCACTGATTCCAAAAATGACCAATTTTTGCCCGAAAATCATCAGAGTGAATAAATACAATAGAGCAATGCTCAAATTAATTTTTAAAAATTGAAGAGAAACGTAGAAAAAATGTAAAAAAAATACAAGTACCAAGATAATGTCCCCCCGAATCCACAATAAGCGTGGAATCGGTACCAATATGGACGTTCGATCTCTCGGAAGGCATGTAATGCGGCAAAGCCCCGTGGGCCCCATAACCCGCTATCGTCGGGAACGCGATGCCCTTGCTGAGATCCTGTTCGAGGCGAAATTCGTTGACCACGCGAGCTACCTGCATCTCGTCCCATCCCGCCGAGTCCAGGCGTATCTGTTCCTCCATGTAAGCCAAAAAATCGCACATCGCCATGCCGTCGCGTATGTGCGATTTCCGCATTCCCGCGGCCTCCACGGCATTCTTCTCCGCCCGGAGATCTATTATCGGCGAGGCTCTCGGCAGACGCTTGTCGACTGGAATCTGAAATGACAAGAGTACAAAATCTATAACTATATAAAATAATTGGCGTGAGAATATTTTGGCTCATATTGTCGAAGCATTTTTTTAATTCGTATTATTATCATTATCATCCTTTTTAATTATAAGAATAATAATAATAATGCTATTTTTTATTTTATACAAAACTATAACTAACGCGGCATCCAATTTTCGATTGTCAGTGGGCGTGAGAATATTTTGGATCATATTGTAGAAGCATTTTTTAAAATTCGTATTGTTATCATTATCATCGTTATTATTATTACAAGAATAATAATAATGATGCGTTTTTTATTTTATGCTTCCCAGTAATTAAATAAAATTTCGCGTACAAAGCATTCGGCGTTGGCGGAGGAATCTCGCGCGTCGAACGAGTCGCGTGACTCCCGGTGCGTTGGGCCGACGCGACTGCTCTGTGGCATCCGATGCCGCGGGCGCCAAGGCGTCCTACGTCCCCGGATATCATGACGCGGAGAAGGTATTCGCGACGACGCGACGCGCACTTACCTCGACCTCGCCGCGCGAGTTGGACGGCGGTCTCCGCAATAGCCGCGACTGTATCGACTGTGGTCGGCGCGCGCGCAAGGCGACCTTTTCTCCGTTATCGCTGCTATCAGCGAGAAACGTGTATCGCGCATTTTCGGAGCGAAGAGAAGAGAGGGCGATTATCTAATCGTCTATCCACGCGTCCGGCGAGAGAGACCGCGTCGCCTTGCCCGTCACGCGGCGATCAAGCTAAGTTCAACAAGCTCCGCGCGGCGAGGATAACATAACGTCGAGGGTGTAGCCCGAACTAGGCTTATCGCGGCTAAATCTGTTACTATATATACCCAAAGAACGTGTTCGCGTGTATATATAGTCTGGGTATATATATGTAGGTGCGTATATATGTATACACATGTGGCTTCGCCTACGCGACGCGAGGAGAGGGAGGAAACGAGTAACAGAGAAGGCGCGGGTGCGAGGAGCTTATAAGGGGCGCGATCAGCGTTTCCCGCGAAAAATTGTTCTTATTTTCAACGGGATTTAAAAAAAAAGGGTAGGAGTAATGATGTGCGCTTACGCGCGCGTTTGGAGGTTGGCAGGTGTAGGGAAGGACCCGGGGTTTTTCGGCGAAAAAAAAAATTTCGATTTAACGAAGTTTTAAGACCCTATCCGATGGGAAATTTTCCGCTGATTCCAAATATGACCGGTTTTTGCCCGAGAAATGAAAAATTTTAGGAGAAAAACGCGAAAAACGATTTTTCACTTTTTCCCAATTTTGGCACTTTACTAAAATCGGTGTAATTTTTCTTTGGATCAATGTAATCGGGATTTTCTTTTTGCATTCGAAAGAAAACTCTTCAACGAAGAGAATGCCGCCAGGCGGAACGCGATATCTCGATTTTTCGATTTTTCGCAGATTTTTAAAGTTGACCCTCAAAAATCGCAAATTTTTAGAAGGGGTACCCCTTGCCATTTTTCGCAAAATTGGCCGAAAAAAAATTTTTGGTTTCGCCAAGTTTAAAAACCCTATCCGATGGCAAATTTTCCGCTGATTCCAAAAACGAGAGGTGTTTGCCCGAAAAATCGAAAATTCGAGGAGAAAAACGCGAAAAACGATTTTTTTTCCCTCGATCTGGCCGCCGTACCAAAACCCGCCCAAATTGGGGTCACGAAATCAATTTTTTTCTTCGAAAGTCGACAAACCTCGCCACCAACTTTAAAAATAAACATAATATTATTAACAAGAGCCACGGTTCATACTTACGGACATGTATATCTCCCTCGAAGCGCCCTGACTGTATGCACAGGGGCCAGGCAGCCAAACCGTAGTCCACGCTTGGCTCATTGTCCTCAGATCATTCAAGATTTCCGTGTAATTGTGTAATCTGTAATAAATAACATTTTCTAAATTATTTTTATCAATAAATAGACAACGAATGTTTTTTATTTTTTATTTTCTACCCACTTGACGCAGTCAGCGTGATAACACGCGTCCATTTTCAGGTGCGCTCGGACAGTCGGCAGAATTTTATTTCTCAACGCGTACATATGCACCGCTCCATGAGTAACGATGACGTAGGATTTGAGAACAGGTGTGTGCGGCAAATCGTAACCGCGTATATTGAGCAGCCAGGCGATCTCGTCGAGAGCGGTGACGACGAGAGCATCGGCGCCGAGTATTTCCATCTCGAGTCGCACCTGTTGGACCTTTTCTTGCCACGGTCGACCGGAATATTTGTCGGCGAACGGATAAGCCCCATAAGAATTGTAATCCGGTCTGCCCACCTGCCAAATCATGTCCACGAGATTTGCGCGCACGGCGATCAATTTTATAGACGTTTGCGCTGGAAAAAAAAAAATATATATATATATATATACTAAACATGTGTGGCTTTCGCACGACTCAGTTTATACTCTCTGCAAGCTTATGTTTTCCGTGCATTTCTTACCCAACGCCGGTTCCCAACGTTGCCACGTGATTGCTGGTATCAGCATTGGATCAGCGCCGATTCGCGCTTCAGAATGATTCTGGAATTCTTGCCTCAACCATTCGGTGATCGATGGTATCTTTAGAAGGGATAACATTTTTTTTTACAGTGATTTCTCACATATTTCAATGCCTTAAAATTATACGAATTTTTTTACTTTCATGAAGTCATTTATTTTTAGTGATTTAATTTAAAAAATCACTCAGAAAAATCAAAAGAATGAATTTTCATCAAATGTGTTAGCTGCACATTTTGATGTGATAAAATTAGTAAGTAATTTATGTTTGATATAAAGATTAATAAAACCACTCAGAAAACCCACTTCCCATGCCTCTCGTGCGGAGCACAAGAGGTGAACGATCATCGATGACCGGGATTCCGATGTTAAATCGGATTCCCAAGTCGTCCTCACGCTCAAGGAAGAGGGTTACGTCTCCTCATCGTGGCTGCATCGACTCCACTTTTGAGTAGAGAAAATGTGAAGATATACTACAGAAATGATCCTGTGAAGTATGATCTTAATGAAAACGACGTTTCGCTGGGCTTATATAGCCGCTCGGGTGTCGTACCGCTTGCGAGAAACTCGACGGTGCCGAAGCCATCTAGCGGCCGGAGAGCAATACTATTTTCACTATTGGCGCGATTCACATTGAGGGGATTGAGGAGGGGATCCGTTCTTGAGCCTAGACACTTCGACTCGTCAAAATCCAGTATAGGGAGACGGGAACATCGCTCTTGCTGGACATTCGACTCCGCATTCGCGCTGGGTTATCACTTATCTATACAATTACAATGCCAACCAACTCACATCGAAGAGAGTGGCACAGATTCCCAGCGTGGGACGAACCTAGGCTAAAAAAAAATCCAACTCACATCATCGTCTTTGCCTTCCGTCATAAGGGTCCAATTGCAATCGAGTTGCTGGTCGGCTTGAAGATGGTAACGACCGTCGGTCCATAGCACAGCCTTGTTCAAGGTCACGACCGCGATGCCAGCACTGCCGCCGAAGCCGGTGAGATATTCTCGTCTCGTATCCGGAGCCGCTACTGTGTCGCTCTGGATATAGAAATGAAACAAAAATATCGATTTCGTAATTTGCACGAATAAAAAGGCTCCTTGTGATAGCGAAATATCGTAGGCGAAATATTGTAGGAAATCAACGCAGTTGGGTTAGACCACACGAACAATGTCAAACGGAAGATCGCACAAAAACGCATTGCATCAGATTTATTAATAGCATTAGAATTTTTTTTTGCAATTTTATTTTTATTTTGCCAATTTTATACGAAAAATTGGGAGGGGACTCCGTGCAAAAAAAATACCTCCGAAGGCCCTTCGCGGCCGTGTCTTACGAACCCCGCACTCTGAAAAGGTCAATAAATGGTCATACGCGGCCGGCGACGGTCAATGTCTTATCGGGAATTCAAACTCTCGGCTTATATCAGCATTTGTATGTATACGAGTGAGAGAAGAAAATTCCAAATTCATAATTCACCGAGAGGAAAATAAAATATAAATTCATGTGTGTATGCCGACCTGATGATCGTCGTCTGACGTAACGATGTAACCGTCGAGCGGCGGACCTTGCACGGACGTGATGCGCACCATTTCCGATCGCAGCTGTCGCAATCTCATCGACGAGTCGACTCTGTCGGGCGGCTGATTTCCCACCGCGACGCCGGCCGCGCAATTCGTTCTCTTCGAGCCATTGTAATTGAGCGGCGTGTCCGAGATTCCATATTCACCGCGACTCGCGGTCAAACCTTTAACAAAAAAAAAAAAAAAATCTTTATTACATTAAAAAAGTAAATCTTTATTACATATAAAAAAGTCAATCTTTATTACAGATAAAAAAGTAGATCTTTGTTACAAAAAAAAAAAAGTTGGAGGCGCCGGGTATCGATCCCGGTACCTCTCGCATGCTAAGCGAGCGCTCTACCATCTGAGCTACGCCCCCTGATGTCAAATATGGCAGAATAACACATCTATAAATTTCTCACTAACGTAACCCACTTTGACACCTAAATTCTCAAAATCATTCCGGTGTCCTTTTGGAACGACTAACTTATGACTTTAGCTACAATGTTTCTCGCACACAAAGATGACTAAAGAACATTCATTCCTCGGAGAAATGAATGTTCACCTCGGAAAAAATCAGGAGTCTACATTACGCGTCAATTTATTTTTGCCAAAAAAACCATTATTTATACAAGGTACAGGCTCGTCGGCAAATACAAAGGACATGTGTGTGCAATGAACGTCCCATGAGAATCCAGAGGGTGCGTCGAGTGGTGCTTGCGTAGTAGGCGACTATGCTCCGCGCGGAGGTAGCTGAAGTTCGCGCGCTCGCCGCTTGCTTCGACCGTCAGAGCAGTGCAACGGTCTCAGCGCTCGAATCGTCCGCCTCGGAGGTTCCCTTGGCTTTCGCACTGCTCGTGTTCGAGCTAATATCAACAGAGCGGCAATTAGCGCAACCTAAAGAGAGAAGGAGAGGGGACAGAGAGATCAACGATCGCAGTCCAACGAACCATCGCACTCCAATGTCAGAAGCGCTGCGAGCGTTGCTACGCGACGCATTCGAGAAACTCCTCTCAGCCGACAAGCGGCAAAAGGCGCCGCCGCCACTTAGCTCTCGGCGGGAAAAGCCGCTGCTAATTTCTCTCTCCTCGGCGTCGACCTGCCCGGGCGCCATGTTGCCCTGATCGGTTTTAGTTGCCACGCATGGCGCCACAGGTCACACCGGGCGAAACACCGACGAAGTCGCGACAACGTCGGGACGAGGTAAACACTTTGGACCACAGCCGCAGCATCTGACCGAACGTACGTCCGGAAGCGTCAATCCTTTGCGCGCTTCCTTCGACTCGTTGTTGTCGACAGTCGGCGACGAATGCGACGCCACATTGCGGCGATTCGCTCGTTCACCGTCAAATAGGACAACAGAAGAGGACGAAGAAACGCAGCAGTAGCAGAGCAACGGAATGAATGATTTTTCAAGTTCACAGTCACGACTAAGTGTACTCAGAAAAATGGGTTGCCTGAGACGACAAAAATGCTTTTATGGTTCTCGCAACTATAAATAATTAAGCCGGCTGCCGAATGATGGTGCCCGTGACTATTTATATAGTAGAACACACTATATTTGACATTGTTATCCCCTAAATGTTTCTCAGTGTGATCGAATGTTGTGGGTGTATAGTAGTAATAGTAGTAGTTATAATACTAATAATAGCGATAATAATAATAATATTCTGGCCGTATTGTAATAGGCAACGTCAACAGTGCTTTGCCATGTGCTCTATCAAACGCACGCGAGTATTTTCGTCGTAGTACACGCACGCTCGATGACATTGCGGGAATTGTCGTTTTCTATAAACGCCCGTCCCGTTGTTACGAAACTGTGGAGAGTCCGCGCGGAGCCGGCCGACGAGTAGGTACTGCGCTGGACAATTCGGTTTAATGATACGTGTCAATGGGCGCGATGCTTACTACGATGTAAGCTTCGCGTTTTTTGCGTGCGCGTTGCACGGTTGTATATTCATTGATAATGATGACGCCGAAAGCCGACGTTTGTGTCGTATGTTCGATAATTAATACGAATTGCTACACTAAAAGAAGCGTCCGTTGTTGGAAAAAAAATTGACAAGCGGACTGCCAAAAATAATTATTATAAATAATTATTCCTGCTTTTGGTGTCCTGCGAATGTTTCATCTGATTGTCAATAGCTACATTGTTGCCGCAACTAAAAGTGCGTTGAAAAAATACCGCTTCGTTCTCCAAACGAGAATGCTCTTCGTGCGCATTTATCAACCGTATCACATCGGTCATACACAGTAAAAAAAAAAAAAAAAAAAAAAAAAAAAAAAAAAAAAAAACAGTATCATGCTCGTCCCGTACCTATGACAATGAAACGCAAAAATTTTCCACAAAACTACAAGTCAATCGCAGCTCACATTACGCGGTGATTTTTCGCCTGGAACATGTGTATATATAGGTTCACATAATTTTCTCGCCCACAAAGAGTGGGTGGCGTGTCATTACCTACAGAAGCTGCTTTGATTTCCCCCTCCCCCCTACCTCCCCCTGCTCGTGCGTCTGTCGCCGCGACGTTGCGCAATGTCCTGATGCCAGGTTCAATTGCAGTGGTTGCAGAGGCTATAAAAACCCGAACGCAGCGTCGATCGAGCGACAATACGAAACGTGAACAATGTCGCTAGCTCAGTTGGCGATATGTTGCTTTCTCGTCGGGATCGTCGTCGCCGGCGACGAGGAGGTCACCCTGGACATTGGTCAGGGCACCCTCAAGGGCCTCAAGACCATGACCGCCAATCAGGGGAAGCCTATGTACAGCTTCAAGGGCATTCCGTACGCGAAACCGAACGTCGGACCCAACAAATTTAGAGTAAGCTATTTTTGGACACGGTTGGATTAATCGGTTTATTTTGTTCGGTGTGAAGATAGCAGTTTTGCGCATGGAAAGTGCAAATGCTTCTAGATGAGTGTAATTTTGTAGCTGAAGGTGATTGCAATTACAAGAATTGAAAAAAAGTTGCACGCACGAGTTTCGTACAATAATTAATATCACGTTTCGCGTACGAAAAGTCGTATTTTGCGCACTGTATTATAATATGTTGTTACATAGGCTTAATTAGTAGTGAACAAAATCTGGGATTAATTTTGATTTTTTTTTCAGACACCAGAACCCGCGGATTCGTGGAACGGCGTTTTGGATGCTACTCAGCACCGATCGACCTGCGTATTTTATTGCATGGTTCGACAGGGCCTCTTCGGCGAGGAGGACTGTCTGTATCTTAATGTCTACACGCCAGAAGTCAATAAGGATGCGAAAAAAGCAGTGATGGTTTGGATTCATCCTGGAGGCTTCAATGGCGGCTCTGGTGACGACGATCTCTTTGGGCCGGATTTCCTCGTCGAGAAGGACGTCGTTGTCGTCACGATGAATTTCCGACTCGGGGCTTTGGGTAAATTGCAACTGCGACACAGCGTCGATTTTTTTTAGTCGAAGAGTCCGGAAGAGCGTATTAAATTTTTTGTCGTTGCTCCTCAGGTTTCCTCAACACCGGCGACGCCAACGCTCCCGGCAACGCCGGTCTCAAGGATCAAGTAATGGCTCTCAGATGGGTCAAGGAAAATATTCAGAATTTCGGAGGTTGTCCGAAGAGAGTCACGATTTTCGGGCAGAGCTCGGGCGGCTCTTCTGTTCAGTATCACATGTTGTCGCCAATGTCTCAGGGTGAGTCGATGTAAAAAAAATTGCACACTGAAAAATGATTCAGAGGATAAAAATTGATTTGCTATTGGCTTGAAATAATCTATCGATTGCTTTGTAGGTTTGTTCAAAAGTGCAATACAGCAGAGTGGCTCAGTCGCCGCTACGTGGGCTTACTCGTTCATGCCGAAGGAAGTCGCCTTCATGCTGGGCGAAAAATTGGGAGTAAAAACCACCGACACCGCTGAGCTCGTAACCAAGTTGGCAGGATTTTCAGCGAAAGAATTGGTAGACGCCAGCGGAGAGTTGTCGAAACAAGGGGTGAGATGGAAACCCCCTTTAAGGGGTGAAACTTGTTTGTATAAATTGTATGTCTATTTTTTCCTTAATTTTTCGGTGATGGGAATATTACTTTTCGCATTGCAGAATCATCTCAATGGCTTTATGCACGTTTTTGGACCTGCAGCTGAGGCCAACGTCGGCCAGGAAATTTTTCTACCCGCCGATCCGTGGGAAATGGTGAAATCCGGAGCAGTAGCTGATGTTCCAGTGATGAATGGCATTGTCGCCGACGAGGGTGGATTATTCAGCGGCAGTGAGTATAAATTTATCCACAAATTTTTCATTAAATTTCATTCTTCTCCATTCAGTGAAAAAATTAATGATTTTTGTGAACGCTAATTTTTTTTGTGTCATGTTTCGCTTTAGTGGTGATGCCACATGCGAGTATGATTCAAGACAACTTCGACTTGTTCATTCCTAACGACTTGAACATGACTGACCCGGCGCGACGAAAGGAACTCGGCGAGTCTCTCAAGAAATTCTACTTCGACGGAAAACCCATATCAGCGGAAACGTCGCAAAATGTCATCAATGTAATACCATTTCTCTATTATTTATAGAACGTTGTCTAGTTTTCGGCTAATTTTAATATTAATGACCGCTGCAGCTTCTCAGCGACGTCATCTTCAATTACGGTTCGACTCTGACGTCGGAGATCGTGAATTCCAGAATCAATTCTCCAGTCTACGAATACTATTTCACGTATCACGCTCCGTTCGGTTTTATGAAGGCTTTGTTCAAGCTCGAGGACGGTGAGAATAATCATAAGCTCGAAAATCGTTGTAAAGATAGACAATATTTTTGAGATTGTTTTTTTGTATGTTTGCAAAAAAATTAGGTGTCTGTCACGGAGACGATATGACTTATCTATTCTACTCGAACGCCTTCAAGAACAAACCGGCAGCTGGATCTGATTCGGAAAAAATAATGAACATTATGACCGACCTTTGGACCAATTTTGCCAAAGAATCGTAAGTCTGCATCTCTATAAACAGATATACATTTCATGAATAAAAATGACGACGATTATTGACTATCATTTTGTTCAAAGAAATCCTACTCCGAATATGGACGGCGCAGTGAAAGTAAAATGGGAGCCCAGAGGCCCGGACGACAATTACATGGAGATCAACGTGTCACCCTCCATGAAGAAAGGTTTGCTGAAGGACAGAGTCACCTTCTGGGCGGACGTTTACAAAAATATTCTCGGCGATTACGCGAAACTTTTCGCCTGAAACTGACTGTCCTTCAAAACTGTCTCTCCTCCTCAACTCGATTGTATTTTTAAACGACAAAACCAAAAGTGCTACCTATGAAACAAACACAATCAAATTATTCGTGTAAAACACAAATAAACCTATTATTATTATTATTCGTGTAAAACGTGATCCATTTTCACGAACAGAAAAATAAAGGTCAGTTTCTTTCGCAGAAAAAAAAGAAAAAAAAATCTGTATAAATTCAGTCGCACGCGAATGGGTAAATGAAGGTGCGGAGAGCCTATTCGAGGTCTGCAGGAGTTCCAGTTTCCTCCGTCTCGACGGTATTGCTGCAGTCATTGCTTCGTCACTCGCTACGTTGTCTAGAAGCAATCAGGACGCCAGGAGGCGTCGCGGGTATCTCGCGCAAGTCCCACAGTGATTACCCCCGCGTGTACCGAGCGTTGTACGTAAGGTAAGTGCTGGTGTGGAGCCGACCTTCCTCTGTGGAGCGGTTCGCACCGAGCGAAAGAGACCCCTGCGGCATCCTAGACAACGTTTCTAGCATGATCTTTTTTTTTTTTTTTTTTTTTCAAATTCTTCTCCGTTGCTTTGCTCCGACGATTCGAATAATGCGACTCGGGTTATCCATTCTCGTGCCAGGTTTTTTTTTTCACTGAGGAAATTGGAGGGCCACCCGAGCAGCTTGAAATGGGGGTTACACAGGCGTGCAAATGTTTTCGTAGTCGGCCCGTTCGTTGATTCGCCACTCACGTTCGCAGCGCGGACGGATCCGGGCAGCAGAACGTCGAGAAGGTAAATCCGCGCGACTCCCATCCTCTGACTTTGGACCGTAGAAGTCATCTCGGCTGCAGCCTGAAATGGTTTTGTGTCGACGTCAGCGATGAGGTCAACGACCTTTGCTTCTCTCATTTTCTGTTCTGTTCGCTCTTCGCTGGATTAATTTGTCGGGAGGACAATTGATGGAGATAATTATTATGAAAAAGTTGGGACATCTATATGAGAATGTGACAGACTATATAAAAAAAATAAATAAAAAAAATCATCGAGAAGGTGAAAGGGTTCACAGACATTCTGAGGCCTTTGGTTGGCTAAACGTTAGCGCAACGGAGAGATGAGATCAAGATGCTGGACCCATGGACCGTGTCTTAAGATGACGCTCGACATCTAACGAACAGGATTCCATGCAGCGTCAGCTGGTGGATTTTTCTCAATGGGATTCTCGGCCTGCACCAGTTTGTCCCTTTCTCCCTCGGACCCTACGCCCCTCTTTCGCCGCCATTGCTGTCTTCATCCTCCATTCAATCCGTCAGAATTTTCAATGTACTTGTTCAATTAGCTTCGGAATATTGACAATTCTTCGTCACCCGACTGCATAATTTATTGAATATTATAAATTTCATCAGAGTCCATAAAACGATACTGGAATATGAAATGATTATTTCGGTGTGTTGGAAACGATATAGCTTCCCAATGTGCAGCGGAAAAAGGTTGCAGGTGTGTTTCTCGTCGCTCAGGTCGTTCACATATTCACTCGCACATCGCTCGAGCCTCTCTCGCGTTTCACTTTCGTTGAAATCGTTGGCTCACCACTCGCTTTCACGTTCGCGAACGACCAGGAGACCAGAAAATTGAGGGGTCGAGGCAGACGGTGCTCGCGGCCCTGGAAAGGGCTGAGCTGGTGGGGGAAGGCAGCTCTACTCGCACGAATTATTATTATAGTACAATTTTCTTACATCTTTTATTTTATATTTTTGACAGACAATTCTATGGCTTTAATTCCATTGAAAAAATGTGTACGCTACGATTAGTGAAAAAGGTGCAATTTTTTTCACGTTTCCAGACGACTCAAAGCTGATGTGGCTCTCGTTTTCTCTGAGGCTTCGTGGTATCCTGTTCGAAATGTCAAGGAGCGGCGTCTGTGGGACGCTCTTCTCAGTGTAACGGTCAAAACAGTGACGCGAGAGCAGAGATCTTCGGAGCTGGAAAATTGTGAAGGGAGGGGGGGGGGGGGGGGGGGGGGGCACGCGAGGCCATCAGTGGTTCGCGTCTCGCGACGATCTTCGGCGTCCGTTTAACAGGATATCATAGAGCCGCAGGAGCAGCGATAGAAACGACGGTCGTCTTCCCTTCTCGAGTCTCACGTCTGGAAGGGAGACAGAGTTGTCTAGATGATTTTCTATATCCACGTCGGAATCGTCGAGGGGTGAAGCGAGGAATGTTCGATCAGCGGTGCATAAGAGCGAGAAAGTACAATGGGGTGCAATATGCGAGTCGGCGAAAAATAAAAAAAATAAAATGAAGGGAAATGAACGGTTGCGGTGATGTTCCTCGGTCATATAGGGAGAAAGGTTTACCGATTTTTCTCAACGGAGGAGCGCAACCCAAACACGCTCACTCGATGGATGTTGGCAACCGCAGCGAAACATCCGGGAACCAGACTATCGAGAGGGTCGCTATCGCGAGCAGCTCAGAGGGTGGAAAGTCCGCGATTTTTTTTTCAGACGGAGAAAAATTATACCTGTTTTTCTATGTGAAAGATAGAAATAAAATTTTATTTCGTAACGAAGCCTTTTCGTATCTGCGTTTTGGATTAAACTCAACCCTCGCTCTTTTGGATCCCAGAAAAGTGAAATCCACTAATTTACCAACTTTTAAAATAACCAGCAGCATTTTAGATGCAAAAAAAATGTTTTCAACCGATTGCCGGACACTTTTCCAAAAAACTGAAAATGGAAAAAATTTTCGAACCTTTTTTAAATACGGAAAAAGTGTTAACGTTGGGTAAATGAGATTTAATTCTAGATAATAAGTCCTCCTCGTCGACGAAATGAGCTCGTTAATTCCAAATCAACAGAGGCTCCGACCACACATCGAAAAAAAAAATCAGCCCTGTTTTCAAATCCACTCAACAACAATTCCCGCGGGATTCGAGGAACCCGACGACGTAAATATGCGCAGTTCAACCCCGCGCAGCTATATCGCTCGCATTCGCGGCCAGCAGCAGAATCGATAATGCAAAACACACAGCGAGAGCGAGAGAGACATCGCGGATCCGGACGCGCGTCACGCGCCGCTCGAGTATCGGCGGCGGCGCGGCAGGACGAACGCTCCCACAAACAAATAAAAAAAAATTTAACAATAAAAAGCGTAAATCGAAAGCGCGGGAAGAGGGTCAGAGGAGATGAACCGGCGAGCGGCGCCAATACAAGGGGGGGGGGGAGGGTTGGAGGGGTGGAGGGGTAGTCGATCATACCCCCTGGCGGCTGCTGTTGCCCTGGCAGAGTGAGACGCAACGTTGCTTAAGTGGCGACGCTTGACGTGGCTCTCGGCAAGGATCCCTGAGACCAGAGTGTCTCCTCTCGCGGAGCTCTCGAGTCGCGCGACGCCGACGGCGTCATAAGAGAGCCGCGAAAAAGATTCCGGCTTTGCGTGGAGCGCCCTCGTCGCTCGCTTTTTTTTTCTCGTTCACCCGCCGGCTTCTTTCGAGGACCGAAGCGTCGCGGATGCCCGCCATTGGGATAGGAGACCATTGGGCTGAGGAGGTCGCGCGCCCGGGGAGACGTTGCAGGGTTTGTGATGGAACCGATACACGGGCTGATATTGTATATATATGTATAGAGAGAGAGAGGAGTTGGATAGGAGGGGTTGTGCGAAGGGAGGGGGAAGGGGAAGGTTCAGCCAATGGGCAGGGTTGGGTAGGTGCTACGTGTTCGTCGATTGGCTTCTATACATATGCAGCGTGTGCATATATATAGAACTATATGTGCATATATATGGAACTATATATATATATACACACGCTATATATTGTACATATAGAGGCACTGGTTACGAAGGGTTGTGCGAGAAAAGGGAGAGGGGGAGATTCGACCAATGGGCAGCGACGCTGCGGTTATAGCATATATCTTGAATTGACGTCTATACATATATACACTGTTTATATTGATACCTTATACCACACACATATATATATGTGGGGGTGTATATATTGTATAGAGGAGCTGTGAGGGGTGCAGATGGAGGGGAGGACCTAACCAATGGGAAGGGACGTTGTGCACCCTATATCGTCGATTGTGTATATATACACTATTCATATCCACACCTAACTATATATATGCAGTGTGTATATAGATATGTAGTAAAGTATCAGTATGAATAGTGGATGTATAGCGAAATATTTTGTATCGCAGTTAACGGGTAAACATGAGAGGGTCGGGGTAGTTTTCCGAGCGCTGAGGGTGCTGAGAAGGCAGCGCAGGGCGCACCCCTACGATACAGGGTGAGAGAGCAGAGAGCATTTAGGGGTTGCTCGACTCCTGTTAAGTCTCCGGTGTTGGGGGTTATACTCGGGCTTGATGTGATTGGCAGTTGGCAGCGGAAAATCATCCCTTAGCTGCTGTGTTTGTTGGATATATATATGGAGATGTAGATATATTTGTGTGTATTGTGTGTTTACAGCGGTGAGCTTCGTGGAGCGAGGGGAGAGTTGAGTGCACTGGCTCCGGGCGACGTCGTCGTCGTTATTGGAAACCGATGCGACAAGGAGGTCTACCGCGACCTACCTCCTTAACAGGAACGCAGAATCATAGCCGAGGTCTCGACGCGGATCCTTAATAACCAAATAGAATATTTTTCTTTCACTCTTCTCGACGAGTGTTGCAAATTTCGTGCTTTAATTTTCTCAATATCTACATTTATACGTATCAACAGTGAACAGAGTGGAGAAGAGAAGGCTCAAAGGGCGACGGGAGAAAGAATGCAATGCACAGAATTTAAAAAAAAGTTTGATAGGTTTCAATGGACTTAAGAAATTTGCTTTTTGTGTTTCCCTCATTCTGAAGACCTGTTTGAAGGCCTTTTGTACCGATGAATTTTTTACGATGTGAACAGACTGAAAATATAGTACAAATGCGAAATTCCGACGAGAGGGAGAAAGCGATTTTACTCTGCGGTATTCGAACGGAGGTTGAGCGTCTCGACCACTTGATAACCGATAAATAGACGCGGAGTGCCGATCGGAAAATAGGAGTCGGCGATTGGTTCTCGTAGCCGGACGACATAGCGGGGTTAGAGCTGTTTTCGTGCGCCAGCAGTATATATATAGCTATAGCTATAGACATGTAGAGTCGCGGCCGCGAGACTCGAGACTCGAGGGAAAGCGTGGAGGGTTTCTCGCTCGCGGTTACCGAGGGTCGTTCGACGCGTCTCGAGAGCGCGCGCGAGAATCGATAAATCGAAGCTCGTCGGCCGAGCTCGTGGCCGACGGGCCGTGGAAACTCGACCGGAAATGGAACAGGGAGTCATCAGCGGCCGCTGGTGCGAGAGCGCCAATATCGTCGATAGACTCGGCGCGCGCCTTATCGACTTCCAATTCGCTGTCGGTCGTTCGTCGTCCTCCTTTGCCTAGTAATGTATATATGTATATACGGTGTGCAAAACCTTCTTTAAAAAAATTTTTTTCTTTCAATTCCTTTGACCGCGACTCGCTGCTTTGTTTTTATTGGAAAACAAGGGCACATTATTATTATTATAATTATTATTGAATAGCAATGTCGTCGATAGATTTGCACGCTTATCGACTTCTAATTTCGCGGTTGTTCGCCCTCCTCCCTTATGCCATCCCTGATCTCTGGGCAAACGCTCGACGAGCCTGGTTACCTTGTTTGCAGAGGGAGCGCCGATACCACATATACGTATATCGTATATATAGCTATATACGTATCGTATGGACGTATAGGTAAAACCGTCTGACGAATTTCTTTCAATTCCCTTAGGCGCGGCAGGGGTGCCCGGTGCTTTGTGTTTATTGGAAAACAAGGGCGGTTTGGTAACAGGGTAACACGAGGCCAGAGGCGGTGGACGACAACCCCCCGGCGACTAAGGGTTGTGCGACTCAGGCCGGGCCAGTCACATCGACCGTGACACGCCAGAGTTCTCCCCTCGGGTGTCGAGACTCACTTCTGTAGTACTCAAAGCCACAGGGGGAGAGAATTCATGCGGCGAGCAGTGTGGATCGACTTTACTGGGTAAAAGGGAAGCGATGATGGTTTGCAACCCTTACGATTGTGGCTAGCGATGAGATACATCAGATTTATTTTTTTTGCGAAAATAATGACGAGGATTTAAAATTCAAGGATTACCCAAAGATGCTTGACTTGGCTCTGTGGAAGCTGTAAGCATCTCATTTTTTTGAGGTAGCTATTTTTTTATAAATAAAATTGACGTTTATAGTATTTTGGTACCTAATTTTTTTACCTAAAAAAAATAGATTTGGAAAATTGTATAGCAATGGATAAAATTATCGCCTATGCGATTTTTCACTGCGAGAAAAAATCTTAAATTATTTTTTTCGTATGGTCCGGATTAACTAGTGTTCTTTTTGCTCGACGAGCGAAATCGTCAATGAGATTAAAGAAGTTCGAGGAGGTGGCGTATACTGGGTCGGACGATATTAGAGAAGCATCATCACGGCGAGGGCAGCTCGCTTGTTAATTGATCGGCGACGACGACAAACACACAGCTGTGTCTATGTATATACGTGCACACCAAATGTGTCACAGGTGATCAGAGGGGAGAGGGGAGGGGGGCAAAGTGCCTCGCGTAGAATCGAAGAATCCATGCGTGTGGTTCACGGGAGAGAAGAAGCACAGAAGCCAACCGGAAACCAGGGCTTCGAAGCTCCGACGCTCCGATGGGAAGTTATGGGTTAGAACGGACGCGACAAACGCTGATCAGGGCAGCAGAAGTTTCGCTTCGCTGCTGACATTCGCGCGCGTAACTTAAATTCGTAGATGACTATCTGCTTCCTATTCGTGTAAACAGAACGAAAATGCAGAACAAATGTAAAGTCACAAAACGCGAGGCAAGATTACTATCTTTTGTAAATGGGTAATTTTTTTCCGTGTTCCTTGAATACAAATTTAATAAAAAATAATAATAAGGCGAATCATTTTTTTTATCGCGACGAACGACGCGAAATATCCCTTATACGGTAACGTTCAGCGAAATCTGCGCTTCCGCCGACGCCAACGCCGTAAACAGGAACCCGTCCAGTTTGCCGTCGTCCAGGGGACCAGAAAACGGAGGAGTCGCTTCGCTTGCGAGCGGCGAAAAGCGCGGGTTACGTTGAAACGGGTTTACACGCCGCAGTGTCTGCTCGCGAGTCTTGTGCGAGATTGCCGAGAGCGACTGTCGCACCGGGCATACCAACCTGGTACGTCGGGCGACATTTTGTATTGAAAAAAAAATATATCGAGCAGCGGCGGCGGCTGCTGCTCAATAATCCCTCCGCGACTTTGGAGGTTATGTCGATTTTAGAGACTTGGAAGGTCAAGACGATAATTTTTGTCGCGGGGAAAAATTGGTCAAATCTAATAATTATAAATTCCAGTTGCATCGCTGTTATCGTTATCATTACACCTATATCTATATATTTCTATTGTACGTTCATTAACAAAAGTCAGAGCAATAATTTGACTTCCGTTTCTCGCTCAAAGCTTCCGCTTCGTGGATCAAAGCCCCTTCTTCTTCGTTTTGATTGGCCGACTCTGGACTCTACTCAGGGTAGGTTTAATCCACACCACCATAGACTGGATCGTAGTGAGCGATGTGCGTGTGCAATGCGCATGCGCAGAATCGGCAGCGTGCGCAGTTGTCTACACAGATGCGGAGTCTCGGCAAATCCATTGCCACCGGTGACTCTTCGTGAAGCAAAGTGTGTAGAAGCTGCTGCGATTGTTGCGTGCACAGCAAAGTCGTATGTTTCTCCGGCGCCAGGCGAGAATAGCAATTTTTTGTTTACAGATATTGGATAAGTGACAGCGAGAGGTAGCAGGCACGCATGAAGGCCAAGAGACGGGACAGGAGGTGGAGGAGGAGGGAATTGACGGTTCGCGCGCTTTCGAAGGGGCCGCTCGGGCACTTCACCCCGGACCGGCATTAATTAGGGTGGAACAATAGAGAACGAGAATTTTCACCAGGGTCACATGACGAGCAGGAGGTCGAGGCGTGGGTGTTGTATCGCCGCCCGGCGTAGCAGCCAAATCGCCGGTAAAACGCAGCACTGAATGTTCAGACCGGTTCTCAATGTTATCGCATTCGGAATCATTTTTCTCGTCTAACAATTTTTTTCAACATTCAACGAGCAGTTAAAAAAAAAAACATACATCGATGGATAAAAAATCTGGCAATAATAAATGTTATTCGACTGGCACTTGGAATATTATTCAACTGGCAGTTGGAATACGATAAACGAGAACAGCACTCGTTTTTATTAATTAATAAAAAATTATAAATTCGAGGAGATCGTAGTTTTTTGATTTTATTATTGCAGTGTCAGTTCCATCCGTTGGGTGAGTTTTTATTTAAAGAAAATTCTATGGAAAGTATAGAATTTATTTAAATTGATCGTCTGTGATGGTGAAGGGACGATGCATAGCCCTTTGAGACTGATATGTCTCGGTAAATCAAGAACAAAGGGTGTAAAGGGCGGTGCGTCGTTGTACCAAGGCAGCAGCCCCTGTAGGGAGTATCCGAAGGGCCCCGAGGGTTCCCCCTGCTCGAGAATACGCACCAGCCGAGGCGGACACCATAAACCCCTGCGTTACCCACACATATAGTACTATACTATGCGCTACCAATACAATGCTTTGGTCGTACTATATATTTGTGGATACGGTGGATACTATACACCTGCATATATATGTGCGTGTAAAAGCGAATAACGCAGAGGGTTTACAACACCGTAAATCCTGCGCTACACATATACACATACACATACATACACACCCATACACACAAAACGCCACCAATACACTTTTGGTCGAGCTTCCTGCGAGGAATGCTGACTGGCGACTGTGAATTCTATATACATGGATGTATATTTATATGTATGTATGTGTAAGACCGAATACGACACTGTAAGCATTGTGTTACATATACATATATACACACTACGTCACCAATACACTGCATTGTTCGATCTTCCTGCGAGGAATGCTGGACTGGCTTGTGGGAATACTATATACATGTGTGTCTGTATATGTATGTATTCATATGTATGTAAGAGGCGAATAGGGCCTTGGAACCCTAAGCGACGGTGCGAGCGTCGCGGAGCGGTTTAGGCTCACGCACTACCGGACGGACGTGCGCTATCGGGATAGCATGATACACGCGCCCTTTGACGTCGTCCGCCGCCAGGCGCGCGCGACGACGACTCCTCCTTTGCTCCTTTTCACGGCGCGAGACCGATGCCTGACTGCGGTCCAACTGTGCACGGGACGCATAAACACCCGGGCATTCTCCTGCCGCGCGTTTTGCCCGCGCTTATGTCCCCTTTGCGCACGTCTATGGTGGATTCTCGCTCTGAAATTGGGTGTACCCTCCGAAAAAAATTTTCCCTCGTCTTAGGTAGGCAGAAAATTTTTTAGAAAAAAATATCACCAGTTGCATAATTTTTTAGAAAAAAATATCACCAGTTGCAACGATTGGGTTAGATCATTTCTCGTTATTCTCACATCGTCAGTTTTTTCTAACAAAACATTCTTGTTAGAAAAAATTGACTTCAGTAGTGTCAATTTTTTCAGAAAAAAATATCACAAGTTTTAAGGGTCGTGTTAAATGGTTTTCGTTATTTCCGTAGTTTCTTTTAATGAAAAAAATCTTTTTGTGGGTTCCGTTGCACAGGAGTCGAGATTAGTGAGACGAAGACGATTCTATGGGGGTTCGTCGACGAGGCTGAGCAGCGATATTCTCGCGTGCAGCACGCACATGCGTCGTCTTGTCCACGCACGCATTATTAGGGTTGCATGACGTGTGCGGCGCGACGATTCGGTCGCACTGCGTACGCACAATGTGCACGCACGCACCATACGCGACGGATCTCTCGGCTACCCGACACTCCGTAGGCAGCCGGAGAGTCGGGTGGCTCGGCATAAGCTCGTCGCTCGTCGCCAGCCCTGTGTTTACACTCCGTTTCGCAGCGTCGTCGCTATCGCCGTCGCTGTCGGCGTCGGACGTCCCGCGAGGCGGAGAAGCGTGAACGAATCGTCGAACAAAGAAAAAAACATGCCTGGCACCAGGAGAACACGAGGGAGGAGGGTGGAACGGTCGCGCGGAGGGTCGTTGGGACTCGGGGAAGGCGAAAACGAGATCGTCTCATTGTGCCCTCATCGAAGAGGCCTTTGCAACGGGTCACGAATCATTATTTTCTGGCTGTTCTATAGTGTCCTTTTACTTTGTGTGAGGCTTGACGGAATTACCCACATGGAAATTTTTATTCGTGAATTATATGTCGAAGAAAAGCTATCTATATGTCGCATATATGTTGCATTGATTTTATATGAGACATATTTATGCATATTTATTCATTTTTTATTCATGCATATTTATTCACTCATTTATTGCATATATTTTTATATCCAATTTCTTGGCGACATATATTTTATGTATAAATACTTTCATGTGGTTAATTAAATACAAAAACCAATCGCGTTTGGTTCGCGAGACGAGAATTTTACACGCGTTTTTTTTTTTTTATAATCATGGAATTTATTTCTCGTTTTCGTTCGTTGGGATATTTCCAACGTTGGATGGTAAATTATTCAGAATTTATTTAAGATACGTTATTATTATTGTTATGGTTATTGTGGTTATTGTTATTATTCGGTAGTTGATTTGTGTTGATTTGTTTCGGATAGGATTCGATTGCAATCGAGTCGCCGAGCATAAAGCAACGCAGAGCTCGAAAGTCAAAAGCCACCGAGCGTATCCACGACTCAAGAGCCCGTGAAGAGTCCGCCGAGCGAGGGACGCTTGACCGGCCCTGAACAATGGCGCTGAGAACCTAGACGAGGGTGAGAATCAGGAGTCCAGGAGCGCGAGAACCGACGAAGGGGGTCTGCTGGTCGCCTGATAACTCGCGAGGGATTTTCGAGCTTTCCTTCTTTCGTCTCTCCAGATCCGTCGATGGTGGCATCGTCTTCGCCATTGCTTACCATAAAAAAATAAAAATAAAAATTCCTATACAAGACAGACGTGAATTTTTTTTCCTTTTTTTTTTCAAACTATTCAATTACAATTTTGCAAATGTTCCTCCTTTGTTTGAAGATTGTTGAGCGCCTCGAGGATACACTAAAATAATCAAGAGTGCAGAAAGGGTCGATGGGTCGAAGCCGCAGCGGTGGGAGGGGGAGGGAAGGGGGGGGGGGGGTAAATTCAAAGTCGCGGGCGGTTCTCTAACTGCGCTTCTCTCGGCTTCGCCGTTTCTGGAGACCGGAAACACGGGTATCCCGGGATTAGGCGATTCCGTCGGAGGATTAGGGCAAGAGAGGATCAAGGAAGTGTCGGCGGGTTCTCTATGTCCTCTGCGGGTAGCGCACCTGCGGCCAGCAGCTGCTGCTGCTCTTCGCTCTCCGTCGGTCGGACGTCCTCCCATTGGCTGTGGGCGAAGCTGCGAGAGCATTAAAATCCCGGCGGAGAACATACAAACACAGAGGAGTAGAACAGCGACTCTCGGTTCTGCACATTCTGTCGACGGAAGATTAGAGGAGAACGGGTTTAGGGATGACGGTGGACCGCGATTGGAGACCGGTGATGCGGCGTTGTTAGTAAACCGCGGCTTAGGAATAAGCGGGGAACAGGAGCGCTGAGGAGGTGATCGGTTGAGCTAAGCGAGCTTAGGCCAACTCTCCTTTCTCACTCTCTCTCTTTCTCTCCTTCGAGCAGCTCTAAACCCACCGATCCGTCCGCTCGGCCGTTTCTACGCTTCGTCTGAGCTACGGTCACGCCGAATACCACTACTTATAATAATAACAGTAATCAATAAGAATTCTCAGAGGGCTCGTTGTTTTTTTTTGCTGTTCTGTCTGTCGTGCAATGGAATGGAAGGTGCGAGAGCACTTTTTGGCTCAGCAAAGGTGCAACAGCGAAAGGAGAGGACAAGATTTGAAAAAAAAAAAAAAAAAACTGTTCGAGCGTTTGCGACAGATTGACAGTTGCATCTGCTGTAAATGGCTTTCGCGTTGAAAGAAAGAGATACGAAGAAGCCTGAAGCGAATTTTTCGTTCGGCGAATCGGTATCGTCGAAGTCAACGATTTTATAGCCATCCCTCATCCTGTTCTCCTGTTGCAAGCGCAGTTTACGGTGTTCCCTTAAAGGCTATTTTTTTCAAAGCGGAAGTCGTCAGGAGCTGCGGCCTTAGAAACTGGAATAGAAGGGCCAACGAAACTAGACGAAAAATATTTTTAAAGAAAAAAAAAAAGTTGGTGGCGTGAGCATAAAATTGTCAACGAGGGTTAAGGGCTGGTTTTTTATTTCTTGTAAATAAAATTTTCATTGGATAATAAGAATTTCGAAATTTTTTCTTTGGTTATAAAAAAAAAAAAAAAGTTGGAGGCGCCGGGTATCGATCCCGGTACCTCTCGCATGCTAAGCGAGCGCTCTACCATCTGAGCTACGCCCCCTGATACAATTTTCGTGATAGTTCGCGTGTCAGCTGGGATCGATAACCAAATTAACGAAAAAACCTCTTCGCTCTCGTCTCGCGCCGAGAGTCGTATTACAAAGGTATTTGCGAGTTAGAAATCCCCGAGAACTAAAAACCACAAATCCCGTTAAGAAATTGTGGTTGGCTGCGGTCTGCCCTCAGTGCACAGGATTTTCGCATCGAAACGGCTTCGCTCTATCCCCTTCAGTGTGTGCAGACCCTTTTCAATCCTTTTTTCCGAAGGGTAAAAACCACCCTCGTCTGTAACCGAGAATACCTACAAAAAAAAAAGACAAAGAAAAAATCCATTCTGTGGATGCATTAACAGCGAAAAGCTGCGCGAGGCAAATTCTCAACAGCTTTGTACATCTGAAATATCCAATTCCGTTGGCCGCGCATATCCAGGTGCATCAAATTTATGCAACGTTATGCGCCGTTTGTTCTTCCGCGCGATGTATAAATTTCCAGACCGTAGAACTCGCGCCCTGCTGGCTCTATATACACATAACTGCGGCAACGGAGGGTTCGACTCGCGCTGCTAATATGTTTCCGATACCACACGTGGGCTACGAGCATACACTTATGTATATCATCGTTATCGCGGATACCGCGGCTCGAGTGTCTATAGCGACGTCCCAGTGGCTATGGTTGGCTGCGGGCTTCGACGCTCGGCACGAGGGAATATCACGACTGAGCGCCGCGGGATGAGAGTAGAATACGCGGCCGAGGTTGCGGGTTGGCCCACGAGCGAAAGAGAGAGACCGATAAAGCGAAGGACAGGAAAGCGAAACAGAGAAAGGGAGAATTGACGAGGCGCAGTAGAGGCAAAAGAGTGCAGTGGTCTCGACCAGGGACGCAGCCAAACTGTGTTCACTCGCTTCGACTATCTTTGCTCCACACTTTCCACGATATATGTATACTATTATGGTATATAAGTATGTGTATGTGTATTATATAGGTGTGTATCTGTGTATGAGTGGTGAATCGATGGCCGCGCGATCGGGAACGATGGAATTTTATTACCCACCGGGCGCGCTACTGTGGAGATATTGTAGACCCGTATAAGAGGAGCCTCGGAGAGAGAGGACGAAGCTCGTAAAACAAGAAACGCTCGCGCCGATCCGAATTGCAGGTCGCCGGCAGTGTCAGCCGTAAACGGATCGTTTCTTCGTGTCCGACGAACGCAGGTGGCACTCACTCTGCAATTTTTTTTTTATTCGAGTGTATCTTGTCGTTTTTTATTTTTGTTATCGTTTTTTTAATCGTAAATGTAGAAAAATTGTGGATTTATTTTGCGACCAATTTCGCTCACATACGCAAATAAAAAAAATTATCACCAAGTGCATAAATTTTGATCTGTGATGCGATGATGATTTGATTAAAAATAATAATTTTTTGGCTCGTTAAATTCGCAGAGTGCACTGAAAAAAATTAGTAGTTGCGGTTACTAATTATTATTTCGATATACCAAAATATTTGGTTGCAGGTAAAATATTGGTTGCAGGTACTAAAATATTGGTAGCTCTGACCAACGATTGGTAATCACTATTAATTTTTTTCAGTGTGCGAAGAAGGGAGAGAGAGTTGGACGAACGCGTGGGAGCTGCGGAAACGAAGCGAGAGAGCCGAGCGAGACAGGAAGTGAGAGTGAGAGTGACGGAGAAAGCGAGAACGCGTGAAGCGCGACGTCCTGTCAACCTCCGTCACTGCATGTCAGCCTGGTACCCGACCTGCCCTCTTTTCCGATAATTTACCACTCATTAACATAAAGTCCGTCGGGTGCGAGGCTGGCGAACGCGTTTTTGGTGGCGGGGCGGATGCCGACGCTCGATCCGCGGCACATCGGCCGCTGTCGCAGCCAACCACTGCGGAGCTATGTGTCCGCCAACTGGTGGCGAGTTGTGCTATGTGGGAAGCGCGCGCTCGTCGAGCGTCGAGCGACGAGCGTTGCACACTCCTTCGCTCACTGCGGCCCTGCTCGGGATTTGCTCTTATTTTCCAATATCGCGCCGGTGCAAACTCGAATGTGCGGCCACTCGCGCTCTCCTTTCTCTCTGTGTGTACGCGCGACGCGTTTCGTTACCGACGATAAACGCGCGCAGAGGTCAAAACGCCGAACCCTTTGACTGGGGTCAGAATCGATAAGGCAAATATCCGAAAAATCTGGGTAGCTTTTGATTACACAAAGGGACGAATAAAAGGGAACAGGTGGGAGACACTTTTTTTTTTGGCTTTTTTTCTTTTGGTACTTTTAAGCGCTTTAGTCACCGCTGAATGCGGTGACAATAAGTTGGTGAAAAATTGGCGAGTGGATTTTTCTCGATTAAAAATATCTGTTGCTTATTAACAATGAGAGATGAATGTAGTATTATATGCTATGTTAGTTTTTGTTTTTTTATGGAGAGTCATTAATTGTGCCTTATTTGTATTTGATAATTTGAGCGTTTTCTGTTAAATTGATGTAATTAATTCATCTGAAAGTGGGAGATGTTTTCTTACTCAGCTATTTTCCTTCGTTTCACTATTTTCCCTCGGCTATCAATAAACTCTCGGCGCCAGTTGGAATTCCACTGAGTTTGCTCGAACTTTGCGGTAATTTTAGCCTAGGCGCGATGATAGGTAGTAAAATTTAGAAATACACGGACAGTGCATAATATAATAATATTGCTATTTTATACTGGTTCCGTCTGGTCGAGCCGGCGGAATGTCTGGCATTCGGCCTCTTCCCCATAATAGTTGGCCCGACTACCGCAAAAATCTCTCGACGATTCTCTCACCTGCGGTGGATTCGCCGCGCTGAAAGAGAGAACTCAATATAGGTATACACGCGCCGGAGGGAAATTTTAGTTTCACTAGGAACTATGTCCCAGCATAAGAGGACCCTTGCCGTTTTTTTGGCAATGTGATCGGTATTTGCCCGAGAAATAAAAATTTCGAGGAGAAAAATGCGAAAAATGTTCTTCACTTTTTGTCGAATTTTAACGCTTCACTAGAATCGATGTAATTTTTATTTGGATGAATGGAATCTAGATTTTCTTTTTCTATGCGAAAGATAACTCTTCAAGGAAGAGAACGCCGCCAGGCAGAATGCGATATCTCGATTCCTTAATTTTTTGCAGATTTTTAAAGTTGACCCTCATGAATCGAAATTTCTTGCAAGGGGTACCCCTTGCCGGATTTTTGGGCGAACATTTTTTTTTTCGATTTAACGAATTTTTAAAACCCTATCCGATGGGAAATTTTCCGCTGATTCCAAATATGACCGGTATTTGCCCGAAAAATAAAAAATTTGAGGAGAAAAATGCGAAAAACGATTTTTCACTTTTTCCCAATTTTGGCACTTTACTAAAATCGGTGTCATTTTTCTTTGGATGAATGGAATCTAGATTTTCTTTTTCCATTCGAAAGATAACTCATCAACGAAGAGAACGCTGCCAGGCGGAACGCGATATCTCGATTTTTCAATTTTTTGCAGATTTTTAAAGTTGACCCTCATGAATCGAAATTTTTTAGAAGGGGTACCCCTTGCCATTTTTCGCAAAATTCGTCGAAAAAAAATTTTTTGATTTCGCAAAGTTTAAAAACCCTATCCGATGGGAAATTTCCCGCTGATTCCAAAAACGACAGGTATTTGCCCGAAAAATAAAAAATTCGAGGAGAAAAACGCGAAAAACGATTTTTTTTCTCACAAACCGCCGGAGTCTTTATGGGGAGACAGAAAAATCACGCGTGATTGCAAGCGCGCGAGCTACATAACCCTCTAGTGTATATATTATGTACATAATATGTATATATTCCGGTGCGTACACGGATGAGCACGAAATTGAATGAATCTCTCCTCCTCTCTTCCTCTCTCTCTCTCTCTCTCTCTCTCTCTCTCTCTCTCTCTCTCTCTCTCTCTCTCTCTCTCTCTCTCTCTCTCTCTCTCTCTCTCTCTGCACGAATTCCTCGAAGCTTCATAGATGCGCCTCGAAGTACGAATAAAATGCGCACTATTTGCTGCGCTTGTGCAGCAGCAGCAGCAACAGCTCTCGTGTTACGCAGGGCAAAGCCGAGCGAATCCTCGCGCGGCGCTGGAGAAGCAGCAAAAATGCAGGACCCAACGATCCGTACATTTTGCACTACATGATCATGATTTCGTGTGTCTTTTTTTTTCGTCTCTTTTTCCATCCCTCTTTCTTCTTCCTGGGACAATGCCCGGCTCTGTGGTTACTCGGATGCGCTTCGGCTTTTCGAGGCGACGTCGCTGCTGTTCCGAGCGGTGTTCAACAGAGCGAACGAGAGTCTCGTACATAGCGCGATGTGTTTCCTTCTCTCTTTGTCCGTAGCCTTCGACGCAAGCTGCTTCTCCGTGTACGAACCAAACGAGTACCGATTGCCGATCGCGGAAACGAGAAAAAGATTACTATCCACCCGCGCATTCGTCGCGGCGGCGCCTTTGCCTGCCGCAATTTTTTTTTTACACGACGGAACCAAACGCATTGGGAATCGAGAGTCAAATTCACATTATTCGCTGACGTCGGATTTTTATAATTAATTTTAAAAAATTAGTTACGGATAATCTGATTGATATCTGATTTTTGAGAATTAATTTTTGATATCTGATTATTTTTTTTTCAACATCCGACGTTTTATTGTTATTGCTTACTACAAACCAAAAGTCAGGTATAAATAAATCGCATAGAGGAAAAGTTAGTGTAATCCTAGAGTGGCAAAAGTTGTCAACTCCCCGAAGAGGGTCTTTTTTTTTTTTTTTTTTTTTTATCACGTCAGATGTGAAAACGCTGGTGACCTGCGTGACATTGAGGCGGCGAAGGGTCGCACACGGGTCACAGCACACAGAGGTTCAACGCGAGGTCAGGCACGCCGGACATTTGCCCTCGAGCGCGCGGCGATGTTGATCCGGCACGCGCCACGACAATCTCGCACTCACAAAAATCTCTCTCTCTCTCTCTCAGTCTGCGTCCCTCGTGTCTATCCGGACTTACCCTATGCTACGAATAACTCTCCCGCTCTCTCGAGTAGGCCACACGGCTCGAACTCGATATTAATAGTTCAACCTAGTAGTCTGCGTCTTGTAACCACCCGCGTAAGTCGCGCTGGATTCTCAAAGACGACGACTCCTCGCATAACATTATTTGGCACAACAACCATTCGTGCGTTGACATCTGCGATGATAATTAAATATAATAATAACAATAATAATGGCGCTGGATTGTCGAAGACGTCTCCTCGCCAAACATTATTTGGCACAACAACCATTTGTACGTTGACATCTGTGATTATAATTAAATATAATAATAATAATAATAATAATCATAATGGCGCTGGATTGTCGAAGACGACTCCTCGCAAAAAATTATTTGACACAACAATCATTCGTGCGTTGATATCTGGGATAATAATTAAATATAATAAAAATAAAAAAAAATAATAATAGTGGTAACGATGATAAGAATAATAATAATAATAAAAGTAATAATGACGACCTATTTAAATTGTCGACCGTGGCAAAATAAACGCTTCAATGGATTTGAAATTGACACGCGAAAAATCGCTAGAAATCTGTAAAACGCAGCAAAAGACGCGGACGATCCGATCCGACCGATTAATTCGCGTAATTAATCGATGCCTCGGACTCTCGAATTTCCATCCTCGCCGATCGCTCGTTTTCCCTACCGTGACTTCCGCGGTTTTAATGTGGGAATTCGCGAGGAATAACAGAGTATCTCGTCTTTAATCGAGAGCGCAAACAACTCGTCGGCCGAAGTACTGTACTAGAGGCTGAGTGGAAAAAACAGCGATTGGTTGGCGAGAGACCGACGCGGTCTAAATCAATTTGCTGATTAAACGCGCGACGACGAGAATACCCATCGGCTTCGTGGAAAAAAAGTAAAGAAGAGAGGAGGAAGAAAAAAAAAAATCTTCGTGAAATCTTTACTGCTGCCGTCGCGAGTCGCGCGCTCTATATCTTCCGCTGATAGAATCGCACGACTGTTGCGACTCTTTAGTGTCTATGTGTGTGTATATATATATACGTATATTACACTCTGATGCAATGAGGCGATGGTCTCGCCGATAGATTTCTCAGCGAGGTTTACAGCCGCACTCCGAGCTTTTGCCTTTACCTATATAGATAAAAGCTCGCGGCTCGAGCTGCGTTTTCACTTTTCTCGCGAAACTGGGACAATGCGGAGAGGCCTGATTTTTTTTTTTCGGTCCAAATTGAATCCGATAATTGTTTCTTTCGTCTCGAAATTTAATCACGTTCGTTTAGTGTATTATCAGTAACTTTTTTTCTTGAGAGACTATATTTGCAGTATTAATATAATATGCGAGTGGGGCAAACAATAACATTGATAAAACGGTGCTCGCGAAATCAGCGATGTATACTATATATTTTTTTTAATTATGCTATGAATATAGTAATAAATATAGAATGGCAAATATTACTATGCAACATCATAATAATAACACACAAAAATGTTCTTAAATTACTTAGATTTTTTTCCTTCATATTAAATCCGATAATTTCATCCTAAAATTGTGTCACTTCTGTCTGCGCGCATTTATTAATGAATTATCGATAACTTTTTTCTCAACGAAAAGTTATATCGCTATATTGATATAATACTGCGAGTGGGGCAAACAAATATGAATTCGGTTGACCAAACGCACCCGTGCAGCCCTGTTTTCGTATTCCAAACGCCGAGGCTGCGTTTCCACGGGAAATGCATATATGCATACACACTCCCCCGCGAGCCGAGAGTCTCTCCGACAAATCACGGGAGACCCATCGGCGCACGTCGTGTTTATGCATTGTTGTTCCATCGTATACGCATATTCTCGTTTGTTTGGCGCGCATCACCCTCAGCGCACTCGGGGTGATGCACAATACGCGTATCGCGAGAGTTCGGTCGCAACTGAGCAGCTTCATGTAAATCCATCGAGAACCTTCGGCTTCCCTCGTAAAAGTAACTCGACGCCTAAACAGACTGCATCGAATGTTCAGCAGTTCGACGAAAAAAAAAAGTTGCGTTTTTAATAATCATGATAATTAATAATAGATGGATTCATTTTTGGATGGTGCCTTTTACGAACCCCTCTTTCCGTATTTCACAGTACTACAATACTTTAGGTCTTAATATTTCAATGATGTTACATCTTTTAGTGACTTTCTTGGATATTTTATCTATCGATTTAGGCAATAAAAAAAACGATTTTTTTGGACCTTCTAAAGCATCATCCTCGTCCACCATTCACAGCCTTCGCCTTTTATCCATTGGTATGCAAAAACTGACAACAAATATAATAATATTAATAGTACGGGTGAGAATAATAATAACAATAACTCTATATCTATTAATATGAAATGCATTATTCAGAACCGAAATTCAATTATAATTTGCCGCTGTGGAACCATTGACGAATTACGCCGTAGGTTACGTACATTACGCGGAACGCCACTAACCACAAAGCGATAGAGATGGGGAAGGACGGAATTTCGAAGGTCGCTATTGTTAGCCTCGCGACTCGCGCGAGTCGAGCACTCGAATATCATAGAATGCGAGAAAGACTCCACAAATTTAGCCGGCGGGTGTCGCCGCCGCGCCGAGTCAGCCGAAATGAAAAGCGGGAATGGGGTACTGACACACAGTGGACGCTCTGTGTGCGCGGAGAAAGCTCTCTCGACTGCGATGAGAGTCCAGTCGGGTTGGTCGGTCGCTTTCGGTCGACGGGGTACGTACGCGCCGGGAAAGCGCCGCGTTCTTGGGAAGGTTAGGCGAACCGCGAGAATTGGGTCGAGTTACGCGCTCGCATCGTTCATGAGCTTTGCGAGCGAGAGAAAAAAAAACACACGCGAGTCAGAGTCACAAAAATAAAAACCACGAGAAATGCGTGGAAAACCGAATTACGCGCGGCGGTCTTCTCAGTATATAACGCACGGTCGGTAAGATATATACAAGTCGAGTGTCTCATCGAGAGACGATGATGGTCGTTGTCCTGAGTCACGACGCTCGAGTTGGACGGATTTTACCGCTGTTATAGAGTAGATTTATATCATTAGTGGCCACTGTAGTTATTGTGGCAATTTTTATTAATTTATTCTTGAAATTATTTTTTCACTAAAAAAAATTAGTAGTTGCGATTACCAATCATTGATTCGACCTACTAAAATATTGGTAGCTCTGGCCAACTATTGGTAATCACAACTATTAATTTTGTCAGTGTTCCCCATAAAAATGTGTTAACGTTTCGAACAAATTCAGATAAATTCACCGATTGGCCTACTCGATATTTTTTTTATGCCATTAAATGTGTTGCTTTATTCCTTTGAATGTGATGGCTACAAGTTCAGATCCGCCGATTCACGCGTTCGGGATAAAAGTCAGGACCTTCGCGCTTTGTATTCGGCAGACGAAACACATTGGTTAATTGATCAGCTGCTCGGTTATTCTCGCCGCTCGGGACACACATTCACACACACACACAGAGACCCAAAGTCGAAAGTGGTCGACACTGACGAGCGTCTTCGCCTATTTCAGTTTGTTAATTCGTTTCTCGCTAGTTTCCACTGTGCGCTCGCGCGCTATTCGCTAATTGTTGATACGATCGGCGGGAGCGTCTGGGACGAATCGAGAAATCGCAGGTCGAAATATATCCTCGCTGTTTGGGAATTAACGAGGCACCGGGTCACAGACGGGACGTCGACCTCGTCCGCCATTCGGATATAATCAGGTCTGCCGCGCGGATCAACGGCTTTGACGTCCACTTTTTCCGGGTCTCGTTGCAACCCAAAAAAAAAAAAAAAAAAAATTTGTGGCCATTTTTATTATTTTATTAAAATCATTTGTTCCCCATAAAAACAAGTTGACGTTTCGAACAAATTCATATAAATTCACCGATTGATCTACTTGATGTTTTTTTCATGCCATTAAATGTGTCGTTTTATTTCCTTGAATGTGATGGCCACAATAGGCCCTAAAATTGAACGTCTACCTAAGGAACGTCCACCCTACGTTTAATCGGTAGTAAAGGTTCGAAGCTTCGAGAGCCAAGTTGGTTGGGGGTCAATTCGACCGCGAGATTAAATCCGCGCGCGAGAGATGAGCAGCGCACGCGTGGCCGCTACCGATAACCGGAAGCGATGCAGCAGCAGCAGCAGCGAAGCTGCTGCACGGTGGAAGGGGCAAAAGGGAGAGACGAACGGCGCGAGAAGTGCGACAGGGAAGACCGGCCGCGTATCGCACATTGGCAACGTCCCCGTGTGTGTCGTACCCGTGTCCGTGTGCGCCGCGTGCAGAGAGGATGTGACATTGAACTTAACTCGGTAATGACCAACGTCAGCCATGGCCAAAACGTCGTGCGACGCGCGTCGCGTCTGGTGTGCAAAACACCGCTGCGCTTGGTACAAAGGACGATGGGATATTGATGCTTCCGCGTCCGCTCGAGCGTCTCGATTACTGCGGCGATGAGATTAACTTGTTTACAGCTGGAATTACACTTGGCGACTTTTTGCATCGGATCTAACGGCTGCGATGCAAAAAAAAATCGGTACTTTTATATAGGAACTGATTGTGAGCAGTGTGAACTGGTTCAAAACTAGTAGCAAACTCGTCGCAACTGTTTTGAAGACGACAAAGTACTAAATAACAACGAATCTTCACAACACAGAATCACTAAATGGTCCTAAATGATCAGCGATAAAAAAAACACTGACCTTAACATTCAAAACCATCCACGAAAAAAAAAAAAAAAAAATGATAATTTCTCCTGCGGTAAAGATGGAAAAAAAAAAATTAAATGATAATTTCTCCTGCTTTAAAGATGAAAAAAAAAAAAAAAAAAAAAAAAGTCTCCAGCGGTAAAAATGACGTTTCGTAAAATCTACTTTCTTATCAGACTTTACTTACCGAGCAAAAAAGCGGCGACCGTGAGCCAATGAATGAAATTACTCATTATCGTCGCTCCGCTTCTTCTTCTCCCTTACGACGAGCCTCGTTCGACACACACGTGAAACGATCGAACGCGGATCGCGCACCTTTTACAAAAACAATTCACGATCAGCCGCACTGTAAAAACTGTACCCACGAGTGAAATATATCTGCTGTCCCTTATCAGCTGCCAAAAACGAGCCAAGTATCCGATCCAGTCCGGAACGGAGACAAAACTTTCGGAGACGCGTTTTCGACGATTTACCTAAGTTGCCGCCGGCGTAAAACACGACACGCGAGACGCGCGCGCGCGATAGCGGAGATCGCGAGACCGAGTTACCGTATTTTTAGACGGTCGCCGGCAACGACTGCACTGCTGCTACCGATTCCGCGGTCCGCCTGTCTTCCTCTCTCCTTCTCTGTCTCTTTCTTCGGCAGCGGGGAAATAAGGTGTAGAAGGAGTTGGAGTTGTCGAGATACGAACTACGACGACGACGACGAAGGCGCCGCGGACTCGCGGACTCGGTCACTGGGCGGGAGAACGCCGCGGGTTACACACAGAGCGAGCGAAAACTATGAGGAGAGTCGGACCGGGTCGCGCGACTGACGGTGTCGTGCGGCGCGCCGGCCAGGAGCTTCCGCGTGCGGTTCGCACTTGTGGCTCTCTCTCTCTCTCTCTCTCTCACCGCTCGCTCTCGCCTCTCGGATCGGGGCGGCCGTGGGCGTCAAACGGCAAACGGGGGAGGAAAGCCCGCGCGCCTTCAGTCTTGGCGGAGGTCTCCGGACTCGCGTCCGCGCAAACGTCCGACGACGAATGTTGACCGTCGATGATGATGCTAAACCGTTGGCCGCGTGGAAAATCGCAGCCGAGAATTATTCCAGAACCAAAGGCGAGAAAATCCCGAATTTTAATTACTTTTTAACCCGCGAAAAAAAAAAAAAAAAAAATTGCGTAGGGCTTTGAGCTGTCGTTTCAGCTTTGAGCTGTCGTTTCGGCTTTGATCGGTCGGCGCGCGAGATTCGACTGTAGTCTATGCTGGCTACTAGGGCGTCTGGTTTTTTTTTACAGCGGCTCCCTTCGCTCCTTCCCCCCTCCCCCCCTCGCCGCCACCCCCACCCTCCCGCCACGGAGTCGAGTTTACTCAACATATTTCTCACTCGCCACCGACCGATTACAAGACGCTGACGTCTGCCGTCCAAAGATCGATCGTATATTTTCGCGCCGTCCCTCTCTTCCTCCTCTCCTCTACTCCGCCCTCGAAAATACAGACTCTCGGCGAGATCCCAAGGTTATGACACGACTGTGCCTCGTCGATGACATTTCTACGACGGTGAGGAGGAGTCGCTCTCGCGGAGTCAATCGACATATGCACGACACGCGATGCATTCTCCGCTATATATACGACGCGATATGTTCTCCGCTATATACACGATCGTGTTCTTCGCTATATACACGACGCGTCGTATTCTCATTATTATATTTGTCCAAAACCATTTGATTTAATGGCATTTTTTTTTTATAAAGATTTTTTGACAAGCAATTTTTTTGTCCCCAAGATTTTTTTTTTCGTGGGTTCCCAACACTTTTAATACAATTTTTATTTTGGAAAAACATTTTTATGGGATTATATACACAAGAACGTCGGCCACGTGTCTCTCAGTCGTCGCCGGTTTGCCACGCACATAAAAAATATCGTAGGACGAGTTACGAGAACGTTCGGTTTCGTTAATCGCAGCTGCCGATTAGTTACGCCCTTGATGCGTGTGATGTTTACCACGCGACACACCAGTCCCGAGAAGCCAGAAGCCGTATGGATATTTTTAGGATCGCGAGGGAATAATCACCGGCGGGTAGCCTAGTAAGGCAAAGGGTAAGCAGGGCGAGAGGGGCAGCTTATATCGTAGGAATGACGACGCTGGGCCGATCGAGAGCACCTCACCGCACCCTCTGCGCGATCTACAATATGCTCCGCAACGTTTGATATATCAACTTCCGTTCTCCGCCGTTACGATACGGAGCGTCGATGCCCCACCCTTCGTTCGATCGTTGCTAACATTGAAAATCGCCGCTCTCGCTACGAGAACCATCGGTTATTACTAAAAGTGCATTGAGCGGGGCGAAGGGGTGAGGGGGGGGGGGGGGAGGGGATCTCCAGCTTCGACCACTCCGGTTGGGTGCGGTACGAATTTCCATGACCCATTTGTCCGCTGTAGAGCAGCCACTCCGTCTCTATCTCCGTCTCTCTTTCTCGTTCACCGATGGAAAGCACCCCCTCCCCCCCCCTTCGGCTTATCTGAATTAGCGATCGTTTGTGCCGAATGTCTATATACGTATATACGCCGCCGCATTGCTATCGAGCTAACTGCTAACGAGCCATCTGCATTAGCCGGCTTGTTTATTGGAACTCGGCTCGGCTCCGACGATGATATCGGCGCTGGCTTCGTGATCAATGAACGTCACTCCCGGGTCCATCGGACGATCTGACTGGATGCAGCAGCAGCAGCTTCGTTAATCATTCGAGTCGGGAATTATGCACTCGGTCGCCCAATCGGCGGACGGATAATCCTGACATCTTCGAGCGGTGACTTTGGGGGAAAAAAATGAACACCGGGCAGGTGTATATATATATATATTATCAATATTTATTTAATCAACTCATCGTGTTAAAGTAATAATCACATAAATTTATCGAATTAAAACCCCATTATCGACTACGATTGTGTATTGTATTTACAGGTAATAATGCGTTTTTTTTCTCACGCAAAACGTCCATTTCGTCATAATGTGGTAATGTTTTTTTTAAATGTTTTTGATGTTATTTTTTTTTACCGTGTGAGTCTGTAAATGTGTATACGCTCGTTTATATTCAGTTGTTATGTTTGTGTGTCGCAACATCGAATATATTCTGTATAATATATTTATTTTTTTTTCTTCCTTTTTTTTTTCTTCAGTTTCTCATTCGCTCTCCCTTTCGTAGTGTCCTCTCAAAGTGCGCAACGTAAACGTGGAAATAATCGCAGAAAAAAAGAAAAAAAAACACACATGATGATTACAATTGTACCCAAAACCCCGTTTAATTGAAACTCGTTGGAAATAAAAATGCTCTAAGTAACAATAAATTATTAAATATATATATCTATTCACAAAAGTATGTATTGGCTATTTATTATATATCACTATCATCCGCCAATGCGCGCCCCGTTCGACATCCACACCTCTTTCCTCTCTCATTCTCTCACTTTCTCTGTTATCCGCACACTCTTGATTAACATTTCGCACGTGATCTCTATGGGGTAAGGGGGGGGGGGGGGGGGTCGCTTCGTTATCGCGTTATAAGTATATTTCTCTCATTTCGGTGTCTACGCGTTTACCGCATCAACAGACGATTGTTTCACAATACAAAGGAAAAACTGAAAATTGGGCAATTCTGGTCGTGGAGCTTTGCATTTATGTATATGTATAGTATTTATATATGTATATGCACTATCGGTAAGACTTATCGATAAGATCGTAAGTGATACACAGATGATAAGCAGACGGCTCTGCTCAAAAAACGCTCTCGGAAGTGCGACGAGGATCGGACTCTGTCGTAGAAAAGGAAAACGCTTGGGGAATGATTTCGAGAAAAAATTGTTTAGTGAGTTATTATTATAATATATGTGTGTGTATATATATATCGTTAGTGTAAAGTTCGCGAGCCTCGTTCTCGTCGCACTGCCGGAACGTCTTGTCACACGAATTGCAGCGTGAATAAAATATTGGAGCGGCGCGTATTGAAAAAAAAAAAAAAAAAAACAAAAAAAATATATCCAACGAAAGAAGGAAAGAGAGAACAAATGGGATAAATCTGTGGCAGGTCTCACGGGCAAGAAGACGTCTTCCCCGAAGAGGAAGGCTCACATCATCGCGCATCTTAAGTAACAATTCTAGCGGTGAAACGCCGACGAACGCCCTGATTGTTGCGGAAGTTTTAGCGACAGACGCTTGGCTGGAAAGTATATAGAAACGCTTATCGCGCGCAGATTCCGCCGATAAATATATCTCTGGCTGTTGGTTCGCGATCTTCGTCATAGGGGTTGCGAGTCGATCGGAGCCGAGCCAAAAAACGCAGGCGTCTCCGGGTTTCGTTGCAACAAATATACAGTGGTCGAGAGACAACCGTCTCGCCGCTAATTATCTCAACTACGCCACGTACTTAGGTAGTAGAATATGACTTTCATTTAAAATCTTTATGTACAAATCCTACGCTCAATACACACTTCGCTAAGTTGTTATTTTTTTCGTATTTTTCGTGTCTTTATTTTTTTTCCTTTCTTTCCTTTCTTTTTTTCTCCACTCTCGGTTTAATCGGTAGCTACGTTATTACAGTTATATAAAGAGTGACTCGCGGACCGTTCTCGTTTCTCGTTCGTCGCACGATTTACGTGGCTCGCGCGGATAGAGAGCGTCACACGCGCGCGGTTTTTATAACTTCTCCGTCTGTCGCCGATGGTTGGCGAGTATATCTCCGTCGTTAAATGTACGCACGGCGATCGCGCGCGCGCAGTTTATCGAGGCCGAGGGAATCCGACGGAAATAGTCGCCGCGACGGCGAAAGTTCACGGCTGGATATGACCTCGTATTGGAAAAACGGGGAAAAAAATCGCTCTGCGCTTAGTATGTATTTTACGCGAGAAGGAACGACGTGTGACATGAGCAGTTTTACATCGACATTATATCGCGAATGACTGAAGCTTTTTTTTTCTTCCTCTTTGCACGCTCCACGTGAATCGTACGACAAACATCGCAGAGTTTCGGGCGTCGACGAGCAACGGTGCATAAGTGTATTCCGTTTCCCGCGTTACTTTAAAGCCGTTTAATTTTTTTTTCGTCGATAATTTTACGTTTACTTTACGATTTTTAAATTAATTTTCCTCGTACTTTTCGCTCGCACGTTCGGTCGAAGCGTTTCGCAAAAAAAAAACAGGACACACAAAATTCATCCGTTCTTAATCGAGCGCGAGGCGTCGGACAACGCGGAAAGACCCTGCTGCACACTTTGCACTGAGAGAATAAAACCGGAAATCCGTAGTTCAGTGAAATTCGCTGATGCGAGCGGAGAGATTGCATTGACATTTTATTCTCTCAGTGTGCGAAGGAACACTTGAGTGAGACGTAGCCGAAGGTCGATTTTAATCACTCGCAACGTGCGATTGTAGCGTTGCGATTATTTGGAGCATTTTTTGGGGGGAGAAGAATCGCTCTCCGAGTCGTTAAAAAAAAAACAAACACACACACACATATCTCTTTCGTCCAGGAAGTCAACGAATCTATAATAGTCTCTGTGTTGGACTCGACTTGGGTCTACATTGGCCGAGTCGAGTCGAGTCTCTCCGAAAAAATCTCATCCACACTAGGCTCACGTCACGTAGAATATACATAATATATTATAATAACAACAAATCGCGCGGGCAAGAAAATGGTGTGAGTGGAAAATTGTTTTTTTTTCTTTCTTTCGTCTCGCGACGAAAATTCCGTCGTTCTTGCCACGCGCTCTGCGTACAGTTAGGCCACTTTACATGCCGCGGGGCAAAAGTATACCAAGACAATGTCGTGTGTGTGTTTTACGTTTGCAGTTTTTTCGCTTTCTTCGAATTACGAGGAGATCTATCTACTATACACATTACGCATTACGGATCGGTCGATGACGTTTCCGATGAGAATCGACGACGCTTCGAGACAGATTTACTCGGGGACAGATTGTCAGGCGGGCGTTTCTTTTTTTTTTTTTCACGATGACGAAGCACAGTAAATCGGTAGTTTACACTCACTCGCTCGCTTTTTTTTTCTTTCTTTAAATTCGATTATTTACAAACGTGGACTTAGAGGTAACGATCGCAATTAAATTTTCATGGTTTTTTTTTTGCTTTTTCGTCGTGTTTGTGTGTGTTTCTCGTTCGATTCGCCTAGTTTTAATTGTTTATTTATTTTAGAAGTCGCGCGCAGACCGTCGGATGTCAGTGGTCGTCTTCATCGTCGTCGTTGTCGTCCTTTGGGGGGTTGATGGCAGTGGTCCGGTCTGTGGTGGCCAAGTGTGATTTATCACCGTCGTCACGTGTCCCACCGTCTTCTATCTTAATCGCCGCTTGGACACGGAGTCTTCTTCTTCTCTTCTCACCGATGATCGTCGAACGATTGGCCACTCTGACCGGCGGACGACAACGGTCGGCGGGTGTCTCGTGCGCTGCGAACGTGCTGATTGGCTTCTTATAAAGACGGCGCCTGACGGTAGAGAGGATTTCCTCGGATCGGAAGCACGTGAGCCTCGGAATTGAAGACCCAGTCGTCGAGGCTTATGAGGTCGTCGTCGCTGAACAACAGGTACAGATACTGTAACAGAGAAGCAGAAAAAACGCATTGGAATCATCGGACGAGTTTATTTCACAGCACTTCGACAAACGGGACACTGGGAACCGGACGTCCGGATCGGTATGGAAAGGGATCGACGCGCTTGCCACATTTTTTATCGCTCAAACTGTCCACGCGCAGTTTCGACAATATACGCTTGTCGTTCAGTCGTCGAACAAAGTTCTCGCTCGGGCGTGTTGATGGGATCGTCGAAAATTCATGAAACCGTGAACGCGCAGCGCTTCGGTCGAATCGCGACTCGCATGAAAAATACATATAAAAAGAGGAGTGCGAGGACAGAAAAAAAGCTCTTTATCGGCTTTGCCCTTTAACGATCGGTCCGACGGAAACGAGCGCGAATCCGCGGTTGATGGATCCGCGCGCACGAAGCTTTCATTTTCAACACTGGTTTTTTTTGCTTTCTTTTCTTTTCTACTCTCATTGTCGTCCGGTCTTATACGTCGGTGCGGTTTAACGATCGGATAGGAAGAGCGGTGAAATGTCTCTCGGCGACTTTTTGGGAGAATAATCGCGTTCGTTCGTTTTGCGTTACATGGGATAAAAATATTGGGGAAATTCACGGATAACAGTATCAATGATTAAAAGAATAACAAAAAATCGACTTCGTTCTTCGTTTACGTTCGCGAGGCAGGGAAAACGGATTTTTTTATTAGGATTTGTGGACGGAAAGAAAAATCTGAGGATCAACCCTTTAATCAGTTTGATGCAGAAAATTTAGGGCAGAGATCTTTTGATACGTTTGTCTGATTGGCAAACCAGTTGAGGGGTGAATCCGAGATTTTTTCTCTACGTGTGCGTAAAGAGTGGCCGAGATTAGCCCACATACCTTGAGTGTCTCAGCGAAGAAGAAGCTCTGCTGCACGTCGTCCTTCGGCGAGTCGGCCATGTACACGTTGTTGAGCCCCGTGAATCCTCCGGGTACACGACAATGCTTTTCCAGGGCCTGGACAGCCTCCCAGCCCCATTCTCGGTACTTGGGGTCCTTCGTCAGCCGCCACATCACGAAGTACGACTCGAAGGTCTGTGAAAAAAAACAAAGATGGTAAAACAAGTGAAAAAAGCGAACAGCACACAGTCCTCTATTAAAAAGTTCGTGAGCAACCATTGTTGTCGGTTTATTCTGCTTCTGATTGGTCGTTGGGAATCCGGCAGCAGTTTGATGCGAAATTTGGCATTTTGTCAGAAAAAAAATCGTTTTTCGCATTTTTCTCCTCGAAATTTTTATTTCTCGGGCAAAAACCGGTCATATTTGGAATCAGCGGAAAATTTCCCATCGGATAGGGTTTTAAAACTTCGTTAAATCGAAAAAAAAAATTTCCACCCAAAAACCGGCAAGGGGTACCCCTTGCAAAAAATTTGCGACTTTTGAGGGTCAACATTAAAACCTAGTAGCAATAAAAAAATCGTTCTCGCCGTTAACTCTTTGCAGGCGAAAAATATAAAAAATTCAAATGAGACAAATTACAAGCTATTACTGTAATTTATTTGCCCGGTGTATGTAAACGCGACGCAAACTGCGGGCGCGTCTCGTCGAGTCGCGCGTCGTGTCGCGTTTGCCTCGCGCGCGCATTCGTGGACGCCAAAATATTCTGTCGGAAAATTCGTGAAATTACACATAATCCCCGGGGCTCCGGTTGCGCTGCGCTGCCGAGTTGAAAGGTTGGCCCGCGCCCGTTCCGCGGGACAATTATGCAACGGGAGTTTAATCGCCCGTAGTACGGTTATTAGCGTGGCGCGAGAGCATCGTTAAACCGACGAGTTATTTCGTCCCTCGAATTGTCGTTGGTCAGCGCAGTCCAGTTGTACATACGTATGGCGTATACGATGTACCTGGTTTGACGTTTTGGAATTTACTTTTTTCACTGATACCGCGAGAGTTCACTACACACGTGTTTATATCTCGTGAAGAACATTTTTTTTTTTTTTTTTATTCGATTACTATAGACAGATATTTTTTCTGATTTTCTCACGAATTCTCATAGAGCAGAAAGTCAGTAAAAAATACAACAGGCATAGGTTTTCAGCAGTTTCCCCGATACAGTAGTACATTAGGAAAAAGTGGTTGCAGAAAACACTCTCCGCGAAATTCAATGAATGCAATAGGAACAAGAAGGGTGGGAAAACTAAAAACCCCTACACTGGAATCCGAAAAAAACGCAAATATGTAAGTAAATATGCAAATAAGCAAATAAATTCCACGAAATGAAAAAAATAGCCAGGCTGTAAGTGAATAAAGGGTTATTTACCTCGGGCCGTAGAATATAGTATTTCTCGCCGCTCTTGAGACTCTTCGCCTCGACTCCCTCGATGAAATGGAAAGCCTCGGGTCCGAGTTTGGTAACAGTGCGGTCGTACGACTCGTGGCAGGTGTTCGTGAGTCCCGCAGCTATGTCCATGTACTCGCTGGACACGGCGTTCTCCATGGTTTTGGCGCCGAGTGCGAACATGCCACCTGAGAAATGCGCGGTCGTACGAGGATTAGGGTCGTTCTCGTTAGCAGCTACGAGGCTCTCTCGCCCGCCCTTTCCCTCACCCCCTCCCACCCCCCTCCCAACCCACCCCCGACCCGTAGCTAGCTCGGGGCGAGCTAGCGGGGTCGTTCGGTAAACCCGGGGCAGTCCGGGGATCGTGCGGCGTACGTTTCTCGCCGGTGCGGTGTGAGTGTGTGGCGCGACGACCGTTTCCGAGACGCGTTCGCCGCCGGGTCGACCGGATCAATGACGATTAAAGTCGATCCTGGAAACCGGAGCGCGCGTGGTTCTCGCCTCCCCCTCCCCTCCCCCTCCCCTTCTACCCTTCCAACCGCACTGAGAAACTCACACCTATCGTCACGTCCAGAGCAGTCTGCTGCACTCTGACGTTACAGTGAAATATCTCTCTGTCCAATTTGACAAAAATTATTTCTCCACAATTCAAGTTCTTTCCGATTTTTTTTAATCAACTTTTGAGACTTGGTTAACGAAATTTCTCACGAAATGTGTCTGTCCATTTTCTTCAAAAATGATTTCTCCATAATTTAAGTTCTTTCCGATTTTTTTTAATCAACTCTTTCGAGTTGATCTCGTTAACGAAATTTCTCACGAAATGTCTCTGTCCATTTTCTTGAATTATTTCTCCACAGCTCGCGTCCGGTTTATATTTTTTTCAATCCTTTCAATCCTTTTTAGGATTCCGGAAACTTAATTAATTTTTTTGCGCTTCTTGGTCCCGAAAAATATTCCCCAGAAAAAATATATCAAATTAAAAAATTATTTCCCCGCGACCAGAGACATTTGAATATAAAAGGGCAGAAAAATCTTTGAATTTAATCGAAATTTTTCTTCACCCTTTCAGTCTTATTAATACAAAATTGAATAAAAAAAAAATGGCAGACAGATGGAACGAATGCCTGGCGCGTAAGGTTAACTCGCGGCTCCATCGTAATTTAATTTACGCTCTCGTTTCCCGGTTCACGAGCGTTAAGCTCCGTGTACCGTGCGCAGCGTATTGGCAATAACGGTGCGAACGGCAGAGAACGTCAGAGGGGATATGTACATAAAATATATATCTGTATATATTTCTCCGTAGCCGAGTTCGTTGGCTTACCGGCGAAACAGGCGAGATGGCCCATTTTGTTCTCAGGCCGATCGTACTTGAGGTCCGAGGCGTAGAGAAGTCCGCCGGGAGACTTCATGATCATGTGCTGGACTACAGCGGCCATCGCCTCGTCGTACATCTCGCGCGCCTCGTTGTCCTCCTTGCCCGACTGAATCCACGCCTTCAGCAGATACTCGTAGAAGCTGTCGCCGAGACCGCCGAGGGACATGTGATCTGCGAGCAAAAAGAAGATAAAAAAAACGGATTAGTAAAAAAAAAGGCAAATGAAAAGTTCGGAGCTGCACTGAGAAAAATTCGTAGCTGCGAAATCATTGGTTCGATCTACCAAAATATTGGTTGCAGTTACTAAAATATTCGTAGCTCTGACCAATGATTGGTAATCACAATTATTAATTTTTTTCAGTTTGCGAAAAGCGAGGCCAAAAAGAGGGAGAGAGAGGAAGGAGGAGGCCACCGCGTCACGTTCCTGACCTGCCTCAAGGACAAATTGGATCTGAATTTGATTTTTCAATTGGACATATGATCTGCGAGCAAAAAGGAAGAACAAAATAAATGGATGAGTTAAAAAAAAGTGAATGAAAAATTCGGAGCTGCGAAAAGCGAGGCCAAAGAGAGAGACAAGAAGAGAGGAAGGAGGAGGCCACAGCGTCACGTTCCTGATCTGCCTCAAGGACAAATTGGATTGGGGGCTCTCCGGGCCGTTCTCGTAAATTGTAACGGCTAATTTATTCAGCTGCAGTCATCAGGGGCGGCACAGCGAACGAGAATCTCGCGCAGGGGTTACTCCCGGTTACTCCGGTTCACTTTTACCGCCTGTATAAAGAAGCAGCAGCAGCGGCGAAGCAGTATGCTCAGTGCTTCTCATCTAAACGTAAAATCTAGAAGAGAAGCTGCTCGTGTCGCTCGTTCAGGCTTTTTCGTTTTAAAAATCTGACTGTTAAATCACGACTAGATAAGAAAGCGCGATCGAGGGTAGAGAAGAACGGTCGATCCTTCACCCTCGAAGCTGTAGGATTTTTTTTTTTTTTTTTTTTTTTTTTTTTTTCAAAGACCTTTTTTTTCCACGTTAAGGTGACTCGGGTGACAAATTAAGGGGGGACGATTTTGGAGCCCGGAGCTTCGTGTGATGAATGCGAACGCGGCGAAGGCAAATAAAAGGAGGAACCAGAAGAGGAGGAAGAGGAGAAGGAGAAGGAAGAGGAAGCGTGGATCGAGGACTTATATAATTCCATAATTGATAACCGCCCCGATTGGCAGGAAGCGACGACGCCGCGAGAGGAGTCGACGTCGTCGCTGCTGGGGTTTCACGTCGACCGATGGGGAGGCCGGTAAATTAAAAATCTATTTGGCCACCGAATTCGACGGGGATTTATTAAACGGAATTACGGTAATAAGACGGGTGGGATATTTATTATTGGCGGTTGAGCGGCGGATGAATTCACTTTGTGTGGGGGAAGGATGAAGGTGGAGCAGCAACAGCAGTCAGGACAGGTCCTGAATATATACCCGGGGCAACGAATCGCGTGACGCGAAACTTCGACGCTTGCTCTTGTTTTCCAACTCCAAAAATAAAAGAAAAAAATTCGGCCCTCGAGGCTTGGAATTTTTTTTTTTTGCAACTCAGTCGGGCGAAAATATTATTGTAATCGCGATGATCGGCCCCTCGATGACGTCAGCAGCGACTCTGTTGTTAAATGGGAGAAGGTGAGGGGAGACGGTGGTTATTCGTTCGCAGTGGGTTCACTCACGCTGGCCCCATTTGCCCGTCCGCGGGTGAACGTAGTTCGGGTATAGACCCTTCGGCTTGTCGAGGCTCTTCAGCACCTTCCTCACGTTCTCGACCTTGCTCCTGAATACCGGATTCCCGGTTATGTCGCTGAGGTAAGTGAACTCGAGATGCATCGTGCCGATCTCCGAGAGGATGCTGCAACCGCTGCTCGCCCAACCGTAGTTCCTGCTCGCCTGCGAAAAAAAAAAAAATTCGACATTAGCACAAAAACTCAGTAATCAATATACATTAGAAAAAAATTATAAAATATAAATATCAATAAAATATCATTTTCAATTATTATCATCGGTATCGTCTACTGACAAAAATCTTTGATTCGATAAAGAAATCCGTTAAAGAAGGGATAAATATTATAATTTGTTTTTCCGTTCCATTGAAAAAATATTGAATATTATATTTTATTATTTATATGTATATTCAAGGATCTGTGGACTTGTATCGTGAGAAAGATTTTTTTTTGTTGCCCCAGGAGTGAAATAATTGCAAAGTGGATCCTTGTGGCATTAACACAGTGCATCGCTATACAATAGCTGAGCCATAATGTCTATAATACACGAGTGTAAAGCACAAGTGCGAACGGACGCACCAGTCGACGAGACGAGAGTGAGAGAGTGAGTGAGAGGTACCTAAAGCGAGGGGGAGAGAGAGAGAGAGGGAGAGAGAAAGATAGAACGAGAGCGCGGGGATAAGCATGATCGTTTTATAATTTAATCCGGGCCAATTAAGTTGTCGACGGTAATTCCAGCGAGGGGAGATAAACGAGCGACAAACCGCGGCGCTCATCGCACCGAGCGCAGAATCTTCTCTCGCTCCTCGCGACACGCGCACCTTTAAATACACTCGCAAATTTCTACCCTTTTGTTTAATTCTCTTTTTTATCACCGATATCAGATTCGCAAAAAAAATCGCCGAATAATGGAGCAATGCTTTAACCTGATTAATTAATTGGCCCGAGCCAATTAGTGGCGATTGTTACCAGGCAATTTCACTCTGGAATTATTGACACAATTTTTCCATCGAGTCGGTTGTTACTTTTTATCGGAAATTTGTATCCGTCTATTCGAAGGGAAGATTAGACTTCAAATTGTCGTCGCAAAGTCCGACAATTTGAAGTTACATCCGAGTTTCGGATGTAACTTCGAATCCGAGTTTCGGATGTAACTTCGAATTCGTTTTCGACGAGGGCCAAAATCGTCGAACCCTTCAGGTAATAGAAAATTATGACATTTGACGGATGTAACTTCGAATTCGTTTTCGGGGCCAAAATCGTCGAGCCCTTCGGGTAATAGAAAATTATGACGTTCTCCCATCGCCCACACACACAGACGTCGGACAAATTGGGTAACACACGTCTGCTAGACACACGTTAACGTCCGGCTATTAGGCAGAGCGGAGGCCGGGAGAGGAACCGAGCAGCGGCTGCCCCGATAAGATCGCTAATACGAATTACGAAGTCATCAAGCGGCAGGAGAATCCGGCCCGGTGGAGCCAATGGGGCTTCGAGAAGCGTCACTGGCGCCACACCAGCGTCACCCACCGGCAGCAGCAGTAGTAGCAGCAGCCCCGGCGCATCATAAGCAGACGGAAGGAATTCAGGCAGCCCGGCCCAGATGTCGCGCGTCGTCGTAATTAAAGCTCCGCGCGTCTCGCATTAGTTACGATTAAAACGAAGCTCTTGAAGCAGCAGCAGCAGCAGCAGTCGCACAGCTCGGTGCGGGGGCGTCGACGACGCACGACACGTTATACGCTCCGCGGGGACAGCGCGCGACGAAAGCCGGAAAGTTGTGTCCCCGATGCAATCCCTGCTGCCGTTTGCACTCTCTGTACAAACGAGCATTACGTTATGTTGCATTATATTAGCGCGGCCAAAAGGGGCGAATAAACGTAATAACCGCGCGAATTATGCGAATACGGAGGACGAACTGCACTGTTATAAAAAAAAATGAAACCAGCATTAAATAAAAAATAAAAAATAAGCATAAGATAAAAAATAAAAAATAAGCATAAAATAAAAAATAAAAAATAAGCATAAGATAAAAAATAAAAAAATAAACATAAGATAAAAAATTAAAAACCAGCATAAATTAAAAAAATAAAAAAGCTTCATTCCACGAGGAAGCGAAATTGTAACTCACACTTGCAAATTTAATATCACCGCGCCGAAGTTTATGCATGAAAATTTCCAAATTTATTTTTTATCTTTTTTGCAACGTTCTAAGACGTTGCAGAGAGGTAACCGGAGCGTTGGGAGGAAGGTGGGAGGAAAGAGCGACGACAACGACGACGACGACGTTGCTACGAAGGCAACGAAAGGGCTTTCCCCTCTCTCTCTCTCGCACCTTTTCGTCAACGCCTTCGTCTCTATATCCGAGCTTTCGCGGTCTCATTATCCGAGCAATTAAGAATTTGCATATTAATCCCGAGTAGGTATATGCAGAGCCCTGAGTACCGGTCTCTGTATATGCTCCCTATTTTCCTCCCTCTTCTCTTCTCTCGACGTCGACGTCTCTCGCCTTTCTCCTTCATCCCTTCTCCCCTCTCCTCACTCTCACCTTCTCCCCCCTCTCTTTCTTCCCTCTTTCCCTCCCTCTCTGTGTGTTCCTGTGCTCGGCCTCTCAAACGCGTCGGGCCTCCTTTGGCGAACGTGACTTGACGAAATCGTTTCAATTAAACGCGAGCTACGAGCTGCTTTGGAGCAGTTCGGGCAAAGAGATTTAACCACGCGCGTTACTCTCGAGAGGCCGTTTGTACGTAAGTAGGTACAGAGTATTAACGCGCGGTAGCTGCTGCCGCCGCTGCTACTAGTCGGGCCACCGCGCACACATATCGACGCTTCTGTACGTAACGCTGCTTACCCGGGCACCGACTCTCTGCTGTCCCCCCCTCGACCCCCCCTCCCCCTCCATTACCACCCACCGTGACTTCGAGTACGCGACGAGGACTGCACGAGGCTCGAGTGGGCATCTCTCACTCACCTTCTCGTTAGAGCACAGTTGCTTGGATTCGCATTTAATAGAATGAACGATACGCAGGTTTCTTAATATTTCTTTTTCGGCTTTTGATTTTGAGACGGGTATTAATGCGGCGAAAAATTGAGTGTGGGTGACTATTTTTTTTATTGTGACTTTATATACTGTGAAAAACGCCTCAATGGGTCAAAAAATTAATGTCCAATTCGTGTACATTAATTTTCACCATACCCATTGAGAAGGATCTGGTAACGATTACCAGAATGGGTGCACTGGTTTATTTCACCATTTTGAGGATAATTGTAACTCGACTATTGAAAAATCGACAGACTGGCGAAATAAACCGAATTTACTATACCGAGAGTAGTAATCATTGCCAAACCAATGCAGAGATTTTTTTTTCTGTGGTTTTTGTGGATATAAGGAATTTGTTGTACGCATCCCTGAGTCTTGCGTGTTACGCGTTATTAAAAATGAAAACAGGAAAAAAATTATTAATTCAACTTCACGGTGCGCGATGTACTCACCCCTGTGGAAAGATTGATCAGCGAGTGAGGTATTCCGGTTCCCGTCTGGAAGGCCGGCAGCATCCGCTCGCCGAGTTGAGCCGCCTTGTCGCGGAACATGACGTCGCCCGTTAGTGCGTAAGACGCCAGCAGACTTCCCATGAATCGGATGTTCGTCTCGAACAGCGATATCTCCGACTTCTGTAAACATGAAAAAACACGAAAAACATTTACTACGTGAATCAAGAAATAAAGATAAAACACGCATTATCAAACAAAAATAAATTTCCGAATGAAAAAGGACGATTTTCTCCGGAGACGAAAAATACGAAAAATTGCTTATTCAGTGTGACTCACGAATAAAGATAAAACGCGTGTTATTAAACACACGCCGAAGAATAAAAATAAATTTCCGAATGAAAAAGGACGAATTTCCTGCGGGAGAGTCGAAGCTGTCGCGGAGAAAGTCGTAAAACTGCTGCGCGCGCGTGTGCGAAGAGTCGAACGACGAGACGAGACGAGTCGTTCGACCCCTTCGCCGGACCCGCGCCGCACGTGTCGCCCGGCAAATATTTTCCAAAGGTGCGGCGAGAACCTTCCGCGCGACGCGGTTAAAAGGTTCGACCCGCGGTTCGACGCGTCGCCGCACGTTACACACGTACGAAACGAATAATCGGTCGAGAACCCAACCACCACCCGTCGTTACTGTAATACCGTCTTTCGCTCGTTCGCTTCGGCCATATTACAGCCGACCCCCGTCGAACCACACCGATATATACAGACACATCCGGTATATACAGACACATCCGGTCTGAGATAATTAGACGCGCGGAACAATTATCGGCCGCACCTGGTGTACCACTCGTATATCCATTTGTCTGGCGCTGTTGCGTCTGGTTTAAGCCGCGATGGACAGCCAATTGTGTTTCTTATATATTTCTGGGCACCGCAAATAATTGGATATCATTGATCGTTCGCTGGTACAGAAAGATAGTAAAAAAAAAACAAAAAAAAAAAAAGGTTCCAATCATATCTCTTTCTAATTCCTTTCTGAAATATTAGTGCTCGAGATATTTTTAAAATATAAAAAATCTCGCAGTCATTGTCACCGATTTATTCGTCCTGTGATTGGCTGAGATTCATTTTTCTCTGTAATAAAAAAACACATAGGCTCCAATCATATCTCTATTTCTAATTCCTTTCTGAAATATTGGTGCTCGAGATATTTAAAAAATATCGAAAATCTCGCAGACGTCACCGATTTATTCGTCCTGTGATTGGCTGAGATTTATTTTTCTCTCTAGGAACGCATTTCGCGGTTAAAAATTCCCGGTGAAAAGTTACAAACGAAAATTGTTCGAAAAGCTTTCAAATTTAATTTATTTTATTTTTTCTTTGAATTCTTTTTACACCGAATTTTCCGACAGCTCGATTTATTTTTATGCGTACAGATATTTCTCTCCCTGTCACTTTTTGCTATCGATCCACTTCATCACGAGAAACTTTCAATCGCAGCGAGTACATTTTTTTCTGGGAAACGTATTACGAGCATCAAACTCGATTCGATGTTTACGAGAAAAAAAAGTAACCGCAACGCGTATACCATATTTTCAACGCTTTCATTGTTCCTCACTCACGCATCCGAGGTTCGAGGCGTCGTGGTTTTTCGGAAAATCCGCATGCAAGTGAAAATACCACATTTAAATCCGACGCGAGTTACACGAGAGGTAAGTGCGCTCTCAGCAGCCACTGCCCAGGAATATTCGCTAAGTAACGAGATTGCCGGGTTTCTGGCCACGCTTTTTTTTTGTTTATCCTCCTTTCTTGATAACGCTGAGTAATATTCATCTGGTAAACTCGCGTGAGCGAGCAACGGAAATAGAAAAAAAAAACCGCCTCATCCTGTCTCCCTTGGATCCCGAAAGAAGAGCGAGCAAAAAAAAAAAAAAAAAAAACATGAGAGAAAATTAGAGACGTAGGTTGGAAAGAGAAACGTTGAAAACGCGAGGTCGTATTAAGAGCAGCGGCGGCTAATTAAAATAGCCGCAACTCGTTTTCCCTTCGCGCACTTATTCGTGTGTGCATCGCAAAAAATAAAAAAGCAAAAAAAAAATGAAAAAGTGAACCGAATAAAAAACATTTAAAAAAATATTGTAATGTACCTCTGAATAACGCATTAAGTATACGTCGAATGGTCCGGAATTGCCGTTGGCTTTCCGGGAAATATATTGCAATGAGCAATTATAATTCCTGGGTCGGCCCGCCCAGCACCTGAGTCGCGCGGCCACCCTGGGCGATCCCTTTACGTGTCCCCGGTGCTCGTACATAGGCGTTAAGTACAAGCGCACATAGCGTCCTAGACGCGGGATTATCCTCGATATACATAATAAATTAAGTACATAATCTGCGATGTATATGTCGTGCGCGCAATGTGTACACACACGTGTGGGATTTATCCGAGGAGAGCAGGACCGCCGGCCGAGAGAGCTGCTGCTCGGGTTCTGCGGTCGCGAAACACACACTAATTGTGCACTCCGGGATAAAAGTGTTGAGGGGCTCGCGGTAATTACCCCAACTGCCTGTACATTCAATCTCTCTCTTGCGTTCGTCCTTCGTGTCGCCTCTCGTCGTCTCTTTCTGTCCTATGCAACGCTAGCGCTATATACCATATTATTAATTTCCACCTTCCGTCTCTCTCACTCTGTCTCCGTTCGCTGTCTGCCAAAATATGCCGCAGCTAATCCAATCTCCTCGACCCACGGGACCGCAGTCTCTTACCGCAATAAAATTACCGTTGCAATTTTTTTTTTTTTTTTTTTTTTTTTATTATACTCATTATCATACATCGGCTGTTTGCGCGTTAATATTTCCGCTCCTGTTGCGTTGCCCTATAATCCTAACCGGAAGCTCGCGACGGACTCAGCTATTTCCTATTTGCTCGCATATTTTTTATACTAATATTTTTTTTCGTTCATCTTCAATCTCACTGAGAAAAATAAATAGTTGCGAGAAAACACTAAAAAAAATAAATAGTTGTGAGAAAAAATAGCACTGAGACAAATCAGTAGTTGCGATTACCAATTATCAGTTCGATGTACGTTTCGAATTTTTCTCAGTGCTCGTAATAATTAAGAGCGTCGATTTTTTGCTCGTCTCCAACAAAGCTGGGCAAGAAATCAAGTAATATTATTTCCACGTGCGCAGAGACGAGCGAGTGTCGTGCTGTGATTTCTGTGCGGTCTTCGGACTTTACAGCGGAGACGCAAACGGAGAGAGAGCCGCGAGACTGGCGTTGGCCACCGCGAGAGTCGAATGTATATAATGGTCCTCTCGCTCTTCGGTCGAAAGGGCGCGCAAACGTGTTTATATCTATATACGCGCGTTTATATAATTATACCTGCGTACCGCAAAAAGCTGTTTTCTCGGCGCGTATATTATATACGATGCGGGAGACACAGAGGGAGAAGCGCGAGAGACAGAGGGAGAAATATCAGCCGCAAGCCGCAGACCTTCTGGCAATTTTCGATGTTACCGACGGCTCTATATATATTTCTCGGCCGGCGGCAACGATTGCGAGACGGAGAATTTGCAGCAAGGCGGAAAGCCGGGTGACCTTCCGAACGGACTGGCGGACGGACAGAACCCACCGCCGAGTTTCTGCCTTCGCTGCTGTGGCTATGTTCTCACGTTTGTTGCTTCGCTCGACGTTGTACGGCGTTTTATTCGCGAATTATAACGCGAAACCGCGAACGCGTAAGCGAGAACCGACCAACCGCGGCGCAGCGGCGGTGGCTTCGCGAACAGAGGCTACTCCGACGCTTTTCTCGACCCGGCTAAATACTCACAAGCGAATATGTGCTCCGTGTGTATATAGTATATAATTGGGTATCCGAATAATTTGGGTATCCCGGATTCTGATTGCGAGAGGCTTACCACCGAATTTTCGCGGCGCAGAAAAAAAATGGAAACGTTCAAACGTAGGGAATTTATCGACCGGGTTTCGTTATAAATTTTTCATTTTTTTTTCAATTTTTTCTCGCTCAGTGAATTATTATTTTATTTTATTTTTTTCGTTACGTATATTCTGTAAAAAATGTTGTAAATAAAAAAAAGAAAATAATAAAATCTGGAATCGTACAAAAGCGGCAATTATTAATGCACGAGCCGCCGATTCGTTCGCGCAGAGGCAGTTGGAATATGCTATAAAATAATCCGTCGGCCGCAATTGTTAAATTGAGATATATCCGTGATAATGAAGCGCGCGCGCCGAACTCGGTGCATTCTCGGCGCAGTGAAAAGAGCGAAAGCCCCGCGGAAAGGGTACAAAAGGAAAATCAGGCTGAATGGAATTTCGCGCGGCTCGGTCGCTTCGCATGAAAGGCAGAAATAATTTTTTTTTAAAACGCGTCCTCGATTCCTCAACGAGACGAATATACCCCACTTATCGTAACCACTTTAGGGTTCCACACACACAAATACTCACAGACATATATACACTGTGGGGATATATATGTATATTCGCGCGGGGTGAATTAACGACCCGCGCGCAATGGCCCCGATCGCAGAGGCAGTTTCTGCTCGTTCTGAATTCTTCAATAGAAGGAATCAGGACGAGCGAGCGGCAAATCGCGCGCCGCCTCTGCTCGTGTAGCATTTCCGCGCGCGGGGGCAGAAATAGCAGAAATAGCCGTGAATGGAAATAGCCGCGTGCAGTTGGGTAGAACGCGATCCGTTACCCCCCTCCCCTCTCTCCCCTCCTCCCCTCCCCCCTTCGACCTCTCGTGGATCTCTTTGTTCATTTTACAGCGCAAAAAAGAAACTTTGTAAATTTTTTACGCGCTGCAGGATTTTTTTGGTCTATAAGTTGGCGAATTAATTTCAAAGGTATCATGGAAATGAAGTATTTTTGTATGATTTTTCCTACATATTTAAAACTTTTTTTTTAATGTAAGGAGGACTTAATGGATTTAATGATTTTATATTCTTTCCTCTTGCATTTTATGTAAAAATTGTTTAACGTAGTTCACGAACGAAGATCGCCGAATTGGTAAATTTTCTCAGTGGGTTTAATTTAATGAGGCTATTTTATTAATTCTTGCATTTTAAATAAAAATTGTTTACCACAATTCACGAACGAAGGTCGCCGAATTGATACATTTTCTCAGTGGATTTAATTTAATGAGGCTATTTTATTAATTCTTGCATTCTAAATAAAAATTGTGAGCCACAATTCCCAAACGAAGATCGCCGAATTGCCAAATTTTTTAGAGCACACTGCGATTATTGGATTTGCTTGGGGATTGGGTTATAAGATAGATAAATTTGCGGACGCCTCTCGCTCGCCGCTTGGTTTATGCGATGCACGAGCCGCCGGCGTTTCGCGGGTCCGGAGAGGAGACAGAGGGAGCAAGAGAGAGGGAGAGAGGGAATAGGGATGAGAGAAGAGAGAAGAGAGAACTATCCACAATAGCGAGCGTACTTAGCCGGCTTGCGGCTTACCTTGGAATTATCTACTTCAGAGTTTCGGGTGCTGCTGCTGCTGCTGCTGCTGTGGCCCACCTCGCGTGGGCCACGAAGCGCGTTCGCGGGGCATGAAGTAGGTTGAGCGGGAGGGAAGGGGGTGTTCTCAAGCCACCCCCGTTCGCCGCACTCTGTCTCTCTTTCGGTCTGCCTTCGCCGCCTCTGCGCCGCGGGATTAGCAAAGTAGCGCGTCGAGAGGCCCCGTCATTCGCGCGCGCGACTCGAGCCACCGAGTTGTGCTGCTGCCGCGATGTTAGAGGCGCCGCTGTCGTCGCGCTCGCTCGCTCTTCGCTCACCCGCAACCACAATTCGTACTGATATGGCTTATGGAGAGAACTCGTCACAGATTTCGCACGGATCAAGAGATTTGGTTAAAGGGAACGAATCATTTGTCGATACTGTGATAAAGCAATTTTTTTTTGTCAGCTGACAAATTTTTTTCTGGTGCTATTTTTTTTTGTTACACTGAGAAATTTGTTTGTCAGACTGGCGAACCTTCTTATTTGGATTATGAAGGGAACGAATCATTTGTCGATACAGTGATAAAGCAATTTTTATTTTTGTAATCTGATAAATTTTTTTCCGGTGCCATTTTTTCTGCTACACTGAGAAATTTGTTTGTCAGACTGGCGAATCTCTTCTTGTTTCAATTACGAACACTTATGTTAATAATACCGAGAAAAAAAGTTTCGTTGATTCAATGAAATGCTTTCTTTAAATTTCAACGATATATTTCAATATTTTTCTTCGGCCAAATTGAGGGAAGAATGCAATTTGAAAATTTACATATCCGAGAATGTAATTTTTCTTTACCGGCAAAAAGAATTCTATGGTATTTTTGAGAACCGCTGATGTATCCCGCGTAATGTCGCGAATATTCGAGCATGTCGAGACTCTCTATTCGTCCGTCCTTCGCCTCCACCCCCACCGAAAATCGTGCGCCTCGCACGCAACGGGATATGTGTATCACAGTCATAAATAGTGGGTGCAATCTGGCGCATCTCTCGGGCGGCGGCACCGCCGCCGCGAATCCGACGGGAAAATTGCAAAATATGAGACCGGCTCCACCTGTTGTAATGGCAGCAATTTATCCTAATACCAGGAGTGTGTTCGAGATCCGGGGGAATGAGAGTGCCCCGAACGAAAGTCGTCCTCCAGGCAGAAGGAGATAAGAAGTAAAGAGAGACCGAGAGGGACGAAGAGGAAGGATTGGAATATAAGCGAGTACTCAGCCTCGGGCGAGGAACGAAGTCGTCGGTGGTAATGAACGGGATAAAAGAAACGAAAATACCGAGAAAACGGAAGAAAGAGAGAGACAGTCGCAGAGGGGGAATATGGCTTTGAGGGAGAATAAGTAGAAACGGATATGTACATTTAAGAAGAAAAAAATTGAGTCAACCCGCGCGATGCTTCGGAGACGGAGGGAGAGGGGGGAATGAGGGAGGACGAAGACGGCGAAGTCATTCCTGAATAAATCACACGGTGAGTGCTGCTTAATGGGATTCACCCGGCGGTATAAACTCTCATTTCCTATCCTCTGCTCGACTCGTTATAAGGACTCAAACTATAAATATAATAATCGAGATTCAATGTAATTATTGATAATTGACATTTTTCTGTCTGACCGAGATTTTTTTTCGCGCGACGCATACATTTTACGAAAAAAAATTTCGCTGTAAAGTCTCGCGCATTTCCTTCTGCGATTTTACTTAAGGGAAAATTATATTTCGCTCGGAATTCGTCGTATCTAATGTTAAACGCCCGTAAATCTGTTTCTCTTGGCTCCTAACCTCCAATTCTTGGTTTTTCGGTTTTCCGGAATAAACGGATTCATGTATCGCGAAGCTCAGCCCAATTCTGCCGTATTTCCGCACAGTTTTCTTGAAAAATTAGAAGAGAGAACATTTCTTAGAAAATTAGAAGAGCGAATTTTTCTTAAAAAATTAAAAGACCCTATCTGTCCAGCAATTTAGTAGAAAAAAAGCTCTTAACGAGCTTCGATAAGAGATTTACCATCGACTGTCCAATATCCCTCCCCAATACCAAATTTTGCGTGATACTTATCATCACACTCCGAGAAACTCAGAAAACCAAAAAAAAAAACAGAGCTGCGCGAGAACCGAGCGAAACTCGGACGGGTAATGAGCGTCAGGTACGAAGGGCGAAACGCTCCGCGCGAGAGGCAAAGTGCAGAAAAACGTGGCAAACGCGCTACAGAAGAAAGCAAAAAAAAAGGGGAAATAAAAAATGAGGGGCTTAATCCGAGGGGAAAAACAGGTGAAAATGTGGAAGAGGATGAAACGGGCATAATCCCCCCTCCCCCATGGCCCAAGCACTTGTACATTGCTGTAGGAAGAGGAGGAGGAGAAGGAACGGCGGGACGAATACACGCGAAAGGAAAAAAGTAGCGCGAGGAAAAAGTAGCGCAGCTTCGGATGGTTGGGTCGAGGCATAAACACGGAAAGCGAGCGCAACTCACGCTCAGGATACACCGTAGACTGTGGCACGCAGAGGCCAAGAAGAGAATCGAGCTACGTAAACGAGAGTTGGCTATGGCTGCTGCTGCTGCTGCTGATTCTGCTGCTGCTGCTGCTGCTGCTGGTGAAGGTGGTGGTCGTTAAAGAAAACGTACGTTAATCCTGACAAGACGGGGCGGGCGTCGTTTGCGCCGGGGTATGGGACACCATAGCACCATGGAGGTTCTCCTTCACGCAGCGGCGAGCAAGAACGAAGCTGCGCTCAAGGTGTTCAGCAGCAGCGGCGCCAGCAGCAGCGGCAACTATAGCAGCAGCAGCGGTGCGCTAATAACGCTCGGTAAGTTTTAATGAAAACGTCATATTTCACGCGGTGCATTGATATTCGCCTCTCTCGGTGCGGCTGCGCAGAGGCAAAGGGGACGGATCGCTGATAGTGTGGGAAGAACGAAGGAGAGAGAAAGAGAGAGGGAGAAACTTTCGTAAGACGCAAACTCTCAGGAAGAGAGTTTGTAGGCTGTGTCTAAGAGAAGCGCATTCTACACGAGATCGTATCAAACGATAACTCATTATATTAAATGCTGAAGCTCGGTGAAGCGTAATCCATGTAATTTACCAGAGCATCATGCGTCGCGCGATGCTTCGCATTTGTTGCCCCGGTGTGTTTCCCGAAAGTTCACGGTTCTAATAAGCAGTGTGAAATTCTGGCGACGAAATATAATCACTGTCTTTATGAATTGAAATTGTTGACAGAAATGCGTTGAGAGAAAAAAAAATAGACGTGTCGCGCTTGTGCAGGAAAAATTTGTGTTAGAAAAAAAAATGCTAACAGGGCATTTTTTACTGCCTATGAAATTGAGAGAAGACGAAGACGAAGTCGCGCTCCGCTTCTGACCATCGCAGACATCCACGGACAGATCGCAAGCTGCACGCAATTTTCCACTAGCTCACGGAGCCTGGCGGTGCGGGCGCACGTCCGAGCTTACGGCTTCCTCAGCCGCATCCAGCACCCGGGGTGTGTTATATATATTCCACAGGCGGCTCTCGCATTGGCCCTGTAATCTTCCGACGAAGGCGGTCGGTAGCCTCCTCGCAGCTACTTCCTCCCACGTCGCGCGCTGCGCTGCTCTCGTGCCGCGGGAGTTAGACTCGGCACATTGCCTCGGCTACTATTATACCGCGATATAAAGTGTAGCCTCAACTTGAATTTTCTCTCTCGCGGTGAACTTAGAACTCGGAGGCGGCCGCTATGCAGTGCATCATAAATCCTCGCACTTTCGCCGCCCGTCTCTCGTCGTTGCGACCCCCGAAGCGCGAGTGTTTCAAACTCCCGGCGGGCAATAAAGCGAAGAAAAAAAGGAAATAAAAAAAAACGATGCGCGGCAGCGGCGATGGAAAGAGAGAAGGAGTGCAACATAGGCAGAGGGAAAGATAGAGGAGAGGAGGTGCAATCGATTCTACAGAAGAAGATAAATCTGTGTCAAATCGCGAACCGCGTACACTGGATATTACACAGCCGACGACAAAATCGAGAGGAAAGGAGAGAAAAAAAAAAAAAAAAATCGTAGAGTGGGTTGGAAAGCCGCTCGGAAGTTTTGTTAACGGAGATAAGTCGCGGGTCGTGTGGTATTGTTTGAAGAGACTAACGAAGGAGGATCGGTATCAAGAGACGCGGCCGTATATATATACATCACTGTCTTCCGCCCCTCTGCCCCTCTCCACCCCCTCCTCATCCGTCGAGCCTTTGGTTCTTTGCCAAGGTAACTCTTCAGGTTCGAAACGCGTCCACAACGTCGCAGCCGGGCTGAAAGAAGAGAGAGAGAAAAAAAAAGAGAGAGACACAGAGGACCAAACAAAAAAAGGAAAAAAGAGGTCAGATAAACGAGATGAGTCGCAGGAATAAAAGTGAGTTGGATGGGATGAGGAAGTGGCGAAGGAGAGAGGGAGAGAGAAGAGGGGAAGGAGAACAGAGAGGGGAGGGAATCTGGGGCTGGAGGTTAGAGTGGGTGGCACACGTCGAGTTAGAGTCCGCGGGGGAGAGGAAAGGTGGGGAGGAGGGGAGGGGAGAGGGGGGAAAGCAAAGGCCCGGAATTACAGTGAAAGCCGGGGTTGGTCCTCTTCTCTCTCTCTCTCTCCTCTCTCGCCAGGGTGAAATTACATCACGGAGCAATAACGAGGGTGCAATAATAGCGCGCGGAAAACGGGAAAAGGAGAGAGGCCGAGAGGGGGGGGGGGGAAGAGGGGGAGGGAGGGGGGGGGGTGAAGGTTGGGCTAAAGGTTGAGAGAAGCCGGGGGACCCAGAGCTGCGAGAGGGATCGCGAGGGTTGGCTAGTGGAGGGGGCAGGGGGTTGGGGTGGGGGAGGGGTGGGTGGGGAGCTGCGCTCCCTGGCTGCTGGTGGCTGGGAGAAGCTCGGGGCAAACATCCCGACCCCGCGGAGAGTTTCACGGAGATATCTTAAGGCGCAATAACCGAGAAGTCGCGCTAGCATCTCTTCTCGTCTCTGCTTCTTCTCATTCTCTTTCTCTTTCTCTTATTCTCGGATCCTTCTCGCTCTTTTTCTTCCCTCGGTGTGTTCTGTGTGCTCGACTGCCTCTGTCTCTGTCTACTCTTATACACCATATTACTATACTATACTCAATTTCTCGTCTCCCCCCCCCCCCCCCCCCCCTCTCCTCCCAATCCCTCAGTCAGCGCAGTGGAAAAGTCTGTCTCTCTTTCTCACTCCGCCTCGCTCGAGTCCTGACCCCCTCCCTCCCCTCCTCCTCCGCGTTTTCGACTCTCTGCTCGTTCACGCTGGCGGAAAACGCGAGAGACGCGCGCGCGAAGCTTTGAAATCCTTAATAAAGCAGCTCGTCTGTGCGCGTCAGGCCGAAAACGTTGGCGAATCTACGTCAGCCTCGAGCTACTCATCTCCTATCTCCCTTCCTACCTCCTCCCCCCCCTTTTCCCATCCTGCATTGACGTCCCCCCCCCCCCCCCCCCTTCTTATCCTTGGCCGCCTCCGCGTCCTCGTCGTCGTTTCTACTCCTCCTCCATCCTCATTTCTAGCGTCCTACCCTATAACCCAGCCTCCTCCTTCTTTGCTTGCTCGTTTGAAACTCGACTGGAGTGCAAATATTGTCGATAGGTACTTTTGCAGCAACTGGGTCGAAGCGACGACCCCCCCCCCCTCCCCTCCCCCTTCCAAAGCGCTTTGCCTCTTTCACGGACTGCGTGGCTATTTCATTAATTGCTCAATTCGTTTATGTTCGCGACAAAGTTTCGCGAGAGCGAACTATAAAAAAAAAAAAAATGAAGGAACTCAGAGCCGCACGACAGTGTCATAAAGAGGTTCTAGAACACGTCACACGCTGCAACGACAAGAGGCGAAAAATAAGAAAAAATGAGAGACAGAGAAAAAAAATACAGCGGAAGTCAAAAAGAGCTCGTCGGCTTCGTTCGGTGAAATCGGCGGAGGAGGGGATCGTAGATCCCGGTGGCCTCGCCGCAGCACCGACAGAGTCGAGGTAGGAGTCAGAGGCACTTTTTCCCTGTTATTAGCCGCGACGGCGCTCGTTACGCTCGCCCGGCCAGCCGGGACGACGCTTTGCCCCCCAAACCACCTTCCCACTTCACTCCTCCACCGCTTTTCGCATTCACCTCCTCTCTTACCTCCCTTACCTCCCCCAACCCACCACTTCTCTCTTTTTCGCGCACCGGGAAAGTCGGTGGATCACAAGTATCTTTTTCTCGGATCCTCTTTATTTTTTATTCGTTTTCTTCAAATCTCTCCGTCGCAATACAGTAGTAGTGTCGGAGTTTTCAGTCTTCCCTCTTTCTCTCTCTATCTCTCTCTAAAAAAAAAAATAAAAAATAAAAAATAAATCAAATTCTAATTCTAATTCTAATTCTCTCTCTGCCTCTTCCCCCTTTTTTTATCGGCACTGAGAAAAAAATTGCTCAATCCAACAAAATTCGCCGCTTCTTGGATTGAGCATTTTTATTTTCTCAGTGTAACCATCCCTTTCGAAGCATCCGCCGCGTCCCGCCAATCCGGCAGCGTTTATATTCTCGTTCGACTGTGCGACTCGCGCGGCCCGAGCTACGTCTGACCTCCTTCGATCCTCGCGGCGCGCGCGTTCCCCGGGGTACGTCCCGGGGCTCGCGCGCGCCTCTGTCCAGGGAATATCGCGGGGAAACCCGTACAACGACAGCAGCAGCAGCGAGAAGCAGGACGAGGGGGGAGAGAGGGATGCCCGCTGCTTTGCTGGCTGGAACAATAGACGGTCCAGATGCAGCGAAGATCGCGGAAACGGGAGCGGAGAGAGGCCGGAGCGGAGAATGCGGAGAGGATATGGCTCACCGAAGAAGCGACGGATGTGTCTTATCGGGAGAAGCAGCGAATAAGAGGAACGAAGTGCGGGGGAGGAGGGGAGATAAGGAAAAAGGCAGCCTCTTTCCGAGAGTAAACCGAGGGGCCGCACGAATATACAGCCATTAGGGCCGAATTCATGGCTGCGTGCCACGAGGAGACACTGGCGAGTGGATTGTATGACCCCCCTCTTCACTTTTCTCCTCCTCCCCTCTTCTCCTTATCCTCGGTCCTCCTTAAACTGGACCAACTATTTTGGGAATGTTGAATTGACTGCACTAAGAAATATTCGAGGCTTGGTATTTTTTTTTTTTTTTTCTCTCATTCGGATCCTATCACAGAGTCAGAGTCAGCAGAAACGATGAGCGGAAGTGCAGAATCACGTGGTTATTAATATTCATATATGACAGCCACGAAGATTTTCTCCGCGACACACTGAGAAAAATTAGTAATTGCCATAACCAATCATTGGTTCGATCTAAAAAAATATTGGTTGCAGTTACTAAAATATTCGTAGCTCTGACCAACGATTGATAATCACAACTATTAATTTTTTTTCCAGCGCACGCGACCCCCGGGGTCATTGAGAAAAATTGTATGCACTCTCCGCTTCAATCGTAACGCGCAATCGCGATGGGGGATTCCCCGGGCACGCCATGACTGTCATAGAATAATTTATAGATATCGCGAACAGCACTGTGGACTATTTCTCTTCGTCGCTGTTATCATTACGCGTGGGGAAATGAGGGAGTAGGGGTTAGGGGACAGGGGGGAGGGAGGGGAGGGTAGCGGAGGATTGAGGACACGTTGCGAAAAGTTGTTAGGTGTTTGCAACCACCAAATTGCCTCCCAGGCGTGTTTAAGGATAAACATAAGTTTCGTGCTTCAGTCACAATAAAAAATAAAAATAAAAAACGAAAATAAAAACCGAAGAAGAGAACCGACAGTCGGGGAAGTTGAGTGAAAGGGCCAAAGGGCTAATTCCAGGCTTCCTTCGCCCTTGCCGCGAGAAAGAGGAGCGAGAGGGAAAGACGTACAAAACGAAAGAGGGCTCATCGCCGTTTAAGTAGAGCTCATAGCCGGGAGGCCCTTCGCAATCAGGGCAGGGCGGCCGTTGGCCCTTTTATTTTATTTCCCCCCGGCGTCGGTGGTTACGTCGCAATCGGTACACACAACGTCGACGATAATGCTGCACAATCAGAGCGCCAGAGAAGGTCTTCTCTAGCTGCGTCACAAACACAGTGAAGAAACAGTGGCATCTTTGTGTGCGTTGTGATTCGTGTGTTTGTGGGTTATGTGATTCGTCTGTGTTTCTGCGTTATGCCTTTCGTGTCTTTGGTGCAGGATCTGGACGAGAATGCGCGCAGCACAAACGAGCGCGTTTAGGAGGGTCAGTAGCGCGCATGCGAAGGATATACGCGAGGAGGATTGTAGGGCGAATGGTAACAGGAGCCCTGAGACTATACTGCGCGCTCTTCGTATATACGCCCCGCGAATAGAGACATTACACTCGCACTTTAGATAAGGCGAGGCAACAGTGCTGGCGCCACTCGGCCAACACTCGGCCACTCAGTAGCCGAGAACGGAACTCGCGCGCGCGCACGCGCACGTCGAAGCGGCTGCTCAAGCTCGCCCGGATATCTCGGCGAGCCTTCTTGTCGGCCACTGGATCGTGATTTACGAAGCTGCGAGACGCGCGCGCCGCGCGCTCAAAACGGCCACCGATCTCGCTCGGACTATGCGAGCCTTGCGTTCTTCCGTCTCTATCTTTCATTCCTCTGTACATACATTGCACTCTCTGTGATGTGGGCATAAGTCGTATTACACCGTTGGATCATTGTGTGTGTGGGGAGTATTGTAGGTGCAGTTAGCGGAGTGTTGTTTATAGCAGCTGGATTCAAGGGACTAGCGTAACTCGATGATGAGGATCCGGTCCGGCAGTTTGGCAGAAAAAAAAAATCGTTTTTAGCGTTTTTCTCCTCGAATTTTTGGTTTTTCGGGGAAATACCTTTCGTTTTTGGAATCAGCGGAAAATTTGCCATCGGATAGGGTTTTTGAAGTTTGCGAAATCGAAAATTTTTTTTTTGGCCAATTTTGCGAAAAATGGCAAGGGGTACCCCTTCTAAAAATTTGCGATTTTTGAGGGTCAACTTTGAAAATCTGTAAAAAATTAAAAAATCGAGATATCGCATTCCGCCTGGTGGCGTTCTCTTCGTTGAAGAGTTTTCTTTTGAATGAAAAAAGAAAATCCCGATTATATTGATCCAAAGAAAAATTACACCGATTTTAGTAAAGTGCCAAAATTGGGAAAAAGTGAAAAATCGTTTTTCGCGTTTTTCTCCTACAAATTTTTATTTTTCGGGCAAAAGTCGGTTATATTTGGAATCAGCGGAAAATTTCCCATCGGATAGGGTTTTAAAACTTCGTAAAATCGGAAATTTTTTTTTCGCCAAAAAAACGGCAAGGGGTACCCCTTCAAAAAATTTGCGATTTTTGAGGGTCAACTTTAAAAATCTGTAAAAAATAAAGAAATCGAGATATCGCATTCCGCCTGGTGGCGTTCTCTTCGTTAAAGAGTTTTCTTTTGAATGAAAAAAGAAAATCCCGATTATATTGATCCAAAGAAAAATGACACCGATTTTAGTAAAGTGCAAAAATTGGGAAAAAGTGAAAAATCGTTTTTCGCGTTTTTCTCCTACAATTTTTTATTTTCCGGGCAAAAGTCGGTTATATTTGGAATCAGCGGAAAATTTCCCATCGGATAGGGTTTTAAAACTTCGTTAAATCGAAAATTTTTTTTTCGCCGAAAATCGCAAGGTTCTACCCTTCGCTGGCTAACCTCCGAGGTATATTAAATAAGGTGTAATAAATATTAATTCGCACACACGAAAAAAATAATAATACCAATACTACTCTGTGTATATGGGACATTTTATATACGTGTACACAAGAAGTGCGTACGCGGGGATATATGGATCGTACGTATTGATACCATGGGAGAGGCAAAATCGATCCACTCGACGAACACGACACTCGGTCGCGCCTTGTTGTGTGTGCCACTCGAATATCGCAGGGATAGATATTCGTTATACAGATAAAAAACGAGAGCGCGAGAGAGACAGCCATAGGTTTACAGGATCCAGTTTCGCATTTCGCGCTTTACGCTATTCCCCCTCCCCCTCCCTCCCCCTTCATGGGTCTTCTATGCACGCACCAGGATTTCGCCGGACTCGAACGCAGAAAAATAGTTTCGATGGCAATTTTTTTGTCCAAACATTTTTTTTTTCTTTTATTTTTTTTCATTCCAGTAAAAGCGCAGATACTTCTGCCTGCCCAGTAGAAATAATTGATAATCCCGCGAAAAAAAATATTCAGCCCGAAAAAAAAGGAAAAAGTCAGCCTCTTTGCAATTTTCCGATTTCAACTCGGACATCCGAATCGAAATACCTTATTTTTAATCCCCGAGAAAATCCGCGACAGAAAAGCGACCACAATTTCATTGATTTTTCGCTCGCAGCTTTGCAGCCGCGGGGCGTGAAAATACGCCCGAGAGATTTAGTGCTTATGGAACTGCCGCTCTCGCGTCCCGCCCGAGAATATCCTCTGCGCGAGGAAAGCGTAACAAAGTATCGAAAACACGCGCGCCGCGCACTCAGGTGCCGAGGCAACGTCAGCATTAAACCGTGATACACGTAATACCTATAGACACGGTGTATTATCGTTGAGAAGGATCAGACAGAGTCCACAGCTGTTTCACCGCGAAGCGGCCGCGTCCCTTTTTTCTTTCTTTTTTCATTTTTTATGTTTTTTTTTCTCGTTTCTCGGCGCTGCTGCTGCCGTTGCCGCTGCTCTCCATCGCTCAGAGGGAGCTCGGGGGTCGGACCAGAGAGCGCACCACAACCGCATTATCGATAGCATCTGCGGTGGTGGCGTGTCGAGCAATTCTGGGCCCTCCACGGTGCGTGAGATCGCACAATCCCCGCACGACGATCCCTTCTCTCCCTCTCTCTCACTCTTCCTCTCCCCCCTCCTATACAGGGTGATTCAGAATGTTTTTGTCAGCCGTTGAATAATGATAGTTTAGCACCGCGGGAAAGAAATTATTCAGCCGTTTTTTTGTAATTTGCAATATTTATTTATTTATCGAAAATTTGAAAAAAAATAGACCAATGGGAACAAATAAATAAATAAATAAATCAGTAGACCAATGGGAACATAAATAAACGAATATTTAAAAAATACTATAAATACTATGAATAAATAGTTTTTTTTTAGATATTTATTCATTTATTTGTCCCCATTGGTTCATTTTTTTTTCTAATGCTTGTAAATAAATAAATATTGGGAATTACGAAAAACGGCTAAGTAACTTTGCTCCCGAGATGGTAAACTATTTTTCCTCAACGGCTGACAAAAACATTCTGAATCACCCTGTATATCTGTGTGTATACATCTTTGTATATAGTGTATTCACGACGAGAGAGCGCCTTTGGGATCCACCGGAGAATTAAGAATTCACCGCGGTCCGCGCTGCCGCTCTTCACGGTGCCGCCCGCATCCCCCCCTCCCCCCCCCCCCCTCCCCTCACAGAATAATGAGCCGCGGAGAGAGTAGTGCAAATTCCAAAAGCTCAACTCGATGGCTGATGCTCGGCGGAGACGACGTTCGCGATGATCGCGAGCATCAGATTCGCATTGCCGAAAAATAATCTCAGAGGAGAAGTAAAAGAAAAAAAGAAGCCGGTATTATCGAAGCTCTTAATCGCAAGATGACGGCACAGCTTTCGGCTTCTCTGCCGTTTTCGCTTTTGGCGCTCCTTTTTATGTCCTCAGCGCCTGAGGCGCCCCCGACAATGACGACGACGACGAGGATGAGATAAACTCGCGCGCGAAGCCAGATCTAAGACACGAGGGCTTTATCCGATCCATGCGCGTGGGGTAAAAGTGTATCCAGAAAAATTTTCGGGAAGGAGGGATGGAGGGAAGTCAAGTGACTGTGGAGGGAGACAAAGGAACGAAAAAAAAATGTCCCTCTTTATTATAGACGCTTCCGAAAAATCTATCCTAATCTGAGGATTCGAGGGATCCTTGGGCCTGAATTTTTTTAACAATTTTTTTAACAATTTTTTTGAATTTTTTAAACCATCTAAGTATTATGAGCATCGTTAAAATTGATTAAGAAAAAATGTCTGGGAAGAATTCGCTCAGGGAGCTGAAGCAAAGTGTTCGTCACTGTGGAGGGAAACAAAGGAACGAAAAAAAAAAAAAAAAAAAATGTATTATAGGTGTATGAGAAGAGGGAAGTCCTGATCGTGACGTTAAGGCACCGTCGTCGTTGTTATAGTTATAGTTTCTTGCGGCGCGCAGCCAGGGCGAACGTCAGGTATCAGAAAGGTGGGATTTGCGGAGGAGATAACGAAAGTTCTCGTAACATCGATACGCGAGCGCTTCTTCCCGCTCCTCAGCCTCTCGGGCGACGATATTCTCGGGCTATGCCCCCGGGGAGGGGATGAGACAGGGGTGGGGGAGGGGGGGGGGGGGGTTGGAGAACGGGAAACGGAAGGGAGGAGGGGTAGGCAATGTGCGCTTCGCCCTTATTACGAAGAATCGTGGGAGAGGTGATATCAGGGCTGGGGGGGGAGGGGAGAGGGGGGAGAGGGGCTGAAAGTTGTTCGAGCGCGCGCGTTTCTCGTCGTAACATCGCGAATGAAAGTAATTAAGAGTTATGCCAACTTTGCATCCAGAAAGGATTCGTTGTTCTCGCGATTCTTATATACACTTCAACCGACAATCAAAAGGTATAAACTTTAGCTCTGGGAAAGACAGCGACGTTAAAATAACTTCATCCAGTGGTAAGAAAAATTGTTTGATGAATTCGCAGAGTCTGATAATCTTGTTTTGGAATAGAAAAAAAAAAAAAAATTATTTGGATTGATATAAATCCGTTTTTCAGCACTCATTCGGTAGCAATTGTCGCGAAAGAGACGAAACGATGTTTGGGACGTAAAAAAGATACTCACGAGTCGCTTTTCTCGCCCTTTCCCATCGCTGACATACCGCGACTGTCTAATAACCCACTGCTTCGGTGGAGCAAGTTGCTTCCGGGTTTAACCCTCGTTCGCCGCGTCTCAAGATCTCCTTTTCACGCCGGACGCCTGCGGCAACGACCTGGGCTACTTTTGCAATCAACGTCCGGTGTCCATGTGTCGGATATGTCCGACTCTGTCTGTGTGTGGAAATGTGTGTGTGCTATGTGCGGAAGGACAGGAGTTTGCGAGATCTCTGTGGTAGCTTGGGCGGTGGACCCGTCGCGAAAAGCTCGTTTCATCAGGAAAGTAAGAGAACGAGGGACCAAAAAGAACAAGGTCTGCTGTATAGCGGATACAGAGCTAGTCTAGGATATAGCGACGACCGAGGATGAGAAGAAGCGTCGGTACGTGCGAGGGTTTTGGGAGAGGGGAGTGGGGAAGGGGGTTAAAGTAGGAAAACTAGGTGGGCAGGACAGGGGGGAGGGGGCTACGATATCCCAGCAGCAGCGTCCGACCGACCCGAAAGCTTTCAGCAAAAGCCACTGAGGCGGCCCCTCTCGTCCGCTCCTCGTCGTGGCGCTTGTAACCCTGCGCGAAGAATGACTTTCAAGTGTCGCGTTGGCGGAAAACTCGATTTTTCCCTCGGACCTAGCTATGGGCGAAACGAAACCGGATATACACGAGAGACTTGTACATGGAAAGTGTACTACAGCGCACTCGGTGTACATATTTTGCCGCTGGTTTTCATGGTACAGTCGCTTGTTTGTCCTGTAGCAAAGGATCAAGAACACAGCTGGGGTAAAGTCCGTTACACCGTCAAACTATGGTTCGGACTGAAAATTCCGTAAGAAGGTCTCGAAACAAGGGCAATAACCCAGTGTTGCAAAGTTTTCCAGCTTTCGTTGTACAAGCAAAGAGGGGTTTGGGTTTGAATGTGGATTTGGAGGTACAAGGCTCAAGGCACGTGCGACACGATATGTATAACTGAAAGGATACAAGTCAAAAAGGGTCTGTGAGTGGTACACATATTTTGCCGCCCTGTTCTCATGATACCCAAATTCACAAGTTTGCCCCATTGCAAAAGATCAAGAATCACAACCCTAGGAAAACAAGGATAATGCTTGCAAAGTTTCCCGTTTCCGCTGTCTAAGCGAAGGGTTTAGATTTAGGCATAGGTCACATGTGACATGACATGGTAAAAGGATCCGAGTAGAGAGGGTCGGCAAGTGAGGGTGAGAAGATAGGTGAGAGGGTTCAGGGGTCAAATATAACGCGAAGGAGGCAAGCGGAGCTGACTCCCAGTGTATGGAGAGGCTAATACGCCAAGTTATCCACTTGGAAATCCGCCTTAATGCCCTGGGCACTATTCCCCAACTTCGGATAAACCTCAGGAGGAGAGCAGGCCGCACGACGACGTAGACGTTGCTGCTGGGGGGTCCTCAAGTTTTCGCGTGGGGTTCGAGAGGCTGCGATAGCAGGTACTTATGCCGTCGGGATCCTGGGGATGCGGAACCGGGCGCTGACCCGACCCCCTGATGGTTGCCTCGCGAATCCTAACCGCGCTCTTTGCGAGTGTTGCCACCGCCGCCGCTGCCACACAACGCGAACTCGCCGGGCAAGTTCTATTTCCCCGCGTGTGTACACACCGCAATTCGGGCGAGGAGCGAGCGAACACATCAGCCCCGGATGCGGGTCCGGACCATACCCTGGCCATGAGCATTGATTTACATAATCATTAACTTAATTGACGCTTCTGTCGGGAGGAGGAACAGAGGCGGTGCTGATGTTGCCGATGCTGTTGCTGCAGCTGCAGCAGCAGCAGCAGCCATCGGTTCTACTATTTCAGGTGCATATTCCCTTGTGGTCTGCTGCCACAAAGCGCACAACTGCGGCGTCCCCTTTCCCTTCCTCTCTATCCACTCACACCCATTCCACCGTCGTTCAACTATTTGATTTCCTGAAGTACTTCCGGAGGCCTCCGCAATCTCCGACAAAGAGCGCATCACGAGAAAAGCACATACACAGACACACAAATACACATGTATAGGGAATGCAAACCGTAACACTACTGAAATTGTGTATCCGATGCGGCGGGAACCACAAATCTTGCAGCAACATTGAAAGAGACATTGCTTTCAGTGGGACGAAGAGGGAAATGGCGGCAAAAGTGGAATAGACAACGTAGAAATCGTTGTCGCTGGATTAATTTATTTTCAACCATTATTTTCACCCCCCCCCCCCCCCCCTCCCCTCCCCCCACCTCGCCGCCTCCGATTCCTCAGGTCAGCACAGCCACAAATCTTGAAACATCAAGAGACCATCAACAGCTTCTGGGATGAAGAGAAAAGAGAGAAAGGCTGGCGGGATTAATTTATTTTCAATTATCGCCCATTCTTCGGGGTCAAAGAACAACGATCCTTTGTGCGAGGGGAGAGGGGAGAGGAGGCTTGAGGAGAGGGAGCATTGAGGTCGCTTCGACGGCGCATCCATCACGCTGAGGGAGACAGAGAGCACTGCCCTCCTCACATTTTATTCACTTCGTTTCCGCTTTAGATAATATATATGTACGTATATGTGTATATATATATATAGTGTTCACGTATGTGGCAAGAGCTGTGCCCTCTCCCACACTATACATATTCGTTTTATCGTCAGCCCCGACGCTCGGGAAACACGCTTATCCATTCCCCATAGCCATTAACCCCCTGGAGAACCGGGCCATCCGCGAGGCGAGCGTAGGAGCTGTTTGTCTTGGTTGCGCCGGCATCAAGGGAGGTGGGGGAGGGCGAAGGTGGAGGGTAGGGAGGGTGGAAGGAGGCGCGAACCCCGTTTCGTTCGACAGGAACGATTAAATGAGCTGCTCGACGACTACGACTACGAAGAGGGACGTTGGACGACGTTGGGCCGCATGGTTTATGCTCCGTCCTGTCTGCGTGCTCATTCGCGATCTCGCCAGCCATCCCTTCGTCACGTTTTAACTTTTTCCGAGGATTTACAACCCAAGTTTTCTTTTTTATTATCGATGTAACGCCACTCGGCTCCGCTCGAAGCTGCGTTGTCGTTGTTTTTCTTTTTTTTAGTTTTCATTCTTTATCCCTCATTTTTTATTATGTACACGAGGATACACGTGACATGGAGTGAGGGGGGAGGGGGGAGGGAGGGATTATGGCTTCACTCCTCGATGTTTTCTCACGCGAGACATGAGGGAAAAAATCGAGTGACACTTTGAGTACTGCCTTTTTATCGAAGGACTTTGATGCTTTTTTTTTTGCTTTTTTGTCATGTGAAAACTTTTTTGCATATGAGGCAAAATCATTTTTTCCTTGTTGCGGAATTCACACTCGCCAAGCGTAACGACGACGTGATATATATGTATATATTTTTTTTTCGTCGCGCAAATCCTGTTCTGACGCAAAAAGTCGTAAAAACTTTGCACCTTATTTCGCGAATTTTTTTCCGTTGTCGGTTTTTATTTTCGCCGCTGGGTTTCGGATTAGCCGACGTTTCCTGGCGACGAGAGTCTCTCGCTCGCGTTTTGCGTTTGTCAGCGAGACGGGAATATTAAAGTGTTGCACGCGCGGCCCTTTTTAGTGCCGTCCCTTCCTGCTTCGTTATCGCGTCAATAGCCTCGTTCGCACCTCCGAAACCGACGTCGCTACATCTGACTTTTTTTTTCACGAGCTGATAACTCCGTAAAGTCCGTCGTGAAAGTTTCGAATGTTATTTTTCTTTTTTTTTTTCACCGTCGGATGGACGAAGGCAGCAGCGACGGAATTTCGTTGGGTTACAACGCGGGGACCATTCCCGCGGGACATTTTCTCGTCGTGACTATACGGCCGGTCCGGAGTGCCCGGAGACCTCGTACCGCACGTTTTCGATTCCCTCGACGCGAGAGCGCACGACTCTCGGTTTACTCTTGGTCGGCGAACGCGGGGAAACGCAAGGGCCGAAACATCTCGATTCGTTTTCAAGAAAAAAAAAAAAAAAAAAAAAAAATAGAGAAATAGTCCACTCAGCCAACTTCCCGTCGATTCCCACGGGCAAACAGTGCTGAGCGCGCGCGAACGATAGATGGTTACCATTTTCCACCTCTCTATTTTGTACACACCGGAAAAATGCCCACAAATTCACCGGTAATTACCGCAAATCGACTTTCAAATTTTTTTCGTCGTCTACTGCGACAATAAAAATTCTTGCGACTCGTCTCGCACGTTTTCCGAACGAAATAAAAAACAGAAAAATAAAGATATAAAAGAAAAACGACTTTGGACGAATTTTCAATTTGTATCCGAGCGCAGCTTTGATATTTCACCCTCAAAGGTAAATCCTCGGGTTTTCATTTTCCCATTTCGCGTGTGTGTATCCCGCGGGCTAGTCAAAGGAAACTCTTCGACGATTCCAGGGGTTTTCCTCGGGTTCGGATTTTTTTTTCTTTTTTTTTTCCTCTCTCTTTTTTCGGGTATTATTCCGCGAACGAGGAAAAGAGTGGCGAGGAGAATCGTGCGTGTGGGGCGAATGTAAGCGAACGTGGCGAGCAGACGAGTTCGACTCTCTCTCGCTTCGCTCGTCTCTCGGCTCGCCGACTGTGTATATTACGGCGCTTGCGTCGTGTGTGCCGTTCGGATGGAGAACATTTTTCCGAGAGGACGACGACGGCGACAAGGACGAACGCTGGGAGAGGCCGTCGCTGCCGACGCTCGTCTTTTTGCGAAAACGTAAACACACTCGTCGTGCCCTCCTCCCCTCCTTCCCCCCTCTTTCCCCACCCTCACTTCTCCCATCCAACCTCCGAGGATTTACGGGTCGCGAATATAGTGCAGGCAATGCGCACGTCCATACGAACGTTTCTATCTTGGGGCGCAAACAGCCAGAAACATACGTAAGGGCGGAATGGGGGAGGGGAGGGGGATCCGTCCCCCCCCCCCTTCTCCCACCTTCTGCAGCAGAAGCAGCAGCCGAAAGAGGTGCATACACAGGGCTGGTTGGGTGGGTAACGTCGAGAGTGGCCGGAGTCTCTCTCGCTCAGTGCGCAGCAGCAGCAGCAGCAGCAGCGTTGGGTATACAAGCGATGTAGTACTATGTACGGCAGGCGCAGAGAGAGAGAACTGAGAGAGCGACTGGTATTACGTACTTCCGGGAAAATTCGACCGAGCGAGATGCGCACGGGGGAAAACGGAGACGCACAGGACCGACTGAGTGAGTGAGAGAGAGGGAGGAATTCGAGCGTTCGGCTCAACGAAATTGCTTTCCGGCGTTCGAGCGCGCTTTCTGTATATACGGCGAACACACACGTGTGCAATGGGTATATATACACGGGGCGTTTCGTGACAAATCGACTTCAGGCGCTCTTGACACTCTCGACCTCTCGGATTTTGGGCATGAGTTTTTTATGCGCTGTTCTGGGCTCTGAGATGTGACAGTACTTTTTTTTTTGCAGGTGTCTTGAATTATTTTTCGGGGGTAGATGGAAATTTTTGCGAGTTGGGAAGTTGATATTTAATGCGGAATTTTGGGGTGATGATTTTTTTTTAGGTACAAGAGACACGAATTTTGTTAAAATTGAGGTATAACAGTTGTCGATACATTTTTTTTTTTTTTTTTTTTTCAGAGTTGGTCTGATGGAAAACATGGAATGCCCCGTATAAGTATAGCGAACGCGTATATTGTATTTGCGTACGCGTTCCCTTAAGTCGCTCAATTTACACGCGAGTTAACACGCTTCTCTCGCAGAGGGCAAAATAGCTGCTGCCGCTGAAACGTACGAGAAAAGTTCAGCCTGCAGCTCTCGCGCGCGCCGCAGCAATATCGTCCGCGATTATTATAGATGGATAAACCAGAGGCGAGAAAATCACATCTGGTTTCCCGCCGCGAGAGAAACCAGAAGGAAGGATTCTTAAATCTCGCGAAGCAATTGGAGCACTGTGAGGAATAATACAGGACTCGCGGTTGATTCATTCATCGCTCTGGAAAGTTTCGCGAGTACAGATTATGTGACGTAATAATATATGGAATCGTTCAAATCGAGGTCACGGAATTTTTTTTTTTTTTTTTCAAAATATCGGATTTTAATTTACATTGTCCTCATCATTGCTAAATAATTTATTTTTTAATAATACTTAATGCGCCTGTGAACCTCTGCATTTTTGTATTATTCGCAAAAAAAAATAGATAGATAAAAAGAAATTCGAGTACTCACGATGTCGAAGTCCAGATTCTCGGCTATCCAATCGCGACCTTGCTTGAACTCGTCGTGCAGTCCCATAATATAAAGTGTGTCGAGACCGTCGACGATCGTCGCTCCCATTGTCGACGTACCGAAGATGCTCGCGCTGTGGCCTCTCTTGGATATCGGTCTCAGCTCGTTCTTGCCCCACGCGTATCTCACGTAATTGTCCCAGCCATGTTTCATCATCTGTCGAGAGAAAAAAAAAAACAAAATTAAATAAAAATTAAATTCAGTTCTCATTTTAACAAAATATCTTTTTTAATTCTCAATGTAATTAATTTTTTAATTCGAAATATCTGTTTTAATTGGAACTTCGCCAAAACATTGATGATAATACAATTTCGGCAACATTTTTTATTCAATCGTCATTTTGTCAAAACGGTGATTCCATTTTTACGAGCGAAGGGCAATATCTGTAATAGGGTGAAAAAAAGCTGTCGGTATTAAAGTTACACCGAATGAAAGGGAGAGAGAGAGAGATATGTATGCACCGACCACCGGTCGCAAATTTCCCTCTTTTTCCTTCACCCTCCCCCCCCCCCCCCCCCCGCCTCCCTCCTCTGCGCTCGTGGCGCCCTCGCGCGCCCTTAGCATTTCTCTTCCGCGAACTCCTCATTAGCCGCGTAATTGCGGCTAATTTGTCCTAGGAACCCGAGAACCCGGTAAATGCCGCGAGCGAGGCGACCGGTGTGCCCGCGCCGCTCGGGCACTCTGTGTGCCCCGGTAATCTGGTTAACGTACAAGCACGTTAGAATTAAACCATTAGCCCCGAGGCCTGTGCGAATAGGGTCTGTATATTCACTTTGAGGGAAGAAATTAGCGTGTATGTATGTGTGGAGGCGCGCACGCGCGAGGTTAACGGATGGAAAGACAGATAAACGCGCAGGTGAGTTTATTGAATTAAGGAAAACTGCGATACGCAAATGGGGGTCGAGGGCAGCGGACCTCTCACAATTTTTTTTTTTTTTTTTTGGCAACAAAATTGCGTTGGAGTTGTAGCAAACAGATGTCAATCGTCAGTGCTGCTAACGCAATGTTAGAAAAAAAAATCTAGGGAATTCCGACCAGTATTTTATTTTATTTTTTATTTTCGTGCCTTCTCCAATTTTATAAATCATTTTAATTTTTTTTTTCGTCGTCTTTCGAAACTGGGAAACCGGAAAATTGCGTCAACGCTGTTCACGCCACTTTTTATTCTGGCCATAATTTCCACGCGATGGACGCCTGCGCCACTCGTGTGTGCGGAGGGGGGGGGGAAGGGGTGGGTCTATGACTTTGTTATACGAGGGTTGATACGAGACCTCAAACGCACAGCGCCTACTTAAAACGCGCCGCGAGAGCGTCGCAGACGAGACGCCCATAGCGCCGAGAGGGGTGAAAATATTCGCGCAAGAAAGGGAGAAAACGGAGGCATCCGGCCGAGAATATTCAACTTCACGGCAGGACGCGCCCAATTATACGCAGCGGTTCTCCAGTCGACCCCCTCTTATTCTTTTATATTTTTTTTCTTACCCCCCCTGGCGCGACCCGTAAGCTCGTTAGACACGGCGCGCGCGACGCGATTTTCTCGAGAAGGTCCCTCGACAATTTCAGCCGGCGTGAAAAGCCGGAAGCCATGATTTTTATTTTTTTTTTTATTTCAGCGAAACGGAAAAATAATAGCGATTATCGCGTGATTTTCAATTCTCACCGACAGAGATCTGAAAAATTAATACCCCAAATTATGAGAACAATAAAATAAATGTGTCGCCCGAAAATAAAAAAAAAACCGAAATCCTTGTCCGCCGAATTAGCAGCGATCCCACCGCTAATTTATTAACCCGTTCGCGCGAAATTTCCGTCCGACAATAATAAGCCGCGAGAAACCCACATATCACGGCTTTTGTCGTATATCCCGCGCGCGCGTATTTCACGTGTCAGCTCGTTTACGGTGCGCGCGAATGCTCCGAGGATAATTACGGCTTTGTTTATCATTGTGAGCGCAGGCAATGAGACGGTGAGACTGCGCGGGGGCGGAGAAGCCCCCCCCCCCCCCCTTCTCCGCCCCCGCACACACAGAGAAAGAGGAAACGAGACAGAGGTAGAGGAGGCAAAGGAGCTAATAGCGTGAATTAATCTTTGCCCAAGTGCGAGCTACTGGGAGCGACACCGCTCGGTATTCATGTGGATCAGCGATGAAAGGAAGGGGCGAGACTCGTCGAGTCCCTCGCAGCCTTCCCCTCCCCCCTCACACTCCAAGACGAAGAAGCGGAAGAGGAAGAACAGGGCACGAGAGAATCTCCCCCCCCTCTCTCTCTCTCCACCCTCACATTCTCATTCCACACCTCAAATCCTCTCTTCCGCCGCTTAGCCTTTGCCTCGCGAGAGTTTTTCATCGTTTTCGCGTCGCCGGAGTCGAGAGCGACAAAGCGGGAAGAGAGTAAAATACTACGCAGCGAAGGAGAGCGACAGAGCGAGAAAGAGGGACGAGTGAGTTGTACTATTTTACACATACTGCAAAACTTTTGCAGGGATACTTCACTCGTCTACTTCGTCTTCGTTGCGGTCCTTCGTCTTCCCTCGGAGCTCTCTCTTCGTCCGTTTCACTACTGCGACTCTCATTAAGAGGCACAGCCCTGGTTTCCATTGTGTGGCGACTGGCGAGTCTGAGCAGCGGCAGCCGCGGCACACGACGATGACGACGACGTGGATGGGAGAGCAAAGGAGAACGGGAGAGTAACGATAGACAATGAGACTTTGTCAGGACCCGACGGCCCGTGGAAGAGGCAGTCGCGTCTGATGATGGTACCCCCGAAGCCTGCGGAGGCTGTGAGACGAAGAGGGAGAGAGGGAGGGAAGAGGAGAGGAAGAATCCCACTAGTCCAGCCCTTTTTGGAGACTCAGGGCACCGACGAGAGACCGACGAAGAAAAGCCCGGTTCTCAGCTCTCCTGTCTCTCTGTCTCTCTGTCATTTCACTCTGTCTCCTCTCTCTCTTCTCCCTCACTCGACGAGTAATCCGAGTGGAAGCAAACGAGCCTCGGAGTGCGAGGACGTTGAGGGACAGAAAAGGCGGGAATTGAAAAAGACGGAGCGAGAGAGACGGATAAAAAGAGAGCGTGGGAGAAGGAGAGAGGAGAGAGAGTGAGCCAAGGGCGAGAGACAAGTCCAGAACTCTTTTGGAATTCAGCATTCCGCACGAGTTTTTCGAATTACTGAACCATGAGTAACGTCCGGCGCACATTCGGCCCTGGGTTTCGTTTCGCGCGAACGATGAGGGTCGTCGGGACATCTATGGCTATCTAATTAGCAAACGAAAAAAAAGGAAAAAAAATTTAAAAAATAAATACATAAAGTATGTTTGTCGCTCGTCGAGACTGTGAAAAATGGGGCCGCGAATTCGCCGACGATGTAAAATTTGATGGACTTCCTTTTGTGCCGAGGGATAATTATAAATTTATAATTGACACGATAAATAAATAAAAAAAAAACAAAACAAAAATAAAAATAGATATTATTAGCGGGAAAAAAATCTCAGTGCGTTTTATGATCGTTAGTACATCAAACAAATAATTAGCAGTGTCAATAATTTTTTCGTAGCGGATTGTGAATGTCGCTTTTATGGTATTATTATATATATTTTTTTTGTATCGCGGAGCTATTTTCGTGATTCGTGTTTTACAGTATTGATGTATCGGTCAATATGGACTTAACGTCAACTTTGTTCGGTTCGAAATGCGGGGCTGTGATATATATCGCGGGCTAATCGCCGACGCCGTTTTCCTGTGGCCTAAGTGCACTGTATCGACTGCCATGGTGCGACGGAGTGTGTTACGGTGTTATCCGGGGGAAAAGCGCCGCCAGGTATTTAAGCGGAATACAGCGGCGTCTGGAGAGAGAGCCACCGTCGGATCGTTCTGGACTAACTACCCCACGGGGCAATCCTTTGAGGATGACGGCGCCGGAGGTGGGCTTCGGATATTTACTCATCGATCCGGGCAGCGTTTAGTTACGGCAAATACTGATCGCCCGGGCTTCGAACCTATATCCGTGATCGCTATTCGCAAAGTCCGGCGAAACAGGAACCGGAAGCCAGCTGCTTATGTGTCTCGTCTTGTCGAATTTGTCGATTTTGAATTTTCTGTGCTGTAATTGTGCGGTTAATGTGGTTAATATGAATCCTTTGAGGATTACGGAAGGTGGTGGTGGATATTTACTCATTGGACACTGGATATGTACTTGGGTAAAGTTTAGTTACGGCAAATACTGTTCGCCAGAGCTTCGAACCTCTATCCGTGATCGCTATTCGTGGAATTCGACGAAATGCAGCTGCTTATGGGTTTCGTCTTGTAAAGTTTCATGTACATCACTCTGAGCTGTTTCCTGTCGATTTATATTTTTTTTTTACGTGTTGCATGAAGTGTCTGTCAAGGGAATTATTTTCAGTTCCACATTATCCCCAAGGAAATATTGTATGGTAAGGAAATATTGCTCAGAGAATTTCCTACATGTCAAATATACTTTGCTTGCGATATGAATGCAATAACATTCACCATTTTTTTTGTATATGTTATATTAAATGATTTATGCCATTCACAACCTTAGGTATAATCTTACCTCTTGATTGAAATTTATCATCCCAGAAATGTATCGTCCAGGTGAGTTGTAGACCAATAAACGTAAATCAAATGTACTTACCTTCACCTTTGGTCGCATATTCGATGACGCAAATTTTTGTCACTCGTCCTGATGCTAATAAATATAAGTAAAGTCGCAATACGAACCTCTTTGACTTTCTCGCGACGCTGATTGGTCGTGTCGTCGAGCGGTGGATTCGGCGGACGAACGACGTAGGGTCCGGGCACCGGACCGGGCGGCGGTTCGACCGGCGACGCTTCGGTCGGTCTGTGCCTCACATTGACAACCGGCGGTCGCGGCTGCTTCGCCTCTGGGTTACGTTGCTGCTGCTGCTGTTGGCCCTCTTGCTGCGGCTCGGGAACCACGTTGTCCTGCACCCAAGCTGGATTCGCCTGCTCGGAGCGCTCTTCAGGTCCGACTCCGCGATCCACGACGCTCGCGAGATCCCTTCGCGTCATGAACGCAGCGGTGAACAGGACTATCAGCATCACCGATGCGAGCCCGCTTAACGCGAGCCTCTGCATCAGCCTCATCTCGCTAAGGCACTTGGACTGACACCACCGGTCGTCCGGAATTTCTTTTGTCCCGCTCGTATTGATGCCTCTGCGATTTTCAGACAATTGTGACAAACTTATTTTAGGTGGTTCGGTTACATGATTTTTTTATAATTTTATTACAGGAAATTTTGTCGGAGTTCAGCTGATTTAAAAATAATCCAAGTAATTATTTTTTTAGGTTCGAGTGCAAAAGATATTTCAGAGCATTGAACATCATTAGTTAAATTGTGCGGAATTGTTGAATTTTTTTTTCGCGAAAAATATAAAGAGCAAGATTTTTTAATTTGTTTAATGCGATTTTACGTAACTTAAATGTACTCAAATGCACCGAAATGTAGAGAAATAATTTGATTGGATGATTTTTAGGGTGGCTGAAATCTGACGGAAAGTGTCACTTACACTTAGAGACAAAAACGCGCGCGTGTGTAATCCACTTAAAAAAAAATCCTCAAAAATTCATTCCACCTGATTGCGAAAGACGAAATTAATTGTAACTCCGAATTTCGAGCGGACTGCGGAGATAGCGAATTATCGGTGACGCGAGCATTTCTCGGAGTTTCCAAGCGGGGTCGTTTCGACCCAGTTCGCGCGGAAGATCTATACCGTCGAGTTGGATATTCCCGCGCGACGAGGAAGAGTAACACACGGGAATGGCGCAAGGTCGTAAATGAACTGGGGTACCAAACGGCTATAACGGAAGGAACTTTGACGCTCGGCGCGAGTTTTGCTCCACCCGGAAGACACACGTGTTACTCGAGTTCGAATGGCTTTGATCTACTCGTTCTCGTCGTCGCGCTTCGCGCAATTGAATCACCGCGCGTACGAGTTGAACATTTCGCTGGGAGTTTGATAACGCGATAGTCACGCGCTCGCGCGAATCAAGACGTATATTACCGGGGTCAGAATGTCAATGCGAAACCCGAATAAAAATTTAGACCCTTCAAATACCCTTCGTTAAATAAAAAAGGGTAAATATACAATTTTTGGAGGTTTACACAAGAGTCTAGGAACCTCATCTCACTCAGTACAAATTAAGTGGAAGTTTAAGGAGCTTCAAGCAAAAAATTACAGTCCCACAGTGGTCTCCGCGTACTAAAAAAAAATGTCAATCCCGCAGTAGTCTCCGTTTACTCCAATTGGGTATAGTATCTGCCACTTTCGGAGGTTTTGAGGAGTGTCAAGAACCTTCCGGGATCACCACAAATTTAGGTTTTGAAGAGGGTCTAAATTTTAACTCGGAAAAGATAAGTTACACACGTGCGCGTCGCGTTTTTCTCGGTCTCAGCGCAGAGCGAACGATCGTGCGAGTCGCTCTCCGCTCGCTCGGAAATCCCGCGCGTTTTCCGTGTGTGTCGCACAGCAGAAGCAGTGGCAGCAGCAGAGTCTCCCGTGTCGCGCGCTACTTACTCGTCGACCACCTGTTGTCGCTCGCCAGGCTCGCCGGGCAACGGCGGCAGCGTAACGAGTGCTTCGATATTTGTCCCGCGAGCGACGGTGGCGCTCGCGTCGTGTTCTGGCGGGCGACTGCGAATATCCTCCGTTGACGCGCGAATTTCGTGCGGCGCGCTCCTAGGAGCCGGATGAAGGCGACGACGGCGACGTCTGCTGTCTCATCGATTCGGGAATGCGAAGGGGCGACACACAAACACGCAGCTCGTCCTCCGTAAGTATTCCGGCTGTTTGCGTCGATGCAGCTGCTATCGAGAGAAACAAAGGTCGACGTCAGATTCGTTGCACGTTTTTCTTTAGCTGCACAGAGGATTTAACTGCTCGAGTCGTTCAACACTATCGACGGGGAAAAACTGTTGGTTCAATTTGTATATTAAAAAAACAAAAAGTTTAGCCAAAAGCGTTCGATTATCGATGTCTGAGTCATTTTTTATTTTCAACGAATTATTGCAGAAAAAAATTATCGACATTTTCGCGAGTCCTAATATTTGTCATAATGTACTCGATTTTTATATTAAAAAAAAAAATGTTATCCTGCCAAAAGCGTTCGATTATCAATGACATTGAGTCCTTTTTATTTTCAACGAATTCTTGCGGAAAAAAAAATTATCAATATTTTTGCGAGTCCTAAGATTTGTGATAATGTACTGATAGCTAATTATTTTATTCCTTCTATGTTGGTCAATTTTTCGTCCCCCCTTAGAATTAATTGTACCTGCCTGTCAATTGTACTCAGATAAAAGCTGGAGCGATTATATTTCGAACAATATGGGAGAACGGATAAAGAGAGTAAAACGCAAGTGACATTGGTGGAGGATAAGCGGCCACCGAGTGCAGCGAAGCAGCGGAGAGCCCAGCGCGAGAACCGAAGATAGCGGAAGTTGCTTTGGTCCTGGACCCGCTCAGCGTTCGTGCGCGCGCGCGAGCCCAACCGCCGGTACAAGGTTCAACGACTTTCCACCTCGTTGGGCTTTCTTGCTCCGTGTGGCAATGACCGTTCGGCGGTCCGACCTGACCAACTTCGCATCGCCCGCGGTGGCAGCAGCTAAATCGTAAAGACACGTTCATTGAGCTTATCTCAACGTCCTCTCTCCCTCTCTTTCTCTCTGTGTGTGCGCCGACGGTTACACACAATCCTCTGGGGCACTTTTCACGCACTCCACGATTTGCCAGCGATACTCGCGCCTTGCGAAGTGCGTGAATGATTGCTCGCTCCACCCGCGATTATCGCAAAAACTTCTTTGTCGGCTCGATTAATCTTATACGTTAATATCGCGATAATATACGATCGCGATATACACTGATAAATACCCAAAAAAAAAATACAATTTGTAAGAGGGAAATATCTTGTAATTTTTTTACGTCACATTAAAAAAAAATTACTTCGAAGAAATAATGCCACACTTAATAAATTTTCAAATCTTGCTCCAACAACAAAAAGTCATATTCTTATTTTTTATACCATGAACAATTTTTTTTTCTTTCATCAAATCCACGAGAAAAAAAAAAAGTAGTGTAAAGGGTGAAGAGAGAAAAATTGTAGGAGCTAAACGGTGATAAATGGCCGATAAAGAGTTGAAGGGCTTATAAAATTTCTATCTTTCCTCTGCAGTCCCAGGAATGCAGATCCCTATATAGTATATTTTATACATATATATATATACAGAGCTATATACAGAGGATGAGGAGAGGGGAAGAAAGAGAGAGGGATCTCTCCCTATCTTCCCCTCTCGGTTCTTGAGGGTTGGGTGAGGGAATGCCTTTTATCGTCGGTGCTCATTCTCGTCGTTTGTGGCACCCCGGGCCCCGGTCCGGGCCCGGCCCGGGCGCGTGGAATCGCCGCGTGCATTTTATCGCTCGGCTCTCTCACTCGCTGCGGGCATTACACCTGCAATGAGAGCATCAGAGCTCTCTGGGATAGTTGGAAGTGCAGCAGGCAGCAGCAGCCTCCTCTCTCTCTTCTCTCACTTCTCCTCTCTTCTCCTCTCTTCTCCTCTCTTCTCCTCTCTTCTCTGAGTCGAAGGCTGCCGCCGCCGAGCGTCCGGGCCACCGATCGTGAATAACGCCGCGCAGCATCGGCGCTCAGTGCGGACCTCGGAAATTCTCCACGGGGCAACTCCCTCGGATATTTAATGCCCGAATATACGTCAATTTTCGAATCCCCCTCCCCCACCTCTCTCTCTTCTCCTTTCCCCCTCCCCTTCGGTCGCCACACGCACCCAAAAAAAAAAGACATACTTTTGCCATCTCGAATTTTTTTACAGCCAACGCTTGACGCGTTTTTCGATTTATCACGAAATTATAAAGCCTGCGCCGTAAAGTGGCAAAATTCATGGCGACAATTATAATAATGAGATTGTTATCCTCTAAAATCGCAGCGCGGCGATTTTCCAGTTTCATTGAAGGAGAGAAAGAGAAAGAGAGAGGGAGAGTCTGGATTTTCGATAGCAATCGTTCCATCAAACGTTACTCACTGCACAGCTCACGGCTATCGCGCTCTTAACGTCTAATTCCATGGGAAGAGAAAAAAGAAGCAAAAATTCGGCGATCGTCTTTTCTCGGTTTGATGGGCAATGAAATTCCCGCGAGGACCATGGACCATCCCAGAGCGTCGTTTGGCGGACGTTGCGCGCACGAACCGAGCAAGAACCGGCGATGGTTGGATTAATGTCTTATCGTTATAGCCCGAGAGAGTAAAAGAGAGGAGAGGGAGCAGTGAGAGAGCGATAAGGACGGCAGATGAGCCGGAGGGGAGCGCGAGGCGTGTCGGCTCGGGCGAACCGAAGGAATGTACCTATATCCCCGGCGAATGACGAGAGAACGGGGTAAAGAGGCCCAGATTGGGAGACAGCCTCTGAGAAAGAGAAATTGGTTAGGGCCGAAGGGAGCGAATCGACAGAGAAAGAGGTATCGGCGGAATCGAGACGTCTCGACGTATTGATCGTAGAATGTATATATACGACACGTTCGTCGTATCTTCGCCGATGCTTCTTACGTAGAGAACGAACCGATAGAGCGACTGAGGAACACCGACGACTTCGTCTTCGCGACCTTCCGCCAATATCAAATATACAGGAAGACACACACATCTATAGATAACTTATAGATATATAATACACGAATATCGTCGGCGAAGACGTACGAACAGACACGCGTAAAATGCGGAATATTCCCGAGAAACCTTCGAAATTCCACGACTCCTTTCATATACGGGGAATTGAAATATTTCTCTTTATTTTCCCTTCTTTTTTTTTCTTGTATTTTCTTATTTTTCTCGTCGAGAGACCTGCGCGTCGGGAATATTCGCGTGCAACGTGCCGTGAATAAAATTAATGTTGTCGCGCTGCAGCAGCAGCAGCAGCAGCAGCAGCAGCAGCCGCTAAAGGTCGTTCGGCACTGAGAAACGTAGGAGACGAGGAAGGAGGAAGAAGAGAGGGAGATGGAGAGAGGCTGGGAAATATAATAAATTATATCGGAGGCCCCAGCGCGCGGCGGTAGTCGCGATCGCTCGTAAATCGCCGGGGCCGCCGGTTTGGGGATATTTCGGGGCCCCGAAATTGCCACGTGTCACGCGCGGGGTGCGCTGCACGCGGGAAAACTTGCGGTCCTGGAGAGCGAGAGACGCGAAGAGCAGGGGGAGGGAAGGGGAGAGGGGTTAGGTCCCGGAAAGGCGAGGTGTGTAATGAAGAGTGAGTCTTGTCTCGTACACTGAAAAAAATTAATAGTTGTGATTACCAATCGTTGGTCAGAGCTACCAATTTTTTAGTAACTGCAACCAATTTTTTGGTATAAACAATGACGGAGGTTAGCCAACGTACTTTGCGATTTTTGGCGAAAAAAAAAAGTTCGATTTAACGAAGTTTTAAAACCCTATCCGATGGGAAATTTCCCGCTGATTCCAAAAACGAGAGGTGTTTGCCCGAAGAATCGAAAATTCGAGGAGAAACACGCGAAAAACGATTTTAATGAAAAACAGAGCAAAACCGAAGAGAGACGAAAACAGAGGAGACCAAAAAGAGATGAGAACGTCGGAGACAGAAGAGAGATGAAAACAGAGGAGACCAAAAAGAGACGAAAACAGAGGACACCAAAAGGAGACGAGAACAGAGGACACCAAAAGGAGACGAGAACAGCGGAGACAGAAAAGAGACGAGAAAACGATATAAAGGCCCAGTGAACGCAGAATCTACGCTGCCTCTGGTGCAAGGACGTGCTCTCGTTGCCGAGGGTCGTCGCGCACCGAGAGCCCACAATATCTCGTCTCTTCAAGACAGATTTTCACGATGCTCAGCGGTCAGCGCGAGGGGAAAACGGATTTGCCCTCTGGGAGGAACGGAGGGAGGACGAAAGAGACGGCAACAAATGTATCGAGTGTCTCCGTATTTTCTCTATACACGTTGTACCCCACATATAAAATATATCTTCATCCCTCGCACACGAGAGAGACGAGTCTCCTATACCTAAACGTGCAAGCGACGGAGAGAGAGAGAGAGAAAGAGTGCGCTTCGTGTGCGCGGCCAAAGCTGGAAAAGCGATTGACGAGAAAAGATTGGAAAATCTGTGCCGCGCTCTTCGAATATCGCACAGCCGGGTCGCCTGCTATATACCTTACGTATTCGCATTCCGCGCGAGATTTTCCGGAAAGCTCGAAAATTGTATTTGCCGCATACAATTCCCGCTGTTCGTATTCTTTCCTCCGAGATCCATTTTCATCTTTTCGCCTTTTTATTTTATTTTCATTTTTTTTTTTACACGAGCGATAAATTGTCTAATATACGAGTTGCAGGCACGGCGAGAGACATGTTTCATTGGATCCCGCGCGCGCGCACGCTTCCTCGTTCGCCGACACGCGATCATCCCGCACGCTCGCTTCACCATTTTTATTCTTTATTTCTTAGCTTTTTTTTATTCTTTTTATTATTTTTTTTTCACCCTCAATGCTTTCCTCGCTCTCTAATAATTTCCCTTTCTCTCGTTTCTCTCTCTTTCTTCCTTTCTCTTATATCCGCGGGACTCGCGGAGCCGTCGCTCTCAACCGATACACATTCTCATCGTGCCGCGCGCGTCGCCCTCGCGGTTCTTGTTGCTTCCTTCTCACTTTCTGTTTAGTCGGCTGTTGGCCGAGCCGAGCGTGCAACCATCCCGCGCGCGCACCCTGAGCCCCCCGGGGGCCTCCACCGTGACGTGTTTATGCACCGGTCCTCTCGTAAACTTTTGCGCTCGGCTCTGGACTCCCTCTATCCCTTTCGCTCTCTCTTTTACTTTGCGCTCGATACTCATCTCCCTCGCTCTCATTGCAGCTTCGTCCCTTTCTTCCTCCCTCTCCTTCGCTCTCATTGCAGCTTCGTCCCTTTCTTCCTCCCTCTCCTTCGCGCTCATTGCAGCTTCGTCCCTTTCTTCCTCCCTCTCACTCTCCTTCTCCCTCGACTTTGGTATGACCGCCCTTGCACACCTTTTCTCCGTGGTTACAGAGCGCGCATCACGTGCAACATACCTGCAAGCACCTCGTACACGTACACAAGTACCTTACCGTGAATACCGCAATATCCGTGGCAACCCTTCGGGAAGATCAACGTAAGAAGATCCGTCGGATCGCCCGCTGGCAGCGGCCGCGATTTGCCGCTTCACTCGCCCTTCGTCCTCGTCCTTTCTCTCTCACTCTCCCTCTTTCTCCCATTTTTCCACTCTTCTCTCGGGCACGACGCCTTAGCCCCTCTTTCTCCTCTCATTTATTCCCACTCCTCTCGCGTGTCTCTTCCTCATCGAATCCACCGCCTATATAACACACGCCATAGGCCCAACTTTCGCGCGCAGCGCCGAATACTCTCCGAGACAGGCGCGTCGAACTCGCCTCCTCGGGCTTCGCTTTTTCGCGGGGGCATCGTGCGCGCGATGCCCCCGCGCGCGCTCAACTCGATCACAGATAGGACTTTACGATCGACACCGCGCGAGAGGAGGCCTCTTTGCGATAATAAGAACCGCTGCCGCGGAACCGAGAATCAGCTGAGGGGGACCAAAAAAAAATAAGATAAAATAAAAAGTAAGAAAAAAAAAGGAAGAGGCGAAGCGAGAATCAGCCGAGGGGTGGCGTTAACGAAAATGAAGAACAAAAATGAGAGATAAAAGTTCTCTCTTTGGTCTCCTCTAAAAAAAAATCAAGCATGAACAAAATCAAGCATCTCCGGTTGTACAGATTGCAGAACCATAAAGGAAATATTAAGACATCTGTTAGAATTTCCTTTGAATCATCGCAGGAAACACGCGCACCAATTCTCGATGCAGGGAGATTGAATTCCTGATTTCTCAATCGCGAGGAATCGTTTGGACTGGGAACTCGAAACGTGTAACGCGTTAACCGTGCGCTATGTGGCAGTTGCGGCTGAGTGCGAGATGCAGCTTCACTTCCGACGGTCGCGGAAGGGCTTCCCAAAGGAGCAAACGTGGGCACCACGTATCCTGTATATGGGTGTATGTGTGTGTCGGTTGTCGGTTGCTCGGCTCTAAAGTGGCTTCACAGAGGGCAGCGCTTGAACCGGCCGCGGCAGGAAGCAGCCACGGTACAAACTGCGTCTATCGAGTTGAGCATTGTTACACGCCGAGTTTCAGTCGAATTTCACCTCAAAAGCAACAGGCTAAGGGATGACGACGATGTTCAATGAAATTACGAGAACAATGCTTCCATCCAAATTTGATTTTCTTTTCAATCATCTATCTGTACTTATTAAGAAAAAAATTGGAATGATCCAATAAAGGATGCATCTAATGATGAACATTTCGGCAAAGGGTTATCCTTTTAGTTCCACAGTCTGTGAAAAATTGGGAACATTGCGAAAAAATAAGAAACGAATAACGTCCAAGCAAAATTTTTTTTAATAGTTACGATTTGAAGTGTGCGGTTTGAAATAATGCTAGAATTTCCCATAAATGCGCGTTTGGGTCTTGCATAGCGCTGTTAAAAGCCAAGCGTGCAGAGTAAATACGGAGCTTTACAGTCAGTAGCTTCTGGGGTAACTTGGGTACTGCGTTCAGAGGTTCTGGAGCAGAGACGCAGGTGGAAGGCGCCGAGCAAAGACACGTACCGAGCAAAACACCGTTACACGCGTTTCCCTCCCCAGACGCTGTTACTCGAATACACAAATACAGAGAGGGAAGAGAGAGAGAGTAACAAGCACTAACCGAGCGTCTCAGCGGCGCATGCGAATCTTACGTCTGATGCCTTTGGTGGAAGCCACGGTTACCGGAGTGCGAGAACCCGATGCAAACACGTAAGACGCACACACGATGCTTCCCACCTCCTCTCCACCGACGCTTCCTACTGGCTTCGCTTGAGCCGCGCGAAACTCGTGTCATCAAGGAGCAACTACTGGTGGCGCCGTCTATATACGCTTCCAGCGTGTTTACACTCCCCCCTTTGGCCTCTCCTCGGCTTTGCAATTACCAGCAACAACGTTTCTTTTCATTTCCCTTTTGATGCGGCTTCGCGTGTTTATACGTTTCTATTTGACGTCACGCGCTTTTGGCTTTGGTGTCCCCACATTTGACTTAAGTTTGCTCTACAAAACCATCAACGCGACCAATCGGAAGTGAAAGCTGGCTTCGATATTTCGAATTTATGTTCAACTTTTCTAAAAGAGGATCAGTCTACGTAAAAAAAAAATAATATAAATTCAGATTTTTTGTTTCAAAGTAAGAAATTGATAGAAAAATAAAGATTATTTTTGGAATGTAAACTTTGATATCTAAAATGTAAATCGGTGTAATTCAGAACTTGAGAATCGCGAAGCAGTTTTACTCACGTCCTGAGATAATTTCCGTTGTATATAGAGCTCGCGATCCACGAATCGAACGAGAGTTCTTGTGCTTCGCCAGCAGCGGCGATGAAAAAAGTGAGATAGTGTGCTCGGAGGAACGAGAGGGGGGAGGGAGGGATCGGGAGGGAGAAAACGTAGACGACGGGACGGCGAAATGACCGCCATAAAACTTCTCGACACCTTTGCCACCCTCGGAAAGCGACGCGAGAGGCGTGGAGGGCAACGTTAGGATAGCGATGCGAGGCTCTAAGATCGGAGAGCGGGTGACCCACACGTACGACGCGTTCCCGAGGGTTCGTCGCGTGACGCGGACGCAACTTGCCGCTTGTGTTCGCCTCGCTCGGTTTTGCCGCCTCGGACGGCTCGACGAAGCAACGAGGAAGCGACGATGTCGCGATCCGTCGTGCTGGCAATGGCGCTTCCGCCGGAAGCTCCGGTCGATTCAATCCAAAAGGTGCGGCGAACAGGCTGATTCGGTTTCTCTTTGGGAGCAAAAAATTCATTCCTGTCTAAATATTTCGACACTGTAGTCATTCATGAACTGCTTTATCAATATACCAAAAAAACTACAATTACGTGGATCCAACAAATTTTTTTTTAGTTGCCCATTTTTTATTAGGCTGACCATTTTTTTCCTGCTCCATTAGCAAATATTATTGGCTAGAAAAAAATAAAAAAAATATCATCGATGAGGCGTTTTGCCAGAAACGATCAGCGAAGGAGATAGGATAAATGGAGAATCGGGAAAAGTGGCCGAGTCGAACGCCTGGCAGGAAAAGGTACACTCTACTTTGGCAAGCGAGTTGAGAGGGTGGATCTACCCCCTTCCCCCTTCCCCCTCCCTCTCACGCTGGCCCGTTTCGTGAAAGGAGAGTGAAGAGGGTGAAATAAAAGCAACGCGCGGTAAGAGTCGTAGAATGAGAGGCAAAAGAAGAAGAAGAAGAAGAAGAGGAGTTTAACTATTCGTGAGAGAGGGGCCAGCTTCGACGGGTAATGGGTGAGCACGCGGCTCATTTGCCTGCGAACAACTCGGGGAATCCCCGACGTGTAAGCCAAGTTTCACTCGCGGCGTGTGTACGAATCCCCACTCAGCCCTCCCCCCCATGGATGGCGGGACAGATTCCGGGGGGCCTTCGAAGGGGGGAAGGGGGCGACGAATTGGGGCGAGGCGCATATACATATATTGCCTCGCCTCCGACGCCGACGCCGCCAATCCACTGCCAATGCCCGATCCGCGCAATCCTCCAATTACTCGACGAGTTCTCTCGTCTCGTCGACGAGAGACCGCTGAGGTTCCGCGCAAATCCTGTGATCCTCGAAAAATACCAACCCGTGCGGTTAATTCGCCACCCAACGTACCGCAAAATAGTCGAGAATGATGAGAAGGGAGAGAAAAAAATTAGAAACAGAAAAAAAATGAGAAAAAAATTAAGAATCTATTTCAGGGAGACTGAAATTAAAGATCTGATTGTCAGCGATCAGTAAAATCTGTATTATCGTATTTTTATTCAGACCGCAAAATAGTCGAGAATGATGAGAAGAGAGAGAAAAAAATTGGACAGAAAAAAAATATAAAAAAAATTAAGAATCTATTTCAGGGAGACTGTAATTAAAGATCTGATTATCAGCGATCTGTAAAATCTGTATTACCGTATTTTTATTCACACACCTCAGAATAATTTCACTCGAGAAAAATAAATTGACACTTCGCGTGTCGTTCGAGACTGAAAAAAAAAAAAGAAAAGATAAAACTGAAGAAGATTGATAGATCGCGAGGGAGACGAGGATCGTTTTTCAAACGGCCCGGAGAAAAATGTGACAAAGATCGGAGAAATCGCGAGAGAAGGCGAGGACGGAATTAGCGATAAACGGGAATCGTTTGGCTGGGGTCTCCGATGCTCTGCTCTGCGCTCCCGGCGGCGTGTTTTTCTCTCTTCGATTCCCGTCACGAACGGCTGCACGAAACAGCTACCTGAACGACGGGCACGTCTCATCGCGGTCGAGTCACTCTCCTTTTCGTCTTCGTCTTCGTCTTCGTCTTCTTCGTCGTCTTCGTCGTAGTCGTCGTATTCGTTTCGCCTTCCACGTCGCGACTCCATCGATCTCCATCGAGAGACACTTTCCGCACTCGACGTCCCGGATTCGAGTAACAATTCGCTGCCGGTGCAGCAGCAGCAGCCGCTGCCACGCGTAGCCGGAATCACATCGGGACCGGAAGTGACGGCTCGATGATCGCTCACCGTTCGTTCCCCTCTCTTCACTCTTTCTCTCTTTCACTCGGAACTTCCTTTTCCGCGATCGCGTGCGACGCTTGCTTTGCTACCTCCGCCACTCGCAGTCAACGTTTCCCTCTTTCCCCTTTCGTTTTTTTTTTTTTTTTTTTTTTTTTACTCCCGTCTTGCGAGCGACAATACGAGACGTGGTGCCGAATTTAGATTCGCAGCAGCGTGAGAAGAGATTCGCCGCCACCGCCTCTTCCGCATTCTCAGTCGAGTTTAACCGGTGAAAGAAGGAATTCCGCAACCTGTTGGACAGTTCGCGAATTCGATCAAATATTTTTCGGGCAAAGTACGAGAAAATGATTGAGGGGACTCAGAAAAAAAACGTCATTGGGAAATATTTTTTATTGATGATTGCTGTAAGAATCTGCCACTCGAATCTCGTTAAGATTTTATAAGTATTTATATTTGAGGTCCTTTCAACACAAAGCCTTTCAATGCGTAATTAAATGTTTATTTATTGACAACCAAGTTTAATCTACGAGGAGCAAAACTAGTTGTTGCAGTTAATCCAATTTCCACTGCATTTTCAATCGCTCTACTAAAATCGGAATAAGCTCACTCATAGATTAAAAGACGTCGAAAGCTCAAATATTTTACTGAATTAATTCGAAAGCTGTGACAAGTGAACATTTTGACATTTTTTATGGTATTTAACAACGAAATTTAAATGTAAGATATTTAAAGAAAATAAAATCATTGGTTAAAAATATTTCCCGATGAATTTTTTCAAGCGTTTGGATCTGCTCCATTTGACGTAAATTATCACTGTTTCAATCGTATCGATGTATTTATCGCGATCGCACTTCAATCATTCGCCAATTTCGCGAGAGAATAATAGGCGATTGAAAAATTCCGCACGTGTGTAATTCACAGGTGAAAGAAAGAATGGAAGAGGTGAAATAATTAATTTTTTCGGTTATACGGACAAAGAGGCGAATCGTAATAGATTTCGCTGAACCAACGAAAAAGCTGCGGTGCCCTCGAGCGAAATACGTCGGTGTTTTCCACCTGCTTCGGCTCTGTACGTTCGTGAATTTTCCGGACTGTTTCTCCGACCCAGCAGCAGCAGCTCTGTACATTGGCTGAGCTCTGCCTCTGGTGTACCGAGTTATCGTCGGGTCGACGAGGCGGCTCAGCGTCGTCGCTATAATTCATCGTAAACCGTGAATCAAAATTACAGCCGAAGACCGAGGCACCTATATATCTGCCTCTCTCTCTCCTTCTGTCTTTCTCAACCAAGTGGGGCCATTATTCCCGGAGAAAAAGAAATTCCCGAGAACGACTTTGCCGTTTCAATGTTTCAAGTTTCAAGGGCCGAGTTTTTCCCTACTTTTTCATCCGAGCTTCACTCCCAAAGATTTCGACAAATTATATCGTCGAATTTTTTAAGTCCCAGCCGAAGGATATTTTTACTAAAAAAAATGTGCTTCGAGCTACGAATTCCACTGCAAAAAAACTGAAAAAAAATTTGTACGTTCCGGTGAAGGAAAAAAAAATGTTGATGCACGTCGAGTGCCAATTAATATACTGCGGAGGCTGCGACGCACAAAAAGACGCCGACTCCCCGCGCGTATCGTGTTCGGGTTCTCCCTCTTCCTGTACCTTCGTATTATTTTAATAAAGACCGAAGTGGCCACCCACGAAGTGGCGCCCGCGAAGCCGACGACGCCCTGGGAGGCGAATCCTCGTTTATTCTCCTCCGGTGCGTAAGGGTCCCGCGAGTTGCGCGTACGTCAATTGCCAGGACACAACTCCAGTGCGATAGCTGTATACATTTCATCTCATTGTCGGAGGCGAATCCCTCATATTTTTATTTAATTTCAAATTAAAAAAAATAAAAAAATAAAAAATTACTGCCACTAAATTAGTAAATACCTCAACCCTCCAATTCTGCCTATTTTACCGACCAAACCGCCGACAAAATGTGAGGCACGTGGCAACGAAAAATTACAGCGGAATATTTTTATTTAATTTCAAATAAAAAAAAAAAAAATGCTCCCACTAAATTAGGAAATACTCGAAGTATTTCCTTTTCAAATAAAAAAAAATTGCTCCCACTAAATTAGTAAATACCTCGACTGTCCAATTCTGCCCATTTTACTGACCAAACCACCTACAAAACGTGGGACATGCGGCAACGGAAAATTACAGCGGAGCCGATAAACCCACTGCAAAGATTCCACCGCTAACCGCTGCGAATATTTCGTTGCTTAACGAGAACCCAAAATATCGAAGACGCAAAGTTTGAGTGAGCGGCGAAATTCAGGACACTCAATATAATGTCCAGGGAGGCAATTAACGCACACACGTTTGGTCTACGCGATTCAGCAGTGGATCTGCGGTCATCGTCTCCATCGGTTTAACGACGCGGCCGTTTCGCGGGGGTCCTTCAACCCCGCGAGAATAAATAAGCCGCATAACGCTCGCTTGATGGACGCGCGCGCCGAGGGTGGAAGATTCTTGGGGCAGGTCAGTCTCTCGCAGCGATCGTCGAGGCTCATGGAGATAGTAGAAAGAGAGAGAGAGACGTTTATTTCGTTCTCTGGGGCCATAAGAGGTGCAATAAGACATGGAGGGGGAGAGGGAGAGAGAAAGACGGATACTTCACGTGTTCGACTCCGGCGGGAGTCAACGCGGATAAGAATAGATTTACGAGCCGCTCGCTCTCGCCAAGTCGTAAATTCGTGTCCGTGTTCTTCACTTTTCACTGCGAAGACCCACTCAACCTCCTCGCGTTTCGCGACTTTGCCGAAGTTTTGGTTTCCTCCTCTGAGAGCCTTATTGCGATTCTGGCGAATACTTTGCGGAAATCTCAGCCACACTTTTGCTCGAAACTGATTGCGAAATAATCGTCGGGTCGTTCGAATTTTCCGAGTCGAGTATCAATTGTTGCGGAGACTGAAAAAAAATCTGTAGCATTTACCTGCAGCAATTCGTAGCGGTTATGATCAGGGAGGTTCTGCCAGGGCCTGACCAGTGCCTGACCCGAACTGGATTTAAGGTCGTGGACTCTCCGCCAGAAAAAACGAACGACTCTCGAGATTGTCGATAGCCCGCTGGCAATAATTCAGCTCTTTAACGTCCGAAAAATTAGCGAACGACGCTCCGAGAGCCAAGAGTGATATATCTCGAAGTTGCGGAGATACGTGGAGAGGGGCCCGAGGGGATAAAGTGGGGGAGGGGAGTGCAGGGGTCGAGAGAAGTTGGGGGAGAAGGGACGAGAGGAAAAAGCGGGCGAGAGAGTTGGGGGAGAGCGAAAGGTCGATTCACGTTTCGCCGGAGCCGCCCGAAACTCATTGGTATTCCACGTCGGCGAGCGAAAAAACGAGGAAGTTAATTAGTCGCACGGGGTACTAGGCGAGCGAGCGCGCGCGCGGAGATTCGATCGTTACGTGAGGATGAGCCGCACTCCCGGGGTTATTCTATATCCTCCGGACGACCAGAAACCCCTCCCCTCCCTTACACATAGTATACACATATACACACACACAGACATATACATAGGTTCACATTACACATACACATACATACATATAGGGTCACAATGCACATATATGTAGCCGCCGCGAAGTTTCTGAAGTCTAAGTGAGAGAAGCCTGGAGAGGAATCGGTGGTAGGGAAGCTTCGCGGCAGTCTCGAATAATAGAAATGGATGGGAGTTGCGAAGGGGGCGAAAAAAAAATGTTTTAGTGTGTGCGTCGTGCGTATCAACGCCCTTCGTTTTACTCACTGCGCGATATAAACTAAAAAATAAAATTTGCAGAGCTAACTTCAGACCATAAAAAACGACGAAGTTTGGAACGAAAAGTCGGAAGAGATCATCAAACTGCAAAACAAAAATCACGTAAAAACTTGACCAATACCGAATTGGATTTACACTTTTTTTCTCGCCGCGCATGAAACACAGTCGAAGGTATCGTCGATGATATACCGAGAAGGAGAACCCAAAGGGCGCGGGAAGTTCGGACCTTTAATTAGCCCGCTGCACGCCCGAGAATGTGGTTCATTGGCGAGCATAAATCGGGCGGACGATCGCGTTAGGAGAAAGGCAGAAAGGGACAGAGAAACAAACGGAGAGAGAGAGGAGGCAGCGTATGAAAGTAGATACAGCAACGGACGGGGTCAGATCAGACAAAGCGTTAAGCACATGCTGTTATTTCGTGCAACGCTTAACGTTTGGATGCGGCACGTGAACCCGATACAAGTGATGGGGAGGAGGGGACGGAAGAGCAGAGGGAGTCTCCTCCCTCTGAGGAGGAGGTGTAGGAGGGTCGGGAAGGGGAGAAGGGTGAGCAGCAGTGGCAAAGTTCTGCTCTCGGCGATAGTGCACGCTGGGTTAACGATAGCATAGCTGCTGGTTAGCGAGCGCTTCGGTTCATTCCCACTGCCGCGTGTAAATCCGAAGCGACGCTGCTGCTGCTGCTGCTGCCGCTGCTGCTGCTGCTGCACATGCAGATGCGGATTTCTCGAGCGCACAGCCACCCAGCTGTTTGTCGATAATACCGGAGAATAATACAAATCTTCTCTCCGCGTTCTCTCTCCCTCTCCCTTGCTCTCTTTCTCTCTCTCTTGCTATGAGCGAGGGCTAATAGCACGGAAACAGCGCGAGCCTGCTATCCACGGTATCTTGGAGAGCATTTGCCGTATAATGGGTTTATGAAAAGCTTATTCGTACACACCGAAATTGCCCTTCTCCGATATACATAGCCGCCGCGGCCCGCGCGCAGTTAATCAATATTCCCAACGTTCCGCATTGCCGAGTGTAAAAAGGCAAAAGAAAAAAAAAACAAAGAAAGAAAAAGCGAAATGCCAATGACACGAGTACACGCGTTAGCGCCCTGAATCCGTTTTCCGATGAATTTGCGCGCGGGACTAAATATGAATGTTCGAAAAAAAACCGACGGGTTGCCGATATTCATTCCGGCGAAACTGGTGAGGGAAAATCCTTTCATCCGAATTCGTGTACCGATGCAAAAATTTCAGTGATATTATTATCACTGCAATTGTTGTTATTATTTGTTGTTGGTATTTTAAAGCTGTGAAAATGATTTGCTATTGTTGTGGATGACAGTACTGTTGTTTCGTGGGGCTTTCCGGGTATTATCGTTGAATGCAGCTTTTCGCGTGACAAAATTAGCGGCGACAAAGACGCGACGTATAGTTCGGGAATATGACACAGAATATTGGTCGATAACCGATAAACCGTGTGTTTGTTTGCTTCAAAGCTCGGGAAACCCTCGTCATCGTTACGTAATCCCTGAGTGTCTGGGCGACACGATAGAGAGAGATGGAGAGAGATGGAGAGAGAGAGATGGGGAGAGAGCCCGAAGCATCACGGTGTGACATCCATTGAGGCTGATGGTCCGCATAACGAGGACGCCAGGCTCGCACGAGGTATTTAGTACAAGTGGTTAATTACGTTTGTGTGTGTTTGTATATGATGCAGAGGGAGAGAGAAAGAGATAAAGGGAGGGAGGACGCAGAGCGAGAGAGGGAATGAAGGAGTGAGACATATCTGTGTAACGACCAAGTCTAGTGTGCCCGTAGGATTAAGACGAACGCAACTGGTGTACACGAGTCGCGCGCGGCGCCCGAGACAGAGCGACAATGTTGCCGCTGGGGTCAGAGATTAATGTCGCTTCTCGTTCCGCATAATACGAGACGCAGAGAGAGAGAGAGAGATAAATAGAGAGAGATGAGGCTATACCGGAACATATGAGAGAGCTGTAAACGTGGGTTGACGGACCAAAGGAGAGATCCTACCACCATTGGTCGCCGCGGCAATTACTGTGTTGCAACAGCACTGGGGTCGTCCGGTCAAGGCTGTTGCTGCTGTTGATGCTGTTGTTTCTGCTGTTGCATTTTCAGCCATTTTTCAACATCATAATCTCTGAATCCAGATCGTCGAGGACGGATTAAAAAAAAAAAAAAAAAATGTAAGGTCTCACCGTGCCTTAATTTCCTCGCTCTCCTTTAGCCACCTTTCCGCACCTATCTCTGGACTCAAGCGAGAAAGAAATTAAAAAATTATAAAAAAAGAAGCGAAAAAGTTTGCCGCGCGAAACGCGAAAATTTTCCGGCCACGGTCGTAAACAAAAATAACGAAGGGGAGAAGGCTGGCTAAAAGTAGGAAGGAAGAGTGAGGAAGAGGAGGGAGCTCAGCTGACAATTTATCGCTAAGTGACACTGGCGTTCAACAGCGATCCTCTTAGTAGCTGCTCCGGTGCGCTATGCTTACGGGATATTGAAAAGTTTCCGGTGGGCCTGGTGGCCAACCCCGGTCTCCACCTTACCCCCCTACCGCCCCCCCCCCCCCCAAGCTTCTCCACCTTTCTGCCTGTTCGCACACAGCAGGAGACTCGTTCTCGTCCCATTGGCGAGAAAAAATCATCCAAGTCCATCGAAACTTTTAAATTGAAAGGTGTGTTTTTTTTTGCTACGTGGCCAGCAGCATTCTCACTGTCTCCTTTTTCCTTCTCGCCTCCTCCGTGGCTCAGCCCATTTTCCCCGCTTGCCATAGGCTCGCGGGGGGAGGGGGGAGGGTTGTGGAACGGAACACTCGTATTCTTTTTCGCTCTCTCTCTTTTTTTCGCGCGCTTTTTTCGCCAACAGAATGGCGAATAAAGCGGCGAGGGTTTACGTTTGTGCCCGAGCTCTCCCAAAGTGGGTTAGTCGACTACGGACAACTTCAAGGGAGAGAGCTGCGAGCACTATAGCACTCCCCCCACCCCCTTCCCCATCATCCCTTGGATAGCGCAGAAGCTTCGCTGGAGAACGCTTTTTGGAAATATAATGAACGAGCCGGGATGAAGTGTGCGTGGAGAATAAGCCGGGCAAAGGGCTGCTACTGCTGCTGATGCTGATGCTGCTTCTGCGCCGCAGCGGCTAAAGCGCATTAATAAATACGTCTTATTCTCTTTATATTAGTACAAAAGTTTCAATCGTCGTCGGGAACGAGTCTGTGGAATTCTTTTTCTCTCTCTGTTCTGCTCTGGTCTCCCTCTCTCTTCTTTACCAGCGTCACAGGAAATGGACGACTGTATTATAAATGCGCGAGGAGTGCGCGGTCGTTAATCAACGGACCCGTAGCAGCGGCGTCGAGGACCCTGTGTCCCTCTCATGAACCACCGATCGGCGAGTCCATGACATCTGGACCATTTTTCAAATCGTGTAACAATTACCCTTAAGCTACTTCAGCATATTTATATCTCATATTTATATCCGTTAATATAAATACACAGACTGAACACATCTCAATTTGCGACGTCAGTGACGTAATCATTCGGAAGTTCCGACAGGCGAAAAAGAAATGATCCAAGTGCGGTGATGTAATCATTCGGAAGTTCAAATTCCGGAGGAGAGAGGACGAAGAATGATTGAAGGGCGTTGGCCCCTTCAAACGAATCAGCCGCCGCGGGACACGAGGTCGGTTTGTCGATAAATTTTAGGTACAAAAATGCTCACAATCCACTGGTTATCCCAGACCAACCCTGGCTCTCCTTTTCCTTCTCTTTCTCATCCTCCTCGTCCTCCTTCGTGAGATACGTACGACCAACGACGACCAACGACGCGACATTTACTAATAAATGTTTCATGGGTTCTCTCTGCGTGCCGTGTGGAAGAGCCCCCCGCGGTGACTCGATGCACGCCGCGACGGCGACGGCGGCGGACCCGAGTCTCTCTCTCTGCCTCTGCTGCCTCGCATCCTCCTCGTATGCATCTCGTTCGATGCCAAGAGGTCCCGGCGTGCCCTACGGGCGTCCGTCACTATGCCGCCCGTAGTCCAGGTTACATATACCTAGATATATATACGTACCCTATACCGGGTGTCCCAAAAGTGATGCATTTTCAAATAACCATTCAACCTATAATAGCTGATGACCATCCGAAGACACTGGCAAAGTTTGAGCATTCTACTACCAATAGAAAGGCAATAGCGAACAATTGAAGTTGACCAATCAGAGCGCCATCCCCACCACACGATCAATTTAAGCGGGAAAATGATGCGCCACGATTGGTCGACCTTCGATCGCTTCCCATTCCCAAACTAACGCGAATTGGGGGTTCAAATTCAATGAGCGTGGAGAGTGGTCATTGGCCAAACTTCCTATCAGGTTTTATCACTTTTGGGACAACCTGTATATATACGTGTATATATATATATCCGTACCTCGGCGACGAGTTGTAGAGGAAGGGGGATGACGTAGATAGGAGGACGTGCAGCGGGCACAGGAGGTCGAACCCTACGACGAACCTACAAAGGTGTACACACCTAAATATATATAGCCAGGCTTGCCCCAGCATCAGCAGCAGCAGTCGCAGCCTGCACGCTGCGCGCTTGCCATGTCCTCCTGGTGGAGCCGCGTGGATCGATCGCTGACGTCTGCGATGACCCGACGACCCCGCGAAGGCCAATACCGGTGGGACCTTCGTCTACGCCACCGCCGACACCGCCGCGCGCTCCAATATTAGAGACCACCGCGCGCACAGCACGTCTATTTGTTTCCTCCCCACGACCATCGGCAGGTCAGTTACGTACATTGTGCGCATCGGACGCGCGGGATATCCAAGGCGAAGAAGCCACCCGTGACTTATGTCCCGCGCTCGGAACGCGATCCTCTCTTCTCCTTGATTCCACAGGGAACGAGAGGCTGCTCTCACTTACTCATCGTAATTTCTTTCGTTTGCTCGCAGTCGAGTGCTCGATAAATCTCTAGGTTCCTTCGACTTTTAAGGATAGACTCCGACGATACGAAAAAAAATACAGTATTTTTGGATTGAAATGACTGGTGAGATATTTGATCGCAGTTAGACAGCTATTTCAAATTTGGACTGCGGATCTGATTTACTATTTTCGGATACCTTTAGGTAACCATGCTAGGTATTTTTTTTTTTTTTCGTTTTCCTGCTCTTTCTCTCGGGTTTCATATCCACGTCCGGAGATTGACCGCTGATCCGCAGTCAGATCTGATTTACGATTTTGGTGTACATAGATTCGTAGCTGCACTGTCAGGGAATTTTTTTCCGCCTCTCTCTCTTTTCTCTCCGACTCTTCATCCACGTCCGGAATGGATTGACCGGTGTGATCCGGAGTCCGGAGAATCGAAACGCCGTACGTAATATCTAAGCAATCCACTTTTCTCATCGCGCCTGCGAGGATGCGCGCATCGATCATCGAAATATGACACTTGTAGATATTATAGCGGGATATCTATAGATATCGGCTGTTACATCGTACGTATGCACGAAACTCTTGATAGACGCGTCGGACCAACGCTGCTACTCCAGTCGAGCAGCTCCCTGAACAGTGACGACGGAGGCGTCGTCGCAGATGCGGATAAATGATCGATTGTGCTTGAGAGATTTATGATTGATCAATGCCTACCTCTCTACCACCTTTTTCGGAACCATCCTCCCAACGGAAGCACTTTCGAAGGTAACACATCGACGGACTTTGTTTCGAAAGAAAAAAAAGCATCCAATTCGTCCAGCATAAAGAATTTCTGAGCGACGTCTCCCATTTCCATTTTATTCCTCCCAAGCACTTCAGACTCTCGGCTATCCAGAACATCAGATGTTAGATGTGCAGTCAACGTCACTTTTGATGCATAGGAAGAGGATAACGTGTCCCGCGTGTCAAAGCAGAAATCACTGTTAGCCGGGAGGCGATTTTCGGGATAGGGTGAATCGCAAAAGAGAACCAGCGAATTTTGCGATGAGTCGGTTTGGGGCTGTTCTGTCGTTCTCACTACGAGCGAAAAAGCTGGAGAGACTAAAGAGAGAGAGAGAGAGCAGAATCCGCCTGTCGAGGGAAAGAGGGAAAGAGGGCGACACACGAGATCGAAGCGGCATTCCCGGCAGATCGGGAAGACGATACCCAGCCCGGTGTACCCTCCCCCCCAGTCTTTCTGGAGCTTCGGGTGTCGCATTATGCTCTTGTACGGCTGGGACCACCCGTCACCCAACAGCAGAAGCAGCAGCAGCAGAAGCATCGGCAACCGCAGCTTCAGCATCGCGAGGGGGGAGACCAAGAGGTAAAGCAAGACGGAAAATGAAACGAGGCAAGGAGAAAGGTGGATCGAGAGTGCAGCCTTCTCTGTCCCTCTTCGTCCCGCAGGTATTCCAACGATTCGCGGGCATTCCACTTTGCCATCAGGTGGCGAGGTCCCATGCAACGCGGTGCACACGGGGCACACCAGGGACCAACCCGCTCTGCACTCTCACTCGGCGTCCGCTCTTCCATCCTTCTGCTTTCTCCCCTCTTGTTCTTCGGCATCGTCCCAGAGGCGTCCCCAGGCGTCCTCTTTCCCTCGCGGGGCGACCACGAGCAGAAGCAGAAGCAGCAGCAGCCGCGGGCGGTGCTGCTGCTGCGGCTGCAGCCGCTGCGTGGAATCTTCTCTTTGGACCTTCAATAGGAGCCACCGTGAAACTCAAATTCTCGAAGCAAACCCAAACCCCATCCCCAACCAACCTGTGCGCATCAAACCATAGATTTCTTCCTCCGGGAACTTCGGTGCACGCGACAGTGCGACGCACAGGTCGAGAGGAATTCGTGTGGTAAGTTTGACTTGGTCCCAATGACGATGATGATTTATGACGACGGGGATTTTCCAACAATCCCGGGAATCTCGGCACCAGGTTATATTATTCGTGAAGCGAGAACGTAAGATTTCAACGCTGAGATTGTGGAACGAATAGTTTCAACGGGTCACGTGGCTCTCGGGAACATCACGGTCGCTTCATGGCGACCGCAATGCGAGGAGGGTGGTGAAGTGATTATCCAGACGACCCTGTGGGACATCACTGGTGGATTGCTGCGTGACTCGGTTTTCCCGATGTCCCGGATGGAGGCGACGGCGGCGGTTCGTTTAATCGCAAAGCTCACTCGGCTCCGGGAATGGTCATTGCCTTAGGAACGCGAGAGAATAAATAGGGAATAGGGCTGCGGAGAGGAGGTTCTTCTTCGAAAACAGCCTCTGGGCATAGGGCCCCTAAGAGGCTGTTTTCGAAGAAGCAGTTACTACCCCAATTGCAGCTGTGGACCAACTTTCGATGGAACATATAGGTTGAAACATATAGGTTATTTCTCATTCTCTGCGAATGCAGAAATAACCGCAGCGCGTCGAGTGTAACGCAGACGGGGAAAAAGTCGTGGAAGACCTGAAGGACCTGCAGAAGAGAAACTACCGAGAGGCTGGCGACCCCTGGAAGACGTAACTCCGTAAACTAAGCTCGGACGTGTTGGGTAAGGGCTCGTGGGTGGAGAGGGGAGGGAGAGGACTTCACCCCGGCTGCGTTACATAGTTTGCATGCATAAACATTAGGCGCGCAGGGAAGCGAACCCCTGGACAAAGTACAGCCGAAACTCCAGAGGCGAAGGTCGCTTTGTTTGCCCCCCTCCTTCCTTAACCCTCACCCTCGTCCCCTGAGGGAGAGAGGAGCGAGGGGAATGTCGCGAAATATGAGAGTTTCACGGGTCTTCAGGGTTCTCGCTCGTGGAAAGACGCAGCTCCCAACTTGCCAGCCAAGTTTGCCTATAACCGCGGGAACCGACTGCCAATCAAGCGACGAGTTGTGCGTCCGGCTCATGGTGAACGCGCCTCGGGGGCTTCGGGACTCACATGCTAGCAACATGGACGCGCTAACCCGTGGCCAACAGGTGCATGGAACGTGCAGCATGGCTTCCGGAAACCTGGAAACCTGCTGCCACTGTTTTTTCACCAGGATATGGCGTTTTCCAGGAAGACATTTTGCTTCTAGACGAAAACGGTAAAACAGGACTGTTCTGCGAGGTGACAATTAATTTTTCCCTGCGACTAATGAGTATTTTATCGGAAAGTCCAGCAGAAAGGCCCTCTGCAGCTGTGTGCGAACCGAGTAGGCTACTATATATGGAATACTCTAGGAAAATGTGGGGCAAAAGCGTGAGGGTTTCGAAGCTGTATTATCTCTCTCCGGGAATCGTGAATGTTGGACCGTTCGTCGTATACGGTGATGCTGATGCCGCCGTTGCGGAGGGAGGAAGGGATGAGGGAGGAGGAAACAAAGCAACCGCCTCGCCCCACGTCGTGTGCGTTCCAATCGTGGAAACTGCAGGCCTGAAACCACCTGTGCCGAGTTAGCGGGCCTCTCGGCGGTGCGGCGCTCGTGGAGAGTGCGCTACGTTTGAGTATGAGACTGTCGGGTATGGGTAGACATGGCAAATGAATCGGAGGGCAAATAACGCGACCGTCGGTGGAGAATGAGGTATATGGAGATGTGGAAGAGAGTGATAGAGACAGAGACAGAAAGAGGGAGAGAGGAGGAATCCATCAGTCGAGTGAGCTTATGAACGCGTCGAGTCCTCCATTTGAGAAGCGCTCCAATGATCATCCTTGGCTATGCAGCTGCGTGCGCGCTTCGTGTTGCACTTGCGCAATTCCAACGCACTCGCTTTGCCGATAAACAACGATCGAGTGTGTCGGAGATATGGAGATGCAGCTTCCGCGTCTGAAAATCCCATCCGTCGCAGTCGATAGCCTCGTTCACGTGTGATCGCTCTGCATCCTTCTGTCCAGACAATCTCGATGGGTTTTCGTGATGAATCGGTCAATTGAACACCGATAACTTGAATCTGATTTCCAATTTTAACTCTTGAAAGAGTTGGAAGCTTTTGATGAAGACACTTTGGTATATTTTTCGTAGACGAACATTTAACAGGTTTCAAGCGTCAGGATTCCACTCATTCGCAAACAAGGATAACGAATAAACAGTCAGAGCTGTCACTCAGTTCTTGATTAGCAACAACGTCGAAAACAAAGTTTCGAAATGCGTTAAAAAGACTAAAGAAGTGGCATCCAAGCCGTCTGTCACTGGGGCAACTCGCACTTGGGCTGTGGGGCTTGGAAAAGTACGAGAATTAATATACAACAATGAGAGAGGCGAGCGACGGAGATAGGAGGGTTGGAGTTGGAATTAATAATGGGTTTTAACGGTTTATCCGACGCCCCAACCCCGCGAGGAGTTGGGATCCAGCAGCAGGCCAGGCAGGCCAGGCAGAAGCTGCAGTGGCATGAGCCGAAAGTGCTCGGGGCAGGTGCGAGAGGGTGGTCGAAAGCTCGAGGCGGTAAGCAGAGGGGTAGTTTCCTGCGCACAGCAGTTCACGTAACGCTCACATCGACCTACATGGATATATGTGTGCGTGTGTGTAAGCTACATATAAATAGAGACACACACAAGCACACACATATACATTAAACTAGACACCGTACGCTCACTCGTCTATTACACAGTGCGGTAATACTCGAGCACTGCTGGCTTCAAGTATTAATTATTTGCAAACCTGCGAGACTCCAACGCTTCGGATCCCATAGAAATTTACACACACACTCACCGATGAAACCGCTCCGCTTTGGCTGTATAGCGCATTTTCGCAATTTAACGGCTGTAAAGCTACTTACAACTCTGATCCGAAAAATCAATCATAATTTGTGCAGAGAAATAATTAAAACGGGGGAGAATTTCGTTTTAAAGATGAAAGATTCGATAGAAGATGAGCGTGCGAATATTTTCCTATAGGCACGAAAATAAATTCCCAAGGGGCAAAAGTGAAACTTTTTGATACTGCTATTATAATCAGTCACTTTTGACCCACAAAACTGCTACGAAAAGCACCGCTTTTTATGCACGCGTTACAAACATATTTTTCCTCTCCTCAATGTGTCTTGTCAATGCTTTCTATTACAGTGTCAGTCGCGTTGCGGTTATCTGCGTCCCCGTGAATCGTTTTATACGGTCGCACTCTTTACGCCCCCTCCGATACTTTGTAACGCGAGAAAGCCGCCTCTGCGCATTGGCATCGCATTCGCATCCGACATTTTCATCGGGTACGTATACACGTTTTATGCTCCTTTTGTCGTTACCCCGCTTCGCAAGCTCCGCGCGCACGTCTCTCCGGTCCCGCGCACCCTTCGACGTATATCGCACATCCACGATAAACCGCATGAGATATATTACGTACGATTTTTTTTTTCCCTCCAAAGGCGCCGTAAACACCTCTACGTTTAATCACAGCAGTTAGAGAATTTAACGCTGCTGTATACGGCGTAAAAATAATAAAAGTAAAAATCGTCTGTGCGATAAAAAAAAAAAGCTAAGCCCTAACATTCTTACCCCTGCGTCTTTTGACTTTTGATGAAACAAAAAATATAAAAATTTGTAGCAGAGAATCTGATACGCGTAAACGCTTTATATTTCTTTCATTCTGAGGGGTGAATCAAAGTAACGCGCCAGGGTTAATGGTCCGTGTTGCCTTCGTCGGGGATGAGGAGACTGCTGCGTTTGTTTACGGCGTTTTATACGACCCCGAGAGCCTGGGCCGCGAATAAAGAGCGAACGCGAGTGAGAGGCACTCTCAATCCTCGTGATACGTTTCGCGGGCGCCGCGCGCTCTCGTAGCCAGCGAGATTGGCGCGGACCCGACTAGCAACACACACGAGTTGCGCGATGAGAGAGAGAAAGGAAGAGAGAAGTGTATAGATCGCACAGCGAGATCCAGTGTGAATAACGGTTGTAGTAACGCTCGCGCGGTCGGCGCTCGCAGAGTTCGTAATGGGTCGACCCGCCGCTCAGTACAGCCGCCGCCAAGGCTGCTGGGTAATTAACAGATAAACTGTACGTGTTAATTCACTGATATTTCAAGTGGCGTTTTTTTTATCTTCTCGTCTCCTTTATCGAATTTCCTTTATGCCATAATCGCAGCAATCTCTACGATTTGTACCGCAACGTTTTCAGCACCGCAGATGTAATGATAAATATATACCCGGAAATAGGATTAATGCGAAGGGCCGATAAAAATAAATGGAAATAAAAATAATTGCACTGTGTACAGCGACTGAGTGTCTAGCTCCAGTTTTTTCGTCGGTATAATCCTATACAGCGGAGGAGGAAAAAAATAAAATAAAAAAAATAAAATTGCTCAGTATTGCGCGCGGTTATCGATAATGCATTCGAAGCAAAGTAGAGCGGCATATGCGCCGGATATTTCGGTGCGGTCGGTTGGTCGGTCGCTCGGTCGGCGATGGCAATGAGCATATTGGCCCACCCGACGTGGATAAATGAAAATCCTATAGGTAATAATTATTCGTCCGGGGGCTCGGGTGAGCGTATCCCGAGGGATCGATATAAGCCAATGGCCGGGCGCTCTTCTTTCGGAACGCGGAGAACGCCGCGGCGAGGGAGCAGACCGAATCGATCCACGAACGAGGACAAAACAGCCGAGCGACGAGCGTATAACGGTACCGATGTGACGATGCGCACGACGCTCTACTCTCCGTTTCGTATCACCGGCTCAGCGGGACTCGTTTTTTTTTTTTTTTTTTTTTTTTTTTTCGTCGATAATGCACAGACTCGATAGACGTCCCCCCCCCCCCCCACACCGCAAAATTCACGAAATGCCTGCAAACTCACGCGGAACCTCAAATCTCTATATCCTATTATAGGATCTGAAAATATATCGAAGACCGCATCGCACGAAAATTGTCGCGATTGTCCTAAGTCAATATGTGTGACGTATAAAAAGAAACTCATAGAATAAAAAATTGCACAATCAAAAACTACAGTCGAGTCAATAAAATTCAACAAGAGACCAAAAAATGTGTACCAATAAAAACGACCACTACGAATAACCTTTGTGTTTATTCACCCAACAAATAAATAGACAAATCCCAACGGTAATGCTACGTAAATGTGCCAATAAAAAAATAAAATAAATTTAATCGATCTCGATTGCATAATTTATCCCCGTGCAATATGCATCTCCAGGATGCAGCATATTCTATTTGACTTGTCAAATTGCTTTTCCCCCATTCCTATTACCCCTTAGCGAAGATTGCAGATGCACCCGGAGGTCGAGTGCACGAGAGAGGAGTTTGTACGTATAAAGGGACCATTACGAATAACCGTTATATTTCTAAGGAGATCGAGGCGCGCGCGCATCGTCGATGCGAATGTCGGACTCGGAGACCTCGGCTGGGCTTCGACTCTACACGCGGCGATAACGGAATCGTTTTCCACCGCGTGGAAGTCAGCTGGAGCCCCTCTTCCTACTCTCTCCCTCTCTCATCTTTATACATATAGCACATCGAGGGCACACTTTGTAGCAGCACAGCAAAGAATATATATATAGCTTGGAGTATACTATAAAGCATGCGAATATATGCAACACCGGTTCGCCTGTACACCAATTCGCAGCAGCAGCACCGATCCCGAGATCCGTAAACCAGACCAGAACCAGCAGCGGCATAATTCGATGGTCTCCGCACACCTTCAGCGTTTCTGTAATCTCGCCTCTTCGACTCACGATCTCCTCTGTGGCTCCGCGAGATTATTGCGAAATCGTCTGCGAGTCTCTATGCCCCCATTGGCTTATCGTGGCCTCACTATATATAGACACACATACACGTGACCATCCAATCGCCACGAAACGGTGCTCGAAAATCGAATTCACGTATATTTGTAGTTATTATGAAATATCAATGTTACGTAAACAATGTCTTATTCATTTTTTTCAATTCTGATGTTATCTGATTTTTTTTCATAAATGTGAAAAAGTGTTGATTAGCGAGTGTGGATGTGAGTAAAATTTATCCGGACAATGAAGTGGGTTGTTATCACGGTCGCAAAAAAAAGGAAAAATGGAGCAACGTTCACCAAGTTTTCCATCCAACAATGCTCGAACGTTTTCTCGGTGTTGTTATCCGCGCGCTGCTTCACCGCTCTCCCGGAGTACATTGACCGGCATTCAACGCACGAGTGTACGTTTTTTTTTCAACTATTTTTTTTTTAACGCACGACCAGTCGCAGAGTACGAGACTCGAATGACGGTCGCACCGCTCTCGCCGGGGCGAAACGTGACGTCCCGGCAAATGACGTATCCGTTGGAGAGCTATCGAAATCGTAATTTAATTGCTTTTCAATAAAAATCATATTTATATCAATTTCCGTACAGCGATGGAAAAAGATTGTCCACGGCAGTAACGCTGGCGCATTTTTGTTCTCGTACACTCGCCGTTAAATTGGGGAATTTTTTATATTTTATTTTATTGAAAAGCAATTAAATTACGGTTTTGGTACGAAACGTGACGGTCGCCCGTTTCGCGGATCGCAGTTGATGAGAACGCATCCAGATCCATTATACTCGCGATTGTAGGAAATGAGTGAAAATAAAAAGATACATTTATATAGCAATGTTACCGAATCGTTGAGGGAGCGATTATTTATTTGTACGAATTTTTTGTATGAGGTAAAAAATATTTTCTGGTGTGTTTTTAGGATGTTCCACCTTACCCCGGTCTCCTGCAGTGAACTAAAGCCGAATGCATGGACCAACGGTATACTCGACCTCCACTTCCTCTCTTCCTCTCTGCTCAGCAATGTTTCAACATTGCCAATTTCCCGTTTCGAACGTGAACACTTACACGTCTCCGTATTATTGATACGAATATTCTCGTATGCGGAGCGTATGGAAAACAGCGGGAACGACGAGCGGAGCGATTGCGCAAGTGTAACTGCGCGGAACCGGAAATCGTAGATTGTTAGGTGCGCGGGGCTCTTACACGCGAGCTCGTTACGTGAATAATAATTAATTGCATCATCGATAACTCATCGGCAAGCGGTCGCGTCCCGCGAGGCACGTGTGAGGCATTCCAGACCGCTGCAGATCTGCGCTGCTACCGTAGACCGGACTAGACGCGAGCGCGGGTCGAGCGCGGCCGTTCGCAACTGCAACCGTAGGTCGCCCACGCGGGAACGGGGATTTTATTAACGAGTAGTAACAATGACGCGCGCTCACGCGCGCGGACAAGGCTTGTCCAGCGTAGGATCTTGCCGGTTTTTTGGGCGAAAAAAAAAATTTTCGATTTAACGAAGTTTTAAAACCCTATCCGATGGGAAATTTTCCGCTGATTCCAAATATGACCGGTTTTTGCCCGAGAAATAAAAATTTCGAGGAGAAAAACGCGAAAAATGTTCTTCACTTTTTGTCGAATTTTAACGCTTCACTAGAATCGATGTAATTTTTATTTGGATGACTGGAATCTAGATTTTCTTTTTCCATTCGAAAGATAACTCTTCAAGGAAGAGAACACCGCCAGGCAGAACGCGATATCTCGATTCCTTAATTTTTTGCAGATTTTTAAAGTTCACCCTCATGAAACGAAATTTTTTGCAAGGGGTACCCCTTGCCGGTTTTTTGGGCGAAAAAAAAAATTTTCGATTTAACGAAGTTTTAAAACCCTATCCGATGGGAAATTTTCCGCTGATTCTAAATATGACCGGTTTTTGCCCGAGAAATAAAAATTTCGAGGAGAAAAACGCGAAAAACGATTTTTCACTTTTTCCCAATTTTGGCACTTTACTAAAATCGGTGTCATTTTTCTTTGGATCAATATAATCGGGATTTTCTTTTTGCGTTCGAAAGAAAACTCTTCAACGAAGAGAATGACTCCAGGCGGAACGCGATATGTCGATTTTTCGATTTTTTGCAGATTTTTAAAGATGACCCTCAAAAATCGCAATTTTTTAGAAGGGGTACCCCTTGCCATTTTTCGCAAAATTCGTCGAAAAAAAAAGTTCGATTTCGCAAAGTTTAAAGACCCTATCCGATGGGAAATTTTCCGCTGATTCCAAAAACGACAGGTGTTTGCCCGAAAAATCGAAAATTCGAGGAGAAAAACGCGAAAAACGATTTTTTTTTCTGACAAATTGCCAAATTTCGCGATATTAAACATCAAAGTGCTGCCGGTTGCCCAAAGATCAATCAGATGCTGAATAAATCGATGCTCAATAAATCGATTTTGCGAAAAAATTCGAAACATCTTGCATTCCTGGTTACAGCAGCCGGATCTATGGGGCAGCACTTCGGGTGCACCGTGATACAATTAATTACGTGTGATGGCAAGTGTGAGGGAAAAGGGTGGGGATAGCAGCGAGCCAACGGGGTCCCGCGCGTCATTACGCAACGATAACACGATTACGCCGTGCAAATTGACAGGAAAGAGGGAGAGAGAGAGAGCAGCCCGTTTTTCGCTCTTATGCCGCTGCCAGACCAGGCTGCTCATGCATCGTCATATACGCGCCGAGTAAACAGCGTTTTATGCAAAACATTTCACGAAGAGAGAAGTGCCATATATATACATACTGCGGACTGTACAAACATCTGTATATATATGTGTGCATATATATAATACTCTGCCCACCGAAAAGCACTTTGTTAAACGTTATGTTCGCGACCTCGTCGACGGGCATAAAAAAAAGGGCAACAGATTTCACGAAGTTAAACCGGTCTTCGATGCTTATCTGGACCCCATCATATTTTCGGTTAGGCAAACAGTGAAAAGTTATTGCGTTAAACGAAAAAAAAAAAAAAAAAAAAAAAAAATGTATAGTACTTTATTTTCTTCAGCCCAATGAAAAAATTTCTGCTCACCAAAATACTAAAAAAAAATGAATGATTCGTACTCTAAAATGCAGAGATAATTGTGACGAAACTGTCAGAGACCTTTTGAACAAAACCGAGCGATCGTTCTCCAGGATTTCGCTAAGCGCACTCGATGCACTTGTCGCATTTGCGATGGGAGAGCAAAGCGCTAAGCACGGAACGATCTGAGCGCCGAGTGAGGTTGCACACTCGTTGAGAGTACCAATTGTCGACGAATGGCACCGAGCTATTAACCACAAGTGCCTTTCGGTTGTTGGCGAAAAGTGCTTACGCACCTCCGCCGCCCTTCTTCCTCCCTTCTTACCACCCCCACACGTACGAGAGGACGACTTAGCGGTGTTACACTCGACACTCGTACAAATGTAACAGGCGAACGGTGCGATTGTCGGAGCCGCGAGTGGAAGAGAACGAGCGAGAATATCGTGCGCTGAGAAGAGGCCGCGAGAGAGTGAGTGAGAGTGTGAGTGAGAGAGAAAAGGAAACAAACGCCTGCGGTAAAGCTTTCCACAGGTACAACAGGTGAGTATATATCAACACTCGCGAAGCACTATATACAACAACGACACTAATACACATCGCCGCAGTGGCACCCTTAATGCACACCGCAGAGTTCGCAAAGTCGCGCACTGGCCTTGGCTGCTGTTAATCATACTCTCAGTGCGGCAGTGGAACATTTTGCAGTGAGAAACATAAACAGCTGATCGATAAAATCAGCAAAAGATTTTTGATATATTTATTTCATTTAGACCACGAAAAATAATCGTATAAAAAAATCAATCCTATTAAATTAGGTATATCAAAAAAATTATTTTAGAAAATTAGGTATATCAGAAAACAATGTATTCGTATTAGCAAAATATTTGGTTAATTCAACGACAGAAAAAAAAATTCACGTCACGTTCTCGTTGACCAAACCCAATGATCATTTTCACAGTGTAGGATTTTCACAACGTAGGATCGAAAGGGCCGGCGTTAATATACAACCGCTGAGCGTTAAACAAAAGCTCCGAGGAAGAAGCGGAAAAAGTGACGGGGCTCTAATAGAGCTACATTACGTTTTATGCGACGGGCCACGTTACGCTAGCTGCGAACGATAAATTTCACATATCCGTCCCTCCATCTCTCTCTCTCTCGCTCTATATCTTTTTTGCTCCCTTTCTCCTCCTCTTCTTCTTCTCTCAGCCGCCGTGGAACACCCCCTCCACCCCTCGGAGACGTTGTAACGCGGGCGGCGAACGCGCGCGCGCGCGCGGACGAGGGCACAAGACCCTTGGGACTAACAACCGGCGAGCCGGGAAGAATAATGGTCCTCGCGGATGCTGGAATGGCCCAGACGCGCCGCTCAGCGACCGAATGCGAGCGCCTCTCTCTCTCTCTCTCTCGCGCCTCTCGCCCGCCACCCCTATGAATATACATGCCACCGAGTTCTCGTAACACTCTATCTATACTATCCAACCCTCCGACGGTGTCCCAGCCAAACACCTTTAGCACCGCGAGCTTCGTGTCTCCGCACCTTCAAAAGTCGAGAGTCACCATCACTCCATACTTTATCTGCCTTGTAAACATTTTGAAAATGCTATTCTACACATAAATAAAAATGAAATGATTTTCTAAATTAATTGTTATTGGAAAATAAAACATGCTAATAATATCAAACAAATAATATCATTTCTATATTATTTGTTGGAATGTTTTGTATTGTTTTATATAATTTCTATATATATAAAAAAATTACAAAACATGCCAACAAATAATCTAATTTCACGTAACTTTGTTTCTTAGCTCAACAAAACAATTTCTGCTCCCAGCTCTTCACCTTTCGTGCACTGCACCGGTCAATTTCACTCAATTTCACTCTCCTTCTCTCTCCTTCTGACGAAGCTACGAAATAACGTCATTCTCTCTCTCTCTCTCTTTCCTCTGAGCAAACGGCGAGCGTTCACCTGTGTCTCGCATTAGCATTTACGTAACGGGCCGTTTCGTGAGTCGGGCCAATAGACGCTTCGCCATTCTACATATTGCTACAACCTGTGGGTGCAAATGTATACCTGTATATACATAAATACCTACGTGCCCTGTACTAAAATCCACGCGAGGAAAGCTGCTGCTGCTGCTCGATTGTCGGGAAGGAGAGAAGACATTGCCGGACGCGGAGAGGGGAGGAGGAGAGGAAGGAAGGGATGGGAGAGGAGGGAGGCGAACGAGGCGAAAGCAACGGCAATCGCCGCCACGCACGAAACGAAACCGCGCGTGAAATCGACGCCGCGAAACTCTACAGATATATCTATGGTGTGTACATGTGGGAATAGCCGAGTCGAGCTAATCTCTCCTGTGTAACGCGGCGCGACACTCGAAGTCCCTCCGTTCTCGTGTGGCTCTGGGGTAACAAGTGTTAAACCACTGTTTTCGCGGTCGCAGCACCGATCGTGGCGCCGCACTCGTCTATATCTTAATGGCCTGTTAACCAGCGGGTATTAAAAAAACACACACACGCAGGTTACGACTTTGACACGCGTCGCTAATAAAAATTGATTCCACTTTGCCACTAATTTTGCTCAATGCATGTTTTCTCCTCTGATTCGAAGAGCAATTTCGCCATTCGCAGAATATACAAATAATAATGTTCGATGACGATCAATTTTTTTTCTCGCTTCCGGAAATATTTTTAAAAAAGTTATTAAACTATTTTCTCGATACTTTGGCCTCGATGAAAGAAGAAAATTAATTCCCAGCCACTGATGTTGCGCAATGCATCTTTTCTCCTTGGCTCCGAAGAGCAATTTCTCCATTCGCGGAATATACGGATAATAACGATAAATCTCTGGGTACGATTAGCGACGAGCACTGATTAAGCTAATTATCCAGAGTTCGTTTGCAGATGAGTCTCTGGTCTGTCTCTGTCTCCGCGCATGTGCGATAAAGACACGAAAGAATGTTGTGCGATGTCGACTGACTGAGCTTCGTAATGCACAGCACATAAGTAATGGGGGGAGGGGGAGGAACACGAGGAGCACGACGCGAGGTTCGTGGGGGTCATGTACAATCGGCGGCTACAAACGAGAATAACAAGAGTCTCCCCCCCCCCCTCCCCCCTCCCCCCCTCGATGACGGCTGCTGCAAATAACCGGAGAAACAGTGCACGCTAATGACGCTAATTAACCAATCAGAGGAGGTCCGTGGTTTTCGCCTGTAACGAGCCGAATTATCTCCGAGTCGATGGAATGAGACGCGTCTATTTGCGCGTTATTGTCGCTGTCTTCGTTGTACGGTCAATGCGGCTTCGATTCAACGAGGATGAATAAATTAGCGATTTTCGCGCGTGGGCGTTGAGCTCAACTCCGACTGACCACAGAGTCAACTACTGAGCCGTCGATTGTGCAATAGCGGCGCGAGAGACGTAACCGCGGCCGAGTCATCGAGTTTTCTCTATTTCTAACGCGTCAAGGCCGCGACGTGAATTGGTGCGTGCAGCTCGAGAAACTGAATCGTTCAATTTCATGCAGTGTTCAAGTGTAAAATCAGCCGACTGTACGTAGTAAGTGCGGCGCAATTTTGTCGGATTATGAGTGTGGCGGATTATGGTTTTATCGCGTTGCGATTCTGCTCGATTGTCATTTGACCGGATTAGAATTTTGCGGTATTACTATTCTATCAAATTAATATATTTCAAAATTACAATTGCAGCAGATTAAAATTTTGCAAAATTATAATTTTAGCAGACTAAAATCTTGCAAAGTTACAATTCTAGCAGATTAATATTTTTCAAAATTATAATTCCAGCAGATTAAATTTGTACAGAATTACTATTCTATCAAATTAAAATTTAGCAAAATAAAAATTCTAGCAGATTAAAATTTTCCACAATTACAATTCCAGCAGATTAATATTTTGCAAAATTACAATTCCAGCAGATTAAAATTTTACAGAATTACTATTCTATCAAATTAAAATTGCAGCAGATTAAAATTCTGCAAAATTAAAATTCCAGCGGATAAAAATTCTGAAAAATTACAATTCCAGCAGATAAAAATTCTACAAAATTACAATTATACAATACACAATTTAATTTAATTATAATTCTACCAGATTAACGTTTTGCATAGCTACAATTCCACATTCAAATCTAACGCATAACAGAAAAATAATAACCCAGCAAATATGTGTTACGTTAGATTGTAGACGAAAATTTGAACGCGGGTGGAGTTGCATTCCACCAGACTTGTATATCCGACGGTAAAACGTAAACGTGCCCAAGTCCAGTAGCAGCGAAAGGTTTGACGGGCGCACGCACGACGACTGCGACGCTGCGCGTCACGTACGCACGCATCGCGTCGAGTTGGCAGTGGCCACGTCATCCAGACCGCGCGCCGGGCCTATACAACGCGTAAAAGGGAAAAAGGACAAAAACAGAAATAAAAAAAGAGGCAGGAGGGTAAACCCCATCGCATACAAACTTCTGGCTGACTTTAGCAAAGCCACACGAACCGCGCGCGCTCGGAACCCGCAGCCGCAACGTCGCTCACAGCCGAGCGTTATCTTTTGCGTGCGCAAAAATAAGAGAGACGAGGAAAAAAAAAATGCTGAAACGTGACCAACTCGACGCTCGCGCCGGATGTCCCTTCGAATGTCGCCGCGTGTTGCCTGCCGCCGTTGTCCTCTCCGCTGCCGCTGCTGAACCGTTGAATTGAAGCTTTGAGAAAAATTCTGCTCAGAGCCCACTCGAAAGGGAAATGAAAGAGAAATTAACGGCGCAATAAAGAGCAAAGCCACAAGTGCAATTGAATGAATTTCCTTTTTTCCTCTCGTCGCCAAATTTCCATATATTTTGCATCTACTGTAAAAAAAATGAATTCAAAGCGAGCAAAAAGTGAGCCAAAGTATCCAGCAAAAAAATGTAGATTGGAATTATTGAAAAATAATAATAATAATATTAGAGAAAAAGAGAAAAAAATGATTGACCGTTTTTGTGGCTCAACGACGACAAAATGTATAGGCAACTTTTCCCTCGCTCAATTTTCGGTTCAATTTTCGAAAGGGAAATTAAAGAGAAATTAACGGCGCAATAAAGAGCAAAGCCACAAGCGCAATTGGATGAAATGCGCTCCTTTTTTTTCTTCTCGTCGCCAAATTTCCATATACTCTGCACCTACTATAAAAAAATTAATTCAAAGCGAGCAAAAAGTGTGTAAAAGTATCCAGCAAAAAAAATGTAGTTCGGAATTATTGAAAATAATAATAATAATAATATCAGAGAAAGAGAGAAAAATGATTGACCGTTTTCGTGGCTCGACGACGACAAAATTTATAGGCAACTTTTCCCTCGCTCAATTTTCGGTTCCGCACGCAAAACTTGATTTTCGTCGCCAAGTGAAATATCGAGAGTCGGTTTCAGCCGTCTCGCCAGTTGGAATAATGTTTACCGAGTGGAGAGGAGAGTGAGAAAGAGATGGATGCACGAAAAGTCGGTGCCACCGAGCGTGAATAGTGTGAATCAGCCGAAGCGGAGGGAAGGAGGGATTTTTCCGTCCGTGTTGCGAAAAATCGTTGGACGAACTTTGGCCTCAAAGCTAAAACGCTCCACATAGAAATCGTTGCGGCAGAGTCGTTGGGTCTGTCCTTTTTTTTTCGCTTCCACTTCTTTTCGCATTTCTTTCTATATACATCGCGAGAGGAGGGGGGAGGGGGAGAGATGGTTCGTCGATTTCCGTTGCCGCGTGATTCAGCGGCTGCGAGTTATCGGAATTTTCGTACAAGCTTGGGAAAAACTTTTCATCTTCACTCGTTGCGGCGGCTTTGCCTCTCTCCCTTTCTCTTTCTACGCTCGTCTCTCTTTCTCTCTCTCGCCGCTCACTTCTGCGGAGCAAAAGTGCCCGGGCGAACCGCACGAATCAATTTTTCGACTTTGATGCAGCCACATAAAAAGCTCGCGCCGCAGCTGCGTGCGCGCTCCTTGCTTCCCGCTCTGTTGGCTCGGCGATTGCGACGAGTAAAAGGGTTATTCCCACAGCTTTTCGGAAAGAGAACTACCCTCCAAAAAAAATCACTTTATCGGCATAGAAATCTTGATAGCCAACTCCGAAAAATCGACGATAAAAATCGAGCAGCTTCGTCAATCGGTAAAATAAATTCCAAATCGTGAATAGCACTACTCAAATCGTTAAAGTACCCACGAATAAAATTGCATCTCTGATACACGGTTATCATACACGGTTATCAAAATTCTGGATACACAGAGAATAATAATAACCAGAGTAACAATAATTATAATAAGCACCGTGGAAGGAGAAGGAGAAGAGGGTGGAGAGGGGATAGAACTCAGGGTGCACTTAAACTACTTCGCGAAGCGTCCCGTTTAATTCCGAAGGCCTGATGTCACGAAAATCCTGGATATTATACCCTCTCGAGTCCCGTGGACCGCGAGGCACCATCCCTTTTGTTGCCTCCTCCTCCGACCAACAGAATTTCGAGGCTTTGAAACTCCACCGGTATTTCGGAGACGATAGAGAGAGGAGAAACCGAGAGAGAGAGCGTCGTCGTCGTCGTTCTCCTCGCTGGCTCGTTACACGACAAACAATAAACTAGCTTCTAATCTCTATGCGCAACAATGAACTTGAACGTGTATATATATTCGTAAGGGAGAGGAGAGAGAAACGTGGGAGAGGAAAAGGGACAGCGAGCGGAGGAAGTGACTGAAGGCTTTTGTATATTATATGCATATAAAATACATGTATATGCATATGTGCATTATGTTTCGCTATATATGTTTGTGTAGTTGCGTTATGTCTGGAATATAACGCGGAGATACGTGAGCTATATTCACGAGCCGGAAGGTCTAGCGCGGTTTTACACATATGTCTGTTATGTCGTTGGTTATACGTTTGCGTTTATACCAACGTTGCCTGTGTATACGACGAGAGGGCGATCCGAGTTAGCTGAGCTGCTGGTGGTACTGCTGCACTGTAGAGACAGAGGGAACACGGAATTGGACAGACCGCCAACATGTTATTCGCTGGCGTGGCTTTTGTGTACCCTGCAGTTTCTCTCCTACGAACCGACGTTACACACGCGGTCGTCTTCGTGCGCTACGACCGCACAGTTTTCAAACTTTCACTCTTCGTCTCTGCCTCCTCTCTCTCTCTCTCTCATCTCTCTCTGTAGCGTAACTGCAACTTCAGCTGTAACTGCAACTGAATAACTGTTCCCAAATTGTTGCACTGCGTTGTTTTAGGTCACGTATGCCCGATGCACGGAGAGAAGGGTCTGATGAAATTTACCAAACAGGGTAGTAAAAATTACCAATGCGCTTATAGTATTTAGGCTCCATAGCCGCGACTTAATTTTCAGTACGAGAACTATGAGAATTTCTACAATATATATGAACATTTTTACCATAAAAAAAATTAAATAAAATAAAAAAAATTCTCAGCAAAAAAATTCTCAGAGTTCTCGTACTTTTTGATAGGTGGCGTATAATGGTTCCCCTATACCAGGAAATAATGGTACTTTTTACCACATATATGGTTAAATTTATCAGACCCTTTTCTCCGTGAGAATTAAAAATCAGCTGAGCGTAAAGTAAATTACAAAAAAAAAAAAAAAATAGAATTGACGGGAATATTTATTTTCCGTGTCGTTGGCGGTGGCGGCGGCGAAGAGAGGCCGACCATAAAGATGGAAGGAAGGCGAGGAGTCCGCGAGGTTGGGGGTTCGGGTCGAGAGACGTCCGGTTCGATTATTCGAAGGAAGTCGAGCGGCTGCCGCACGATCGATATATACGTATATACACACATACACATCTATAATATATATATATATATATCTACGCGTTTGGCGGTCCGTGCAGTATCACAACGGGTGATAAATCATCGTGACGAGGTGAACGAAAGTTTATCGCACGGGCCGGTCGAGACAGAGAAGTCTTTCCCCTCCCCCTCCTCAGCCCCTTCGTCGCGACGTCGTTTTGCAGGCGACCTGCGCGTCACGTATATAAATATATCCTCGGTTTTGGACGCGCCGGACTCTCGCCAAAGTGCCCCCCCCCCCCCACCCCTCTCCTACTGAGAGATCTCAGGCAGTGGCGCGTGTGATCGATCGATCGATGAGAAAATGATATTCAAATTTTTTGGCGTGACGAAAATTCACGATGCGACTGTGCGTGCGGCGGTTCCGTATACATAATTTATCGGAGATAAGAAAAAAAGTAACACGTAATATCACGGTTCGCATTGTGTTGTCGCTGAGCGATTAGGGTCGCGTCTCGGACCGTGGAAACACCTACACTGAGAAATTTTTTTTTTTCTCAGTGTAGAAGTGACTCGACGATCTCGTCGATATACTTTTTTTTCATCGAAATCTTGATTCCACACTGAGAAAAATCAGTGGGACAACAATGCAGCGAGTTCTACTCTATAAAATAGTCACAGGGACCATAATACCTCCACTTCTGGATATATTTATTAGATATATTTTCAGATACATTTTCCTGATTCTAACTAATTTACTTTTCGTGCGCGATTCAAATGAGCAGCGACGGTGGAATAATAACGAGCAAGCGGGGAAATTATTAGCGGCAAGTCAACGAAAATTCACGGAGCGTGAAAGACGAGTCGAGAGAGTTACGAGTTTCGAATTTTCGGACCGATCTGCGCGAGCCTCAATGAGAGGGCAATTCACGAGGGTGTGAAAGGAAATTCCGGCGCGGAGAGAGACGAAGACCTGACTGACGATTCGATTGCTGCGGAGATCGGACTGAGAAAGAGACAGAGACAGCGGCGCTCTGAAAATCGGAGACGGCGACGACGAAGGCCGAAAGTGAGCGCTGAGCATAACGGAAATGCGACGCGCGACGCGCGAAGGGCGAGGGAAAGGTCGGCCGCCCGGAAAGCGTCGAAAAGTTGGCGGCGGCGACGACTTCTTGCCAGAACTTTCATTACGCGGCCCAGCGCGCGCCTTGACTTCTCTCTCGCTGTGCTCGCTGCTGCAGTGACGGCAGCAGCAGCAGCAGCAGCCGAGGGAGTCATCGCCGTCCGCAAAGTCGAGCCGGGAGGGCAAGAAAAGCGGCGCGCGCGACGGAGAACCGAAAGATATAGAAAAGGCAACCTCCGAGGAGGCCTGGGAACTGAGGAAGGTGGAAGGGAATGGGTGGGGAGGAGGGGCGGACCGAGAGAGACCGGTGAAGTCCGCGCGTTAGTCCTCGAGGTATGATTGGAAAAGTTGCCGGACTCTCTCGCGGTGTGTACGCGGGGGAGCAGCGCGAATTACGGTATATGCATCGCGCGGCGGGACATCTGTGTGAGAATAACGCGAAATTGCCGCTTTATGCTCGCGCCCACGATTTTTCTTTGTTCGCTCTGCGACGAAATCTCGATTGCGCGGCGATTTGAAAAACAATGTTTTGATAGGAAAAAAAAATTCAATCTGACGGATTAAAAATAATAATAATAATAATAATAATAATAATAAATTGGAAAAATGAAGCAACGTCTGAAATAAAATTTCGATAAGGCACTAAATATATTCTGCTTCATGAATATTTTTTGATAGCGAAAAAAATGCAAACTGATGGATTTAAAAATAATAATAATAAATTGGAAAAGTGAAGCGTCTGAAATAAAATTTCGATAAGATACTAAATATATTCTGTTTAATTCGTATTTTTTTATAGGAAAAAAAAAATCCAACTGACGGATTTAAAAATAATAATAATAATAAATTAGAAAAGTGAAGCGTCTGAAATAAAATTTCGAATCGATACTAAATATATTCCATGTCATTGTTTAATTTTATTTTAATATGTTTGGAGATGTAAGTTCCTCAGCAAAAATAATAATAATAATAATAATCATAGTAATCTTAATCTTAGTTGTGGAACCCAAAACGCGAAGTTTCCAAATCGACGCTCGGATCGAAGTTCAGCCGTATATATCGATCGGTCCAAAAGCTGAGGGGGGAGGGGGGGGGAGGGGAGTCGTGAATTAAGAAGCTGCTGCTGCTGCTCTTGGAACGAAATAATAATTCGCGCATATAGCCCGGTGCTTCAATATCAATGCGAGTTCGCGGAGTTCCAGCTGCCCATTCGATTATCGCGTTCTCGCGCCGCGCGCATCATCGCCCCCCCCCCCCCCCCCCCCCCCTCCCCCCACCCCTCCCCGGGGTATTATGATACGAACTCGCTTCTCGCATATGCGCGCCAACTGTACGAATAATATTCCGAGAATCGATTTCGCACTTCTCCTTCCGTCTCTCTTTCTCGGTTTCTCTCTCTCTTCGTCTCTGCTTGATTCCTTCCCCGGCCTTCGTGGAATAATCACTCCGAGAGCTCTTTCGGCAGCAGCAGCAGCAGCCGGCAGCCATCGCGTGGCCACCGCCATACACTATAATATATTTCTCGTACTCCCATTATTATAACCCCGGCGAATCTTCTCGCCCGGCGAGCCAAAGACGTCAGATACGAGACTCGGGTGGGCTACGTATATATGTATACGCACACTGCCAGTATCTCAACATTCGACGTCTCGAGGGCAGGGAACGCTCGTGATTGATATTCGCTGATTCGAGGTGTCGGGAAAATAATTCTTCCGCATCGAGACCGCCAATCGATGGCAGTAACGACATTTCGCACGAAGTACGTACGGTTATCTCCCATCGCGAGAAATAAGAGCGTCGAAGCGTTCGAAATTATTCGAATCGAAACACATTCGTAGAATAGGTTCGGATTCGAATGATTCGAACAAATAGATTCGACTGAATTAATGAACATGTCTGCATAATAAAATATGAATGAGTCGAAGGAAATTTTATTGACCAAAAAAAATGTATAGGTCACACGAAATGTATCCGAATCAAAGAAAATTAATCCCAACCAATAAAAATTCAAAATCACAGAAAATAAAATAAATAATAAAAATTAAAAAATTCATCCCGCCCAATAAAAATGTATCCTCGCAAAAAATGTATATTTGATTCCAAGAAAAACGAAAATGATCGAACTGTCCGACCCCAGATTTCCGTCGTCGCTCGAATCCCCTCTCACACTTTTTCCCAGCATTATCCGGGCGTAAACCTCGGGTTAGCATTGCGGGGAACGCAAATGCGAGAGAGCTAGCGCGTCGCGCAGCGACACGTCGTAAAATCCAGATGGCGATGTGCGAGGGGCCCGAGAAGCGCTGCTCTCGCTCGCTGCTACAGCTACACGGCTGCCTCGTCGTCTCCCGTAGCTACTGTGCTGCTGCCATGAGTGCTGCGAATAGCTGCGAATAGAGGAGGACGACGCGACCTCTATATTTACGAAGCACGTTTATGTCGCGCGGATAGTTGCACGCACGTGCTTTGCGGCCGGCCGGGAGGGATACACGAGACGTCGATGCGCGCGCGCGTCGCCAGCGACTATATATCCCCCGGGCCAAGTGTTTCGAGCTGCGAGCACGCAAAGTTGCGGCTGCCACAACAGGCGGACCTTACTACGCTACAGCTATACATATATATATGCAATGCATAGTACACTGTCGTTCACACTATACAAACCCACTGACATATATACATGCAATGCATAGTACACTGTCGTTCACACTGTACAAACCCACTGACATATATAGATATTATACACACATGCAGCGTGGGCCGAAGCTGGTCTATTGACGCTGGCGCGAGAATAGAGCGATTCACCTATCGGCAAAGTGGCTTTTAGGCAACCGCCTGTATTACACGCTGCGACGAGCACGTAAGATAGCTATAGGTGCCTATCGTACCGCGCGCACTGTGCATGAGTGACGTATATACGTATGTGTGACATATATGTGTGTGGGTGTGGGTGTATAGATATATATATATAGGGCAGTGTGCGTTGAAAGTACAGAGAGTGACAGAGCGAGAGGGAGAGAGTCGAGTACCTAACACGTACGTAACCAATATTCCCCCCCCTCCCCTTCCCCCTCCCCTTCTCGCACCTACTTCCCGCGCTCTCTGTGATCTCGTGACCCTTGGCGCAATTCGCCTCTTATTTTACGAGCAGCCACCCCTCTTCCTCCTTCTCCCCCTCCGCCCCTTCTATTGCCCCGCCTTGGTACTAGGCAATGATTCAATGAATATGAGGGCACTTATCGGTAATCGTTGTACACACGGCCGGCCAGAGACATAGGTAGAGACACTAAAATTCAACGGCGAGTGCTTCACCTGTGTACACTGAATGTAAGTTGGCCTTAATTTTCGACGGAGAAATTTACGAAATTCGCGCGTGCACGCATTTCGTAAATTTGCTTTCGAACATTGGACAAGGACAGAACTGTCGACGAAATATTTTGCGTTAACGTGGATTTTTCGTGGCCCCAAAAAAGTCGACAGCAAATATTTGTATTGTATCTCTCGGATGAATAGATTAATACCGAAGTGTATTCTGAATCGTTTTAACATTTTTATTAAATGTGGTATTTTTTTTAGAGGGAATTAACGGTGACGAAAATATTGCCCCGTGTGTTTTGTGGAGGAAACGAAATATATTGTGTGTGAAATATTTGTCATAATGACCGGATTTTTTTTTTTTTTTTTTTTTACAAATTTCGACGTCGAGCCCCGGAAAGAGAGATACGACGGGAAATTGCGTGGCCTCGGCCGGGCCAGGCGACTCTCTGGGAGCAGCCGCATAGGCGAGTCGCGTACATTGAATCCCATCGTCGGTTTTCCCTCTCCGCGCGGGCAAACCGCTGGCCTCTGCGCGCGCTTTATTCTCGCTCGAGGGGCTGAAGGCCGAGAAGTCGCCGTCTGAGCGAGGAAAAAGAGGGCGAGGCGAAGGAGAGAAAAAGAGACGGATAGAGGGACGAGAGAGGAGACCCGAGGAGAGGGGAAGAGACGGGACCAACGAGGGAAAACGTTAGGACGTCGGTCGTTCTCGTTGCCCCTTTCACCCGGGACATATTTCTCCAACGTGCTGGACGTGCTAAACTCTCTCGTCGATCGGATCTCCCTCGCGTTCCCGACCGTCGTGTTCGCCCCGGCTCCTCTCTCCGGCCTCGTCTTCTCTTCGCCGACGTCGTCGTCGTCGTCTATGGATCCGACGAACGCGGTAGATCCAATAGCGATTTGTAAGACGTTACGTATATATATTGCCCGCACATACCGATAACCTTATCCGTGACACCAGCTCGGCTGCCACGATTATACCGTACAAACTGAGCACACACGACGCACTGACGATTGGGAACGTCGCACTTGTCATGCGCAGTGAGAAAAAAAAATTGTTCACAAAGTTTTTTTTCATTATAAGGAAGTAAGAAAGTACCTATTTACAAGAAAAATTAAATCGAGGAAATTAAAAAAAATGTAATGCAAGAAAAATTACATCGAGGCAAATGAAAAAAAATGCAATGCAAGAAAAATTAAATCGAGGTAAATAAAAAAATGTAATGCAAGAAAAATTTAATTGAGGAAAATAAAAATGTAACGTAAAAAAAATTAAATCGAGTAAAATAAAAAAAAAATGTAACGCCACGTGTGAATCTTGTGACAGACGTCACGAGCGTTGCGAAACATCAGCGAGAGATTCCTATCGCTTAATTAATGGCGTCTCGCCTTGGCGGAAGAACGAGGAAACTTTATTTTTCGCTATAGCGTCGGCAATTTATTCAACAACCTTAGCTCCGTGAACTTGAGGACTCAGTCGACAATTGTCTGTTACACAACTCAATTGTCCAGAGACGATTATTTTTTATTCTGTCGAATGTCAGCGCTCGACATAATATTGCTGCAGCAACTTGGAGAAAAAAAATTGATGGCTGCGAATTTATCGTCACTGATGTCATTATCATTTTTTTTTTTTTTTTTTTCAAGTGCAAATTGCAGAATCGACGCTGAGGGCGCAATTGCATTACAATGTTGCGTTCCACCGTTACAAGAGCTCCGCCTTTTGAGTGATAGTCCGGCTCCTATAAATTATGCAAGCCGACCCGATTCACGCATAATTTTTCGCTAATCATTGGAATAAAAAAAATGCATTTCTTTCTCTCTCTTTTTTTTTTTTTTTCGGCGACACAGAGACAAAGTATACGAGGACTTTTAATCCCTCGTTCCTAAATATTCACGAACACGTCGAGGGGGGAGGGGGGAAGCTCCTCTACAATGTATATATACGACGTCGTCCTCGCCGTCCAGCGGTCTCTTTCCTTCGCTCGTGATTTCAGTTATCGCTCTGCCATCCACCTTGCATAATGCATATTGCCAGCTGCACGTGGATACAACATCCACACACACGTGTGTATATATATACCCATACAAAATATACGCACAAGCCTCTGCGTCTCGCAACGCGTGGCCTATACTATATTGCCCACTGCAATTTAAATCCCCCTTTTTTTATTTTTCGTAAATTTTTTTTTTCATCCCCCACGTTGGCCATCCTTTTGCTTTTTCGTAGGCACCACCGGTCGGGGGATGCTGCCAAGGAACTTTTTCAATGTATATACAGTTTTAAAAGCCCCCAGCAGCCTCGGTCCTCGCGAGCTGCATAATGTAAGCCACTCGCTCGCGCGACTTCGCTGCTGCAGAAACTGCATGCCAAGGGGATGAGCAGCGTGAGACAGAGAAAGAGAGATGGGCGGACGCAGCATCTCTCTTTCTCTGTCTCTCTCCACGTTCTGTGCAACGTCCTGGGTGCGGTATCTTGTTCGTTGAATTTGTACGTGTACGGAAATATGAGAGAGGGCGGAGGCGGGAGTTTACGAGCAACCCGTTTAGCGCAGCAGCAGCCTCTTCCGACTCGGACCTCGCGCCCTCAGCGGCGAAATTTATGACACTCGTTTCGAAATCCTTCTCTCTCTGTCTCTCGCGTAGAAAGACGAGAAAGGGGAGAGGGAGAGGGGAGAGAGAGAGAGACGAGGAGAGGAGCCTCTCTCGTGGGTCTAGAGTATAACGCGAGCAGCGACTCTTTTCCTACGCGACACGGCTTAAAGTATAAAGAATTTTTTATCTCTCTTATCCGCATATGTCCCTCAAGCTGTGACCTTTATTTCACCCCCTTACTCCCGCGACAAGAGGAGGGGGAGTGACCCCTCTCGTCGCCATCGTCTGCAGTCTTTAAGAATTACGTGAGACTCGTTTTTGTAACGAAGTAAGCGGCTGATAAGCTTAATAAGGATAGTGACTTTGTAAGCACTGTTTTCTTTTTTTTTGTCATTATTATTTTTTGGTGTTGACTTTGAAAAAATATTCGGACGCGATTTTTTTATTTGAGATAAGGATACTTCGATCAGTGGTTCGAAGAAATTATATTTGACTGAACTGTCAAAAGTTGCTAGAGTCATATTTATAGTTTACGCGATTTTATTTTCATACGTCGACGAAAAAGTTGATAAGTGTAAAAGTGTAATTACCGATATCGAATTTTGTTGCGCGTGTGAAAGTGGTGTGAAAATCGGCCACCAGTGACATCGATTGCCAACATCGAGGCGCAAAAATATCTACAATTCCGTCGCGCGGGTTTTTTTCTTTTGTTTTTGCTTGGACGTCATCGCGGCGATTATAAATAAACGGATAGACGAGCGGCGAGTTCCTCCTCGATCGCCGGGTAAAACCTCATCACAGCCGCGACAAAAACACGAAATTATCTGTCAACAACTATCGCGTTATCGCGCTGGCAGCCACCAACGAGCTCGCATTACATTTCCTGCCTTCGGAGAACGAGAGCCACCTATCAACCGCGCTTCGATAAGCATTTTGAGAGAAGAGTCGTGTGCTAAATTAATACACATTCTGACGTAACGATTTTTTTCCTAGTACTTCGATATATAATAAAATATGGAGCGAAAATATTTTCTGAAAGTGGCACGAAAACCTTCATATTCTGAATTTTTTTTTAAGTAGGCGGCAAATGATTATAGCTTAGAAAAAAATTATTTATATTCCAAGTCATTTTATTGAAAACCCATTATAAAAAAGTAGTTACAAACTCAGATCGTCCTTTCAATATTATCGCTTCTTAATTCGAACAACTATTTTTTTCGATTGACGTCAACAAATTTCAACGAATAATTATTCTCTCATTACCAAATGATCAGTCAGAAACTATCACTATAAAATAATTCCTTTGAATTTGACAATTTCGCAACTACAAAAAACAGCCTCGAGCAAAAATTGATACCTGCGCCTCTTAACCGACACTACATTTTTTGTTTCCAGCCACACTTAACCGGTCGTTGACCGTTCAACTCGACCCTCAGTGTCTTAACGTCTATTCCCGGCGAATATTTCTCCGTAACCGCAATTTGCAATGGTAATCGAACGCTTTTGGTCTTCAACCGGGAATCCCCGATCGATAGTGTTGCAACTTACAAAAAAACAACCCAAGTCAGTTCATAAAGAAGGGTCGCGGGAAAAGTGAATTACCTATTTTCGTGAGTCACTCCACCAGAAGATCTTCGATCTGACGATTTAAGTCTCGTCGATCAGATTCAAGGAATGCAACACAATAATCACAGCTTTTATCACAGCACTTTTAACCGATTGTAACCGATTATACAACTTGTGACCCCAGCCGCGAATATTAATCTTCACCGAACAAAAAACCTCCGAACTCTCACAGACACCGACACCCACACACAGAGGCGGCTGAACATTCACTGGACGACTCCTCCGTCGACTCGAATCGCTTCACTCGGCCTCTCTTCCAGCGGCGGCACAAAACGCGAGCGCCAACGAAACGAAGCGAAACGGCAAAGCGTCCGGGGCACCGTTTTCGTATTCGCAAACTGCGATAATGTATTATACGGAGCGCTCGAGCCTGACACTCGGAGATGCACTCGCTCTTTTTTTTTTTTCCTTCCCCTTCCTCTCCTTTTTTTTCTCTGTCTCTCTCTGTCGGAGGCTCGGGTCTCTCGCCTCACAGTCCTCGGGTTCTTCGAGTCTCACGGATCGCCGGAGAAGAGACGAAAGAACACGAGGGGCCCCTTCGGAGTGTCGACGAATCAGCGGCAGCGGCAGCGGCAGTCGAGTCGCTCTGCTTCGCCTGTTAGCAACGTGTCTATACGTCTTCCTAACTGGCTGGCTTTCCCTTCTCCTTCTTATTCGAGCATTGGATGTGTTCTTCTCCGTCTCTTGAACTATATATCTCTCCTCTTTTGAATACCGCGCCGGTTATTTTGTTTCTCCCACGTTTTTTTTTATTTTCCCTCTTGACTCTTCAGTGATCTTTTATTTCTTCTCCCAGATTTTTGAGAATTAAGGGCAGCCTTTGGGACTCGAGCAATGGTCCGGGAAAAAGTTTTTGAGAAACGGAAGTTGCGGAGTGAAATTGCAGAATTTTTGGTTTGATGAGAACGTCGATGACAAAGTTTCCGCGTGTTAATTGTTTTGATGGTTGGATTTTATTGTTGAACTTGGGACAATTGTTTCGACGAGCGGACACTTTTCGGTTGCGCTCCGAAAACGTCACTGGCGGTCGGCGGTCGACGCGTGGATTATTCTCGCGCGACAGTCGAACCGCAAGATCACACTTTGATTGTCGCTCGATTCGCGAGGAGCTAACTGAGCGATAGACTCTTTACCTCCGAGTGCACAACTTTTATTTAAACTTTCACCGGATTCGATTCTCTCGAGTTTTCACTTCGAGTCACTCACTTTGTTTTATTCCACTATTTTTTTTTCCTCTTTATCGAACTGATATCTAAGTCACTTCGGCTTATCTCGCTTATCGGAATTTCCTAAGTCACAAATCGCAAATTATTTATCGCTGGATTAAATAAATTGCGATTACAATTTTCTAGCCGACTCGATTAATTTTTTTCCTTTTTTTCGCGAGCCACAAATTCCGAATCACAAATTATCACTGGATTCGACAAAAATTGCGATTAGAATTTTCGACCTGATTAATTTTTTCGTTTTTTTTTTTTAGAATTCGTGGGAGTGACGTTTGATATGATTATTCGTGGCACGGACGTTGACTCTCGGCGCCCACGCTTTAACCTTTCTCGGGAGGAATCTCGGCACTTTCACTCGGGTCTCCTCGGTCGGAGCTGCTGCTGCGGCTCGTTTTGTTGGGAACGAATCTCCGAGACGCGGCGAGCCGAGAGAGAACGGCGAGTCAGGCCTGTCTGAACGTTTCGGAGCGACGTAACCGCGCGCGTCCTGCCAGCCTCGCGTTCGGTCGAGCACTGAGTTCGGTGCACGAGTGACGGCCGCACGATTCGCCTCCCCCTCCTCCCCCTCCGTTCCCTTCCCACGCCGCTCCGCTGCCGCTGCCGAGCGCCCAGTCGCGCGGTGACGCGACTCGCGAGCCGAACCGAGTTTACGCGACCCGAGAGCAGCGGCGCCGGAGGTACGCCGCGCGCCGCGCGCCGCGGCTCTCGGCTCACGCGGAGAGAGACGCACCAGTCACTCGGCCCTCGGCCCTCGACCGAGCAACAGAGCAGCCGGCCGGCCACACGGCCGGCCGGCTGCTTGTATTTTCATATGATGATTGACAAAGAAAAGAAAATAATAAAATTGTCGATTTATTTAGCATCTGATTAGCCGTTGGGAGACCGGCAGCAGTTTGACGTTTACTATCGCGAAATTTGGTAGTTTGACAGATAAAAAAAATATCGTTTTTCGCGTTTTTCTCCTCGAATTTTTTATTTTTCGGGCAAATACCTGTCGTTTTTGGAATCAGCGGAAAATTTCCCACAAGATAGGGTTTTTAAACTTGGCGAAATCGAAAATTTTTTTTTCGACGAATTTTGGGAAAAATGGCAAGGGGTACCCCTTCTAAAAATTTGCGATTTTTGAGGGTCAACTTTGAAAATCTGCAAAAAATTGAAAAATCGAGATATCGCGTTCCGCCTGGCGGCTTTCTCTTCGTTGAAGAGTTTTCTTTCGAATGAAAAAAGAAAATCCCGATTATATTGATTCAATAAAAAGTTACACCGATTTTAGTAAAGTGCCAAAATTGGGCAAAAGTGAAAAATCGTTTTTCGCATTTTTCGCCTAAAATTTTTTATTTGTTGGGCAAAAACCGATCATATTTGGAATCAGCGGAAAATTTCCGATCGGATAGGGTTTTAAAACTTCGTTAAATCGAAAAAAAAAATTTTCGCCCAAAAAACCGGCAAGGGGTACCCCTTGCAAAAAATTTCGATTCGTGAGGGTCAACTTTAAAAATCTGCAGAAAATTAAAAAATCGAGATATCGCGTTCTGCCTGGCGGCATTCTCTTCCTTGAAGAGTCGTCTTTCGAATGGCAAAACAAAATCCAGATTCAATTCATCGAAATAAAAATTACATCGATTCAAGTGAAGCGTTAAAATTCGACAAAAAATGAATAACATTTTTCGCGTTTTTCTCCTCGAAATTTTTATTTCTCGGGCAAAAACCGATCATATTTGGAATCAGCGGAAAATTTCCCATCGGTTAGAGTTTTAAAACTTTGTTAAATCGAAACTTTTTTTTTCGCCAAAAAACCGGCAAGGTTCTTCCCTACGCTGGCTAACCTCCTAACATCTCCTAGTATATTTCACGCTAATTAATAAAGTAAATATCAAACACGAAATTTCTGTCATTTTTTACATAATTTTTTTCTATTAAAATACGCGCTTTAATAGATGCGAGGATTTTGCTAATATTTCTTTTTTTTTCGTTTGATTGAATCGCCTCGGCCCGACGGAAATACCGGTCTCGCCGTTTGCTTGCAATTCGGCTTTCGACCGGACCCAGTGGACACGTTCGGCTCGGTGCGTTCTTCGCGGGGCGACAGGTTTTCTCGGCTCTCGATTCGGTCCCCGCGGCGCGCGACGTTCTAGACCGGAATCTATACGGGTCTCTGGTCTGTGTGGCGACGGCGACGGCGACGGCCGCGCGGGGAGAGCCAACCCGCACCGCTTGGAAGGACGAGTCCCAAGGTCTACCGCTTTTGTCAGCTGATGCCAAAGGCCCCCGCCGCGTGCCTCGCTCGCGCGCGCGCGCGCGCGCGCGGCTGACGACTCGTTCCCGGCGCGCGAGACGGTGAGACACTGCGGTCAAGTTGGCCTACGTGATAAGCATATTCGACGTGTCAATTTATATTCCCGGCATTTATTTCGGGTAAATTTAATCCCACAGGCCAAATAAATTTCTCGGCGTCGTTGAAATATTAAAAAGCCGATCTTCGGAAACACAATAATCAATATCTTCGCCAATAAAAGAAAAAAAAAAGGTTTAATAAAAAATAAAAAATGTTTTCTCGGTTTCTACATTGAATTCGCGAGTTTCAGTTCACGGATTCAAAACTGAGAGAAGTTTCCCACTGAGAGAAAAAATAGCTCAATCCATCAAAAAGTGTGGATTGCGGACAGCGAAATAAATATTTTGCAAATTAGACAAAAAATTTATTTGATCGAAGCAATTAGTGATAGAAATTTAAAAAATCTCGATTAGCATTGCCTAATATTTTGTCCTATCTGCAAAAAATTTATTTCGCCGCCCGAACGTTTTGTTGGATTTATCAATTTTTTTTCTCAGTGATACAATTGACGCTCTGGGCATCATTTTCAGGCGTTCGATATCCTCGAGCGTAATTTCGTTACAACCAACTCGTCCCGTTGGCTTTTTATAGAGGAAAGTTTCGACGTATCGACGCCGTCTCGGCGGTGCCGGGCAAGACGCGGGAAGATCGCGCACAGCCGGGCAACTGAGAATCTAGTTAACTGGCGAGCGCAGCTCCGCGGCGAGCATCAAACTTTGATCTAATAACGATTCGCACGCGATCGCGATTATATCTTCATCGGCGCGGCGGATATACAATCGAGACCGTGTCGAGGCGCCTCTCTCTCCCTCTCTTCCTCTTTGCCAGAGTTCACCGGCGCTGCGATTGAAACGCCGAGCGTTTTTCAGCGGCGGCCAAGAGTCTGACGCTCGACAAGAGCATCAACGCTCACGTGAGAACGCGACGAGCCATTAACCTACCGACTCGGTTCGCGAGCGCGATTATCAAACCCGCATTCGAGGATTCGCTGCGTCTCCCACGCGAGGCCTCGAAAATCGCTCCTTCCCCCTCATCGTGTCTGCTGGCCATCACAATTATTTCTAATTCTCGGCGTGTACAGACAAATCGTGGCAATTGCGGTAAATACAGAGGAATTTCCATTTTTCTTTTAGACAATGCGGCTGCGGTAACTGCAACTATAGACCGACTGAGTACAATTTTAATAATAGGTTTCTAACGCAGGGATTTTTCCTGATAAAATTATTTTTTATACTGATTACAATTTTTATAGTAAATTTCTGATACAGAGGCTACTTTGATAAAATTATTTTTTAAACTGGTTTCAAATTTAATAAAAAAATTTTAATACAGAGGCTACTTTGATAATTTTTTTTTAGCTGATTTCAATTTTAATAATAAATTTCTAATACAAAGGCTACTTTGATAAAATGATTTTTTAAACTGATTACAATTTTAATAACAAATTTCTAATACAGAGGCTACTTTGATTAAATTATTTTTTAAACGGATATCAATTTTTATAAAAAATTTCTGATACACAATTTTTTGCTGATATAAATTTGTCCACGTTTCTGTAACCTTAGCGCCAGAATACACAATCACTTTGTACAAAATACGTTTTCTTTTTCGAAACTTCACTCTCGACTTCACCTGCAGTAACAAATAGATTAAAAAAAAAAAGAAAAAATAAAACGGAAAAAAAAAATAAAAATCCATTGAGACCGGTATGAAAGAGCTGCCTGGAGGATGGTACCGGCAATCGGCTTGGAATGCCAGAACGGACGTGGCCCGGGGAAGAGCAGATGAAACCGAAAATGCGAGAGCCGTGTGTCGTGTTCCGGGATACTATTACTACTCTCGAGTCTCGAAAGTGAGCTGCTGGGCGGAAGGCGAGCAAGCGAGAGAGTACCAAGGGGCACGTAGCTCGCACACGAATATAGTGCGCACTCTCTCCCTCTCTCCCCCCCCCCCCCTCCCCCACTCCTCTCCCCTTGCCGTTTCAGTCGTCCTGGGGCCGAAAGAGCAGGGAAGCTCGGCTTCACGGTTCATTTGCCGCTCCGACGAGCCACCGAGTCTCATTTTGCCGAAACGAATGCACCTGGTTTGACCCCGCGGGCATATCCTCCTCTCACTCTCGGTATCCACCTACTTTTTTTTTCTCTCATCCTGATTCTTCATGGCCGGGAATATCACATCCAGCAAGTGCCACGCACCACTCGTCGACTTCTTTCAGCGTCTCGTTACAACTCATTTTGGCTGCTGCTGCTGTCGGCTTTTTGGTGAGGTTATTGCCAATGTGCGACATGTATATTTATTTGTGTGCTTTGTACTCGAAAATTGTGGTAGGTCTATTTCATAATTCAAAGTTATCAGACTTTGGGTAGTCTTTCTACAGTTTATAATTGACACAATTATTTTATAGCTACTGCTTTTTTCGAGCCGTAATACACTAGTGTATTCATTATCATAATTTTTTTTTTACAAATTTTCTCAAGGAAACGTTGGAGAAAATAATTTGCCACTCGTGACGTACAATTTTTGTACGAAATTTGTGTGTTGCAATCAGTCGAAGTGATTGCAACACTCGTCGAGAAAAAGGTTCATCGCACTCGTAACGTAATATACCTTATTTCCTCGTGTATAACAGATATTTGCACTTATTACTCGGGAAGTACGTATCGTCTGGGTTGCAACTCGCGTTTCGCGTGGCGCGAGGGATTTACGCGCAAGCGAAACCCCTGGCGTGTCTGGCAATCCGCGGAGGATGAAGTTACACGGTGAGAGAGCGAGAAGGGAGCTTCTTATTCCCTTCGTCCCTTTTTCTTCGTCGCGAAGACGCAGAGGGCGCGTTTCGGCGAATGATGGGTGAGACGAAGGGGAAAGGGGAAGGGAAGCCAAGCCAGGGGAGAGGAGGGGAAAGGATATATTCTTGAATCGTAACCCAATCCCAGCAGGACCGCGACGAGCCCCCGCGTGGCGCGCGCGGCGTCCCAGCGCGAAGAAAAATATTAAATTCTCGCGAAACGCACGCACAGAGCTCAGAGCCTCGACGGCTACTTTGCTCAGTCTCAGTCCGATGCAATCGCCTGTTCCTTTGTTTTTTTAATCTGCGACGGCGAGTGTGGAAATAACTACCGAGAAATTTTCTCATCTCAGTTTTTTTTTCCAGCATTCAATGTGGAAATTGATGGTCGAATGAAACGTTCTGTATTTTTTTATTGCTATTGTATAAAAAAATCAGATTTGAATTATAGTATTTTTTAAAAATCGTAAATTGAATTTCTTCCGATAAATTTGATAATAATTTTTTTCGAAATAACCATCGAGTGATTTTCTCCTCCGTTTTTGTCATTTGTTTGGAAAATTGGATAGTCCAATGAAATCTTTTTTTTTTTTTGTTTTAATTGCTGTTTCACTAAATCCATTGTGATTTACTGTATTAAAAAAATATTCTTTTTTTTTCAGAAAAATTTGATAATAATTTTGTTTTAAACGTCGGAAAATGTACTTTCGTCTCGACGGCTGCAAAACGTGGAAACATTCATGACGCGCTTTCGCAGAAGCCTCTCGTGATTGTGCGCCGAGCAAACTATTCCGCAATCGTCCGGGGCCAAGAAGTGGGGAGGGGAGGGGGGGGGGGGGGGGGGGGAGGGGGGGGGATGTGGAGAGGCGACCAATGAATCTGTAAGTTTAATTCAAGCTGCGCGAGAAGCAAGCGGGAAAACGTCTTCCCGTTGGCACCCGGCGCGAGCCCAACTTGATTGCTTTCCCTCGGTCCGCGCCCGGTGGACACTAATATGAATTACAATCTCCCGCTTTTCCCTCTCCGAGACGCGCGTCGCTTTTCTCGCGACGAGATTCTCGTTTCGCAATTGTAATTTCGGAATTTAAACCGCGCGATTTACGTCGTCTCCGTCGGTCCGACGCTAATTAAATCTTCGACCGACACTTCGCTAAAATATTCTCCCAAAAAAATCGCCGACAAATAATTTTTTTCCGGATATTTCTACGAGTTAAAAAAAATTATTTCTGCCACAATTCGGACGTAGCTTCGACATTTTGAATTTTTGACGGATGGACAAATCGTGGAAATCCCCTTTCCTTCTCAAATTTCCGGGGCGTTTGAAAAATCGAAAAGTCGAGCGGTTTTTCCCGGACAAACAGACTTTCCAACCCGCGCGAGGATCGTCTTGCATTGTTGTTATATCCCACCGGAGCTCCCGGCTCAGTATATCCTTGTGCTCGGCACCACTGCGACTATATAACTATATATAACTATATATATACAACGCGCTGTGACTTCAGCTCTTTCTGTGCACTGTATTAAATTTCCATTTTCCACAGACGACGCAATAATAACGCGGTGAAAAGGGTGTGAGGCGGAGGGGGTGGGTGGGGGGGAGGGAGGGAGGGGGGGGGGGCAACTCTTTATAATGCGGCGTCGCAGACAGAGATGGTGCGAGCGCCAGTTCTTCTGACTCACCTCATAGCTGCTGCCTCAGTCGTCGTGTCCCTCTCGCACGTGCGCAAAGTCGAGCTTTAAGCACAATGCGAGGAACCCGCGAGAGATACAATGGATTTCTCTTCGTGGAAGAAATTCGGGGAGAGGCGTCCGATTTGCGCGCAGCAGAACGAACAGAAGAAGTGGTATTACTATATAAGTCAGTATTACTATATATAAGCAGCAGTTGCGAATTTACGAGTAATCTATAAAATATTGGAAAATCGATTGGGGGGCGCGACCGAATCGATTTTGGGCGCTGGTAGGGGAAGATGGGGCGATACGGACCAGTGGAGCAAAACAGATTTTTTTTTGGGTCAGGTGAATAGTGGAAAAAAATACGGTTTAGGTTTCGTCATGTAGACGTTATGTTTCTGACCTGATCCGTTTTGCCCCGTGTTGACCTATGTATATAGATATGAGTCTGGCGTATAATCTTTGGCATATTGGAAAATTGATTGGGCGCTTCTAAGCGAGCGAAACAATTTCGAGAATTGTCAGCGCTGTCGTGAGAACAGAGCGAAAACGTCAGGTATCCCGGATGTTGAAAGCGATTAGTGACGTTTTCTTAGTTAATTAAATTATTAATTAGTGACACGAGGTTCGCCGGCTAGATTGGCGGGCGGATTATTTTGGTTGAGTGCACGTGTCGATAATTCCGCCGACGACCTCGATGACAGTTTCTCAGCGCAGAGAAATATTTTTGGGAGATTGGAGCGGTAAAAAATTGTCTGCGAGACGGAGACAATTTTTTACCGCTTTATCGTCGGAAGGAGGTCGACAAGTCGCGGAGGATGAGACCATATTTTTATTTTTATTTATTTTATTTTGCGCTTGGAGTGACAATTTATGGTTGACCGAAAATAAAACAATTCGATTAACCGGAAATACGTTGAAAATTCTCGCGAAACTCGAGGATCCGGTCATTCGTATAAATAAAGTCGAAGTTAACAACGGCGATATATCAGCGATTTGTTTGGTTGATCAAGCCAGTATATTTGCGCACCGGCGACGAATCAATTTTATTATGTTCAATGAATATTTATTCATCGCACACTCGACGACCGCGCTCGCGCAATCAGTTTAATCGAATTTTCGCGTTTTTCGCGATCGTGTAATTGCGCATTTAATTTTACGTGTGCGCGAAAATATTTTCGCTTGCCAAATGTTGGCAGTGCGCGCAGCGCGGGAATCGATTGAAACGCTGCATCGAATACAGTGAAGCGAGAGGAGACCAACATCAGGTTATGGGGGTAGACAGGAGGAGGGGGAAGTGTGGTAGGTTTACGAATTTTCCAGTCCAACGCTCAGTGCTGTTAAACAATTTCTTTCAAATTTAATACACCAGCTGCGAAAAAAAACCCAAGTAATGCAAAATCACACAAATCGTCTGTACTTTTCGAAGCCAACTTCGCGTCGTCGCCAATTTTCCAGTCCAACGCTCAGTGCTTAAAAATAAAAATTAAAAATTAAGAATTTAAAAATAAAAAAATAAAAGTTAAAAATTTTCTTCAAATTTAATACACCAGCTGTGAAATAAAATCAAGTAATGCAAAATCACAAAAATTGTGAACGCAACGAGCGGGAAAAAAAAATCGTCTGTACTTTTCGAAGCCAACTTCGCGTCGTCACGCTGCGGTAACGATGCCACCGGACCAGAAGAGACCTAATCCCCCTCCTTGCCTCTCCGAATCCCTCTGTCTCCGCGTCCGAGAAACCACAAATTCTCGGACGGTAATCGACGATTTCCGTCCCTAGATTGTCCGATTTCGCGGGTTAGGATCCCGGAGGCTTCGGCTCCTCTGCTGCCGCAGTTACGGAGCAGCCGGCGGCGGCGGCGGCGGCGGCCTACTGATGCTGCGCTCAGTGAGACAGCGACGAATTTACGGCGGCGGCGGGAAAGGAGCGAGAAAGGAGCTGAGGACGACGACGACGACGACGGCGACGTTCACGATGAGACAGAATCGCCTTTGTTCCCTTCCCTCTCAACCTTTTCCGCGATAAAAGGGCCACACGGTGGTCGGCGAAATAATTATGTCGATTATCCGGTGGCGGCGCCCGTTGAACCTCCTCCTGGTCCTCCCCCTCCCCCCCCCACTTCCCCCCAAACCGACACGACCGAAAATGATAATTTCGTCGGGAGGCAAAATACACATTTGGCGTAAATGACCCCTCAGCTGTGATATTTAGCTAATGTCCATAACCCTCAACCTTCTCTCTCTTCCTCTTCTTGGCTCGCATCCTGTCTTCTCGCTTCGCGGTTATCCTGAAGCCGAAGCGTATAATACGAACGGAAAACGAGCTGTAAACCTCCATCGTCGTCCCAGAGTCGCAACTTCAACATGGAAACTGATTAAACCGTTTAATCGCGAATCCAATGGGTTCGTTGGATGGGCTGTTGCCATTTTATCGACCCGAGGATGTCCTCAAGCTGAATTATATCTGTATATATGTCATCGTTATATTCGTATATACAACTATTAATATATACGATAGTCACGGAGGTCTGGAGTCCCGTTAGCGAGTGTCTCCCAGGTTTCCATCCCAAAGTTTCGATGTGCTCTCAGGTAGAACTTGGCAATCTCGAGCGAGCAGCTCGCTCGTCGTCGTCGTCGTCGTCGGAGTCGTCGTCTCGCGGTTCTATCTACCTGCTGCGAAACATTTCGTATATAGCAATTTCGCGATGGCTGTTTGGCGCGTTCCACGTGTCTCCGCCGCTCTCGGGATTCGTATTGTATTGTATACGAGAATATATATACTGAGAATAGTCGACGAATGGGCAGCATGCGCAGAGAGTCTGCGACCCGATTTCCAGCGGATTTCAGGTTTTGCGTATTTCTTCGATGGTCGTTGATCCTCGAGTCTTGGACATTTTTTCCATAGGTGAGTTTCGAGATTTTTAGCAATTTGAAAACTTGTCTCAACGAGACCAATTTCTTTTTCGTGTACATCGAATGTGTCAATCATTGCCACATTGAGAAAACGGGGCTCGGGTGACAAATAATAAATGTATACATACATATAATAATAATAATGCTAAACTTAAATAATAATACTAAACATAAGTAATAATAATACTAAACTCATTTAAAATATGATATAAGCTTGGAAACAAGTATTAAAAAAAAATCAATTTTTCCTACGCGTCTGCCAATAAGTACGAAAAATATTACATATTTTACTAGGCGATATTGTAATTATGGCGAAAAAAAAATCCGGTGCAGGATATTTTTTCTCCGCGCTACAAAAAAGGTTAACCCTTTGTTTTGTCTGAGATTCGCACCAAGAATCATGTTTCCTTCGCCGCAACAAAACCCTAATTTCCCTGTCTTATTCTCGACTTCGTCCAAACTTCGACGTCACTTCCTTTGTCCGTGTGCGGTTTTTTTTTTTTTGAGATTTTTTTTTCTCAGACGATTGCGACGTTATTCGAAGACAACGACGGGATTCGCGCAGTTTGCCTTTAATCTCGATCGGAGTAACTGTTAGCTCACAGGGCGCGCGCCAGGATCGAGAGAACCGAGCGTTCCACCCTCAGAGGGGGTTGAGGGTGGAAGGGGGTATATAACGGCAGTTGTTATCAGGGTTTCGCGTATAATCGTTAGAAGATCGAAGCGGTTTATCGGCGCGAGAGGTCCCCGAGAGTCTTGCCGAGCTCTCTCGTGATTCCTTCCTCAACGTTGACTGCTGCTGCTGCTTCTGCTATACTGTCCGCTATCTCTTCCTTTCTCTTTTCCCCAGCCCTTTTTTCCTCTCTTTTCTCATTAAGATTAGCGTGTAATGGGATCTCGGAGCGAGAGAGGCAGAAAAAAAGCGAGAACGAGAGACAAGGAGGAAAGGAATGAGGAGGAGGCTGCTGCGGATCGTCGTCCGCCGCGCGCCAACTTTCATTCTTTCTCCGAGGAACAATGCTCGGGTAAACATTAAGTACGCGGAAGGTACAACAGTCGCACGCGAGAGGCGAGTGGGCAGCAGCACTGCTATACAGGGTCATCCAGAATCCTCGGACCGAACGTCCTCAAAAAAAAGTTGAGAGTATGTTAAGGGAGAACATTACTCTAAACTTGCTCCTAATTCGCCCTCAACTTACTCTCAACTTGAGTACAAATTAAGATATTTGACCTCTCAGCTTGAGAGCGAATTAACAGAAAGTTGAGAGTAAGTTGAGGACGAATTAAGAGAATGAGATTGGCTGTCATAAATCGGCTCTCATTCAAAAAGCTACCGGGAACAAAAATCTCAAATTTTGCACACATTTTGCATTCCTGCAACCAGTTTCGGACTTCCGGGACTCGTTTGGTGCGGGGATATTCTGGATCACCCTGTATACGGGTATATGGTACTGCTGGAAAATGGAAAATGGGTAGTAGGGTCCTTGGTTCGCGCTGGTATTATGCGGGGGATCGATGGAAGGAGAAAAGGCCAAGGAGGGGGGAGGCAGACGAGGGTAGAAGGGGAAAGAGGGGGGAGAGGGGAAACTGGGATGCAGGGACACACGTAAAACGTGAATGGGAGAAGGCGGAGGGGGTGGAATGAGGAGTGGGAAGAGGAGGAGGAGGAGGCGCAGTGGATGACCCGAGAAAAAGAAGAGAATCAGTGGGAATGCTCGGATACGGCGAAAGGAGAGCGGAAAGACTATAAGGAAGGAAGTAAAGCGAGGAAGACGACGCGCCCGGTTCTCCTTTTTTTTTTTTTTTTTTTTTCTAGCTCGGTGGCGATGATGCTGGACGCGAGCAACGTCCGTGCCGCGCGAACCCCACTGTGCAGTCGTTATACGTAACGGCGCTCGTGGTACGCTGCTCATTCCCGGAGAGACTGTATTCCTCGCAGCAGCAGCAGCGGCGTCCACCACCATCACCATCGTCGCTAGCGCCGCCAACGAGAACGGCGACGATGTCCTCTCTCTCTCTTTCTCTTTGGGAGTCTTGCGGAAATGGCCGCAGTAAGCAGTAGACTTTTAAAGCGCCGTGCGAAATGGGTCGTCAAGGGATACGTATACTCCGTCAGCCGCGCCGCTGAGCTCCGACGCTGGGCGCTCGTTCTCGCTTTGCTCGTTCTCGTCGTTCGAACACGACTCCGGGCACGAATGCGAACACAGACGAATACACAGATTCCAGATGGACCACACGCATAAGAGATGGTAATCGCAGTTTTGAGACGAGAAGGCTAAGGTCCGCGACGACTTTTCGTGCCCTTTTCGTGATGACTAAAGCACGATTTTGTAACCATTCTAACCGATGTCATTCGTATCTGAGTCGAAACTGTTTCGCCCAATAATTTTTTACAGAATTATAATAATATAATTATAATTTAATTTATTATAATTTTTTCGGCCGAATCATTGCGGTCGGCCAAAAAAACAATTTCTGGGATAATGTCTCTGGGATATTCCCTAAAAGACATTCTCCTATCTCGATGATCGCATCTCTGTTCATTTTGCTTACGCATTTTCATCGCTACTCGAAATAATCATAACAATCTAATTTCTAGAATTACTTTTGTCGCAAATTCGAATGGAAACGCGTACGCCAGATCGGAGAGTAGAATTTCGCGTCAAGTGTGTCGCGGGGGTGGATATATTCGCGAAATGTTCGATTAATTTCTCGTTTGTAATGACCCTTTGGGCTTTCGGCGAGCGAGTGAATACGAAATTTCGCGCGCGTGTGCCGTAGGCGGGAAACCGTGGAGAAGGAGGGAAGAGAGGGGAGGGGGAGGGAGAGGGCTGCGCGTGTGCTATAGCGCGTGTGCTATAGCGCGTGTGCCATAGGCGGGAAAGCGTGTGGAGAGGGAGAGGCGAGCGGCGAACGAGTCCGAAAGAGGGGGGGAGGATACAGAGTGGAGCATTAATACCCTGGGAATGCATTTGAGCGCGAGAGGACGAGTCGCGAGCTGGGGTCCGACGCAGTTACTAAACAGAACGAGAGAATCGTGTTACAGAGGGCAAAGCCGTTCGACGGTCAAATTATAACGCATGAAACGTTCGTTTGGTCGATAATCCGCGCAATAACGCTGAAGGAGGAGGAGGGAGGGAGTAAAGGGGTAGGGGAGAGGGGGGGGAGGGGAGGGTCGTCCGGCAGAAGAGAGAGAGACGAGCGACCGCACCGAGCGCGCTTTGCCGATTTGCAAATTGCGCGGATCGCGATCGTCGCGCTCCGCTCGCAACGATTTTGAGCTGCCGAAGCGAAGCAGCGGCTTCTCTCGTGATTCACGTTTCTCGGATATTCCGTGCTTTTCGCGGTATATAAAATCCCCCCGGATGACTGGGGAAATAGCGAACGCGCGCGCGCAGCGAACGCTGGCAAAGTGAACAGGTCGAGGATTATCGAAACGAGCTGCAGAGGCGTTTGGCTCTCGTCGCATATCCTATCGCATTATCGGGCTCTCTCGCTCCGCTCCCGCGCTTTTTTTTTCTTTTTTGCTTCCGTCATTTGCACCGCCGCTGCGCTCTTCGGTCTGCGTCGAGGATTCCCGCCGAAAAAAATACAGTGAACCGCGAATTATCGGCTTCCGCGACGGCGGTGCTTCGGATCTCGTCGCGGAATTTGTGATTTTTCATTCGTACAAAAGTTGCGCGCCGAGCGGAATGAATTTTTTTTGGTCTTTTTTTTTCTTCTTTTTATTCGTGAGATATACTGGGAATTGTGTTAAGCTTCTTTTTGAGTGGAGTTCGTTAGGCGATTTTTTTTTTTCGTATGACACAATGGAAATAGATTGACAAATAAATGAATAAAAAAAATTGACAAATAAATAGGCGACTTAAAAAAAAATTAAATAAATTACAATAAATAAAAAAAATTAAATAAGTCGATAATCGAATGAATAATGAAATTGATAGATAAATAAATCTACGAAAATTCGCAGAGCACTGTTTAGCGGGATAAAATAATTTGACTCGAATATGTAACGACATCTGAGAATATTCTCAGCAGACGAGCAGCACAATCGGAGTCATTGAGCCAGCAAGCGTGAAACTGTGCAGCGCACGCGACTCAAACCCCGAAAAGGCATTTGTGGCACATGCATCGACGACTATAAAGTCGCCGAATTTCCCCCATAAACGCGTTCACCCTACAATATAGATTCCAGCTATGTTTGCGGGTGTGGTTGCACCGGCAAATATTCGCCGGAGGCTCGAGAGGATTTCGAGCATGTTATATGATACGCGAATCCCTCGCATTACAGAAGGAAAATCGCTCTCTCGCAGCTCGGCGATTCGGCAGATCGGAACCCGGCGATAACGAGCGGAAGAGGAATAATGAAACGAGTGTACTATGAAAGCGGGGGTGGAGAAGAAGAGCGGAAGGTGGGGTAGGCGAATCGCATGCGAATCGCACGCGAATCGCATTTGCTTCGGCGGTTGCGTGGCCAGAGAAAATTATTCTCTCTCTTCGATTCATCCCTTATTACCCCAGCGGATAATAACATATCGTGTATTCTATAATCTATACATGACACGAAGCGTTATCCATACCGCCCCTCCCCCTTACCCCCCCCCCCCCTCCCCCCTAACCCCCTTTCCCCTCTCCAATCCCACCAAAAGCATTCAGAAAAATCCTGTCGTCCACCACTTTCATTTTTCCTCCAATCGCCTTTTCCTTGTACTCTTTGTTGTTCTTTTTTATCGCCGATAAAAGGCCCCAATTTCGTGTGTGCCATCCAAGAGGATGAGAGAGGAGGGAGGATATCGCGAGGAGAGGAGAGGAGACAGAGAGAGAGAGAACGCAACTCGCGATGTGTCGTGAGTGGATTTAATGAGATTCTCCGTTTACGGGATTCCGCGCGCTGGTCGGACACAAAGACACCGGACGAGGCGCAGCGGGGTCGAGGGGGGAGGGGGGTAGGGGGAGGGGAGGGCTAACGTTTGTCGAGACGACGCGGGAAAGCGAACCAATATCACGTACGTGCCTCTCGGCCTGCGAGCGTGCCGCCAGCTTTATATATATATGTACCACTGGGTACTATACTATAATGTATATACATATATATTCCGCACCGGGTACTATACTATATTGTATATACATATATGTTCCGCACCGTACCAACTATATATCGCATACATATATGTAACTTTGTTATAGGTACACTGGACGGCTATTCGGCTGTGCCAGCTTCGAGCGAGAGAGAGAGAGAGGGAGAAGGCAAGAGAAAAGGAGAGAGAGAGAGAGAGAAAGCCAGAAGGGAGGGGGAGGGAGGAGGGGGGAGGGGGGGTACCAGCTGCCTTTGTATATTCAATTTGTCGTAATACTGGGAAAGCGGGCTACGGGCAATTTGCCGGAAGGCCAGGATATACACGAATTGTAGGGGAGGGGGCGGGGAGGGGAGGGGGGAGGGAGGGGGGGAGGTGAGGGGGTGGGTTTATCATCGGACACCTACGCTAAACGGAGAGACGCGATTTCCGCGCGCGTCTCGCGTCGATGACCGCGAATTTTGGGTTTCGCGTCGAGCGTTTAATTGGCACGTTGAGTCGACCGACGATTTTATATACACGGCGAAGACGATTTTTCAGGTTTATCGTCGCCGGGAAATCTTTCCGGGGAGAGTAGCGAACGGAAGAGACGTCGCAGTTTGTGGCAGGATCGCTATCGTTATCGTTATCGGTATCGGCAGCCGCGTGAATTTTATTAAGTTGGAGTGTTCGACTTCTCGGTTCGCTGCGCGGAGATCGGTGTATAAAATCGTGACGCACCTTTTTCTCGCGCCCGTATCTCCCTCTTGCGGCGCGGCTCTTTCGGCTCGTTCGTTTCCCGGACGAGTGGAATGTCTTCGTTAGGGAACACGGATGTTCGGCGTGTTTCTTTGGCTTATCCTGGTGGATGATCTGCGTCGACGTGGTTACTGAGCGAGTGCAGCGGCGGCCATACGGCCAAACGCTTCGGCAGTGGACGGAGGAAAAAGCGAGTTATGCGCTGTATACGACGACGCGGTGCTTCAGGACGAAGGGAAAGGAAAAAATGTCGACGAAAAAAAATGCTGACGGAAATGTCCTGCGAAACGTTTTTCAACCGAGGTAGAAAATGTCATTTAAATCCTAACCTACGAAACATTTTTTCGAAATCAATAAAAATTCACTGAAATAAAAATTTTCATTCACTGAAATTTTCATTCGTTGCTCAATTTTATTTGACTGTAAAAAAAAAAATGCTCAGTCCCATAAAAATAATTGAAATAAGATTATTGAAATAAGAAATAAAAAAAAAAACCGGATCCCATATCTCTCGCGAAGCCACAAAATAGTCGGTTTCGGAATTGCCGTATCTCCGAGAAAACCGATATCGAGGTGTCGAGGCCGGGCGATTGAAATTTATCGTCCGAAGCGCCGTTCGACTCTACGTCGACGCCGATTCGAATGACCCGTGACACCGTAGATCGCGGCAGTAACATAACGTAGACGATATAGCGGCGCATTGCACGAAGACCGAAAGGGGCACACGCGTCGTCGCGCCCGTCGGTGGCTCTCGGGGTGCGTTGGGATTTGGCTCTGGCAGTGCTTCCACTTCCGGGCTACGAGGATCGGAGTTCAGAGGTCCTGCACCTGCTTCCCGGGGTCTGTCAGCCGGCGCTTGGCAGACGTATAGTGGCGGCCTAGCAGAACTGCTGCGCTGCTGCTGCTGCTGCTGCTGCTGCCGCTGCTGCTGCTGCTGCTGCTGCTGCTGCTGCTGCTGCTGCTGCTGCTGCTGCTGCTGCTGCTGCTGCTGCTGCTGCTGCTGGTGTATTGGACGGCCACTTGTTGCTAACCCCACTCGTCTCTCGCTCCCTCAACCGAGGCGCCATTGTTCCGTCTCGCTCCCTCAATGGGGACTCTACTGTTTTCTGTCTTACTCCCTCAATCGAGGCTCCACTATTCATCCTTCTCGATCCCTTAACCGAGACTCTACTGTTCCTTCTCGCCCCCTCAACTCCACTATTCTGTCTCACTTCCTCAAAACCGACCACTGACCCCTCTCTCTCCTCCAACCGAGGCTACACTCTTCCCTTATTCCGCCCCCGCAATCGAGGTTCTACTGTACTGGCTCTCACGCTTCGTCTTATCCGAGGCTCCACTGTACTGCCTTTTCCCTCTCACTCTCTTCTGCCCTCATTCCTATATTGTTATGAACGAGTATCGTCCCCTTCCCCTTCGCTCGACTCAGTACCCTCTCCCCTCCCCCCCTCCCTCAACCCTCCCCTGTACACTGTGAAAAATTAGTATATTTGCGATTACCAATCATTGATTCGATCTACCAAAATATTGGTTGCAGTTATACTAAAATATTGGTAGCTCTGACCAACGATTGGCTATCACAACTATTAATTTTTTTTCAGAGTATACGACCCACGAGTATTCGCATTCTGTTCCATCTTCTCGCTTCCTCCGACTCGCCACATTTATGCCACCATCATCCGACCACCAACGCCACTGAAACCATCCCCCCGCACCCCCTCTGACCCTTCCAACTGCAGTAGCGGGATCCGCGCGCGATATGTTTCTCCTGCACTATATTCTCACCCTTCTCGAGCCGCCACTCGTCCACGGACAGCCCACGAATTATTATCCTATACGCAATACTCACGCTCCGAGCTGCAGCAGCAGCAGCAGCCACTCGGCCAAGTCCGCACGAGGAGGCAGCAGCGGCGGAGTTTCGGTGGTATATAATACAGTGCCTACCTGTACGCCGCGCCGTATTATATATCGGGCAATACCGAATCCATCGCTCTTGTAATAATATCTTCCTCCTCGCGCTGCGTTTTCGCCGGAAGAACCGATTAATCATTCCACCCCCGCGTATATAGCGATTCGCGTCGCGGTTTTTTTTTTTTTTTTTTTTTTTTTTTTCCAGGGCGCGAACGATATTTTTCGTTTCTCGGGAAACGACGGAATTGTCGATAGCTTTGAGACTCGGCGATTTTACGGAAAATTTTTCGATTCGAGAGAAGAAATATAAGAACACTTTTTTATTTTTGCACTTTGATATCTTTTTTTTTTTCTTTTATATTTGACACTGTTATTTTTTAATATTTCCATAATTTCAATAATTCGCCGTGATTACTTAGTCGGAGCTATATTTTTGGTGCTCGACCGGGAACGCCAAATTGTGAATTTTGCATGACCAAATCGATTGGGGGTCCCGGCGAATTTGCGAGACGAGGACTCTGAGCGCGGATGACGTGGATCGATGGTGCACGCGCGTCCGGGCGAGAGAGCAGAGCAGAGCGAGCTGCGTGCGCGTGCGGGCCGTGCATAGCAGCGCTCGCGCGAGAGGCACAAAGTACCAACGGACTCCTGGCTAGAGGTCGGCTCGCTCGCGCGCGATAGACGAGCCAAGTTTACATCGCAATCGCGTGGTCGCGCGATATATTTGCCCGGGTGCGCGATGTACACGCGTCGCGGATGCGTACATACGTATTCCGCCTCCGAAAAGCGCGCGTTGCCCGTGTTTCGCCGGCGACACGCGTATGCTGTGTGCTGCGTTGTACGGTACACAGGCCGCAGCAGTGACCGGCAACCACATCTAAAACATGAGAGAGAGAGAGACGAGAGAGACGAGAGAGACGAGAGAGAGAGAAAGGGAAACGAGAGAGATGAGAGAGTGAAAGGGAGACGAGAGATGGGATAGAGAAAGAGAGACGAGAGATGGGAGAGTGAAAGGGATACGAGAGATGGGAGAGTGAAAGGGAGACGAGAGACGAGAGAGAGAAAGGTCGATGAGAGAGACGAGAGAGAGAGAGAGACAGAAAAGGGAGACGAGAGACGAGAGAGAGAAAGGTCGATGAGAGAGACGAGAGAGAGAAAGGTCGATGAGAGAGACGAGAGAGAGAGAGAGAGAGAGAGAGAGAGACAGAAAAGGGAGACGAGAGATGAGAGAGAGAAAGGTCGAAGAGAGGGACGAGAGAGCCGAGAGAACGAGCCAACGCGTATGCCTACGTAGGTATCCAACAGGAGCACCCAACCGAAATTGATGGTAAAGCAATTTGCCGGCCGCTTACGCGACGTATTAATGCAATTTGCATGCCTCCGCTGCTGCTGCTGCTGCTGCTGCTGCGGCTACTGCTGCACCACCTCGGGCGTGCGCTTCGCGCAGAGAGAGTGGCGTTTGCCTCACTCGCGGAGGATTCTCCGGCCCTCGTATCCACCCCTAAACCCACTCTCGCTCGCGTTCGTCAGCCGGACGCTCAGCCGGAACGCGCGGCACAGATTTTGTCGCTCAATTTTGTCATCGGTCGATTTAATCGCAATCCGGGTCTGACTACTCGATGACCTGACTGATTTCCGCGTGTTTGTCGTAGGTATACACGAAGTTGCAGCGATTAAAGTAGCTTTGGAAAAAGCAGAAAGTCTGATTCATTCTGAATTGATGAATTGATCTGACGTTTTTTCAATGTATTTACTAAATACATTGAAAAATAATTAATAGTAATTTCAATGTATTTATTAAAGACATTGAAAAATATAATATAACGTTTTGTTCAAAATTCGTGCGAGAAACTTTGTCTCAAAAAATGTCATCGCATTTGTATCGTAATATACTATTTTGCAGCGTGACATTTTTTTATTTATGCAAACAGCTGCGTCTTTGAAAATTTACACAGGTGACACGCGAATTTAATGCAATTTCCAAGACAAAATTGTTGCGCGAGGTTGCGGCTTTTTTTTACGCACAGTGCTTATGTCAGTCTCCCGCCGCGAAGACGTCTCTATATTTTCGCGACTGACGCCCGACATCAGCCCGTTTATGCCCTCGGTTGCGCTTCGCGGGACGGGATTTATAATTAATAAATTAGCCGTTCTTAACGACCCTTTAATTCCTAATTACCGGCCCAGAGTGCTGCGCGGCGGCGGCAGCGGCGAAGATCGGCTCTCCGAGCGTCCAAGCTCGTGCGCTCGTTCGCGCCGCGATTTACGAACCCCGGGCGGACGTAAATCGCAGCGCGCGCTCGCGCCACGCTGAATTTTGTGAGTAAATAGTTGTCGGAGAGTGCGGCGACGCGGTTCGGGCACCGCATCGGACGCCCATCGGCGTCGAGGCTGCAGCACCGACCGCGAAACATCGATGTACGTATACACACTTTGCGCCTCGGATTTTATGTTATACAATAGTTATAAATATACAACGTTACACAGGTTCGTAATATTTTTTCTAATTTTTTTTTGAAACGTTTCTGTAAAAAAAAAGAATCTCTCGTAAATTAAAAAATGTTCGTCAGCCTACGTTCAGAACAGACATTTTTTAGTTATAGTGGCTCAATTGCAGAATACCATTGATCTGACTTGACGTCAGAGTGGAGGCTATGCACCGATCGCGAAATATCGACTTTACATTATAATAGTTATAAACACAACGTATTACACAGGTTTGAAACATTTTTCCTATTTTTTTAGCGCCTGCAAAAAATAAAATAAATTCCTCGTAAATTAAAAATCATAAGTTAACTCCTCCACATTTAGAATAGAAGTTTTTCACGTTACAACGCCTCACCTGCAAAATAATATTGACCCGACTCGTCGCAAAAGCGCAAAATGATACTTCTCCCATTTTACGCACGAAGAAAAATGCATTGCTCGCTGCTCAGCGGGCCTTTTCTATTTTCTCGGGGAAATAGAAAAGAAAACATCAAACGAAAATTCATTTTTCGTTCGCACAGAACAAAGAGAGTCGCGGTCAGCTCGAAGAGGACAAAAGCGATGGAAAATTAAAAATTAAAAAGCGTTATTATCACGGAAAAATATTACGGTTCGAGTTATATGCGCACAGAAAGCATCCATATATGCATACTGATGTGTTTTGATGAATGTTCGTATATAGTCTACGCGCGGGACCCAATTAATACACCGTGGTTCGGGGTTTCCGCCCATTGCCCAACAATGCGGGTCGGTATATATGCGACCGGCGTCATTTTCGAGGTTTGCAAGCGAATTATCGAAAAGTCGTGTTTATATACGCGAGCAGCTTAAACGGAATAATCGTCACTTGTCTCGCGGTGTGTCGCTAATTACTTTTTCCCGATTCTATAATGCATATGGCGAAAAACGCCAGCGGATGTCACGTCCAACTTTTTGGCCTCGAGTTCCTTTGATTATTCTCTTGCCACTTGGGCTCCACACGTATCGCGTGAATTTCCGCACACACACCGACAACTCGGCTCATAAATATTTAACGCTTCGTCTACGGATCGTGGCTGACGCCGGTCGCCCTCCAGAGTCGCGGTTCGCCGGCGCTGGGACACCTTAACGGCTGCACACGCGAACTTTGAACCCTCCTATTTTTGTTTCCTCGTCGCTTGTGACGGTGAGTTTATTTTTGCAATGAAAAAAGGGAAAAAAAATTCGTTGTGTGTTTTGCTTACCAGGCGAGTCACCCCTCCGAGCGTTAGTTACAATCTTTACAAGCAAATAAATTGGGGGAGAGCGTCAAGCGACCGACAATTTACGTATTTTCCGCAGTTCCTTTCAGCTCTCGGGGCAAAGGACCGAAAAACAGAGTTTGCCAATCGTTTACCCCTTTTTTGTCTTTTTTCTTATTTAATTCCTTTTTTTTTTTTTTTTTTTTTTTTTTTTTGCTGGGAGAGCGAACAAGAAGAATTATCGGCGGATGCAGTTCGAGTGTCTCGCCTCGGTCGATTCGATCGCGGAATGGAAGGAGAAATAAAAAAAGAGGGAGAAAAAGAGAGAGGCAAGAGAGGCGCCGTATAACTTGGCCGCGCGATTCCCCTTTTCCGCCAACTTATTCCGCGATTAAAGAGCAAATTTAATTATTGCCCACAGCCCGCGAGAGGATCGCAGTTTAAGAAGCGACCGGGGGAAAATTATGGAAATTTTCTATTATGCCCAATTATCGGTTATTGGAGGAGTATAATTTAATTGGAAAAGCCGCCCGCCGTTACGCGGCCTCCGCAGCGGCGGCTCGCTCGGTGTGGATGAGGTCGGAGGCCGCGAAGGAGTCGCGAGACGTGCGAATTGGCTGGATTCGCGTCTCGCTCAGTCGAGCGAGAAATTTTCACGGAGAATCTGAGGACGAAAGAGAGAGGGACGTAGACTGAGAGAGACCGAAAACGCTTATTTCAGGCGCGAGGAAAAGATGGAGGAAAAGGAACGAGAGAATGAGGGAAAATAGATAAGTCCGAGGATTCGCAGCAACAAAGTTTGACTCGTTTAATTATTTTGCAAAGTTTCAAAGCCTCGACAGTTACCGGGATTAGATTTATTTTTTATTTGGCCAGGAGAGGATGGAAAATGTCTATTGTGCTGTTTCATCATTTTCACTCGACCCCCTCCCCCCACCCTCACTTTTTTCTTTTTCTCTACACTCAGAAAAATGTAAACGCAATAAAAATGGGTCCCGCAATTATAAATAATTAAATCGGCTGCCAAATGATGGTGTCCGTGACTATATTTATACAGGGTGATTCAGAATGTTTTTGTCAGCCGTTGGGGAAAAATAGTTTACCATCTCGGGAACAAAGTTACTTAGCCGTTTTTCGTAATTCGCAATATTTATTTATTTACAAGCGTTAGAAAAAAAATTAACCAATGGGGACAAATACATGAATAAATATTTAAAAAATACTATGTATTTATAGTATTTATAGTATTTTTTAAATATTCGTTTATTTATGTTCCTATTGGTCTACTGGTTTATTTATTTATTTATTTGTTCCCATTGGTATATTTTTTTCAAATTTTCAATAAATAAATAAATATTGCAAATTAAAAAAACGGCTAAATAATTTCGTTCCCGAAGTGCTAAACTATCATTCTTCAACGGCTGATTAAAACATTCTGAATCACCCTGTATAGTAGAACACACTATATTTGACATTGTTATCCCCTGATTTTTTTTCCGTACACTGAGAACATCCTCTCCCTATCTCTCTCTTGTTTTCGTCCGTCTGCGCCGATTATTCGAGGAGACCGGATTTTAGATTTACTGTCGTGGACGTCGCGCGCGAAACACGCTGTACCTGTGTAGTACATAGAACGAGTGGCGGCAGAGCCGAAGCCGAAGCCGAAGCCGAAGCTCCGGACTCCGATCGCGTCCCGCGCGGATGAGATTCGCTGGCTGTCGTCCCGGGGTCGAACGCAGAGCGTGCGCCAATACATAGCTACAGCCATCCGCAGCCAGTCTGCACCGCTCTGCCTCCTCTTTCTGGTGCACAGTACGTGTGTCCCGCCACCGCGAATTAATTGCCTATAAAGCAGAACTGCTATTTTTATGGGCGGCAACGTCCAATTACCGCCGCTCGTTTTTAGCAATTTCGTTTTTTCTCATCCACCCTCTCTCCACCCTCACCCTCACCCCCCTCCCCCCTTCCTGTTCCGCCATCCTTTTCACCGCTCTGACCTGTTCACTGCGACCACCGTGAATTGATAGCCCTACGTCGCCGCCGCCGTTGCTGCGTCCTACGTTAATGGAAATCTCGATTGGCGACGCGCGTAGATATCTATACAATATACATACGGACAAAAATGACGGATATCCGCGTTTGGCTCGAGTGTTTCCGTTGTCGATCACTATTTTTTTTTGCACACGTTTCGCAGTAGTCGAAATGCAATTATTCTAAATATCATTGTATATTATTTCCGAAATATGATTTTTTTTAATGTTCGATACTATTTTTTTTTTTTTTTGGGTGGAGATCTAACCTCTGGAATGAAATTTTATTTGATCTCCGTACACTCGATTTTGATGTATATTTTATTTTATTTTAATTTATCTTTTGGATTGGATCGCGGAGAGGATAGAATGAAATTCCACTATTACAATTTTTGGTGGCGAATCTAACCTCTGGAATGAAATTTTATTTGATCTCCGTACACTCGATTTTGATGTATATTTTATTTTATTTTATCTTTTGGATTGGATCGCAGAGAGGATACAATGAAATTCCACTGTTACAATGAAACTCGGTTATTACGAAATTATTCAACGTTTTCGTAATGGTTGCAGTCGCCGACTGCTGCTCGAACTGTGAGTGATCTATGTATGTACCTTTGTACATATATACGAGTGGGAACGAAGGTACGTTCGTGTCTGGACGAGCTGTGCGTGTCGTGATACACTTACCTGCCGATTGTCCGGATCACAGGAAATGTCTCCATTTCCCCTGATCCGGATGCATTAAATAATGTAACGCAACGAAAGGGTCGTATGGATTCTGCCTCTGGGCTCTGCAGTGTCTGCACTGCGCCGGCTGTACTCACTTCGCTCGCGCGCCGTGTGTCACGTGCTGTGATGATAAAGTACGCAGAGTGGAATCCTGATTATCCACGGTCCGCGCTACTGTGCACTGATGTATAAGTGAAACCACTCCGATTCTCTCCGCGTTCGAACATTTCCCATCCCCTTCTCCAGAGTGCAACGCGTGACGACTGTCGTTTAAGTATTAATTCGTTATTAAACAATCATGCGGATTACGTTAGAATACCCGGGAAGTTAATTTTTATTGAATTTAAGGTCGAGTTTTTAGATCGTGCAAAAATCGAGCAAAATTTGGCTGTTGGGCAGAAAAAAAAATCGTTTTCGGGTTTTTCTCCTCGAATTTTCGATTTTTCGGGCAAACACCTGTCGTTTTTGGAATCAGCGGAAAATTTCCCATCGGATAGGGTTTTTAAACTTGGCGAAATCGAAAATTTTTTTTTCGACCAATTTTGCGAAAAATGGCAAGGGGTAAATTTGCGATTTTTGAGGGTCAACTTTAAAAATCTGCAAAAAATCGAAAAATCGAGATATCGCGTTCTGCCTAGCGTCATTCTCTTCGTTGAAGAGTTATCTTTCGAGTGGAAAAAGAAAATCTAGATTCCATCCATCCAAATAAAAATTACATCGATTCTAGTAAAGCGTTAAAATTCGACAAAAAGTGAAAAACATTTTTCACATTTTTCTCCACGAAATTTTTATTTCTCGGGCAAATACCGGTCATATTTGGAATCAGCGGAAAATTTCCCACCGGATAGGGTTTTAAAACTTCGTTAAATCGAAAATTTTTTTTTTCGCCCAAAAAACCGGCAAGCAATAAGAACAAGAATCGGCCTTTGACTGAGTCATGCTTAGCCTTTGCATCTGGTAACCGAAAGGAAAAGAGATCGTGCTCGGATCGCTACCCTCAATTATTTTCAAATTTATTTATACGACAGACGGCGAGCGATGGGGGGGAGTGGGGGGAGGGGGGAGGGGGGAGGATCGGTGAATCGAATCTCGACGAGACATTCCTCGTAAGTCAGCGAGGGAGGTCTCGCAAAGATCGCGGAGTAGTCCAACGAGATCGAAGCGGAGAGGTTGGTCCTCGAGACCGAATTGTGCGGGCAGTGAATGTTATATATATCCGCTGAACTCGCCTCAGGGCGAGCACGCGCGCGCTCTCCGGGGTCAAAGGTTGCGCGCCCGAAAGGCTCTCTCGATCCCTTCGCAATGTGTACCAGATCTCGCGGCCTATAACGAAACAGATCGCCGAAGACGAGCCGACTGCGAGTCACGAAGTCTCTGCGCCTGCAATGGCATTCTCTCTGCCATATCTCACGATCGATATATTTCACCGCATCGTTTGATCGCAAAACGCTTTTGTTTTCCGACATTCCTACCATCAAAATTTCGGTAATGCCTGTTTTATTGTACACAACACGAACGCTCGATAAATTTCACTCGCGCACGTGAAAATAGTTTGAAAGCAATTTCACCCCCCTCCCCCCTTTCCCAGTTGAATTGAAACGTCACGACACGTGTTGCGTAATATTTAAAAAACATGGATTGTTATGTATTTTTTTTTATTTTTTTATTTTATTTTTTTCGTTGCTGCGAAAATCCGATTTAATTGATCAGTCGGTGACCAGCGAGGAAAAAACGTTCATCCGTAATTTTGGTCACGAGAGAGAAAGAGAGACAGTCGCGTACGCGAAATCGCAGTGACGATGAGGGAGGGGAAACTTTTTCCACCTCGGGTGGCGCGCGCGCGCGCGTGCGCAGTACCCGTGCGGGGGGATCTCCGTCAAAAAATGAGATATCGACGACACGTAGTCGAGAGCCGCGTGCACGACGGGGCGAGAGAGCTTGTACCGAAATGCGGGGCCATTTGTAGCGCTCTGAGCGAGCGAGGCGAACTCTCGCTAGCTGCCCCGTTGCCCCGTTGCCCCCAGGGCCCGTCAACCCTGCCCCCCCCCCCCTCCCCCCCTCACCCTCTCGTGCCTGGACTCTGTGATCCCGGCGCTCGCCCCTCGTTTCATTATTATTTTTATTTTTTATTTATTTTCCCAACGAACTCGCTGCGCCCGAAGGACCGCATTCTCACCTCGCGACAGGGTAATTATGCGAGGGCTCGGAGAGAGCCTCTGCGATAATCGCGACAATAAATAAGGGCCCGACGGGAAACATTTTCGGGGCCCTCCCTGGTCGAGAGGATGGAAGGGGGGAGGCACGGTGAGGAGCTGGACGGGGACGGACGCGAAACTCGGCAGGGAGAGCAACCAGATCCGGTAGGTCACCCGCGGCCACGTTTTTCGACCAAAGCGACCGAGACACGACGAGCGCCCAAATTGACTTCCAGTTTTCGACACGATACGCGCCTCTCGCGCCTCCGTGCACCGAAATAACGACAAATTGTCGGGGAATATTATTTTCTACCGGTGACAATAATTGAATCTAGGTTGAGGGGATGAAGCGAGTGGGAGATATGTGTCATGGAGATGGATTCTGGTACAGTGGGAGAAACGGTTGTGAGTTTCATTGGAATTGGAAATTCTTCGATATATTTTATTTATATTTTATTTGTTCTTTTTACTTTTTTAGTGTTCAGGGGAAGCATCACAGCGGTAAAATAAGTTTGCATATTTGTTATTGAGGAAGTGTAAAAAAAAATATTGAATAATATAAAATAGGTGTATTACATTCGTTTATTGACTTTTTTATTTTATTGATTCAAAGGAACGTTTCGAAGGTTCAGATTTTAAATTTCATTGAATCAATTAAACTTTGTTTCTCTGTCTATAAATGTCTTTCCACGCTGGTCGAACGATCAAATTTCACCTCAACTGGATACATTTGACTGCGTCTATGTAGATGGATGGACTATGACTGCGAAAAAAGAAAAAAAGAATCAGAAAAATGTACAAAGTGAGAAAAACGTTCCAGAGAGAGTGCGGTGCAGTCGCAATGGTGTAAAGCCGAATGTAGGATAGAAGGGAGAGGGGGAGGGGGGAGGGAGAGTTGAGCGAAGCTTTCTGTCCGAGCGCCGATCAGAGCGCAAGACATGGTTGTTGCTGTATGAAAAATATATACACAGGGTGCCCGACGTTGATGGTAACGGCGCGGGTCGGGTATACACGTCAGGTTCAATCTGTCGCGATAATTTTTCCATTTCCATCGGCGTCAGCCGACGGACAATACGGACGGGGCGAGAGAGACACCCAAGCGCTGCATAGAGATGCACAAGCCAGACACAACGTTGCTGCTGCTGCTGTTGCTGCTCGCAGCGCTTCCGACTTCGGACGGATGATCGATCATCACCGCGGCAGACAGCGCGCACGAACTGTGGAAATGGGAACAGATATACACGCCACGCAACAGACAAAGTCTGTGCGCGGTACAGTGTAACCTCGGTTATTGCCTCGTTCGAGATCTCCTAGAAGAACAATCCCAGTTGACTCGCGGATTTGACGGCGGACGAAGGTCGTCTCTTTTTTTATTCGGTACGTCTTAGTCGTCATTTTCCTTCATTCCTTCACTTGAAAAAAAATCAGTAGTTGCGGCTACCAATCATTGGTTGGATCATATTAATATTGGTAGCAATAAAAAAAATTAGTAGTTGCGATTACCAATCATTGGTTTCGATCCACCAAAATATTGGTTGCAGTTCCTAAAATATTAGTAGCTCTGACCAACGATTGACAATCACAACTATTAATTTTTTTCAGTGCATATAAACCGTCAGAATTGACATTTAATTGCACTTGTGTCATGTGAAACAGGTCGAACATGTAATATTCTGATTATATAGCATATAGTATAAATACGAATGGCTTGAAAAAAAAAAATCGGGTGAAAAGTATATCCGGAAACTGAGTTGCGTCGAGCTCGGACCGCAGCGTTGATGCATCTAGCGGCGATATCTTGAAAAGCGCGCGCGCGTGGATATTCGTACTATAATTCAAGAGGGCGCTCGCGGTGTGCGGGTTATACCGCGCGCAGGTAGACGAATCTTGTTAGATCCCACGGAATTATGATCCTTCCGGCTCCTCCGAAGCATTTGGTATTCGGCGCGCTCCCGCGGATGATATAACTCGGCTTTTCTGCTTATTTCACGACTGTGCATGTAGCTCGCTTCGTGGGCTCTCTGTAGGGCTGAGCGCGTAGCCACCGCCGCTACAGGCGAGTCGAGGCGATACTTTTTGGCCCCGGGGGCCGCGCCTGTGTTATACGATCCTCTCCTCGCAACGGTTGAGGGAAATCGTTGAATTCGCATGTACGAGTCGGATAAGATGGATCCGGGGATAAGAACATAAAGGGGAAATCTAGGTGAGACGTACTACGTTGTATAAACGTATATAGCGAGAGCTTTGTATCTGTAAGCGCGCAGTCCTCAGGTGTTCGTACCGAGTGTTGGCTTCGTGAAGGAAATTCTCGCACGTAGCATTCTTCGTCAATGCGTAGACCTTTCTTGCTCAGATTTTCTTCGTCCTGATCATTTACAGTGATTTTACAACTGTGTAAGAATTATTCTGTTAATTCATTCACAAAGCTTCCTGTTCCATACCGTTGAAATGTTTGGAAAAAAAGCATTTTGTATAGCAAAGGGTAAATAAATATAATTATTTTACCAGTGATTCGACCTCTTTAATTGCAGTGCAAAGTGATCCCAAAATGTTGAAACCTGTAAAAATAATCTGTAAAATATCCCAGTGACATTTTTTATTCTAAAATTGGCGACAATGTTCCAGACATTGTTCACGATCTAGAACGATTGACTATCGGGTTTGCATAGGGTGAACCCCCGATTCCATCTATATTCGCTGTTGCCTCGATGCTGTACATCAGCTTTTCGATGGAGACCTCTATCTCGAGTGCTTCTTCGACTCGCACGCAAACATATGCACTTATCTGTATGTGTATGTATATTATGTGTGTATATACACCACACACACATGTAGAATCGCTCCTCCCATCCACCCATATAGATCTAGGCGGCTGCTAGTCATATGATGCGAGCCCCTTGGCGCATTCATGCACGATCGTCGAGACCGCGTCAAAGCCTTCGTCACGGTGCATTGTCCCGACACGCCCGAACACTCTGGACCTCTCCTCTCTCCCTCTCCTCTCTAGCGCAGCCCTCTCCACATACTCGTTTCGCCATCTCTCTCTCTCCTCTCTCGCTCTCTCGCTCCCACCTCAACTCTCTATTGGGCAAAAGCTCCGCGCGCTCTTGACGCTCGTGATGCAGGTTTGCTTGCTCGGTGCATCTCGCAGATTCCTTTATATCTCGGGATATGCATATAGTTACGTTATAGTGTAACTAAGCTATACAGGGTGATCCAGAATCCCCGCACCAAACGAGTCCCGGAAGTCCGAAGTGGTTGCAGGAATGCAAAATGTGTGCAAAATTTGAGATTTTTATTCACGGTAGTTTTTGAATGAGAGACGATTTATGACAGCCAATCTCGTTCTCTTAATTCGTCCTCAACTTACTCTCAACTTTCTGTTAATTCGCACTCAAGCTGAGAGGGCAAATATCTTAAATTGTACTCAAGTTGAGAGTAAGTTGAGGGCGAATTAGAAGCAAGTTGAGAGTAAGTTCTACCCTTAACATAGTCTCACCTTTTTTTTGAGGGCGTTCGGTGCGAGGATTTTGGATCACCCTGTATACGTGGGTCCTCTTTACTCAATCTCGCCGCGTGATTATGAGGCCAAACACTTGATCTTGTCGTCGCGTCTACGTGCGCGATGCTGACGAGTGCACAGCTCGCGCGACACGTCATCGCTGAAGCCGCCGTCGACTACTGAGACGTTCGAGGGATATATAGACAAAGAGGTCGGTGGTTCAGAGAGTGAGAAGACGAGGAGGGCGAGAAAGCAGCGATGAGAGGAGGAACTGAGAAATTTATGGATTTTGATATTGCATGCGGCAAGCGAGCGACCGTTCGTCTCTAATCGCTCCGAAACTCTCAGACTCCTCGTGCTCACCTTATCCTCCTTCTTCCCTCATCTCCTTCTTCCCTCGTCTCCTTCTCCACTGCTATGCTCGTCATGATACCGAGAGTCTGGATTATTCGGGCGGGTATATCCATTTAATATACACCGAGCTACCGTTTATAGATATATACGCGAATATTTGAGCGTCGCCAGACGCGAGATTCGCGAGCAGACAGTGCGCGCGGAGGTTAATCGTCTTTTTGGCCTAATTACGTACTCGGCTTTTGTGTACACCGCAAACCTAGTCAGGAGTCAGGCAGGTTACCTATTTCCGGGATTAATCTGACATACCTTTTATTATACCGTTTATTACTTTTTGAGACGAAAAAAAAATTCTATACTGATCCCTAAGAAAATTCTAACCTACTTAATTAATCGCACTGGGACCTATTTCCGGGATTAATCTGACATACCGTTGTCGAATAAAAACCATTTGAGACGAAAAAAAAATCTATACTGACCCTAAAAAAATTGTAACAAATTAATCGATCGACTCTCGTCGCTGTCATTTTCCCCTCGGACAAATTCTCGTATAAAGCAACAGCCATAAATTGTTAACCATCTGTTCCACAATTACCCAATGAAAACTCGCGCGAGAGAGCTCAACGAGACCGTGAACGCAGTTTCGTACAGATATTGCACGACTTCGTATGGCCTTATAACTATGGACACACATACAGAGACCTTTGGTTCGTGGGGTTCGCGTTACGAACTTGCCGGGCGAATATTCGCGCGGTATCTCTCGCAGCGCCGCTGCTGCTGCTCCGGCATATTGTAAGGGACGACGACGGCGACGGCGGCTCAGAAGCTCGCGAGGTCGAGTGTCGTCGTCGTCGCTGCGCCTGGTGTGTGGTGTACTCCCCAATGAGAAATACGCCTCTCGCGCGCGCGAGCGCGGCAAACTCTCCGAGTCCCCGCGTATTTTAGAACTCAACTTACCTACGCTCCTCTCTCTCTCGACTCTGGTGAATAGAGGAGACCGGAGCCAGAGCGCAAAAGCCATGAAGTTCCCCGGTGCAGAGGTGGCTGCCGTTCTCTATGGTTCATGGTCTACCATTCCGGCACTCTCGTTATTGTTCCATTAACGCGAGAGACCCCCTTCCCCTCCCCCCTTCCATATAGTCTAGATATGACGATATATTTTACTTACCGAAAACGGTTTGCCCGGCGAAATACGTCCCTCTCAGTGTCTTCTTGTTCGTAACAATAACAAAAGTTTTCGCTAGGGCGAAATGTATGTACCAACCTTGGCGCTCCATTCGTGGATGGAGATAAAAGTGAGACGGATGGCTTCTTTGGAGTGGAAAGACAGAGACTCGTTGAATGGTTCTCGATCAAGGCACTTACCTGAAACATAGGGAAAAAAAAGAGAAATTAAAGAGACTGGTTTACTGCTAAAATTTAATTATTTTTACTAAGTCTGTTTTTTTTTTTCTCGCTTGTCTGTCTGTATTTCTCTCTCTCGCTCTCTCATTTTCGGATGATTTACGACGAGTGATATTACTGCAATAACGAGAAGAGATGATGGAAGTCGCAAGGACGATAAAAATATTTTTATTGCGTCACGGTGGCCACGTCCGGCGCTCATGATCGCCGTCGCCTTTTACAGCACGATATAAACTGTATATCTATCTGTGTGTACGCGAATATATGTATAGATATAGTATATCCCTGGATTTACCAACTGTTGTGGATAACAGAAAGAAGAAATCACCGTCACCGTCGCCGTCGTCACCGTCGTCGCCATCGTCGTCGATAAACTCAGGGTGCGAGAACGTGGCGTCGTGATAAACCGTCGGAAATCGTGTTTTAATTACCCCGTTCGGCTGGAGATATTTTCCCCGCGTATAATTAAACCCGGTTGATCGTCACCGGTTTATCTGCGCAAAATAATGGAATCGGGTTTTGACGTTTTGGCCGTATAACGTTCGTATCGTCCGCGCTAACTTCGATCGTGAAATAAATAGGCAGCGTAAAAAAAAAAAAAAAGTGACTCACCACGTCAAAAAATCCACATTTCAAATATCAGACATATGCGGAAAAAATGAAAAGAAACGAAATAAAAAAAATTGCTTGACCATATAAAAAAAATGTGCACTTCCACATTTCAAATATCAGACATATGCGTAAAAATGAAAAGAAACGAAATAAAAAATTGGTTGACCATATCAAAAAAGTGTGCACTTCCACATTTCAAATATCAGACATATGCGGAAAAAATTGAAAAGAAACGAAATAAAAAATTCATTCACCATATCAAAAAGTGTGCATTTTCCACATTTCAAATATATCTGACATGAGCAGCCGCGCAGCCGTGAAATCGTTGCACGGACGGTCGGCCGAAGCGGACCGGAAGTTATGTCGCCGGGTTGAAGAGCCGAGCGCCGAGCGGAAGTGAACCCGCGGTGAGCGAGAGGCGCGAGTGCGAGTGACGATTAATTTTCTATCTTCGATTCAATCGAGGCTCAATGGGGCGAAGAGCTGCGGCGGTTGGTAGACTACGAGAAAATGAGGGGGAGAGGCGACCAACCAGGAGGAGAGAAAGAGGGGAGTGGGGGAAATCGACGCCGAGGGCTCTGCCATTATTAATTACTAATTGGTCTGTGGATCGTTGCCACGTTGGGTTTATAAGATACGTTCGCACGAGGAAGCGAATAAGCGAATAAGCGAATGTGCCAGTGTCTTTGGGCTCATCTCTTTCTCGCTCTTCTCTTCTACCTTCGCTGCTTTCGGTGTCTCTCTTTTTCATTCTGTTCGTTGGCTGCTCACGCTGCTCGTTTAATTAGTCGCCGAGCTCTCTCGAGCGAGGCGAGGCGATCATTAAGAATTTATTTGCAACTCCTTACAATGGTCTCGGTGATCCTCCTGAGCGATACCGTCGTTGGGGCCAGCAGCTTTTATATTCCCAGTTTCTTTTCTCGTGGTCTTAGCGACCAACTCCTCCTTTTCCTTGTGGCCTTCGCCTTCGCCCCCTTTGTACCCTGTTCGCACTCTAACCACGTTGCAACCGCGAGACTTGTTAACACTGACTATTTATATATGGACACATAAACAAACACATACTTAGCCCTTAATTAGGCTTTTGCCAGAATAATAGTTACTCGTTATCATAATTGCTAAATGTACGCAGAGTACATTGCAAGTGCGACACTGGAAACGCTCGATTGGACGATTAATCCTGGGAAAAGGTGACAAAGACCTACAAAAGTTTTATTGACTTAAAAAAATAGTCTTGAAATTGTGTCATTTTTATTGATTCAATGTAACTTTTTTATCATTTCAAGGCAACAGTCTCCTTGATCAACGAAAATATAATATTATCCCAATTATATTATTTCATTGATTTCCAAGAATTTTTTCCCAGGTCACAATTTTAAAGAAATGTCTTCACAAACTTTTTCTCTCGGTCCACGAATACAGATATAAATATGAAATATGAAATATTGCGACAAACAACATTCTGCAGTTTCGATGGTTCGCCCACTAGTCGAGAAGCACTTGCAGACCGCGGAGAAAGAAAGCAGAGTGCATAGCTTCAAGAAGAAGCCACCTAGGTGAAATTCCCTCGACGTCGTCGTCGTCGTCGTCACCGTCGTCGCACAGAGAGAGAGAGACGGTTGCCTTCGTCTGCGGAGGGTGAAAGCGCGGGCGGCACTCACGAGCTTCGTGTTTCGAAGTCTGAAGTGGAGGGTGGCCCGCAACCTTCGGGCGTCCCACACTCCGGGGATCTTCTTCTTCGCGTGTCCTCTTCCCTCCCGGACGTCTCTTCTCGAGTGGCGACTGGCTCGGTTCTGACTTTGTGTGTACACGGACCGAGAACTGGCCCCTCGGCAAAGGGCACCGAGAGAGTCCAACAGCAGCCTGGAGATCTCTGTAGGCTGCAGTGCTGCACCGCTGCCCTCGCCTCTTCCTCCTTCTTCTTCTTCTTCTTCCTTGGTTTTATGCCTATACGGCCAAGTACCAGACGCCTCTTCCTCATCTCCGACTGCGACTCGTACAACGTTGGAGGACGTTGGAGAAGCGGAGACAATCAGACACGCTACGAATACCAGAAGGTGGAGGGAAAGGGAGGGTAAAGGAGGGAGGAGAAGGGAGGGTAAAGGAGGGAGGGGAAGGGATGAGAAGGGCGAGTGAGAAGAACACTCCGTCATCATACAGAACCTTGGACCTTCCGACCTTCTCTTCTCGGACCTTTTCCCACTCGTTTCCTTCTTTCTGCTCCGATGCAAACTGGACTCTGTCCCGTCAACCCCCTTTGCTCTGGGGTCCGAACCCTCATCGTGCATCTTTGTCGCTCTTCTTTCTCTCAAACCGAGGTCTGTTTTTTCGGACCCTCCTATTTGTCCCTCTCACTTTTCTCCCCTGGCAAACGGGGATTCCTCTCCGAGAGACGTTGCAGAGTCTGTATCGCGCGGAGTGTGGGTTGCGACTACTTCTATCATTTCTACGACGCTCGTTGCCCTCGCCCTCCCCCCTCCCCCCCTTTCGGTGTCTCGTTTTCGTTTTCTCTCTGTCTATCTTTCGTCGTTTCGTCACTTCGCAGAGAGACAGAAGTGTCTGCCGCGTTCTGTTCGTCCTCCTCGACTCGCCTCCCACAGTTTCATTTCGTCGTCGTCTTGGCGCGCGCCAGACAACCCAGTGTAAACCCACCTCGACCGCTCGCCTCGCTCGCTCGATAAAGAGAACTCGACGTAGCCGCGTAACGAGCCCCGAGGAGGTCAGGGTTCACGCGTCAACCCGAGAGAGAGAACCGCCCGGGCATAAACTTGCCGGAGAGCAGCAACGGCAGCGGCTAACGAGTATGATGGGGACAGGAGACTCGTCTCTCGGTCGAGAGTGCAGCGACGATATCTGACGAGACGAGAACCGCGATTATAATCGCCGTTTACATCGTCATTTCATTCGCGTAAACGAGAAAAGTACCGTGTTTAATTTTTCCACAGTATTACCGTTTCGTTGATTCGCATCACTATCCTCGCAATTTTTAAAGCGTATAAATAACGACAGCAACACTAATAATAGTAATTATAATGATAATGATAACACTAATCGCTATACACATTTCTGAAATTCATGTCCAAAGCATTTTATTTTTTCCTCATAATTAATCGCAAAAAATGATAATGCTATGCGTAACTGCTATATGTAAATCATCGCGAAATGTCGAATATCAGGAATTATTGGGTCGACAGGGTCGCGCGTTTATTTCCGTTGCTTATATCGATAAAACAATATAATTATAATAATACGAATTAATGATAAAAGCGCGTAAAACTTGTGAGGGGCGACAACAACGCGAGCAGCTGGCGTTGCTGCTGCCTGTCGCATCATCCAGTAGGTGATTACCGTCATTATAATTATTATTGAAGGCGAAACATTGCGCGTATTTCCGGCGATACTCCTGCCCGGTCTCTCGATAATAGCATTTGAGCTGTGTAGCTTAACCCGGGCCTCGCCCTTTGCCCCTGAGCGCCACGAATTTATATGTGTATACAGGGTGATCCAGAATCCCCGCACCAAACGAGTCCCGGAAGTCCGAAATGGTTGCAGGAATGCAAAATGTGTGGAAAATTTGAGATTTTTATTCACGGTAGCTTTTTGAATGAGAGCCGATTTATGACAGCCAATCTCGTTCTCTTTATTCGTCCTCAACTTACTCTCAACTTTCTGGTAATTCGCCCTCAAGCTGAGAGGGCAAATATTTTAATTTGTACTCAAGTTGAGAGTAAGTTGAGGGCGAATTTGGAGCAAGTTTAGAGTATGTTCTCCCTTAACACACACTCAACTTTTTTTTGAGGGCGTTCGGTGCGAGGATTCTGGATCGCCCTGTATATGTGGGATATCGCAAATTTAGTAATAACACACGGCTGACTGAGCGCTTGTAATCGAGTTGGATATCGCGCATCGAAATTAACGTAATGCACGAGGACACATGGCAGGAGGCTTAGCTGTCAATCATCGGTCGGTATTGCCAAGAGCGATCGCTGAGGACGCGATCGAGTGACCGATTTTATTAGTGAATTATGGATCGTCGATTCGGGGGGTGTCAATCGAAAGCGTGACGTGTGCGAGAGAGGCCAACGTGCGGGGGCGTTTACTATTATTATCGGTGTCGCGTTATCGCGCGGTCGTCGCACTTGCTCGCCGATATGTATATCGGATACGATATTATTACTATATCATTATGCAGTTCGGCGCATCGCCGACCCCTTTGAATTCAAAATACGATATTTCGACAGTCCCGGGCACTTGTCAATCCTTATCGGCGGATTCTTTTTCGCTTGATCGCTGCACGCGCAGAGGAAAATTAAATTTGATTTATATCGGAAAGTCCGGTGGCTGATAAATCAGTGGTAATTGTTTGCAGGAGATCGACCGATGAACTTTGACCGGAAATATGGGGTCACGCAAAATAATGATAATAATAATAATAATAAAACTAGTATTTCGCGGTGGCGAATTTGGCTCCAGGACCGTTGAATGACCAAGTTCAGTTTTAACCAAATAAAATTGACAAAAGATGGACGAAATACTGAAAAAAAAAAAAAAAAGATGCTAGATGTAAAATGAGAGAGAGAAAAATAGTCGGACGAAAAAATGGGCATTCGCTGCTTTCGCCTGCGGCGAATTCGTCGTCGTCATTGTCGTCGTCGTCGTCGTCGCCAGGACGTAAGATAAGGCCGCATGTGTATTCTGAATTACGCAGTGCAATGCAGAAGTAAGGAAAACCAGGAGTCCTTAACACTCGTCGCCTGGAGAAGCGGAATATTTGCGATACAGCGGAATATTTGCGCGACACACAGTGTACACGGAAACCGCCCCTGTCGGACAGTTTGGGTATCACTATACGGCTCCACACGAGAGCCCCGCAACGACTGTAGTATGCCGCGGAGCAGAGGACCGCCGCGCGGCACGTCAAGAGAACGTTTTCTTTGCGCGGACTTGAAAAATAGCGGTCATAACTCACGAGATAACAGCATATCCGTCTCCCGAATACATTATTTAACCCCCGAGGCGCGGTCGCGAACGTGGAGGGGAGGGGAGGGGTGCCGCATGGAGAGCACGACACACCGCTCCACCACAATCGCGCGCAGCCAAACGTGCGTGTGATGTGTCTGGTAAAAAAAAAAAAAAAAAAATGCGTCGAGACTCTTTTAAAACCAGACAAGGGAAACAAAAATGTCAGGGATATGGGCATTTATTTATTCATTGGAAACACTATACTTTTTTCCGATAAAAATTTGTTTAATTTAATAAGTTTTATTTTTTTTTATTTACAAATTTTATATTTAAACTAGTTGAAAGATCGTACAAATTTTATTTTCCAACGAATTGAAAAGAGACTTAAAAACTGAACATTTTTGCACATTTTATTCACATTGCATTCGTGTACTGCATTTTTTTTTTTTTTTTTTACATTGACAGAGTGAAATGTACGCACTAAGTTGCCGCATCGTATAACGATACAGAACGACAGATATGTATGAAAAAAACATGAGGGCTGTTTCGCGGCAAACGACTGTATCGGCGTGTTACACCCGTTCGCCCGGTACCCTATTTTTTATGGCTAATGGCTCGTGGGCTATATCGCGTGGGAGGATAAATTTGGTAACACCCGTCCGCCGGCGACGTGTGCGCCCATTTCGGGAAATAGGCCGTGCGAGAGGCTCTGCTCTCGGAGTGGTTGGTACGAGTGTCGTGGGGCCACCTAGGCCTATCCATCCGGCATCCCCTCTGGACGCGGGATGCCCCGGGCCCATTGCACAGCCGTCGCGCGCTCGCTTCTTTCTCTCGTTCCATTTCTCTTTTACTTCGAGAAGATGGCGAAAGCAGCGAGCGGGTTATTTACCTTTTATCCGAAATCGATGCCGATGAGGACCGTGGCCTCCAACGTCGCGAAAGGGGCACGAAAATATATATTTCGAGAGCCTTATCGACGACGAAATTGACATCGGCGAGGGTCATTAAAATTTCAGGCTGTATCAATTTGGTTTCGATGGTATTTAATTCATTATGCGGTATTGATTTTTGCGGTGGATGGTGGAAGATGAAAATAATGTTGGTCGACGCGGTTCGGCTGTGATTTAATTTTTAATGGGTGGACCCAAAAACAATTTTAATTAATTGGAATTATTTTCTGCATCTTATCTTGTTTTTTTTTTATCAAAGGCGAAAAATTCGGGCAACCGAAGTTTCGTCGGTAAAACGAATGAGGCTTTCTGTGCGTTCGGTGAGTACGAAATTTTCAACACGCTTCCTGTGTGTCCACAGCAGCAGCGCTCAGGACGAAACATAGTCAGCGCTGCGCAGTGAGTAACAAGCGGCGACCGCGAAGCGCGGAGCATGTGGCTGACGAAAGACGTCAGCCGGGAACTTCATCGGAGGTTCGTTCGCGTCATTTGCAAAAAGCGCGCGGCGTCCCGGCGAGCGTATGTATAATTGAGCGGCGACGAGAGTCGTCGTCTCGTACTGAGGGAAGGGAATTCATAAGCTGTGGCAAAAGATATAGCCACTATACATATATATATATCCACACACAGATATTTGCTGCATCTTTGTGGTAATCGATAATAAATCCGTAAAAATCTTTTTTTTATTATTTTTTTATTTTTTTTTTAATCAGAAGCGTAGCGAAGGTTTGCGATTCTCATATTTCGATTCACTTATCCTCTATTAAAAAGATTCGTGAGCAACCATTGTTGTCGATTTATTCGGTCTCTGATGTAAATTTTTTAGGAACAAGTTTATGTCTGTATTGTTTAGGGCTCATCTTCGGTGCAGCGATTGCGGAGCTTGATTTTGCTGAACGGATTCAGAGCTGTGAGGCAAAAACCCATAGAGACTGGGAACCCTGTAGCAAAATGTCTATATACAGATGCTGAAGGGCGCTGGGAGTTAGAATGAAGGAGTGGCAGAGAGTTTCGCATACGCGGCTAATGGCTTGGCACCTACGACGCGCGCGCGACGGTGCATAAAATTATATATTTCTCATCGTGTGTGTACGCACTTCGCTCTCTCTGCGTATGTGCTGTACCCATCCGTCGGAGATTGCGCCCCCTCGCCTATAATGTGTGTACACATTATAGGCTTCTCGACTCGAACCCTTTTTGCAGTCGGACAACGACTGGAATCGCCAAAGTGGCACTCGGAGGATCGATACACAGCCACCAGTGCATTGACCCGAACGTTTTTTTTCCAGGCTAACAAATATATTTGTGATATATTGCCGATTTTTTGGCGAAATTTTTTTTTTTCGATTTAACGAAGTTTTAAAACCCTATCCGATTGGAAATTTTCCGCTGATTCCGAATATAACCGGTTTTTGCCCGAGAAATAAAAATTTCGAGGAGAAAAACGCGAAAAATGTTCTTCACTTTTTGTCGAATTTTAACGCTTCACTAGAATCGATGTAATTTTTATTTGGATGCATGGAATCTAGATTTTCTTTTTCCATTCGAAAGATTACTCTTCAAGGAAGAGAATGTCGCCAGGCGGAACGCGATATCTCGATTCTTAAATTTTTTGCAGATTTTTAAAGTTGACCCTCATGAATCGAAATTTTTTGCAAGGGGTACCCCTTGCCGGTTTTTTGAGCGAAAAAAAAAATTTCGATTTAACGAAGTTTTAAAACCCTATCCGATGGGAAATTTTCCGCTGATTCCAAAAACGACAGGTGTTTGCCCGAAAAATCGAAAATTCGAGGAGAAAAACCCAAAAAACCATTTTTTTTTCCGACAAACTGCCAACTTTTTAATACAGGAATCAAAGAAACTTTTTCCCCACGTCTACCGACTGCAATTTCCGTTTATCCCACCTTACGTCACCCTTTCTTTTTTTTTTTCATCGCCTCGCCATGTCTGCCGAAGAAACAGATGTTGATGGATCGGCGGAGGTCATCGCACGCGCACGCGCGCGCGGGGATCGAGAATTAACGCGTGAACGGCTGCTCCGCGCGATACCGGAGGGCCGAATGGCAGAGGGTTGCAACTGTTACGTACGCAATATGCAAATCAGGCAGTGTGTAATGCGCATGGAAGGGGGTGGGGGAAGGCAGAAGGGAGCGTTGTCGGGAAAAGGGTTCGCGGAGCCGCTAAAAGCGAACGTCTGAAGTGCGGCTCTGTGTTCTAGAACTGTTGAGCGGCGCGCGCGCGCGCCGAAAGATCGCGTGCCGAGCGCGCGGGGCACGAGCGAGAAATTATCCCGTGACTCGTGACGTTAACGCGCGTCTGTGTATAGCACCGACGCCGATGTCTCGACCGAAGCCGCGCCGACGAGTACTCGAATCCCGAGGCTGCCAAGTCGGCCGCACCGAGCTTTACAGGTGCAGTTTGTCTGCACAACGCCCGCCTTAACCCCTTCGTTAAAACTGCGATAGACGGAAGGATAGAAGGCACCGGAATAGTAGGGACAGCGACGAGGGGCGGCTGCCGAGGCGGGGCTTTCTCTCCCTCGCGCAAACGTTAATTCCGCCGGTATAATTTCGTCGAACAAGTTTTTGAAGACCTGCTCGGCAGCCAACGGTAATTGAGTCGAAATATTTGAGGCGGGATTGAGAGAGCGCAACCGTCTGTCGCAATATTTTACACTGTCGAGTTAAATTTATATTTTTTGTACGTTTTTTTAGAAATGTTTTATATTTTTTTTTATTGATGGTTTATTATAACGAAAACTGTCGGAATTCAATGACACAACTGACGAATGAATGAAATATTTTGTTTTTAATTTTTTTTTAAGTTTCTCGCGGCTCTGATCTTGTAAATACCCATTCTCACACGTCTCCTGAGAATCTCGCTGACAATGAGAGCGAAAAAAAAATTAGCTACAAGTATATATATATATCCAGGGCCGCGAATGTACGAAGGAGTGACAAGTGATCGCGAAGTGGAGGCCGCGTAAACGTCGCGACGGTTTCTCTGTCGAGGAGACGAAGCTCACTGAACCGCGGGACTAATGACCGACGATTACCCACGTTTTTTTTTATCCTTTTTCAGTCCGCGCGCGTCTTTCCTCCGTCCGGAGAAAGAGCCGCGCGACGATGATGAGGGAGAGGAGAACGCGCTCGCGACGACCTTGTCCGTATGTCCGCGAGGGGCAAACCACGCGGATAATAGCGACCGTCGGTGGTGGTGGTGGCTGAGCCTTTAGGTTTTTTGCAAATTTTTACGGAGAAACAGCGATGACGCGAGGCGACCGGTGCCTCGGTTCCACGGGAAAGGAAGTCGCGCGGCCTGGGGGCAAAAAGATAAGAGCCGGGAGGGATAAGAAGAAGTGTAAGACCAAAAAAGGTTGATCCAATACCACATAAGAGTCTTAGCCTATCTCTCTCTCCGTCCCTCTGGTTTAGCCGCTCGAGCCCCCTTCGAGATCCGAGGAGCTTTTTCTTTTCTTCGCGAAACACGAAATTCCCTGGGTAGCAAAGAATGGTCATATGCTGCCGGTGCCATCGCTACTGCGCAGCCGCGCGAGCGATGAGATGATAGCGAAAAACCGCTTCCTGCGCATTTTATGGATTACTGAGAAATTTTCAATTTTTTTTTATTTTTTTTTTTTTTTATACGAGTCTCATCTCGGATGAAGTACATTCTTCGTTCTGCGGTAAAAAAAAAATGTATCGAGAGAATAATAGCACGGAAAATAATAAAAAAATAAAAAAAATAAAAAAAACGTGTTGCAGTTTTGCAGGACGAAAGTGGACTCTTTTCGTACCAGTGTCGAAAAATTCGTTTACTGCGTAAACCAACTTTTCCTTTTTTCCAAATTATTTTTCTTCGCGCTGTGCGAATTCTCAAAGCAGGCTGCGAAATTCTCAACCGGAAGTGCGTGTACGAAAAACGCGAATAAATCGCTACACATGATCCGGCTATTTTCCTTCGACGCTGCCGTTTTCATCGCCTATCCGCGACACGACGAAGTATATCTTCCCTCCTGTCCGCGCCTTTGGCTTGGCAATTCCCTTCCGCGTTTATACGCCGTATACAGCCGCTGCCGCCGTCGATTGCCGGTGTGCTGTCCGACACGAGCGGTCGCGCCCGCGGCTGCGCGTGAGAGAGAATAACGCGTCGTCCGTTACCCGCAGGAATTTCCGCTGTTCGTGTCCGGCTGGGCGTGAAAGAGACTCATTTTCCGCGCGCGGCGCGTGGAAACACTCGCAAAGTGCGGGTGGCTCATGGGAAGAGAGCGAGAGAGCGAGAGACAGAGACAGAGAAGGGGGGAGGGGGGAGGTGAGATGACGCGGGAAAGTGGTGGAGGTGATCGTGCGAGGTAGTCGACGACGATGATGATGGTCAGGGCATCAACCGGTACAGTATGTAACATCGTCTCCGGCTGGGTCGCTATACAGGGTGTCCCTCTTATCTCTGCCACCCAAAATAATTATCGACGTCACAAAAAATGTTCCAGACAAAAAATTGTACGGTGCAAAGTAGACCCATCAAGCGCCGACGAATTTTTTTTATTTCAGAGGCGCTGACTGTGAAGGTCATTCCCACTTTTTAAATGGAATAGTACATTTCTTTCAATCTTATAGAGCACTTCAATACCTCATAAAAACCTATATAGCTCATAAAAAAAAATTTTATCAGCCGCATAAAAAACATTCCCGGGTCAAAGTCGTTCAAGGTCATTCACAATCCGTATATCTCGATAATTATTTTGAGCGGCGCAGAGAAGAGGGACACCCTGTATAAAATAGTATGGGTATATAGTGGTATATACACACGTTGTATATAAGCTCCTATCTCAGTCCGAGGGCGTAGAATACACTCAGCGAACCAGGGTGAAAATGATCCTAGCCAGGTTCGCCAGGCCACCAACATATTCCGCACTCCTCTCCCTTCCCCTCCTCCCGTCTTATGATATCCCCTCCCCCCTTCCCCTCGGCTCTCGCACTTTTGCACACCCAGTCCATTGTATTACGTCGGCGAGTGTAGACGGCCTTATCCTCGGTTAACTCTGGCGTGGAAACTATCAGACGGGTGAGACGCAGGGAATGAGAAAAGGGCCAAGGGTGGCACAAGCGGGTTAAATGCGACCCGTTGGATCCTTCGCGAACACTGACGGATATCCTGAGGTATTTCCAGAATCGATTTCTGCCCCCTTCCCTTCTCCCCCTCCTCTCCCCCTTCACCTCTTCTCTCACCACAGTCGAGCATTACCAACGTATGTCAGAAATTGCAAGACGAAGACGTCACTGTGAGGACGAGTCACCTGAATCTCGTCCACGAAATGGAAAATGTCAAAATGCGGCAGTGGAGAATAATTAATAACGAATGGTAAATACAATATGCTTCATTTAATATTTTACTCTATTAATCGTAATTTCGGTCTGTGTCACAAAATTGTGACACAGGCAACAGGGAACATTTGGGTTGCCAAATGGCAACCCTCGAAATTTAACTGCAGTTGGAACGCGGATCGAGGATATCAACGAGATGGAACTTCTGTCGCGTTTGTCAGGTTGCAATGAAAGACGTCACTATAATAGTGGTCGGGGATAAAATGGAATGTTGTGTTTTATTTATTATTCTGCGTCCATATTGATTTTAATAGTCATCAATATTCTAAATTCGGTGGACGTTGACCGAAATTCGTATCCGGTTGTCAGTGAAATATCGTCGAAAATTTCAATGAATCGAGATTTAAAAAAATCTATCACGAATTGCTTCGATCAATTAAATATTTTTTTCGATCAAACGAATATTATTTTCGCCGCATTTTGTTGGATCTAACGAATTTTTTTCTCAATGCGAATGTTTGTCTGCAATACTCTTCGCATGTGCAACTTTTCCCCGCAGCTTTTTCATTTTCCAGCGTTCCCAGCCACTTAAACACATCCTGATACACATCTGGCAGACCCCTAATCGTTCACTCATCTTTCATTCGCGATGATATTTTTCATCCGCCGCAGACGAAGAGAGTACAGAGCACGGCGGTTGCACATTGCTTTTGAAGGCGATACCACACACAATATACAATATATATGTTATATACACATATAGAGGACACAGACGACTGGTAACTGTATCGCGAAGTGTACGAAACTCTCTGTAGAAGTCAGAGAGTGCGAACCACGTTATATATATACACGTATCAACGTATATAGTCAAGTCTGCAGTTCATTCCGCAGCCACAAACTAATCTCGAGAGCTCCTCTCGCGAGTGCGAGTGAATCGGATATACGGGAAATATATATCCGTGTGTGCACATATATATATATATATATTGAACAGTGTGGCCCAAAGCGAGAGGAAAGGGAGTGGAAACCCTGAGAGGTTTGGATAACGTATCGATATTGGAGGGAAAAAGATTAATACCGCGAGAACCGAGTGAGAAAGGTAGTGGAAAAGGGACGCAAGAGGCAAGAGTCTCGGCATCTATGCTACTCCGCTGACTCGGTTGCTGCATTCCGTCTCACTTCTCAGTGGCTCCTGTTCGGTTGCCGCACGTTTCCCACCGCGAGAGTTCGCCACTCTCGCCGCGGAAACCGGACTATTTTCGATTCCGGAAATACAGGCACGTACATAGAATGGAGATATACGTATGTCCGCGGTGTATACATGTATACAAGGTGCATGAGGGATAAGGTAGAAGGTAAGGCAACCCACTAAGACCGCACAGTGATTTTATATACGTCACTGTCCAACTCCATCGCATTCGCCAGTCGACTAAAACGAATTTTCGGTATTGTTTTCTGTGGAATTCGAGAGTTTCAGATTTACTCGGGTTAATATCTTGACAGGGTTTGGGGGGGGGGGGGGGGGGGGTGGGGGCGGTGAGGAGGGAGGGGAGTGAGATTTAATGCCAGTCGAAAATTCGAAGTATTTTTAGCGCAAAGTGGGTGAGTGATTTTATATCTTATTATCAAGAATTACAGCAACGAGTGAACGATCCGACGGAATCATCTCCGTTGTGTGGGTTTTGTATATTCGACAACGTGTTTTACATAACGTCAGCAGCAGCCACGTTTATAAAATACTGTCACGAATGTTTATAGGTACTACGATGTATATATGTAAAGGAGAGCTCGACTGGCTTTGCGTATTGGTATCTGTGGCACATGTGTGAGGCACACATTTGTCGTTGGGCCGCTGCTGGTGGAGAGGGACACTCTCCCCGTCTGCGTGCGGAGGGCGAAACGTCAGCGGGCATGATGCTTTATAGTGTGTACGAGCATTGTACCTGCGTGTATACTTTTGATTAATTTTTCACATCCCTTTTGGCGAGACGCGATATTAATACCGGGGAAAGCGGTGTGCTTCGCGGCACTGTCCGACCAAGCTGTCCGACAACAACAGCAGCGGCAGCCACGGCAACAGCGGTGGATGTGCAACGTGCAAACAACAACTCGCAGTCAGAGTCAATGTTTAATCGTCCGGTGAAGTTTGCTAATATTTTTACATTTATTTACTTGTTTATATATTTAATTATTCATTTATTTCGAAATTCCGATATTTGCCGAAAATAAAGTCACATTATAATGTGTCGCAATTTATATTTTTTCCGATCGTATTCGATACTCCTATTTTTTTTTTTTTTTTTTTTTTTTTTTCCGCAATAGTTTCAGCATAAATCTGAAAGTCTCTACGTTATTCACGTTATTACATGTAGCGTTATTTTGCAGATTTACCGAAAACGCGGTGCGAACGAATTAACGAGACACACTCGGACCCCTAGATTTTTTTTCAGCTACGCCGGTTGTTCCGGAACAGGAGGTGGGGGTGGAGCAGAGGTGGCCCTGTGTGTTCCCGGTTCTCGTGCGGCTGCCAATTTTTATCGCCAATGGGAAAACGCACGAGACTCGCGAGTATTTACACAAAAATTCGAGCTGAACTGGACTGGGCCGCCGCTCTGTACGACTATAAAGTACGTAACGAACGACGACAATAATCCTGTTGGCAGGGTCCCGCGGCTGCTGTGAGTCCCGGTAGAGCGCGTTACCCCCCCCCCCCCCCCCCTCTCCCCGAAATCTACCACCCCTTGACCCACGCTGCAACCACCCCCGCTGAAGTTTCCGCTTCCCACAGGAACTCGTCGAGCCTCGCTCGTGAGCTAAAATTCCCGAACTCCGGGTTCTCCCGATTCGCCGAGTGCCGCATTCGCTTGACGAACGAATTTGGCACAGGTCTCGTGAGCGTGTGTGTTTTTGTGTGCAGCTGCCGCGGACGTAAGCGTGATTTATCCCGTTTTGCGTACCAATTTCGAGTGCCGCGCGACGGCTCAGTCGCCCCCAATTTTAGATGGTGGAGGCGAACGTTAGAGCGAACCAAGAGCGCGGAGTTGAGTGACCGCCTACTTACTCTAGTTTTGTGTCTTTGTGCAACGCGTGACTTTCGCGGTGCGCGTTGGAAGCCGGCAGCAGTTTGATGTTTGATATCGCGAAATTTGGCAGTTTAGCAGAAAAAAAATTTCGTTTTTCGCGTTTTTCTTCGAGAATTTTCGATTTTTCGGGCGAACACCTGTCGTTTTTGGAATCAGCGGGAAATTTTACATCGGATAGGGTTTTTAAAGTTGGCGAAATCGAACATTTTTTTTTCGACCAATTTTGGGAAAAATGGCAAGGGGTACCCCTTCTAAAATTTTGCGATTTTTGAGGGTCAAGTTTAAAAATCTGCAAAAAATCGAAAAATCGAGATATCGCGTTCTGCCTAGCGGCGTTCTCTTCGTTGAAGAGTTTTCTTTCGAATGCAGAAAGAAAATCCCGATTATATTGATCCGAAGAAAAATTACACCGATTTTAGTAATGTGCCAAAATTGGGAAAAAGTGAAAAATCGTTTTTCGCATTTTTCTCCTCGAAATTTTTATTTTTCGGGCAAATACCGGTCATATTTGAAATCAGCGGAAAATTTCCCATCGGATAGGGTTTTAAAACTTCGTTAAATCCAAAATTTTTTTTTCGCCGAAAATCGCAAGGTCCCATCGCTGGCTAACCTCCGACCGCGCGGGTAAGCGCGCCTCACCTTTCCTACTTATATTTAAATATCTCGTTAACAAATTAAAATAAAGTCTATACTCAAATCTCCAATGCAATAAAAAACTCCTGGCGCCGCCAGAGCTTCTCAAGGTATAAATTCCACCTCCCAGAAATTCCCGCGGTTTATTGATCTACCGTATAAACCAGGACTGTGTAAATAAATACACGTTGTGTTCTCTAGTTTACGCGTTACGAGCGGTGAGAAACTAGGCATCAGCGGGCGTAAAGCTGTCGAAAGGCTATAAAGAGAAGCTAGATACTCGGGCGATAGGGACTCGGCGCAGCTAGGAAGGGGAGGAGGGAGGGGAAGGGGGGGGGGGAGCGGGGAGAGGATAGCCACGAAGAGAGAGACGAAGGGAGAGAGCCTCGGGTGTAATGAATGATGCGACAGATAATGGCTGATCGTATCTCCGCGCATTCCCGCTGCTACCTGCGCCGGTCTCTATCTACTTTGCGCTGTGGTTTCTCACCGCAGCCGCCGCTGCCTTCGTCGTCGTCGCCGCCGCGAGTGCGTGAAGCTGCTCGCGTGCCACGAGCAGAGTCAGAGCTGACGGCGACAACCGCGCGCAGCCCACTCTGTGAAATTGTTGTTTTATGCACTCGTTGCTCGCGCTTCGTGTGTACTATGCGAATCGGCGGAGACTTGATTGACTGGAAAGTCGATTGACTCGTAAAGTAAATCACCACCCGGTGTTATATTGTCGATCGACTCAATTCACTCGCGTCATAAACACGTGAAGGAAAATTTCATGCATTGATACATTTTTTTTTTTTTTTTTTTTTTTCCAATCGCAGATATCGACAAGCAATTCGCGCGCGCGATTTCCGAGAGGTCGAGGGGGAAAAAAAATTCAATCGACCCAGGTTGATTCACGATGCGTCGCGCGATACAATCGCGACGGCGACGTTGTGAGACGAAGTCGCAACGACGAAGTCGGCTGGCGAAGTCGGAGGCGTCAACGCCGAACAGCTTTTTTTACACCGGCTGATCTCTGTCTGATTACTGCCCGCGGGGGCACGAAAGAAGCGGAATTTTATGGCGCGGCCCAAGACGCAAAGTCGTGCGCGAAGACTCGTGGAGCGTATATAGATGCGATGCTATCCGCACGCACGCTCATAACTTTATCTTCGATCCGCGCGCACGACGCTCTCCGCGTTAGTATTCCGACTTGGACGGTTTTTTCCCGTATTTTTTTCGAGTTACTGTTTTTATTATTCACGAAGGCGGCTCGGGCCTTTTACGGCGGGACTCGTTTCCGGTAAAAAAAGGTATTCCTTGACGCTTTTTTCAACAGCTAATCATTTTTAAATTGCTCTTGAAAAAAAAAAAAAAAAAAAAAAAGTGCATCCTACGTAAATGCAGTAGTGTCTGATGGGTTACACTGGAATATAAAAAAATAGAACCCCCCCTCCCCCCTCGATCATGACATATTAATCAAACCCCCTCGACAACGAATCGCGCTCGAATACTTCTCTCGAAGGTACTTTTCACCTTTTGATATGAACACACCAATTGAGCGAGTGAAAGAAAATCGGAAGGGTAGGTATAACCGATACAGAAGGGAGGTTAAGGGGTAGAGGATTGATATTCGTAACGTACGGTATGGGGTATGCGAGTGCCGAGATGTTGCCGGGTATGAATCCAACCTGCTATGTGGGTTACGTCGCACACTTGCGGAGTAGGGACGGAGCGTGGAAATGCGAATGCAAATGCCAGGACGTGCGTGCATGCATATGGTATGCGTGCATATATGCATGTGTGTGTACATGCGTATGTGCATGTGTGTGCACATGCGTGGCCGAAGGAGGACAGACGAGGCTAAAGATCCTGTCTTCCTCTCCCCTCTATCATCTCGGCTCTTCCCCTCTCTGCGCCACTGTACGAACGCTTACGAAACTCTCTACCCCCGAGCGACTTTCGATGCGCCCGCCGTGGCTGGTAGCTTCTGACAGACGGCTACTTCCCGCGATATATCGAGAGATACGGTCTGAGCAGGCAGCAGTGGCTCTATCTCACCGCGTTACCTACTGGCTGAGCGTCTACTGTATCTACTGCGTTGGCGTTCAACCGAATGCTCTGTATGTGTCTAAAAATATATATGGACATAGGAATATATATATAGTCTGATGTATACATAGCTGAGCACTGCAAGCAGCTGCGAACACGGACAATCCACAGGCAGATGGAATTACGAGAGTGGCCACGGCTGAAACGCGTTACCGTCCAATGGTCAGTTGCCTGGCTTGTCAGACGCGCGTCAGTGGTAACGGCCGCGCGGCGGTCAGACACGATTTCGCTGCGCTCTCTCTCACTCTTTTTTTTCGACCGCTGTCGGCTTTTGGGAAAAAAGTTTCGGTTTACAACACTGGAAAAGCCAAAGCGATGGTTCTGACGAAAAAAAAAAAAAGATTGACTGGTTTCCATCGTCTGTTCGGAGTCGAAAATGGAGACGAGGCAGAGAGAAGAATAAGGAAAGAGGATGAAACGTAAGGCGTTAAGTACAATAAAATTAAGGATATTCTTGCCAGACATGAAACTGAAAATTGAACATTTTTTGGTAAGAATATCCTCAGTACGAAAATTTTATAGAAGTAGCCTTGGGGTATAATGAGAGCCAGGGCAAAACGAGAAACTTATAGCCGCACCGACCGAGCGAAATACGAAGCAATGAACTACGCTGCGGGTTCACGCTGAAAAATGGTCGGATCGTGACGCGTTGGGCACTTTGGGAGGGAAGAGCAACGCCGCAGATCCTGCGAAGTGAAGTGCGCAGTGTAGATTGCTCTGCGTTAAATCTAACACAGCGAGGTTCATTGGGTGAGCCGAGGAGTGAGATTTTTGGCGATCAATCATTTCAGACCTTCTCGGATGACTTATTTTCGCGTCTTCTCGAGAATCTTGATTTTCGTTACTGGTTATTTGTATTATTTATACAACTCATTATACAGTTCATTCAGACTATGATTTTTCATTTCACCAAAAGAAGGATTTAATATTGACTTCAAAGCGTTGAAAAAATAGTCCCAGTTAGGGAGCTAATCGGTTTTGCAGTCGAAAAGGCGTTCATTCGAATTCATAGTTACCTAGCATATTCTTTTTCTCGTGGGCGGCTTTGCTCGCTTTATATAGGTACTGAAAGATACCAACTCGTCGGTTTTTTCCCTCGTGAAAGAAGAGATACACACGTGGCTCTGTACAACGAAAGCTGTACCGAGAAAATGCTTGCGAAGGGAAATAAAAATCATGACGCATCGTTTAAGCTACTTGGTTACCTCCCTTCCCCCTTCCCCCTTCCTTCTCCTTCTCTTCCGCCCACGAAAAAAAATAGAGCAAAAGACCGATAACTATTTTCTCGCTTCTTCTATTTCCTCCTCAGTCATTGAAAGACCTCTGCATCTCCTAGTCGCTCGTTTCTCGTCGAGAGAAACGCCTTTCGTACCTCACATGTCGACTGAGCTCTATACACCAGCCTCGTCCCTTTTGTGCCCTTTGCCCCGGCGTGCCACTCCACTTTATTTCAGCGTAACTCGCAGACTTCCGCCTCTACTGCTTCCTCGACTTCCCCTCCGACCTCTCCGCGACCAATCAGCTCTCGCGATCCTTGAATCGGCTGTTCGCCTCTGCTGCCGGCAGCTCAGAAATTTGTCCTCCAGACGTCGAGACTCCTATGCAAGTGTCGTAAGTGTCGTCAGTATAGGAAAAGATTCATACGACCAAAGGATGCGGAATAGTTGCATCTGGAATTCAGCGACTTCGTAGACAGAGATTGGAAAAAAAGTTCACTGTATCATTTGACTATCAGCAACCTGATTCCCTTTGAATAGTTGGCTATGAATCCCCATCCCCAATAATATTCCAATTCTTTGTTTCCTGTTCTCACTTTCCAGACTTCTCAATGACCCGTTTACTATTTTTTTCTCTCTCTTCTTTCCAGATTCGCGAGCAGCCTGTCCGTTGGGAAGATAGTTCGGCGAGTGAGAAAAGTGCAAAGTCCTTTACAGAGGGGATAAGTCGATCTCTCCGCGAATCGCGTTCGCGACGATAACTGACGCCCGTCTTTTCACACGCGGGGACAACCAAGAAGGGAGGGGAGGGGAAGGAGAGAGAGAGGGAAAGATTGTGCTTCGTGAGGAGCCAAACAGGATAAAAGAAAGGAGAGCTCTGGCTCCGAGGTCGGTTGAACCGTCGTAGGGATAGGAAAGTGGGGTTTGGGGGGAGTAGGGTTCGGTTCGGGAAAGTGGTACCTAACCCAACGTGACAGTCGGATGCTCCGCTCGACTGCGGAATTGTTTTATCCTTCGCCGTATTCCCAGCTCTTCCTTTCCCATTCTTGGTCCACGTCTCTCGCTTTCTCCTTTCCTCGTGTGCACCTTTTGCTCCTTCTGCTCCTTCTGCTCCTCTTCCTCCACCTCCTCTTCCTTCCACCACCTTCGCCTCCTCGTCCGTCTCTCGAATCTCACTCAACTTGCGTCCTCCTCTCGCTGCCTGCTTTTCCAGAAGCTCGGGCGATTTCGTTTCCGACGCTCGTTTTTCCCGTCTACCACGCCCGGTGTTCCTGGTCTCCGCGTTGCTGGTGCCTTGTCTCTCTGGTGAAGGGTGCGGAGGGTGCGGAGGGTGCGGAGAGAGCGCTGAGGAAGAATAAGATGGAAAGTGGGAGGGGTGGGTCTGGCGGAAGGGACGAAGAAAGACGGAAGAAGGGTGGAGAAGACGTAGGACGTGCGCGACTCCTTTCCTATAGGTCAGTTCTATATATGTAGGGAACCGCAGACTCGTTGTCGAGGCGTACCTTACGTATCTTATCTCTTGAGTCGCGTCGATCGCCCGCTCGAATCCTTTCAAACCCACCCTTCTTTCCCTTCCTCCCTTCTTCACCACTCTTCTCCCCCCAAACCTCCGGGCCAACCGCACATTTGCCTTCGTCCGGGTACTCGAAGGAACCGGCTTACCTCAATTTGTTTATGCCGGAGTTGCGGGGAAAGAAAGGCAGGCAACGTACGTATACGTTGCGCGGCATCGATATCGCCGGGAAATCGTGAAAAGCGATGTGGAAAATATTTTCCCCCCCGGTAAATGTATGCGAGGGCACTGAAGCGTTTTGAGGGTTTATTCGCTTGGGAAAAATTGTCGTGGTTACTGAGGCAAATAAATGACAAATATTTGGAGCTGTATATATGCGACTACGTTGAGAGTTAAATTAATCTTTTTCAGCGAATAAAATTATTAAATGATAAACTTTAGAATTGGTAAATATGGATGAAGAGATTTTTGTTTAAGTTTTAAAAAAGGATGAATGGCCTCAAGAAGAGATAAATGAGAAGCAAGGAATGCGAGCGAAACGTTGTTACTATAGTAGTTATAAATTGTGGAAGGAAATTATCGCTGTTGGCAGATTAGCCGCGCACGTCAAGGAGACAGGAAGATCGAGAAAGCCCTGCGCCATTGTATCAATGATCTCGGCACAAATAGAGGGCCTACCACTCGGTTGGAAGCCTCGACAGTATCGTATCGAGATATCTTGCACCAGTTCCATGGCTCCTTATCCTTATATAACACACATCTACATGTACGACACCCTGTTGGTTGGGTGTAGCTCGGTCGGTCCCCTCCCTCGAGAAAGATCCTCTCGAGACCAATCGAGCCTGTACGAATATCGCCGTGAATCATCTCCGATCTCTCGCCACCACAGCTCGAAAGATCTATCTCTTCTTCTTCGCATTCGCTTCAGGTAGCATAAAATGTATCTATTCACTGCACACAGTTTTTTTATTTTATTTTTTTTTCGTTTAGTATATTTTTTAATTACCCTGATTATCGAAAAAAATCTGAAAACTTGTGAGGGTCATTTTCTTGCCACGTTTCAAAACGTACTCGAAATAAAAAAAATTATTAAAGGTGGAATTGATATAGAATGCCTAATATAAAAAATGCATCGTTATGTTTACAGCAAGGAATCAACAATAAATAACAATTATGAATGCAAACGTCTGAAGTTTGACCAAGGAAAACCTCATTTTCTTTGGTCAAACTCGTTTCAACAACGAAACAGGACAAAACAGAAGGAAAAGACGAAGGAAACGGATCCAGTGTTTCCTAACAGTGGCCAAGAAGTTCCGGGTGAACAAAACTTACGGGTCTCTTTCTCTGCGCAGCGATGTCGTCCAGTCGACGCTGTACCAGTTCGAGTTCACAGTACGAAGCGAGGTGAGGCAAAAGAGACCTGAACCGGAGGACAGCTGAGACAACTGCCAGGCGCTTTATCTATCCGTTGTACGTAGACCGAGTATATATGTCTCTTCGGTGTATAGGATAATATAGCGATGTTTATTGCATGGATCCCACGCGTTACGGACCAGCTCGACTCGCGCTCGAGACATGCTTTACGATTTGTCATACAGGCTCCTCTGTCTCTCTCTCTCTTTCTGATTCTATTTATCTACCTCTCTCGCTCTCTTTGCTGCCCCTCGCGAGTACCGAGTGCGACATTAGCGTGGCATCGGTAATGCACTCTTGACGAGAGCACCACAGCTATACGACCCTCATCTCTGCAGAACTTTTTTTTTTACAAGCCTTGCGACGTATTGCGAACCATTGTAGGAGTGTTCGTCTCGCGCAGCCGGAAAATTTGCTGCACGATTTTCTCCCTGTGATCTTTGATATGTGTGTGTGTGTATTTTTTTTTTTGTATTTTGTCTTCAGCACCCTTCAGGCTGTATAGTTGGGCATACGAGACTGCTGCATGATTTGCAGATGTTAGAAATGTCTTTTGTATCGCACTTTGCAGGAATAGTCAATGGGATAATTTTTTTTTTCGAGTGAGAGATACCATTGTACAAGTTTCTTGTCTCCAGTATTATCGTAATGGCGTCCTATCCTACTCTTTGGAAACGCTTTTTCACCGTTGTTCGCCCTTTCCTTTAACGCGCGCAAAGGCGTCACAAAAAAAAACCTTATCTGCACTGTATCACACGCACCTGGGTAAAGCGTTGGCTTCGTGCTTCTCACTTTCCGCTTCGCTTTTTCTGGTACATTTTGCCGCAACAATATTTCCTCTTTCTAAAATGAGAATACGAGAATACATTTCCTGTTTCATGTCTGGAAGAAATAAAATTAAAAGAAGAACCAACAAAAAATAAAAATGCGGTTGTTTCCTCGGAAACCATTTTTATATCAGATACATTAATTATTCTTCTAAAATTTGTTCCAAAAACGAGGCTCAGGCTCAAAGATAATTAATTAAATTTCCTCCCTAAGTAATTTCGCTTGTGAATTTTTAATCCACAACGGAGCGAATCCCAAATATATCACCGTACCACGTGACAGGCGTAGTTTGATCGCGACACCAGTTTGAATGTCATTAGGTTGAAAATAAATAGGTCGAGCCGCAGTGTCGTGTGTAAACAGTGAAGCGCCACGTGGTTTCCACGCTCGCGCGCGGTCCTGGGTAATTTTACCCGGTAATGAGCCTGCAATCGGCCTAATGAAATCAGCGTCACCTCCTCGACCGCAAACGCGCGTAGTACTACGTTGCAGCGCCGGGAGCGGCGCGCGTGTCCGGTCAAACGTGTTGCACGATCAGAGTTGTACTTACAACCCAATGGTTGACGCCCAGTGCCCACCCTTTGTCACGTGGTCTGTGTCAGCGCGTGTATATCTCTTCGCGTATCGTTCTCGTGACCCGAGTCATTATAGCGAACCTCGGTTGGGTCTCGGCTACCTTCTGCCCCCGAAACATGATGAGGAGCTCGTGTTTATTTTATCCGCGCTCGTCAGCGCGAACTTATCGAAGGAAACGATCGAGTGGTCTTTGAGATGTACGACCGAAACTTGATGGAAACTGCTTCGTCATTGTCGGCTGGGATAAAAATGTAGAGCTTTATATCCTTATTCAATTTATCTCGAAAATATAATAGAGAGTGTCAAAAATTATATTGTCAAATCATAGTTAAGGCAATTCTATTTAATTTTTATTTATTGTGATTTATTACTGCAGTCGATGCTGTTACTTTATTTTACAATGGAAAGCCTTCAAACTGAACCGAATAGTAAAAACGTGAGTGCCTAAAAAAATGTGCGGAAAAATTCGTAGTGACCAATGAAAGACTTTACTGCTATTATAGAAAATGCTAAGTCTGAGAGAACCATAGAGTCGGGTTCGTCGAGTATAAAGAGAAGAGGAAAAGGAGAAGGAAGGGCACTGAGACAAAGACGAAGAGTAATAAGAAGAAAAGGTGGAAAACGTGTGGCTGCACAGCTAAGACGTGTGGGAGTGGCCATCGGCAACGGGAGTTACGGCTTTCTCGGCGGGCGTAATTCGTTACTCTTACCGTCTGCGCTGGTTTCTCCGCATTGGCCACCTCTGTGTCTATCTCTCTTTCTTTCTGTCTCTGCGCTTACTTCCACATTCGTCCGGTCTGTCGACCTTCTGGCCTGGACGGCTGGTCTCGACCTCCGAAGAAGTCGCAGCAGCAGCAGCAGCAGCAGCGGCCACTCGACTTGTCCCCACCGAGGAAACCGGATGTGACTGCCGCTGAAGTCGTTCACACTGGCCATTGTTGCTCCGCGCGCGGACCTTCGTGCGTCAAGATTTCGAGATTCGCCGCCGTCGCAGTCGCATAAGTCGCGACGGAGACGGCGGCCAAACTCGGCTGCCGAGAGACGACGAAGCTGCGTTTCGTTGTCTGGACACCCACGTGTAACGTCACTCCCGCGCAAAGTCTGGAAGAGTCTCTTTTGCTCGAGTCATTTCAAGCCAAGATTCGTCGATACACGACACACATTATTTATTGGCGATGGTATCGGCGACGGTTTAGAATTACTGGGATCAAGAAGGGCAAAAGCAAATAGGTTCAAGTAGGTTCAAAAACAATGAACCTGAGATTAACCGTAAAGCGTTAATTCGTAGGTACATTAATCAACATTTTGAGTAGTCGTGGAAAAAAAATCTTAGCCTCGAAATCGACGCAAAAATTGACTATAAGAAAAGTCTGAATCTGGTGGTGGAAACACTGAACCATCAAATGACCGTAGTAATGGTCTTAACAGCTATGGTGTCTGCTGTGATACTTTCTTTTTCAGACTTTACAGAGTGACGGATGTTCGACAACCGAGTGACGATAACATCGCGACAGTAAAAAGAACTTGCAAGCAGGAACCCTCATAACAAAGCTGCCCTTGTAAATTGTACCCTTAGCTCGCCCCAGGGTCGCGCAGCGAGTTTCGGTTTACGAGCACACGCGTTTCACGAGTCGGGCATTAGGGACGCCACTACCTCTACGCCGAGATTTCAACAGGCGATAAACGCTTTTGTGGCTGCAATGCGCGCGTCGACTCTTCGCTAATGCCGAACTAGGGCGGTAAGTACATTTTTTAGGCACTTACATTTTGAAAAAAAAAAAAAAAAAAAAAAAAAAAAAAAATGCATGGTGCGTACTGCACTATTTTTATTTGTAACAAATGAATGTACAAATTTATAATTGGTTTAATGGCACATGTGGGTTAATATGATTTATAAGAGACATACCGACCCTATATTGATCACAATTTCCGGCGAACTAAAAAATGTTTGATGTCCTGAAACCTTAAAAATTATCTTCTCCTGTTCTCTTTATTCTTCTTTCCCATAAAGCATTTTCTTTCGTTTCTTTCTCAGAAGCAGCACAGTAGGTTTCCGGTAATTGGCCGATGGAGAGAGGATCTAATCCCGCTTGATTCGTGGAATATACCACAGCAGGCGTGGAGTTTGAGTAAAGCTGTACCCCTCACCTTGCTCGCCGCTGGAAATGGAGAGGGCTGGGGCAATAAGGGTAGGGGGTTAAGAGAGAAGCAATTTAATCGGGTCGAAAGGCAAACGAAGTGCGGCTGAGCGGGTCGAATCATTCGCGAGCTCTCTCTCTCTCCTCGGTGTACATTCCGGCTGCTCGGGCAGTTATCACGTGGCCGCGTACGGATAACCAAGATAGCCTTCTCTCTCCCTCTTTGGGTGTACCCCTCTCTCTCGGATCTCTGCATTGCTCGGTCGCGAGCTATCGGAGGAATTGCGTCTCGCGTATCCCAGGTTATATTCAGCTGGAGCACTTTGCCTCCCGTACCTCTTGGCCTCCTCGCACTTTGTGAGATAGAATCGCTGCGAGCTGCAGGACTGTGCAATTGCAGCGCCAAAAGATTTTCGAGTAACAGGCGAGATGAGCGCGCGACGCGCTAGGATCGTCGAGTATGAGAACGTAGCGGATTTCCACTCTTTCTTTTTCCCTCTCTCTCGCTCTTTAACCTGGGAAGGGGGTTGCAGACAAGCAAGAGCCTCGTGCTGAGTCGTCGAAATTTGTCTGTCTGTTCTCCTCGGCACTTGGATGGAAAAGGTCCGGCGTCGTGTATACACAGCTCTCACTCCATGCTCGCTAGCCGAGGCCGCCCCCCAACGGCATCTGGGAATCTCGCGATGATCCGCGAAGCGCGATTGCTGACTCGACCGATAATACCGTCTGCTCTAACTTGGGTAACACGCAGGCTCATCTGCACTCAATGCTGTTCTCCACCGACTTGCGTATGTTACATTAATGCGCTTTGTTGGATTTTCCTGGAAGAGCTTCTGTTCCGCATGGCATTCCAGACGATAATTCCATGGGTTCTTGATGAATTTCTGGCTGAATCCATCGTCAGAACAGAGAGAGGGGTAGGGATGGAGAGGGAGCTACAGCTAATCGCCAAGCATCCGTCAATGTGAACTCATCTACCATGATGGTGATGTTGCAATTGGAAGATTGCAGCAACCCCTGTCTCCTGATGTTACGAAAAAAACTCGCCCCTTCCCTGATTGAATGAGAAGGGTAACAACCGCAATATTCTTGTTGCATGACTCCGAAACATTTCACCTCCTCCTCGATTACGTCCGATTTTTCTTGCGGGACTTGTTCTTTCGCTCCTTTGTCGATTTCCGCGAGTTGCCCTGGAATCCAATTTTGTTCTCTTCATCTTCCAGTGATTGACTGTACTCCTTTGTGAGGTCACGCTCGTTGCTGTGGATACTGACGCGCGCACAATGGCAGTGAAAGCATCGATTGAAATCTGTAGAAAATGTGGGTCACTAACCTGGAAAGGCAGGTGGGTGATACAAACGAGGCTGCAGCGCCGCCGACGTCTTTCGACTGACGCCGCACGACAGTATGACGCTCACTATTAACATGAGAATGGAAACGCTGAAGATACACATCAAGTTGTCGATTGAATAAAGCCAACTCGTCTCGAATTCACGAATATTCGCAACGAAATATTAACATGATAATGCAAAGCCGAGTGACGTCGTCACTGCTCTTCTCTGGTTATCTTCCGCGCTCCTGCACCGCAAACTTTCGCTGGCGACGGAGAGTGACAAGCTGGTTATTACACGGGACATTTATTATCATCTACGTGACGCCAGGTACAGGTACAGGTTGATAAGGAAGCTAACCTCCATCAATTGGACTGAAACAGAGGTTCATTGCTTGAGGATTTCCAAAGTTCATCGAAGTGGGATCAAAAAACATCTTCGTTGAGAGTGATAAGCAGTTACTCTATAGACTAATCTGCTTTTTACCTACAGAACAGCTCCATAGCATGCCCCCCATATGCAAAAGTTTCCATCCTTCATTCAATTCTTTCCACATTACATGAACCCTAATTTCAGTAGTCCAAATTTCTGGCAAATCTAGAACCTAGCATCGCGAGCCTCTCCTGTTTCCGCCACTCTTCAAAAAACATCTTCGTTGAGAGTGATAAGCAGTTACTCTATAGACTAATCTGCTTTTTACCTACAGAACAGCTCCATAGCATGCCCCCCATATGCAAAAGTTTCCATCCTTCATTCAATTCTTTCCACATTACATGAACCCTAATTTCAGTAGTCCAAATTTCTGGCAAATCTAGAACCTAGCATCGCGAGCCTCTCCTGTTTCCGCCACTCTTGCCCTTCAGATAGAACTCCAGTTCCCATCGTTACCGGCTACCAGTTATACATACGTTTCAGCCTTTTTCGAGGAATGCTTAGCTTCTCCCATATGCTCACCTGGCAGCTGCACTCCGTCTCATCATGCTCATGTAGGGGGTACTACCTTTTTTCCCTCTTCCATATCCTCCGCCTTGTGCCCCGCAGCAGCAGCCAAGCCGAAACTCTGGATGATCTTCCCTCCTGGCAGTCCCCTTCAACGTCATGAAAAGATCTCTCTTTACAGCTGCGGCCTCTTTTCCATCCCTTCCCTGACGGGTTATCGAGTCTCTTACCCCGCATAGTCATACTCTGGTTATCCCGCTCGCACACCCAGAATTTTTATAACCCCTCTCGACCCCCCCGCGCGCCTGGTTACTACGTCTCCGGGCTTGCTTTTCATTTCTTCGTTTCGTCCTTCTTCTCGCTCTGCCCTCGCCGCAATTTCTCTCTCTCCTCTCTTTCCACTCGCCGACTCTTCGAGCCGAAGGCGAGTGAGAGAGGGCGCCGCGCAGGTTGCTTCTTCAAATCCTCGTTAAAAAGTTAAAGTAGATTCCCCGCGGAGTCCATGAGTGGCGGTCCCTCCTCCTCTCCACCTCATCCTCTTCCGCCTGGTGTACTTCTACACGGCGCCACGGGCACACGCCGTGGAAAATCCAACGAATGCCATTTCGTTTGCGGACTAGCCTGCCTCTCATCGTGCCACACAGCGCATGCTCTGGTACTACAAATGTATGTCCTTATATGTATGTCATAACTGCTGTACATATCCGCGACTATACAATGTCGTTGGATTTGTCGGTTATACCTACAAACAGGGCGTGTCACACTGCGCCCTGCAAAGCGATCGAATCATCAACTCCCAAGACTCGCGAATCGATCTCCGGCCTGGCTTCATTGAGATGTTTTTAATTGTGAGCCTAATTGTGAGACTGGTTCGTCGAAAATACGACAAAAAGCACATTTACGGAGTTTTTTCGCTCGGACAATATTGAAGACTCCTCCTGAACTGTTCTGACTTTCCGAAGCGACGTTCTAGATGCGACGTTGTCAAAGAGGTTGACAACCTCGGCCATAATCTGTCTCTTCCACTTCTCTTCGCGTTCGTATGTACAAATATTCTATCGGAGATGTCATCGACGTCAACGAGTGACAAGCGAGTAAAAAAAAACACTGTGCAGGATATGCGAGAGATTGGCCTGCACACGGCACAACTTTTCGGTTAATCTCCATTGTTGCCTCGACCCAACGTAGGCACAGAGTCAAAGAGGACGGTGCTTGTTTAATTTTAGCAGCGCAGTTTATTGACATATGCAGATCGTGATATTGCTTTTCAATGCCCGCAAGCGAGTGTAGAGAACGCGCGGAGGGGCACCAATGAACGAAGCATAAACGATACCGATGTGCAGCAGTCTGTAGCAGCCAAACGTACGATCCGCGTACGCGGCGACCACGATACGAATTCCCCAAAGCGATATAATCGACAAAAGATGAGCTAAGTCAGAAATAGATACCACAGGAAATTTAACGCGTGGCAGTCGTGTATAATACGAACTAAAGTTATATCCGAGAAGTCGTCCAAACGACGTCGAGTGAGTCGTATTACTGTACTCAGTGAAGTATTATGGACCGACTGGAATTACAGTTTGATCCACTGGTTCCATACACATTAGTCTCTCTCTCTAGTCGCCGTTGTTCCGGATCGTCCCGATTCAGTCTTCAGCAGTGGCTTCTCGGTGTCCAATGGCATCGGGATATGGCTACGGAGTGCGAAACTCCGTAGCCATAGTTACCGCATCGCATCACCGTTTCCAGGAACTGTCTCTGGACGAGATTATCCAGATTAGAATTACGCTTGACTAGTACACATTCTATCGGCGCAACGAGAAATCTGACTTCTCATTTTGAAAACAGCATTGCTAAGATTGTCGCTTTGTGATGTCTTCAGTGCAAGAAACGGATTTTTTTGGTCACATATCAAACACATTGAATCAGGATTATGCACAATGATCGTGGGTTGTGTATTTCAAAGATCCGTTTCTTCTGTTCGCGATTTAAAAGATCTTTTGCATTTATTTTCACGTCGCATGACCAAAGACCGAGGCTACGATGGTGGCCTTCGGTATTCATAAGGTCGTGAGACGCTGGCATTGCTCGGATGACCCGCAGGTTGATAAAGGTCTCGGCGAGGTGTCGTCTCCGGTATACCCATAGAATCGATACAACTAATCTAACTGGACTCTATTATGAATCGACTGACAAGCTATTTGTAGTCACCGCCGCAGCCGGCAGAGTCAACGAGAGAGGCGTAGAGCTCTTTGAATACATCTGATACGTTTTTTTACTTCTGTTTCGCCGGCTTCTTGTATCCGAGCCTCGCGAGGGGGATCACGGTCGCAAGATCTGAAAACGATAACTCTCCTTTCGCTCGCTCTGCTCTTTGTCATATATCTTTCTCTTTCGCGATCGGAGGGCCTTTCGCTATTTCTCTCCAGCGGTTCAGTCCACCTCGAGCATTTTATTGTTCTTCTTATTCGTTTTTGTACATATTTTAAGGCTTCTATCTCTCTTCCTCTCCCTCTCCTTTCCTGTCTCTCTTAAAATGTATGTTTAAATTCCTATTCAAGAACCCACAACGATTATAAAATAATGAGTAATATTTTGCAGCAATTAATTTTATCAGAGGCTTATTATTACTACAAAAAACTATATTTCTGAAATAAATGCAATTGATACTTTTTATATATTTTTTAGGATATATTCACGTCTTTTTACTTCTATATGGGCTGACATAGAGATGTCTCCTTCGACTTAGAGATTCCATTTGGTCTTTTGGTTCACTTTTGCGGCAGTCCTGCGATGCCCTTTAAATACACATTGGCACAGAGATATAGGGAGAGAGCCTCCTTCGGGCAGCAGCAGCAGTCGAGAGGGAACAAACGACAAAAGAACAGAGGGCGGGCGACGTCCCGTAGCTTCCGAGGGCCATCGATCCTGTATCTTCTGTAGGTTAGTTTCTCTGGTGCGGTTTCTGCGGAGAGGAATCCTTGGTCAGCGGTGTATTCACTGCCGTCGGACATTTGTAGTTTTTTGCGTGATATATCGCTGCATTTGTCGATTTGGACTGTAGAGATGTCCTTGGTACTTGGTCCTCGGACTACCCAGGATGTCAGCCTTCTAAGTCTTCGCCAGTCTTTGAAACTGCCGGAATTAATGCAAACATACGAAACTGCTGAAATATTTTTTAATGGGATAATGGCGCAAGTGCAGTCAAGAAGTGAAGGAAAATGGGAATATCATTAGTGTCATCGGTGTCCACTGATATCTCGCGCATAGCCAATGACATTCCGAAATCTCTTGAATACAAATGATTCAACAGAAAACAAACCACAACCGTCTGCGTTATTTTTCGGTCACGACATCTGTATACAAAATCTCGAGTCTCGCCTCTCGGGGTTCGTGCGATATATTTTTGCGTAACGACTAAATTATGCCGCATCTGTGTCCTCCGCCCGTCGACGACACGGCTGCTTTAAAATTCATCGCGGTCGGCCGACGGAGTCTGGCGAGCGCGATTTTCCTCCGCGGGAACCACTCTCCTCTCGCAGAACCGGAAACCGTTCTTCTGCACTGTCCGTAAATTCGGCATTCCAAGATAAATAAAAATAAATAAAAATTTTATCGATCAGAGTGGGACTCTTGAATCTGATGACGCTCGCTGAGCCGCTCGATGCTGCTGCTGTCATTAAACGCCGAAATGCTCTCGCCACGGTTCACCATTATCCACCTCTGGCGGATAATCAGCCCTCACATTTCATTCCCTGTTCGCTATATACACCATCTCATTGCTCTCTTGTGTTCTCTTCCTCTCTCTCGTTATTCGTCGCACACCGTCGGACCTGAAGTTATTTCGTGGTGTGCTCGATGGCCAACGCCGAGAAGTAGCATCTCGATTCGGCTCACTCGTGGCTTTCATATCGCGCGGAACAGGATTTCGAGAGCATGGCTTTTGCCCAAAGCTGGCTTCGATATAGCACTCATGTGTATATATGTCTGTGCATGTAGACAGATATTATAGCTATATGTATATGATAACCTCTATACTGACATATTCAGTGCGACTTTAATGCATCAGGTCAGCTCATCAGGTCACTGACCTCGCTCGAAAATTTTGACACCTCAACATAGAACAATCATAATCCGAGTGTCATCTCATTCACATTATTCCTGCAAATCTCAATCTCCATTGATGACATCTATTGAAGCGAATCGCGTATTAAAAAAAAATATACAGATCAGCTTCAGAGTAGGATAAGATAGATGAAGGCACTAGTCCGAAAAAGCGGAAGCGACGGAAAATGAATGTGTAGTTGAGGCGGTAAAATTTAAGTTATCGCGTTAATAAAGCCCACAGAGCTCTAACGCGGTGCACCGCGTCTCTCGCTCTAGCCCAACTGGGAGCTGTCCTGTGTCGGTGTGTCCGCACATAGAAAGTGGATATCTGTATTCCAGCCGCGCGGCCCGGCACCCGGATGAGAATTAAAATGAAAACGGGCCAACCGGAAAGAAAGGCGACTGGGGAGAGGGGGGAAGGGGGAGGGGGATGAAAATTCAAACGAGGAAGGTAGGAGTGGGTATAGCTGCGGTGGCCGCGCGTTTGCGTTGATTTAGTGCTATAACGTTAGCCCAGGTGAACAGGGTGCGGGGGAGGAGGGAGCGAAGGAGGGATGAAAGAGGGCGGAGGGGAGCTGGCGTTGCGTCGGGAGATCGCACCACTCGAGGGGGTGGCTTTCGCCAGACAAGTGGGTTCTCCACGCTGCACAGTGTGCGACACATACTCCCCCCCCCCCCTTACCCCTCCCCCTGGCTGCAGCACAGTACAGAGGAGGAGGAGTGACAGAGGGAGAGAGAGAGATGGCCACGGGCACAACTCGCGCGAGTCATGCGATGACGCAGTGATACAGATAGCCGCCGGAAGCAGCGGAAACTAAACAGTGGTAGCCGGAAATGATGCCAGCCACCGCCGCGCACATCCGCCTGGGCGAAGAGCGTGGCGTGTGTACCGCAGCTATAGGAACTATACGCGAGCAAGTGAGACAGGAATGGATATAGATAGATGCATAGAGAAACGTGGATAAGGACAGAGAGTGAGGGAATCTGGATTCTGCTGTCCTGGTGGTTTGGGATTCGCCGCAGGGAAATTCGATCGAACTGACTCTACTGGTTACCAAAAGTCAAGCTTTGGTAGTGTGGTGAACTAAGGGGTCGTAAGTCAGGAGACTCGCAGTGTCTTTGACCTTGTATTAAGGGGGTTGGCAATTCATTCGTTCTTGGATTTGACGTCGTTAGGATAAAAAAAAGCTTAAATAAATAAAAATAGGATGTTCATGACCAATATTGGTCCAACATTGTCGCGATTCGAATGTCGGATTTGGTGATAGATATTTCAGTAACGCAAATTATATTAAGGATATATGTTGCATCGAGTCTATAATGCGTGGAGTCGGCTCGACGCAGTCCTGAAGCCGCATCCGGCGTAATGCGTGATGCGCAGCGTCAACCCGCTGCTCGTTCTCGGTTACTCGAATGGTCATTAACGGTCGCAGGGGTTGGCAGTGCAAAAGGGATACGAGCTGCGTTGGCAGAGCCGAACCGAGCAGGCCAGGACCACTGTGCGATGCGCTGAATTTGCAGAATTCAGCGGATGTCACGTTGGCGCTCCGTAGTGCTGAATGGATACGGCTGGACAACGGGAACGCAGTTGGTGCATACACAGATACACGGGTAGAAGATTTTGGTGTCATTTAACAGTAATACTGATTTTTTAAACTACTACTAGGAAGAATTACGCGCGTTTACGTGCGTGGTCGGAGGTTAGCCGGCGTGGGACCTTGCGATTTTTGGCGAAAAAAAAAATTTTCGATTTAACGAAGTTTTAAAACGATATCCGATGGGAAATTTTCTGCTGATTCCAAATATGACCGGTGTTTGCCCGAAAAATAAAAAATTTAAGGAGAAAAACGCGAAAAACGATTTTTCACTTTTTCCCAATTTTGGCACTTTACTAAAATCGGTGTAATTTTTCTTTGGATCAATATAATCGGGATTTTCTTTTTGCATTCGAAAGATAACTCTTCAAGGAAGAGAACGCTGCCAGGCGGAACGCGATATCTCGATTTTTCGATTTTTTGCAGATTTTCAAAGTTGACCCTCAAAAATCGCAAATTTTTAGAAGGTACCCTTGCCATTTTTCGCAAAATTGGTCGAAAAAAAAATTTTCGATTTCGCCAACTTTAAAAACCCTATCCGATGGGAAATTTTCCGCTGATTCCAAAAACGACAGGCATTTGCCCGAAAAATAAAAAATTCGAGGAGAAAAACCCAAAAAACGATTTTTTTTCTGCCCAAAAATGTATAAAAATGAAGCTTTCCTCTCTGAGGAAGCAAGTACAAATAAATAACGCCGAGGATCCGGAAATTCACTGAACTGGTTAGTCAAATTCTTCGAGAGCGATGTAGCCGCCTCTGTCAGCGGGTGTTTGAATGTTTAATTTCGACATGGGACATGGCGAGTTTTCGTTCTCCTTCGGCGAGCACGCATCACAGACGGTTCAGGGAGGGTGGAAGAGGCGGGGGGGGGGGGGGGGGAGTGGTTTTGGCTTGTTTCGGCAGACTTCTTGGGCTATCCGAAGGAGCCCGAGGGCCCACTCCACGTCAGACACAGAGATTATAGTTGAGCACGCAAAACGGCCGAGCGTGTCGTTCTCGATTTCCAGCAGCGCGCGCGGCGCGGCGCTTCGCGAAGTGGATAAATTCGCATCGTCGAAGACACTGACGACTCCTGAAAGTGGCAGATGTCGGGAGAGCTCGCGGAGTGAACGAGCGAGCGGAATCCGTGACCCGGTTCAACGAGGAACTATCTCTCAACCGAGGCGTAGTGCCACGGTAGTTCGTGGCAGGAAGAAAGTGAAGAGAACCGAAGCAGAGAGGGTTGGGCGGAAGAAAGGGGAAAGGGGGAAGCGAATTGAAGCAGTGGAGACAAGTCTGAAGAGACAAAAACTGGGAAAAGTCGGCCAATTTAGAAATTATACCAAGCGTCAAGCACATCCCCTTATTTTAGTCTCGTCATTACCGACGAAGCAGTGACGAAGGTGAAGAGAAAGAAGGCAAAATGTGGTTCATGCTCGGAATATACCCAATCCCACCCTCACATTCGCTAAAATCAGAGTAAATTTGTGAACATTTTTTTTTTAACTACAGCCAGAAAAAAAAACAATTATTTGCGGTATTTGATTTTCTTATCGCAAGGATATGATAATTATCGTTACGCAGGTGGCGCCAATACGATTAAACTTAAGCGTCAACGTTTTAATTCGACGCAAATATACGCTTGCTACGTCTGATACGCTTGTATGTACAACCGTATCAGACGTAGCAGCACGAGAGCGGCCTATCCAAGCAGCAGCAGAGGTAACTGCTCTCAATCCAGATCATTAGCAATAGCAAAGTACGTGATTGCAATGTCGAATGATTTCCGCGCTCTGCTCCAGCGACCATACCGAAGCGCTTCTGCAGTGTCGAAGTACTCGAACACACCACTGAGACTGAGAAGGTCCCGACGAGTGTGTGTGTCGGTAGTTACATATAAACGAACGTGCAAATATGACGAAGCGGAGAGAGAGATTACCAAGAGCTACGCATACCACGAGGATCGATAGCTTCGTATTGCTGGTTCGCTAAAGTTAGAACGTCGCGTGGGAGCACTGAACGCGGAAAGCGGAGCCACCGAATTCTTTAAGATCGCTAATTCTGTAAAAGTATCAACATACTATACTTTCAAATATTGTTTAATATGAACGAATCACCTGAACATTTTTTTTTCTTCGTACTATACTTTCAAATTTTTTAATATTAACGAATCACTTAAACCATTTTTTTATTTTCTTATTTGATGTAATTTTGTTTCCTTATAAGAGAAGCAATAATAATGATAATATAGAAAAAATAAAAAAAAATATTTTTACGCAGTCGGTAGGACTCGAACCTACGCTCCCAGAGGGAATCTGATTTCTAGTCAGACGCCTTAACCACTCGGCCACGACTGCTGTATTCGGTTCAGCGTTAATAAACCGTTTTGTGTATGCACGTGAAAATCCTGTCAAGTTACACAAGTGCATAGCGCTCGAGGAGGTGCTGCACACAGCTGCTGATACATTAGCAGGTGAAAGCAACAAGAGCAGTCGTGGCCGAGTGGTTAAGGCGTCTGACTAGAAATCAGATTCCCTCTGGGAGCGTAGGTTCGAGTCCTACCGACTGCGTGATACATATTTTTTTATTTTTTCTCTAGGATCCTAGGCTCGAATCCTACCGACTGAAAGTTAAATTAACCCCTTTTTCTCACTGCCCTGGCCATTATTTTTTTGAAAGTCGTTTATCTATCCTTCAGTGCAGTCACATTGCCATTTATTTGGCTGGAGAGACGAAAAACGTGTGCCGCGTTTTTTTTTGCGCCGTCACGTTCATTTTCGTTGTGACAGAAAAAATCACCGCGGAAGACGTGAAAAATAATTTGAATTTTCGTTGCTTTCGCCGGTGACCTTGATTAATCGCGGACTGTCGCGGCTATCAGAGAAGCACGTGACGTCGTCGACGTCGACAGACTTGTCCCCTCCCTCCCTCGCGCCTTCTCCACCTCTCCCGGCTGTTTTCCACTCGTGGCCCGCGATTTATCGCTGGCAATTTGTCGTCGTTGGCCGCCCAGAACTCGCCGCGCGGTAACGGCCGCCTGACGTACAGAACGAATTAAGTAGAAAGTAACGGCGAATCCCTAATGTTTCCGCGACAGAATTGCGTCTCGACGGGTTTTCTCGGGATTCACGTAATCCAAAAGTCGCGCGATTGATGATTAAAACGCACTTTCACGCGCGAAAGTCACATGCAAATAAATCTACGGAAAAAATTCATTCATTTTAATTCCCATAAAAATGATAATTTGCATAATTCTTCTATTTCTGAGTAATAAACCTGTCAGTGAAAAAGTAGAAGTCATGAGTAAAATAGGAGAGCCCACCGTTAAATTTAAATGAACCGGTGCACCGGTTAATTAAATGACCTGACTACTTAAAAAAAATAAATTATGTACATTTTCAATGCCGATGTAATATAATTGCTGGATTAACGTCGATGCACTGCGCACTCTGGCAATCGTTGTAATGCACATCGATAAGGTTGCACATAGTATCGACGACAGGTCGAAAACGAAATGAGGTCGAAAACTCAGCATTCGTCGGCGCTAGGAAAATCCGTGCAAAGAGCAGTAGCGAAGCACGCGAGAGTCCTGCATTACGCACGCGACTATACATATCCATATACCCGACTGGCAGAGGGTGTAATAGGGGCTTTAGGTTAGCCGGGTATCATGGACCATTCCGAATCGCGCGTCGCTGTATGACAGCCGGGATTTCCAATCGAGATATCTCATCGCCGGTTATAAAGCTCACGCGGGCCGATCGGATGCAGCTCGCTGCGCTTTACTGCATTGATCGTGATGGTGGATGAGTGGGTTGGTTGGGGGGAGGGGGAGGGTACAATGCGCAAGGCCATAATCTCTCTATACGCCACTGTAGTGTCTCTCTCGTTCGGTTCCTCCGCCCTCTCTGTCCTCATAAGCCCAACCGATGCCGACCGCACGAATTCAGGATTTTGTGGCGCTCAATCATTGAACTCGTCCACTACGTCCGTCCATATACAAGACACTTTTTGGATATGCTTGGTTGATATCCGATTTATAGGTGAAATTACGTTACAATGAGAAAAGGGTTTTCGCTTTGCTGGACAGAAAATTGATTCAGTGGTGATTGATGCAATTAGCGTTATGAGTGGGGAAACAAATTTTTCCCGAGTGACATTTTGGTCGCAGTGCAGCTGATGTCGTTGACATTTTTGTTGCCCTTAAGAAACAAGGAACATCAAACAGCACACGCTGTGAGGCTGCACTTCTGGTGGATGACTGCAAGCTTCGTCCGTCGTATATCCCACTCGCATCCTCATATCCGACAGCGCCTCGCAACTGCTAATTCCGGGGCGGACAACACCCGTGGGAAATTACTGCAAGTTATATCATTGACTCTGCGCGGGAGAGAAATAGAAGCTCAGACGAGCAGCAGACGGGAAAGGATCGCAGAGAGAGAGGGAAAAGCTTGAACCTGCGAAAATGTAGGCAAATAGCAAAGGCTATAAAAGGCGGACGAAAAATTGTCTAATTTTCGTGGTCGGGCAGCTTGCACAAATCTGAAACTCCACCGAGCGAAAAATTACGATGATATTTTTTTTCGTCTCAAGTGTGGGCAGATTTCCGCGCGACAATAATCTGGCAAAGATGCTTTACTGGATCCTGATCGGAAACTTAAGCTTCTAGCTAAAGTACAGATAAAAAGGGAAGTTGGGGATACAACGTAAAAGCCTGAAGAAGGCATACGTAGGAATTACATAAAAAAAAAAAAAAAAAAATCCAGATGCACTATTACAACTTCTGTGCGGTTTCCTAAGATCGCAATCAACGATCTCGAATTCTACAATTGTTTCCCTCGCTCAAATAATTTCACGCAAGGCAATTTATAATAACAAGTCAGAAATATCTGTAAATTCTGCAGTAGACCAAAGCCAGCAGCTTCGCCCTTTGTGCTTATTATCTTCGGGTCTCGGTTGCAACGCCACTGGGTTGAGTTTCCGATAGTGGGCGAGGTGCTCTTGGTAGCTCTCGTGAAGTTACCAGGTGAGTGAGAAGAGGGTGAAGACGATGAAGAAAGGAAGGCGACGAAGAGAGGAGTCGGGATAAGGAAGTGGAAGAAGAAGAAGCAGCAGCAAGAATAAGAAGAGGGTAGACTTTTATCTCGGAAGTGTGCTCCGTATTATAGGCTGTCGTTGAGCTACCCTTGTTGAACAGCCGCCTTCGGTGCGCCAGTTCCCTTCGTGACGACGTTCAGGCGCTGCGTTGGCCCAAAGATCCGGCGAGAATGGAGCTGGATACTCAACCGCGTTAGATTTCCCGAGCACCCCGTCTACGAACGACGACAACAGCGCAAGTGAAAATAGATATAGCCTCTGTCTTCCGTCTTGACGTTGCAAAGGCTTCTCGAGAGTTCCGGCTGAAGTATATAAGATGAATAATAAAATAAGAACGAGGTGCGGAGGCGAAGAAGGGTGAAGGGAAGCAGAGGAAGCCTCTTCGGAGAATCTGATGCTACGAAAAAACAATCCGCGGAGAAGGAAGGAGAGATTCTTTTACATTGTCGCTCATTGGATTTACGAAATAATGAGAGAAAAATGGTGGGTAATTTTTTTTACTTCCAGATGATGTTTTGTTTCACTTAATTTCCGCTGTAGCAATAGACAGGTTTTTGGGCACGAGGGTGATATTTTTTTTCGAGAGGAATGACCAGGTGATAACCTATCAGGATCGACTCTAAAGGGTTTGAGGATCAAGCTACTGATCTATGTTATATCCGTGTGATACGCGAGAGGGGGGAGGGAGGGTGGGGGAGGTATTCAGGAGGTCGGTGGGTTCGTCGGATGCGGAGGAGAAGCTCGTGGTCGAATCGTTTTATCGTTTTATACTGCTGAGGGGCACTGAAAGAGGCCCTTTTTGTGAACTGAGGGCTGAGCCCCGTCGCAGTCGCGAGGCAGTAACCAAGCGAAGTTTGGTCGCGTAGTGCCAGTAAGGGAAACTCGGGAGTCGCGATAAAACGCCGGAGGCGATATAAAACTCATTCGGTGCCGTTGGGAGGGTTATACTCATTAAAGATTAATAAAGCATCAGGGTGGAAAAGAGCCAAGCAGACGGTGTAAGGTGGTCGAGGAGGTGTGCAGGCGGCAAACCTCGCACGTGAAGCAGTCCTGAGCGAAAGTTTGTGGAGAGAAAAATATAGAGGATAGAGAAAATGCGGTGAGAGGTGAAAGAAAAAATACAGCGGACATGGTGAGAACCGAAGAGGAAAAGCGCGTAAAGATCACACAAAAAATTGTAATATGCGGTGAAAAGGGCGAAGGGCGAAAAACAAGAGAGGAGAGGAAAAAGGAGAATGCAGGTTAGGTGTATAGTGAGGGCCAAAGGGGAAAAGCGAGAGGATGAGTGTCGGGGCAAGAGCAAAGAGGCAGAAGGTCGAACCATTTGGCTTTACGCCACACCTCTTGAATTATTTACCTTTTCCACCTTCGGTACTACACACCGTAAGACCAGAACTTTGGAGCTCTCTCTCTCTCCTCGCACTTTTTCTCTCGGCAGGGTCAAATCGGCCGGCAGCGGCTCACCCATCCCAGGCACCCAGAGCTGGCATTTCCCACCCCCATCACCTAAAAGCCAGTGGCATTTACGGTTCGTTCGGGTTGGTAAAGCTGCAGGCACAGCCGAGGCCACCCAATTTTAACCCCTCCACATCCCTCCCTGAGCCACGGTCTAACCACCCCCAAACTGTAGACTACCTCACGCGAGCATAAAAGTTATAGCCATAGTGTAGCTGCACTTCCAAACGTCCAGTGGAGGAGGGAGAAGGGAGGCAAAGGAAACGGAGAAGCCGAGGGCGAAGGCAACGTAGAAGGGACGCAGAGGGAGAGACGCAGGGCAGTTAGTCTGAGCTCGTTGGCGCCCGGGCTGGAATTGCGGTAACGAGTTACAGCCAACTAAATTCGTTCGAACTCTTAATTACGAAGGGGGGAGGGGGAGCGGGGAGGGCTATGGCGTTCGTTCGGTATCAGCGTCGATAATAAAGATGCGAGCAGACAGAGCCACGTGCGTGGATATATACTATAAGTGCTACAACTCTGTCAGTATACCACAGATCAATGGCATTGAAGTCAGTTTCCAGAGATTGGACATCAAATGCGTTATCAGCTTTATCGCTGGTATTATATTTAATCCACGGATCACAAAACGTAAATTGCACTGTACGATTTGCAAATAATTAATCGATGTACAATTCATCCAATTAATACACGACTCGAATATCACTGCGATTGCGAAGTACGGCTGTGAAATTGTGTTGCACCTCTTCGACGACCACAAAGTTTGATCACAGACGCCGCACGCAACTCAATCATTAAAGCCGCTAATTAACTTAAATTTGATAGTGCGCGGGAATGTTCAGAGGGCGATTCTGCAACCAGGCTACCTCTTTATCGCTGTTTTACATGGTCGTGGTCGTAATATTTATCAGGGAAATATACTATGGGGGAAATACACCATAGAAAGTTTCGGTGATGTTGGACAACGCAGAGAGCATTTCGACTCACACAAATATAGAACCCCTCCAACCTCCCGACATGAAACTGGGAATATAATCACGGGCTGTTTTCAAGCTAGCAGCCAGATATCCTCACAATAAATAATCGTTATATATAGGGTCATCCCGTTGCCTCTATAACGCAGCTAGTTTGGCCCACGGAGTGTGTTACGCTGCGCTGGAGGCGCGTGCTGCCCTCGGAACCGGTCATTATCCACGTTTAATCGAATAAATCAATTAACGGATCGCACCACCCCCACCCCCACCCCCCCTCTTCCCGCCCCTCGCGGCCTCGAGGCGGTGGGGACCGATAACGATAACAAACTGCGATCCGACTGAAAATACGTGCGTGTACGGATATATCGCCGGGGAAAAAAAATCCAACGCAGAGAATCTCGTTTTTTTCAGCCAACGCAACAAGCGATGACTTTTGATCGTTCGGCTTTCAACGATGAGTAAGGAAAAAAATTGGTTTTAAGTTGTAAAAAGTTTTTTAGCGAGCGATGAAATTTGATTCTTTGGTTTTTGACGCGTCACATAAAAAAAGAAAATTGAATTTTAGTATGAGTTGTAAAAACGAAATATTTTTTTGGTTTTTTTTCACGAGCGTCGAAGGGATTGAGATTTTATGGGATTTATGAATATTTGATCGTCAGGGCTTTGGTCATCTTTGCGAACAGAAGTTATCATTTGTCTTTCGAAGTATATAGTTAAATAATAATTTTGCCAATAACGAAACCAAGCAATCTCGATCGAATATTCGACTCTTATAGGTTATACAGATTTTTCGAAATATGTTATCCATATATACAGTCCGTATTTTTTCTCTGTCTCTTTTACTCTCTCACTCCGACTCTCGTCGTTTTCACTCTGCCTGTTTTTCACTTCAGTCGAAGCATTTCCTCTCCTCTATTTCCTCCCTGAATTCTATTGGAGTGGCACGAAAGATCTATTTTTATTTTATCGCCCGGGAGTTGTATTCAACGCTCGCTCCGCTCCCTCCGTCATCCTTCGGCTCCGCCTTCTCTTATTGCTTCGCTTCCGATGGTATATAGCGGTGAAATCGCGCTACGACTACCTGCGAGGCTATCCCCCAACGCTCATGGACGCAGACTTCACGGTTTTATTTATTGTTTGTTTGAAAATTTCTTCCGAGGCAAGCTGAAAGAGAGGTCGACCCCTTCGACACTGCGCCATCCCCATCGACGGTATAGACGACTTCGCTGCCCAGCTACCAACTACCCCAGCCTCTCTCTCTCTCCTTTTCTGTCTATGCTCTCTCTCTCTCTCTCTCTCTCTCTCTCTCTCTCTCTCTCTCTCTCTCTCTCTCTCTCTCTCTCTCTCTCTCTCTCTCTCTCTCTCTCTCTCTCTCTCTCAACACCGCCACAACCACCGCTTTTCGGTTCCTTCCTTCCGCTCGTCGCTTCATAGCGCACAACCGTGAGCGATGCCATTTTATTGAATTCGTTCTCCCACACCTCCAACTATTTTCCACCGCCCCTCTGCCTCAATACACTCACACACATACAAATATATAGTCACGATCTGTGTACGTATATCGACCTCGCCTCTCGTCTTCTTTTATCCATGCTTCGTACGTGCCCTCATACAATTCGATTATTAGACATTCCTGGACGACGACTAATATCGCTGAGCATGTTAGCTGCCTCCCCATTCCCAATTCTATCGATGCAGCGAAGGCGATTGCCTTTGAAAAATTACTACGTGGAATTTAGGCAGTATTTCCCAGATCTTGATTTTCGCAAATTTTTCTAGATGCAAAATTGATGCAAAATTCGGTTGAAATACTGATTAGAATTCGGCCACTATTTGCCTATAAAAACTTGGTTTTTGTAAAAAAAAAATTGTAGATAAAAAATAAAACTGTGGATAAATACAGTAGGACACGAACTTTAACCAAACAATTTCAGTATTCATCAGCCGAGATCTTCAAAGCTATCCTCTTCGCCAGACTTTTCCCCATTTTGTATTTATGACGCGGGCTCTTCTATCGAGTCCCGATAAAATTTACGTATTAATAACCCATAAAACCTTGGCTCACGAGCCACCGCATTTTTTTCAACATCCCAAGTCGCGCAAATGAGAAATTGATAACATTGCAAAGAGAAGAGAATTACGGAAAGGGTGAGAACGCGGAGATTTTTCTTTCTCGTTGCACTTTCCCTCTGCATTTGTACCTCGGCGTCAACGTACCCCAGGAGGGTTCACGAGTTGAGGCCGCGAACGCAGTAGCGATGTTTCATTACTTTTCCCGCTGCATTGTATTCGCGGGAATGTTGCTCGCAGTAGCAACGGCACGAGACGAAAGCACCGACACGTTGCAGCAGCCAAGAGAGAATTCGCGAAGGTTGCCGCGGTGCAAAAGAGCCGTTGTATGCTGCGGAACAGCAGCGGCGTAACGCAACATACCCTCTATCAGCGTCCCTTACGTACAACGCGAAACGGGTAGATTTCACAGAGTACAACGGAGAAAGCATAGAAGCGGATGCCGCGCACTTGTATAATTCATCTGTAAACTCGAGTTTAATCCAGCTTTGGTGGGTCCAACGCGTGTGGGAGCTGCGCCCACTGACCATACCCCCCTCCGCATGCGGCTCGCTCAAAGTTATGAGTCCCCGAATGCAGTAGTCGCAGAAGTAGGTAGAGGCTCCGCACGTGTGTAATGCATCGGTCCTCGTGCGCCGTTGTAGGCTGGCCAACTTGTGCAGCGCATCACCAGCTCACACCGCTCGAGCGGATTAGTCGCTGGAAATGCTGCTGCTACTGCTGCTGCTGCGTTGGATAGATCCAGTTAGCGCACACTGCTGGTCTCTCTGTCTCTCTTTCGTGCTGGAAAACGCAAATTTGTATTCTGCACATAGTACATATATTGCAACTGTGGATATGGTTATTATAGCATTACCACTATATACAGGATTCTATTCGCATGCGCAATAGCCTCGAATAATACGAAAGAGTCATCAAGACAGAAATGGGTCGACGAAAAAAATATGAATGTAGGGTTTTTTCTTCTATTCGATGTAAAATATTGACATACAAATCGTCAGCCTCGTTGGATTCTATTATAGACTGCTGTGCAGGATAATTGATATTTTTACTTTGAATGGGATTTTGTCATTTTATCGCAAGCTTTGTGTTTCAATGTGTCCAGCATTTAGCAGAATTTATACGAAATTTTATTTTCTCTTTCGAGAGTGAACATATAACGTTATAATGTCTCTACACTTTTCTCAATATATTCACTTTCGTTTTTTTACACATTTGCTTTTGCTCAAGGAGCTTTTATACTATCCCATGTACATACGCACAGCCCTAGTTAAAATACGAAAAGGATTCCGATATCCGCTTCCCATTTTTTTTTCTGGTTTCCAATTGAAGGTACAGCACACGCGTCCGCTTCTGGCAGTAAGAAGAGTCTCTTCGTTTTCTCGCGAGTAAGCAAGTCGTCTTCGTCGTCGTCGTCGGCGGCAGCAGCGACGAGAGGGTAAAGCAGAGTTTTCTCCTCGTGCGCCCCGCAAGTAGATTTTCGTTCTGCCCCTTTTCTCCTCGCCGGGTTTCGTTTTCTTCCTCCTCAATCCAGACGCCACTAGCTGGAGGACTTTTGGGCACTGTGGAGGAGACGAGGAAGTGAAAGAGTGGATATAACGTAGCGGCAACATAGCACCGTCGCTATACCGGCAATGTAGTAGTAGTAAAAGTAGTAGTAGTGCTACCGGTGGAAGGATGGAAAGTCGCGAGAGAAGGAGGAGCCGTAATCGAATGTAAATGTTGCGGAAAGCCGAAGCTTCTTGTCCCGATCGGGGGTAGAGGAAGAGAGAGAAGGAGAAAAGGAGGGAAAATGAGAAAGAGCGAGAAGACTACGTTGGCTGCGCCTTCTAAAAATAGAGGTGGAAGGGATGGTGGTCTCGTTTGGTTTCCCTCTTTCCGTCTCTCTTTCACCGCGACGGAGATGCAACTCCACCAGCGCCATCTAAGTCGTACGCCCGACGTCACAGCTCGTCGCGTATCCCGTAAGTGAAATCAATTCTTCTCACCCCGTTTCGTCGTCCTTCGTCGGCCAAATCCGTTTTCGGTATCACTCGTATAAGCCTGAAAAGACCGAACGCCACACACACCGCACGTTACCATCGAAATACCATTTCCAGGAATGCCCGAAGGGCCGGAACCAGTCACCGAGTTCGACATCGGTATACCCAATGGTTTGAGTATCCCGAACGTTACATAGTAGTTTGTCAGTCGCATTAGGATCCGAAGCGAACCTTATCTGTAACTTGAGAAAATATGTCTGTAGCTATATTGATTCAATATGTGGGTCTTTTTTTTCTCCACGCATCGCTATCGACCATTTTTATGTCCCATGATATTTATACTGACTTGAGGTTGGTTACTCAATCGCAGGATATTGATCATCTTATTTGTACATTTTGAGAAAATGTCATTGATTTGATTTGTGGTCACTTTTCTTCACTGCAAATCGCATCGATGACTTTTATCGCCGATTTTTTTACCGGTTGTTATTTCTGACCTTCCGAATTGATCCACTACAGAATGGTTGAGGCGAGGTAATGATAACTCGCAGAGAGTTCAGCTACCGAGCTTTCTCAATTGAAGCCAACCCATCCTGAATCGAATTAACTTCTTCGAGCGTGCTGCTCACTTCACTTTATCTTGCTATTCGTCCTTCTCCCCTTTCTCACCCCCCTCGCGAAGTTTCCGAAGATTCTACAAACTTTTATCTCAACTTTCGCTGTGCTGCTCTCCGCTTAACTTGGCGCTGGTTGCCGCCGCCTCTCCCGCTTGTTACCCTGGGCCTCCTTTTTCATCCTCCTCTCTGTAAATATTGCCAGAAAACTCGGAGGGATGGGACTACCACCGACCACTCTTGGGTGATGTGCCCCGGGCGAATTTATAGCGTTGTATATTCGAATCAGGAGCCTCGTGACCTACGACTTCGAGTCGTCATCGTCGTCGTCGTCCCGCGTCGTCCCCTTAAGTCCCAAACAGCCGCTTCTCGCCAAAGACGACTCCACGCAAATACCGACATCCCCAAAACGCGGCAAACATTTGCCTGGATTTTGGGACGCGAAGGTTGCCTCACTTTTGGCTTGCGGCTCTCTCATCGCATATCACTGCTCTACGAACGAGAAACGTACGTCTCTTCCGATATCGCACAACCCAAAGGTGCAAATATTCCAATATAAATAAAACGACATTCAGACTTTGTGAAAATTCCAAAAACTCAATCCACCAACAATTTTTACAGCAGCTTGGAAAAAAATAAGAAATGAAAAAATGAGAGTACTGAGGATAGAGTCACGCATCAGGAATATTACCCAATCTTGTTCACTGGTTATTCATTATTATTTGCAGTGTAATAAATGAGTCGTTCATCCATCAGGTAAAATGAAATCGTAACCTGCGACACAACAAGCCGGTATATTCGTGTGCTCCAAGGTTTTGTTCCAATTACGCGTCTGACGATCCGCCCGGAGAACCGACCTTAAAATGATTGCGGAAAAACTTTGTCGCTCCCGCGTGCAGATCTCCTTCGTCTTATTAGCGAAGAAGAAGCGCTTAATTGGATGTCGCTCCGCGAGAGCGACGAGCTTGGCAAGCTCATTGAGCGAGCGACGCTGCTGTACCTTTGATGCAAAATACTGAAAGAGCAGCTACTGAAGAAACAGTGAAAACTGAAGAAACGAGATCTGAGATGTCAAATAGAATCTTTAACCTGACTGCAGACAGACTATGAGGATCGCGCAGGCGAGCGTAAATAAATGAGATGTTTTAATGTACACGGAAATATAATCACAATCGAAGTGAAATCACAAAGGAGACGCAGATCTGTTATAAGTTTCACAGACAAACTGTGTCGCTTGTCGCATGTCGTTCACCTTCGATGCACTGCAATATGACTGCTTTATATTTGTTTTTCTTCGCTTTAAATGCAAAAACAATATCGTCTCATAGGCAGCGTTCTCTCGATTCTTAACGAACACTGCGCATGCGCCCTATCGCGTTCGCGATCGTCATTTCCTGCTCGACGAAAGGCGATGAACGCGCAATTCGTGGGCTTCGTGCCGCGAATTGTTCTCCGGTACAATACCCGTAATAACGGCGGAGGTCATCAGCGAGGATCGCGAGATGCTGAACGCATTTCGTTCGCGTGTCTTGCGCCAATGAGACTCGCTAAATTCTTCGCGTATACGCCTTGCCCCCTCTCTCGCTGCCCCTTCGACGCTTTCGTCCGCTCGCAAACCCTGGGATGGTATATATTGTATGCATGTGCACTGCTACAGCTCATCTTCGGGGCTTAATTGTCTTTTGGCAGGACCACCCGCGGTTTTTTATTCTCGATTTAATAATAGTTTTGGACGATTAAACCAAACACCTTTGATTAGTGCAGCACCGAACTTTTTTTTTCTCAACTTATTAATAGTTTTTTTGACATAAAAAAAAACGAAGAAGACATCTTCAATTGTATTGATCAGCGTGGAACTTTTTGAGATTTTCCTTTTAATTTTCTATGTCGCGTGACGTTTCCGGTAAACGAAAAAATACGTTAGCCACACCTACGTAAAATCCACGAGTTAGGTCTTTTTATTCGCATCGTTGTTGCAGCGTAGAAAGTAACAAAGCGGATTGTGAAGCGACGCTGCAAGGATGTGAGTATGTTTGTGTGTATGTGTGTGTTTGTGTTTGTGTGATAGCAACGCTGACACCAAAAAACACCATTTATTTTTATCCCAGCGCGACGTAGTTGAACCAGAGTTGATGCTACGACAACATTTTCGTTAGTCGCGGATGGTCTTGCGTGCAGGAAGCAAAGTTGATCCCAACCAACCTAGAAGAACCCGGTTTGCACCTCCTACATCGTACAGTCTCTCTTTCTCTCTCGCTCTCTCATTCTCTCGCCAGACTTCTAATAAAACTACCACCGCCACTCTCTTCGTTGCACTTACGAAAAAGAAAGTAGCTTAGACGTAATTTTTTATTCTCGCGAAAGAAAGCGGCAAAATTCCCACAAGCCAGGATACGCGAAGCGAAAAAAAAAGATCTACTTTCATAAGACTTCATTATATCTTCGGGCAAACTTATATACAAAACTTTCTTGGGGATAGTAAAATCTCGCGATATGTGAAGTAAAGTTGCTCGGACGATGCGCCGTTGAGCCTATGAAAAATAAAGCAGACGCGACTGAGAGTATCTTGGATGTGCGGAGAGAAAGTGCTCCGAAGCCACAGGTTGAAACGCGTGCTTGCCAAGTACGGAATGGCAAAGGACAGTGAACGAGGAATGAGGACGGCAGAGGGTGAAAAAGGGATATAACTACTTATTCAGCGAGGGAAGCGCGAGGACCATTATCCTCGAAAAGGTCTCGACCATTGGGAGAACGTTTCTCGCGCCTGGGTTCTCCTCCTCTTCCACTCCTCCACCTTCTTCCACTTGCTGCTCCAACGTCAGCCTCGCGCACGTCGAACCGATAGCGATAATAGCCGAAGATCGAAGTGTCTGTCTCGCACTTCGACTCACTCTTTCGTTCGGGTTATATATATGCCAATACCTACAGGGCACGCTCGTCTCGAAGTAAAATAGTCGTACAATGGTTGGTGGGAGGAGATTTTTTATCAGACTCGTCCCTCGGTTTTTTGCTTCGCCTTCCATCCTTCTCTCCTTCCATCCCTTCGTCCCTTTGCCACTCAGCTTTCTTTCCCTCGCGTATCGCCCCTCGGGCACATGTTACAGCGGCGAACGTACGAATCACGACCTTCCAAATGCTGGCGCCCGAGGACTACGGGCCAAAGCGGACACGCGCGAGCGCGACGCGGGGTGGCCCCGACCCGTCATTACGCATTCATGAAGATTATATGCAGTTCGGGCACGTCCCACGTGGGAAATTGGAGCGAGATTGTCCTTATCGTCGTAAATCACGTAACTGATATTACCGGGAGACGAGAGAGGCCTCTCGTCCGCGATCTGCCAGCGGCTGGACCGATGCGAGCGAGCGCATTTGTCGGCTGCACGTGACCATTGAAGTGACCAGACGTTCAGAGGCGATTTTTCCTTCGTTTTGCCGATGTCCATTCAATGAAAACTCGTCGTCGTACTGTTAATCATTTATCGATGACATCTCAACACGATTAAAATATATAGAAAGGGTCGTAAAAGGTTTTTGATTAAATGGAAATAAATAATAGAGTCGATTTACTCGGTAGTCTTTTATGGACTAAACGTCAATCTTATTTCTGAATTTTTTTATAATTTATTTACAAATAAATATTCTTAATTCTTACTTTTGCGCTGGTTTTGTTCTACTATTTACATCACACACAAATACAATAAATACAATGTTTCGTCTATGTCATTCGCGTTATTTTTTTTGTCAATTGAAAATGCAAACCAGACACAGTTATCAGGCAATTGTTGAAATCGTTATCGATTTATCGCCACGAACTGGGACACCGGTTTTTCTGCGTGCAAAAACATTCTCGATATCGTCGAGCGTCTTGTCCTTAGTCTCCGGCAAATAGCAGAAGAGAAATGCGCCGCCGAGAAGAGCCACCGCGCCATAAAGCGCGAACGTGCCGGCGGGCGTAAGTACGTCAAACGCCAAGGGCCCTGTTTTCACGACCGCGAAGAAGCAGAGGAAGGCGAATCCCGCGCTAAGACCGGATCCCAGGCCGCGGCTCTTGCCGTCGAAGAGTTCGCCGCACAGGAGCCAAGGCAGTGGCACCAATCCTACGCTGATGATGCCAATGTAGACGAACAGGAGTACAATCGGCAGCCAAGGTTTTCCAAAATCTGCTGCGAGGCATCCTGACAAAGCTGCGAGGGTTAAACCAGTCCCAAAAACAGACACGAGGGCTAAAATTCTTCTGGGATATCGCTTAGTGAGCCAACATGCCAAGATACCGATGACAACTCTCACACAGTCCAAAACAAGTGTTCCCAGGTAGGCCTGATCCGGTCCTGAAACGTTCTGAAGCATCTGAACGCAGTAAAAAGTCACTACGTTTATTCCAGAGAATTGGCTGATGAAGGAGAATGCGCAGACGATCAGAAGAGGCATAAGAAAGCGACGGTTTGCGTAGGTCATGGTCCAGGTAAGGTTCCAACGTTGAAGACAGCTGTTCGAGGTGTTCGATGATGGTGCAGATGAAGCTATGTCGATGGCACTCGTTGAAGTCTCATGAGTCGCTTTCAAAGCCTGAAATTCGGTTATGGAGTGATCACCACGAAGTAGTATCCAAGCTGCAAGTGCATTCTCACGTTTGCCACGTGACAAAAGGTAGATCGGACTCTCCGGAGCAAAGACACCGAGCGCAAAGCAGCAGACTGGTATCCCTGCAGTGATGTAGGCTGTCAGTCTCCAATGCAGCCAAGTGCCGAGAATGTGAATGACGAGTATTCCAACTGCGACTGCGAGACTCAGAGCTGCGAGGAGCAGACCACGGATTCGAGGGTGACTGGTTTCGGTTATGTAGACTGAGCTTGTTGCACCGAGGAGACCAACGCACAGACCACAGAGTAGTCTTCCGGTTATCAGAAAACCGAGATTCTGAGCCAGAGCGATCATGAACCATCCGGTTAGGGCTATGGGATTGATTACTAGGAAGGAAGTCTTTCGGCCTAACTTGGCCATTAGAAAAGTAGCCATCCAACATCCAGGAACCATGGCCAGGGCCGCGGAAGCAGCGATCCAGGATTCTTCTTCGATAGTTCGATACCCGAAGTCCAGGCTGTCAGAATCTGTGGCGTTGGTCACGTAAATTTCTGCATCCGCCATGTTGGGAGTGAATTTTAGTTGGGGTAACAATACTGCACTGTAGCCCATCGTCATTCCTGTGACAATTGTTGATAGGATTGGGACAAGGGCGCTGCCAATCTGTCTCGCATAATACTTCGAGTCTTCCATCTTTACTAGCGAAGTTGATATTATTATTTATTGAGCAAGTGTCCTTTTTTATTTTTATTTTTCAGTTGTTTCTTTTCGTTTCCGTGTTTGGTCGTTTTTAAGCAATGTTCTTGGGCACTTTGCTTCCCACGTTTTTTTTTTTTTCTTCAGTCTTAAATTCACTTTCTTCTTCTCGCTGGCCAAGTGCCAAACTGGGTGAACGGATTTAACTCCGCTTTTTGTACGAGTCTTCGAAATTCCCGACGACACTGTTTAACCCGACTGTGTGCATTGCGACCGTCTGACGCGTTTACCGAACGATCAGGAAGATTAGAGCAGCTCGACATTCAATATGGGTAGAACTTATTTTTACGGTGACAGACAGAACTTTCCGTAAACCCGAGCGTTTCATCGCCGCGACGAATTGTTACTAAACTTTATCTGCCGGCCAACTGAGCATTATCGTCAGTAAAACTTGTCTGGGAAGGGGAAAACCAGTCGCAGCGAAGAACTCTCACTCTCTCCTTGACTTTCACTTCTCCCCACCACCATACAAAAGTAGTGGAATTTCGCGTCTCGTCGCTAGGTCATCAACGCAACAGCATCGATGTAGTCCCGCTATATTATCGTTGGGGAGTTTGAGTCACTTAGAACCTCCTCGATTGGTCAGTTTGGAAACCGTCCTCTCATTGTTGGCCTGACCATAAAGATTCATCTTTCTCAAAAAAAATTACTCGCAATATTCAACCATGTTTTATAAAATTGAAGCACTTCATGATAAACAAATTAGGAATTTTTCCAGGCGTAAAAAAAGCCCAAGGGGCATTGGCCCATTCAGGGCATATTTTTTCGCAGCCAGTGGAAAACATGTGCCACGCTCGCATCACTAATGTTCGGACACTGGGAACAATACAGGTGTATAACGCAGACGCGCACACAAACTCGAGCTCTCGAAACAAACTCGGTCTGTATCGCATCCGACGCGCTGGATTAATCATAGGATGGATTGCGTCCGTATTCGGTAGGTTCTCGCTCGTCGCCCTACGTTTCAACGTTAACTGAGCGACAGGGACGCCAAGAGATAGCCCCGTGGTGGTGTCTCGCACACGATCGCAACTCGTTGCGAGGGTCGCAAGAGCGAATTCGCGTATACCCGACATTTCACGAAAATATATTTCATTCGGACAATGCCCAGCGGCCGCTGTGATGAATATTGATGCCACTGGAGTGTAGGAAATGAAGAAAGCAGGGTTGCGTGGTGATATGAACTGGCCCAGTGGAGTTACAATAAAAAATTGCATGAATGAAAGACTGTGGTAAATGAATAATACCACAATTAGTGACACGCCAGAAAATATCAATTTTAAAAGCTGTGGTGTAAATTAGAGGACTCAAGGAAATAAGTCTCTTGGTAAAAGAATAATTCAAAGTTATAGGACTGAAGTATTTCAGCAGCGACGTCAAGGCTGATAATTATTTTTGCACGTATTAATCGTATGGAGTGGTCGCCATCTAAATGAGACTCGATTAACGTCACCGGCACACTGGGTTCGTAAGTGAATTACGTCAGGAAGCCTTCAAGTTTCGTTACCCGAATGGCCAGGGTAAGCGAGAGTCTCAAACGATTTTCAAGCTACACGAGAGATACTACATTTTGGACCAGCGGCTGTAATAGGGGTATGAAACATGGTTCTCTATCCACTGTGGGACGCTGGTTAAATGAATCGACGTGTCGTTAAATAAATTAAATCCGTCATCAACAGTGAAATCTCGAAATCGATATCGACTCCTTTGTGCTATTTATAGCCGGATAATGTTTAATGAACAGCCGGAGAATATATTAATTCTAAATACGATACAAAACTGTGCGCGCTCAAAAGTCATAAGCAGCAGAGAGAAATCCAATTTTCGCCTCTGACGTGCGACAAACGCTTGTATCATATGTATAAAGAGGCGAAAAGGCGCGAGAGGAAATAAATCTAAGCATCTCCACGGCGGCGATGTCAATGTTTCCGCTTGTTACTGCCAACGGGCGATGCACGTACGGTCGATAAAACATCTTTGGAAGCTCCCTGAAAGCTCGATTTTCCACGAGAAAATTTCGAATCCGCGTGGAAATTCAAGAAGGTGTTTCCTAGAGTTTATGGCCAGTTTTTCTTGACTCTGCAGGAAACGTAAAGCATACGGGGTAGAATTCTCATAAATAATTCTGATTATCTAGATGAGTGAACTTAATTTTTCCAGTACAATTTTCTAGATCTGTGAGGTATCGTTTGTGTCATTGCACTGTTTTATCTCTTGGATTGGAAATGCTTGGCTCATACTCATATACTTTACGTGCAGCCTGTCAAAGCATAGGTCCTATCCTCTTCTGTACATATAGTACACATTTGGTGGGGGGAGCAGAGGTAAGAGGAGGGGAAAGGGTATCGCCACTGCGGAGGCCATAAACTAGTGGCCTGCCGCAGGTGTCCGTAACAACCTCTCGTAGAGCAGGGGTCGGCAGTGTAGTCCTTGTTCTTCTCGCGGCTCACTGGTTTTCCGAGACCCCTTTCGTTCTTTCATTTTGGCAAATGCGGACGACGATTTGGGCCCCGCTGACGTCGGTGAAACGCTCGGCGCGGAGCCGTAAACGAACGAGGATGCGATAGCCGCTCAAAACGACCGTCGTTGGAAAAAATACACACGACGTAGGCTATATTTATTGGTTTTTCCGATAGTCTGCATAGCATTTTTTTATGCCATCTTATTGTCATTACATTGATTTATTTCCTTGCGCAGAGACCAGTAAAGCACTATGCATTGTTGTTCTACTTACTTTCCAGGGTTGATTCTTGCATAATTAAGAAGTAAATGTATACATATGTAAATAAATTAATAATAAATGTGTATAAAAATAAGCAGGAGTAAGTCGAATTTTTTGTCCGACCCTTTGAAGGATTATATTTCGTACGCGCGAGTATATAGCTGTTGGTCCCGTCTATGGCAGCTCCAGGAGCGTCGGTGGCTGATTTCTCCAGCGTTTCGCCTGTAAATTACCCTATATAGGTGATGGCTATTATCCGCGGCGTTGCATAAACTACCACAGCGACGGGGGGCGGTTGGAACAAAGCGAGAACGACAAACGAGCGTCCTACACGACAAGCGGGAGCCGCGCGGTTTGTGTTCGCTCGTCGAGACAACTGGAGGACGGAGATGGAACGAAGAAGATGCCGTTGTGCCTCGCGAGGAAATTACAGCCAGCGTTATACGCCTCCCAAACCGGCTGGGATGGGTGGTGCTCGAATCAACACCAAACTTCCGGGCTTCGGTGGTTTTCGCTGCTGTAGATTCGACGCTGGGTGTGAAAGGTTTTCTTTCACTTGTCGAAAGTCCAAATTGAAATAGCGTCTCATCTGTGGCTCACTTTCATCCAAATGAATCGAGAAAAGGACTTTTGGCTTGCCAGTTCAGCTCACTCACCTGAAACAAAAAATAAAAAAAATACATTATTATCTTCTTGAGGATAGACATGCAAATAATCATTGTTTTTGCGCACTCGTAAGATTTTTGGAAAAAAAATTCGCTCGCTGGGCAGGAAAATCAGACAAGTGAGAGGGTAAAATAACCTGAGTAAAATATACATCGCAGTGAGATAACTCGGCTCGAAGCTACCAAGAATTGATGGACACTGTCGGACGGTTTGAGCGATGAAGCGAATTTCAAGGGTTTCCCATGCCACTATATTACCTAGTGCGATTAATGTTGCCGGGAATACCTGGCGATCCTTGTCAAGGTATCTCGACTCGTTTTCCATAACATTGCATGTCCAATACTTATTAATAAAAAAATTCCCAGAAAAAACAAAATTCCCAATGCAAAATTAAAACATAGAAAAAATGTTTACAAAGAATCCGCAAATGCATCACAATCACAAATAAATCGATCGTACATGACCGATCATCGCATGTCAAAGCAGCAAACCCAAAGTATAGTGTTGTGATGGGTTCCGTATGTCGTTACGCGGATGAAACACCGTATACGTGGGAAGCCTGGCATATCCCACGTAGACGCCAGTTGTGCACGTGTATTCCGATTGCGCGACTGGATTCAACATGAACCCCTCTCCTCGCCCTTGTAACGTGGACAGAATTGGTGCGACGGAACAGCAGCGGTAGCAGCAGACGTCGATGGGAGCTGCATTCGTGGGACCGTAAAACAGAGCGCGAGAGAGAGAGAGAGTTTTGTCTTGCTCTCCGTGCTGTATACATATCGATTTACATTCCCGGAATGTTCTGTCCGAATCGTACATAGGTAAATGTATATACGTATACATCTGTTTACATCTCCGTTCCGTGTGGCATGTATACAACGCCACATACGTACACGCAGGTGCCGTAGCATGCAGTACGTGCATATCAACTGCACACAACTGTACTACAGCGTCGTAACAGCGATCACTACCACATTGGACGCGAGAACGCTTCCGAAGTAGCAGCAGCATCAGTGAATCGCAGCGTTCCTCCTCTCTCCACAGCCACACAGTTAGTTAATTACACCAAATTTATTGTCGGACCTATACGATTACGCGGCTACTTGATATCCCCCACGTGATACTCAAAACTCGTACATCACACTTAATCGTTGAATATGAAACGTTCACTCGTTCGGTGCGGTCACTCGCGTTCAATATTTCCTTCTCACTCTCTCAACCGACGAGCTGCTAGCGCCGTACGCGCATATTTAGCCCACAATTGCGGCTTTAACTATCCTTGACACGCACGCTCAGCTTTATATACGAGAGAAAGACTCGCTGCCAGAAATTCTATACTTTGTGGTCGTTGACCAAGGAGAGAATAATGGTTAAGCTGTTACGATTTGATAATCGGTCTTTGGTTGCGGTCTGACATCTTTGGTCGAAGGAACGTCAAATGAGTTGTTGGTTTTGTTGTTACCATTACTGATATTTTTTTTTATTTTACAGCAAAAAGGAGAAGTTAATTAAAATTATTTTTAATAATAATAACAATGGTTATGACTTTGAGGATTTGACAAAATGAACTTTCCGCATTGCATCCGAGATCGTCGATATCGCGTTCGCTAGGATATTGCGATAGTAGACCCTGCAGAGATAACAGACAGAGCGGGGGAGGGTGTCTTGCCTTGTCCCCGTGACATCTTACCCAATAACACGTGGAGGTAATCACGATTTAATGGTTCAATAACGTCTCCTCGCGCTACATTACCTCCCGAGCGCCCATAACCTTCTGCAAAACAATTTACAGCTCCCCCGAGTCGATAAATTCGGATTTTGAGTCTTGTCTGAGCCTCTCGACAGCTCTAAATTTTAGAAGCGTATATGACAAGGTTGATTCGTATATGATATGCTAAATGTTTGTATGTTTGGGGTTAGCTAGTTTGTAGATTGTTTAAACTCTATTTTAGCTTAACTGTGGAATTCTCTTGGCGCGATCCAAGCGCACGTTCGCCGGCGGGTCACGTCTTTTCCTCATCCACAGACTGACCAAGCGCGTCGCCTGGGTTGCTGATGCAGCGGTGTTCTCTCTGCGGGACACTACAGCCGCTACACATGTTACAATGCGGCTCTCCGGAGAATTGCATATCACTGTGATAGCAACTCGCGAATTCGACTAATTGATCCTGGAAACTGTTACATTAAAGATAGAATATTTGTGCGAATGTAATAAGCGTTTGTAAAAAATAAAAATGTTATAAAACTATGTTGTAAAAATAAAAATGTCATAAAAATATGACATCTCACGTCAGACAAATATTTTTACTGCCCTGTGACAATTGAAAGTAGCAATGTAAGCGATATTTTGTTACATTGTCTCCGAGTCTCGATATTCAAAGATTCAAACGCGAGAGGAAAAAGTGGATGTAAAACAAGATCCAGCTTGGCGGTTGAGCTCGGAGTGCCGGAGAGATGAGTCCATGGGTGAATCAGCCGAGCATGGAGAATAGAGACGGGGTCCCCCCGCTGAGCGCTCGGTGAGTGCAGCCTTAGAATATTATTTGCATACGTCGCGTGAAGAAGAGAGTCGGTTTTCGAAAAGCTGCGGTACTATGTAGCAGCTCAACCAGGAACAGCGCATCACCAAAGCTCAGTGCACGCTTACCGCCAATGCTCCCGAACGAATGTAAATGCACTCACGATCGCGAAAAGTCCAAATGGAGTTACTCTCGCAGGGCTGTGGCTTTTTCGCCGCGCAGAAATGCCCATAAGCCAGTACGAGTCATGCCACTCGACACTCGTTATCCTTCGGGGAGGAGCTTTTAAGCCGGCGACCAATTAACCCAGACAGTTAAATCTACTCGTGGTTTATGCCTCGTCTGTTCCGCTACTTTGTCTTTTCCGCTTCGGAGCGAGGTAAGCAGTCATCATTTCAGTGTTGGGTCTTGGAACTGCTGCTGCTGCTGCTGCTTTGTCCTAAAGGTCTTCTTGCTGCAGCTTTTCCAATGGAATTCTAAACGCACCGATTTCGAGGTCAATGAACTCAATGATTTATTCTGGCTCCGATGTTTCACCGATTCGATGTGGATGACGTCTAATGTAACTATAATTTATGTAATAAATTTGAACTGATCAACAGAATCTTTGCCTGAAACTCATTGCGCAATTTAGCATAAAATCCGTCTGCGATCTACCATAGCATAAACATAAAATTCGACAGTTCAATATTTCCAACCTTTTTTCCAATTCACCATCCATTTTCTTCTTCACCGCTACACATGCGCTTTATTTTCCCACCGATGGACCACTGCGATGTGAATTCATATATGGAACAAGTCGCCTCTCCTCCGTAGCTCCGCAGTCGGTTTTCTTGCGTCGAAAGGACCGAAACTCCAGTGTATACACAGGCGGCACGCTCGATCTCTGACTACACATGGTTTGTCCACATCGGTGACGCTGCCGCAGTGGACTCTGAGAGTTCTGACTGCTGTACGTGACCCTCGACCCCACGGAGAAACCCCGCGACAACCTCTCTCCCACCAACCGCTGCCAACCACTGCAAGTTTCCTTCGTGACCCCACAAACGACGGGGAAAGAACGCGAGAAGAAAAGGATACGATATTTTGCTTCAAGATGGAATGAAAACGTGGGTTTTGTGGTTTTGGCTTCAACCTCTCTCAACCTCAACCTCGGCGACCATACCCATCCTGCGCTCATACCCACAAAAGCACGCACAGACATATAGACGCACACGCATATGAACACACATAGACAGAGAAGAAACTTAAATCATAAAAGTTTAATGGGGTGTGTTATACCAGCCGAGTGCGATACGCGAGAGGAGGGCGAATGGACCGAGCAGTCCCCGACGGACTATCGCAGCCCGCGGCATAAGATCGAAGAGCCTCTATGTGTCTGAAAGTCGATATTGTTGTGGCATACGCGGTCAGAGGTTCCGCTCTGCCCCTACTTCGGCTTCACGGCTACCGTATGTAACTACTACTCACACACCGATCAGGTCTAAAGGTGTATTGAGAATACTGCGGTCGTAGGATAAGCGACGGCGAAGCTATAGCGAAAAGTAACTCGCATCCCGAGACCAGTTATACGAGCTACGCAACGCTCACTAACTTCAGCAGCCGCCACAAAGCCAACAGCTGATATGAGTTTATGTATAGTAAAAGTGATTGCCGGTTGTAAAATTAACTTTGACATAATTTCTTTTATTCTATTGGACTAAGAATACAGTGATAAGAAATTTATATTTAGGTTTATTAATCTGAGAAATAAAAAGCATTTAATTTCTTGGTCTAATGAATATGATTTTCTTAGTGCAGCTTTGATAGACTTTTTTAATCTTATTCATTCGAACAGTATGCATTGCTATTATTCGCTGTGATAGTGAAGGGAAATTTGGTAAGGCCACTGAGAGATAATTAAAAAACAGGGTGCATGGTATTACGGATCGTCCGACAGTTCCGTCGATATTACAGTCAAGATTGAACCGAAGGTATGAAACAGCAAAGTTGGAGGGAGATGGAGATATCGTTTACGCATTTTTTTTGCACTACCCTTCGCGTCGTGCGACGTGGAAGTTCATTTTTATGAGGGCTTGTCCAATATCCCCGGGGTAACGACGACGTCCGACCGGCAGTAAAATTAGATTTATTCCTAACGCAGCTCTCTGCGGAGAATACCATTTAATATTTATGTGTGAACTTGGAGTTGACGACCGTGTGAACGGTCGTATTTTTTTTTGTATCCACCAACCAACGAAGTCTACATTGACCGAGCGATGATTGGAAATCAAGCAGTGCCGATTGTGGAGTGTGGCGCTTACAATATTTCTCTCAGAGTAATCTTAGTGCAGAGAATTTGTTCTTGGCATAAAGCATATAAAAAAATCGATAAAATGATGGAAATTGATTAATCGCTAAAATAATCGTGCGCATTGGAGAACCTGGACAGAGTTGGGTGAAAACTATCGACAGGAACCTTCGAAAAAGGATGATATGAAAGGGCAATGGAAATTCGAAACTGCGAACCGAGAGGGAAGTCTCGTTTCCCAGACATTACCGAACTCTTCCCCCACTTCTAGTATCGGTGCCGATGCTTACACTAAATCGGTATACACGCGTAAATACCTCTCTCCCTCCCTCCTCTCCGCTCTCTCTCCATCTCTCTCCCCCTCCGACGCTCTGTACCTGCTCCACGAATTTTCCAATAACGCGAAAGGAAAAGCAATCGCTCTGGGCCAACGGTGTGCGATTTTTCTAAAGTTTAGACGACGGAAGTGAGGGCGCTGTGGGCGAAAGAGGGAAAAAGAGGGGAAAAGCGGGCGCCGGCCTCGAAAGATTTTCATGGCAAAGTTTCGAGGGAAGTTTGTTTGAGTGTGGAACAGTGCTGAACGGAAGTTATTTGAAAGCCGGTAGCAGGCGAAGCAACGGAGCAGTAGCAGACGGGGAAAGTGAGGTTGGAGGGGCGAAGAAAGAGACGAAGGAAGAAATTGAGAGAGCGAGAGAGGGGTTTTCTTCATTATTGCGCTTTCAATGAAGCTTAAAATATTCGCCTGTAGGATTTTCCGGAGTCCCTCAGCAAGAGACGATGGCTTGACTGAGTTACCCCTCTGGGTTTTGGCTACGAAGCTGAGAAAGAGAGCTGCACAATTGGCCTGGCTCAAGACAGGACCAATCACTCGTTTCACCGTCGAAAACCCTTTCAGCCGTAATATCGTATGACGCAGGAAAATGGGGCCAAGAGCCGACAATTGTAACATCGCTAAATACGCAATTATTCACCCTCATCCCTGTGGAACCCTTCGTCAGCCTTCGGGGCTGTCTTTTCCCTAATTATATTGAAACTCAGACCTGAGACGCTGAGTCACTGAGTAGACAGCTCTAATTCGAGTAAACCGAACGTTTACGGTGGTTTCTCTGGATTCGAGTCTGGTCTATTAATACTATCGGCAAATGGGCGGTTCTATGTCTCTTGGCGTAGAAAATATTCGGACACATGGTCCTGTGGCGCAACGGATAACGCGTCTGACTACGGATCAGAAGATTCCAGGTTCGAATCCTGGCAGGATCGAAAACATTTTTTTTTTTTTTATCGTTTTGAAAATATTTGTTGGTGAGATTTTTTGATAGAATTATTGATTTTGCTCGGGTATACTATAGCGAACACTGCTCCAGATCAATGCAGCTACCAAGTTCACTCTATGTGTCTTCTGCAAAGTACAACGAATATTTTTTACACGAAAAACAAAATGGAAAATTGTAGAAAAAATTGATATCTCATCTCAGTGTCAGTAAAAAGTCAAATTTGCAATAAACTTGAGAAAAAAAAATGTGGCCCATGAGGGGATCGAACCCGCGACCTTCGCGTTATTAGCACGACGCTCTAACCAACTGAGCTAATGGGCCAGTTGAACACCACAAACTATAAAAAGGATTACGTCAAACGTATTTTTATTATTTATTACAGCCACGTCAGAATTTCCTAGCTCTAAATTTTTTTCAAGAAAAATCTCTATAAGCCACCGCAATAAGAACGAACATTATCAGCTTGCTCTATATTCTATCGGCGGATGAAAAAGTCCCAGTGCGAAAAATAAATTTGCATGGAGAAATGAGCAGGCGGTGATAGAAAACTGGTACAGGCTTTTGGCGGCAGATCGATTGCGTATACGGTTTGCCGGGTTTTGTGTGTACGGTGCGATGCATTTTGAGCTGCGTGACACCGTCGATAGTTGACGCGCGGTGGTGCGACTCATCGAGAAATCCCCCCAGGGGGGCGGCTTCGTCGTGGCGCAGAACGAATAGGCCGGTGGGAACCACCGAACGAACGAACGGAACGAATGGAACGGATGGACGATCCGCGGGGCGAGCATTAGCATATAAACTAGAAAATGTTTTATCGCGTTGCGGACTCGCCGAGTCCCGGGCATCGGTGCAAGTTTCGTGGACAAACAGGAAGGGGGATGAGGGACGCGGTGAAAGGGGTCGACAACGTCAACGGCGCCGCAATCGTCTCCGCTTCTCTGCTTTGTGACTGCTACAATGCATATATATATATATATATATATACACTGACAGTATTATATACAATCTACCACTGTAAAATACATAGTAGCCATCCGAATGTTACGACATGGATATTTATCGGCTTTTAACGACGTCATTAGGCAACTCGAAGAGCAAATGGACAAAGGCAACATCCAATCGAGCGTGCATCACCTCCTGACAGAATTATGCACAATGCATACAGTTCACTCGTAAAGTGCACGTATATATGTATATGCAGTGTACGTATATTCAGGACACGAAACGGTCGAAACCAATGCACACTGCACCTACAGGACAAAGTCAAGGAGGTCCTGCGGACACTGTTGGAGAATTCTCGGGAAGAAGAAAAAAAGAATCCAACGAGAATTACAGCTCAGGGGCATTCGCAAAGCCTGGCTCTCGACACACAGCGTGGCTGCATCCCTCGCATTCACCTCCCGGGCCTACTGATTCAGTGGCAATAAAACAGAATCTAACTTATGGACCCAGCGAGCCGAAATGGCCAGAAGCCTCCTGACGAGCTTTGACTGCCGTCGCTGGTGTGTAGATAGCACCGCGTTACTCGAGATTATTTTTCCGTTCTCGTTAAGAGTGTACAGTTTATATCGAAACGAAAAAAAAAAAAAAAAATGTTAAGATTAAATACAAATTAAGATTATAATTGATGCATAAAATCCAAATTATTTTTCAAGACGGAACGAAATTCCATTCAATACCATTTTCGTGTAAGATTAACTGAAACGAGTCATGGGAGTTATCTTATCACTTTCTTATCACGAGTTCTATACATTTTTCGGGGATTAAGATTAATAAAAAATCGTGTACTCATTTTGGATGGTACAAAAGTACCAAATAAATATCACTGAACGTCTTTAGGATCATTAACAATCTATTCAGTGGCATCTGACACGCACTGAGTGTTTCGAGCGTAATGAAATGAGCTTCAACGAGTGAGGCTAAATGCACAATAGGATTGCGACTACGACGACGACGACAGCGACGACGACAAAGATGACTCGCGTGATCTCATAGTCGCGCATCAGAGTAAAACGCGTTCGTGGTGTTTGCGGGGACTGTGGTAGAAAGTGATGGGTGCTGAAGGTGGGAAGGGAGGGAGGATAGGCAGAACGAGGAAGGCACATTCGGGCAACTTTAATTAGCAAGGGTACCCCGGAGATAAGATCGGAAGTCTCCTCTCTCGGAGGAACTTTGGCGAGCGCGCACAAGACGCGCGACTCTGAGATGGCGGGAGGGCGGTTGGGTTAATGCGATTAAAGTATGCACTCGCACGAAGACGATCCCGCCGGATCATTCGATAGTCTTGAAAGTGGAGAGCTGAGTATAAGGTGCACCTCTATATAAGAAGGCGCAGACGGTCAGATAAACTCCGAGTCGGGGAGCACTGCGCTGAGAGAGGAAATCAGAGAGTAGTCTCGCGAGTAGGATTCGTTTGATAAGAACTGAGTCGGGGCGAGAGAGGGAATTTTTTCGCACGGGATTCCGAAGTCCGTTTATCAGAGATTCCGAGATTTGGTTCGGTTGACGCTTTCACGAATAAAAACACCCCGACGATTTTTTTAAAATTATGTCTGTCTTGATTAAAGCGTAAATAATATTTTTTTATGTAATGATTAATCGGATAAATAAAAGTAAAGGGGAATTAAATGTTTTACTGTAAAGAATAGAGTTCAGTGACTTTTGCATACAATACAATCCGGATGAAATTTAATTTTCAGTTTTTACCGTTCGGACGTGACTCGAAGGTGCACTTGAATGGAGTTATGGTTAATACGGTAACGGCACTTACGCGCGGTAATAAAATAACGAGTACTTGCAGTCTGTGGAGCTACATGTATACAAAGATACTTCAAAGCAGATATCGTGCTTTTGTGCAATGGCGCGCTGGGAATACTGATTAGTATAAAGTATAAACGAGCAATGTTCACGTACACCGTTACTTATGGTTAATTACCGAGGTGAGAAGTTGGGAGAGACGGTCTGCATGGCGCAGAGGACGAGTGCGCAGTGTGCGGGGTTTTCGACCGAAAGGCTGTTGAGCCTGAGGTTTAGGTAATGCGCGAATTTTTTGACAAATTAAAAAAAAAATTAACACTGAACTATGAATATTTCGTATTATAAAGTAGTGAATCGGTTTCAGTTCAGCTTCAGTTTCTGTCAATGTGGCTGCGAATGATATTTTAATGTGAGCGTCGACAATTTGTTTCGACCGGCGGATGAAATTACAATTTCACAGTAGTTCGTGGACCCAAACAAAACGAACGAAATTTTTGCAGCTTCATTATGGCGAGTTTGGGACATTGAGTACTCGCCGCGCGAACGGACCTTTCATACGCTAATTAACATCGGTGTACACTGCGCACGGTCGAGGCGCAAAAAAAGAGAAGCCCATCGTCCACCCAGCGAAAGGACACCAATGTCAGATAAGCTAACAAATGTCCTCAATGAATAATAATAAGATTCCTGGTTCAATTTGTATTTAATTTACATTGGACGACATGCCTCAGGCTATAATTTATATCGGGGCAGGGGCTGGATTTCTGCGTATACCAACTCGGAGCCAGAAACTCAGGGCACGCGGAGAAAGCAACCGAACGAACGAACGAACCACTCAGCTGCATCCACCGGACCGAGAATAGATAAGATCAAATTAAGGCGACTGTTTTGAGGATGGTGGGAGGGGTGTCTCTCGGAGTCAATGGTCGAGCGTATAGAGTTTACTCGGAAAAAGATCGCCAACCATTTGACTGGTCGAGAGTCACTTACGATTTTCGCCGCAAATTTGAGGCTAATGACCATCTGCAGCATAACCCAAGTATAAAATTGTTGAGATTTTAGGTTCGGAACGACTGGCCCATTAGCTCAGTTGGTTAGAGCGTCGTGCTAATAACGCGAAGGTCGCGGGTTCGATCCCCTCATGGGCCATTTTTTTTTCTTTTTTGCAACGGTGACAATGCATGCGATGCTTGGAGACATTCGAGCAACCAACTTTTTAGAAGAGGATTTGCAATTTTTTGAAAGCAATAGATCATGGGTTACTCTAACTTTCGTGAAAGATTGAATATTTGGCTAAATAGTTTTTTATATTTAAAGATACGTTCAATGTTGTTAAATAATAGTATGTCAAGAGCAACACTGGCCCATTAGCTCAGTTGGTTAGAGCGTCGTGCTAATAACGCGAAGGTCGCGGGTTCGATCCCCTCATGGGCCAATTTTTTTTTTTTGCAAAGAAAAATAATAATCCACACCACTCTTAATCGATTCGAACATGTTTTTTTTTTTTGTATTTTGGTAATGTGTCTGATTACTCAGTGAATTTCTCATTTTACTCGTTATACAAGATGCAAAGTATAGACGTGAATGTTAAATTACCTAAAGTATAGATATTTTTTACAAAAGGGTTGTTAATCTCGAAGCGCATAAATTTGATATGTTTGAGGAGCTGAAATTGTTGTATTTCCAAGTGCGGGACAACAACGGCCCATTAGCTCAGTTGGTTAGAGCGTCGTGCTAATAACGCGAAGGTCGCGGGTTCGATCCCCTCATGGGCCATTTTTTTTTAGCACATATAAAATCAATTTTTACTTTCCCGAATAGCGATAAGTTTAGACATTGTACTTATGAACTTTTATTTTCTAAAAAAAAATTTAAGGGAAGATCGTCAGAAGCTTTCTTAGAAAAAGTCGTCTTGTGACAATTTTACGTTGTGCGAGATGCAACGGCCCATTAGCTCAGTTGGTTAGAGCGTCGTGCTAATAACGCGAAGGTCGCGGGTTCGATCCCCTCATGGGCCACATTTTTTTTTCTTCTTATTTTTAAAGCTCATATTTTTCAATCATAAATCTGAAATCAAGCTTCCTCAAAAATATTTTCTTACCATACCCAAATTGGTTGACAAGACTCTTTTGCCTTTAGAACTTGAGATAAAATGGTGCATATCCTAGAAGATAGTTAAAAGATTTCTGCACAACGGCCCATTAGCTCAGTTGGTTAGAGCGTCGTGCTAATAACGCGAAGGTCGCGGGTTCGATCCCCTCATGGGCCAGTTTTTTTTTCTGCCTCCCACCAACTTTTTACGTACAACCAAATTTTCTGTATTCATCGCAAACGAAAAAATCATTTTCCCTTCATTGAAAAAATCAAGAATAATGAAATTCTCCCGAACTCGTGTCGCACATTTCTCGGTCCACGCGTGCGCAGTTGGAACGCTGTACGACAAAGCGATAACGCGGTGGTTCCTAGTAACCGGTATTGCTGTGATGCGACCAGCGGTAGAATTTACGAGCAATAAAGTAACAATAACGATAGCTACATCGGGAAACACAGCCAGTCGCAAAGTATTGCATTGTACTCGGGACATTCAGTGCATGGTGAGAGACGGTCCGTTTCGCGTACTGTCCCAGCGGGACAGTGCGGCTGCGACCGATACGGCGCGAGAGGCGTTTCGTACGTATAGCCCTGTGGAAGCTTAAGCGACGTCGAATGAATATGCGACGCTCGTGGACGACGTGTTTTATGACACGGGAACAGAGAGAAGTTCACAGGTGTCCTTGCGTTTACGTTCCCTTCGACAGCAACAGAAATGACCAACAACCGTGCACAATCCACGTCTCTGTGCGTGCATATGTGTACTCATATATATATATGAGACATTCCTCACACAAATTCGACCTGACTCTGACTAAAAAAAAAAAAAAAAAAAAAAAATTCCTGTGAGTAGGTTTTCAAATGAGGCACCAAAATGGCCCTTACATATTTAAAAATATTTTCTATATTTAGGGTGACCATTATAGACGATCTTATAGACGATTTTATTGAAATTTGAAATTACACTGAGCTCGGTGGCTCCTTGGGCTGTTCTGATGCAAGAGGAACAGCCAAACACTCCAAGCTCAAGTATAACACAGGCTTAAAAGGGACAATGAAAATAAGGGATTGCCAAGAGCCTATACACGAGAGCCAGTAACCGGCCGTAAAGGACGAAAGTTGCGTCGTTACGCCTGCAATGTCGACCCCGGGCCGCCTACGACGATTTAACGTCTCTAGCGCCTCCTCTAATGGGCTGCAGTTGGAATACTTTCAGAAAAATGGTCGTCGCCGCTCCCTACGGGCAAACTCAAATAAATGCGCAGTCTGGGATAAAACGATTTACTGGCGAGCTAGAGCGGATAACGCTATTGCTCTGCTGCACTGCATACCCGGGCGCTACCTACATTTCAGGCGTTGCTTCATCCGCGGCGATGGCATTCCAATGTGTTGCCTAGGGCAACGGTTACTGGTTCAAGATTGTCTATATTTGCGTTTATGCAATTTACTTTGTTATCCTATCTATGACTTCATTCCCGATCTGTTATATTTGTTTACGTAATAACACTGATGTTTAACTTAGGTTATATGAGTGTAACAGAAATAAGATAATTATAATGGCTCGGACAGCCGGAAAAAAAATATGGAGATTTCGTCGAACGTTTCTGCAAACTCTTTTTCGTCGCATTTAGCATGGCTGAAAGTCCGCGTGAGTCGCGAAAAACGTCTGGGATTAAAGTGGGGGGAGGAGAGGGAGCGACGAACGTGAAGTTAAATCTATTCTAAATCCTCGGAACGTCGGTCTCGTTTGTACCCGTCTCGCCTAGTTCTCTTTGTCGAGACCCGCACCCAACCCTCTTTCCCTGCCAGGAAATTCTCTTAATCTCGCTCTACCTGCACTTGACAAACGAGAAATGTGGACGATGGTGCTACGAAGATGTACCCGCTTGGCGTAAGCTTGTAGGCAGCTTCTCGTTTTGCGAGCGAATGATCGTGTGAACCCTTACCCTTTCTACGCATTATAGAATTCTCTCTATCTTTGATAATAAACTTTTTGTAGATCCATGAAAATTCATATTATTTTTTTACATCGAGAAAAAAAAACACTAGATTTTTCAGTGAAATTTGTGAGGTGAGCACACATCGAAGTGACCGAGATAACATTTTTTTAAAGGCTGTGGAAGAAGAAAAAAAAATTGTGGATTTGCGGCGCGAGAAAACAATTTCATCGTCAATCGCCGAATCGCGGAGGCAGAGGCCCTCGGTGGCCAAAGCACACACAATGCTCGCTCTGTTTGCTGTTAAATAAAGCTTTTGGCTCGGGTCAAGCAAGTCGCCACCCGGCGATAAACGTTTGCCTGGCAAATACATCGACCGCAACCGCCATTAGTCGGCTTTTAGAAGGCTACGCTGCGCGCGCATGTGTCACACATTCAATGCTGCCCGTTGGGCCCGCTTTGACGCCTCTGTGAACAGAGGAGGGTTCAACGTCCCGACAGCGTTGCAATATTTAACAGCGAATTCCCCAAAATCGGTCCATCGCTAAGAACGATCACTGACTAAAAATAGCGATCTTTCTTTTTTATGTTTGATATAAAGATTAATAAAAACCACTCAGAAAACCCACTTCCCATGCCTCTCGTGCAAAGCACAAGAGGTGAACGATCATCGATGACCGGGATTCCGATGTTAAATCGGATTCCCAAGTCGTCCTCACGCTCAAGGAAGAGGGTTACGTCTCCTCATCGTGGCTGCATCGACTCCACTTTTGAGTAGAGAAAATGTGAAGATATACTACAGAAATGATCCTGTGAAGTATGATCTTAATGAAACTGGCCAAGCGCTCGGTATATATACACTAGCTGGGGCCTCTTCGCTTGCGGGAAACGATCAACGTCGTGGCCATCTAGCGGCTGCGTTGTGAATCATTTCCGCGAGCTGCCAGCCAAACGAGCGGCTCAAACGCTACAGCTGATTCACATGCCGAAGGCGCCGGGGTCGACGCTTCGGTGTATTGCGACGAGTCACTATAAATAGACAACGTTACCGCGGAATACGCAATCGTTATGCCATTCAAGCCGACCGCGAATTCGACATCTATCTTTGTCACACGAATATCTATTCTAGGACTCTTTACGCTCGTCAAATGTAACAAAGAATTAGTATTATTATCGTAATCGTATCCTATCGACAATTGATTTGCCATAAATTCTCACGAAAAAAATATCAATGACTATAAAAAGACAGCCAAAAAATGAGAGAATTGTTATTATCATTATTATTATCGTAATCGTATCCTATCGACAATTGATTTGCCTTAATTTCGCACAAAAAAAATCTGTGACTATAAAAAGACACATTGGCCAAAAATAGCCAATGCCGGGTTCGGAAACGCAGAGGGTGAAATCGTGTAAAATTGCCCGGCGGCAACGACACGCCAAGGCGGCGATAAACAATGCGAGCATGCATTACTTACGTCCGGCCTATATCAACGCATTGTGCTTCTACCTCGGTGCATTTGCGGGAACAACGTCACGCGGCTATTGTTGCACCGCTGCGCTTTGGCCCTTGACGCGGTATATATCTCTCTTTGCATGCGCGCGCGTGCCTGTATATACATATATCTATCTATCTACACCTTCTGCTGGGCAGCGGCTCTCGGTAAGCCATTGGTTTAAGCCACTTAGGAGGGATGCGTATAGACCCTGGAATTTATGAATGGTAATTCATCCTAGATGCTGTCCCATTGTTCGACAACGGCGAGCAAAGGAGGCGACCCGAAAACACACAATGGGAAAATAAAAGCATCGCTGATAAAATATTGCTAATATGTCGCGGCCGTGATTATTGTTGTTATTTTTGTTATTTTGAAATTGCCTTCGTCTTGGTCAGTAATCTGTACGTAAACGATATAAATTCTTGAGCCAAGCGCAAAGAGTTGTAATTGCAGAGGTGCATAGCTTCACGTATGGGCTGATATACAGGACGAAGAATGTGTTTTTTTTTTTCTTTTTCTTTTTCATCCAGAAATGCGGGAGCATCCGGCGGTGGAGTCTCCTCGGCTGTAGGGGCTTCCCCTGAACCGCCCAATCGCGCCGACAGCGAATTTCTCGTTTACTCGGCAACGGGCGACGCGCATCTCGCGCAAAGGCTACTTCAGGGCACCAATCTTCCATGGGTAATCTCCTTTTTATCGGTTCTGACAAAAAGCCTCCAATTAGCTGGCATAACATTACCGTAATTACGCGAAGTAAGAGAAGAACCGCGGGCTTTCCTCTGGCCGAAAAATATCGAATAATTTTTTTTTCTGGCATTTCGTATATGCGTGTAATGGGTACTGTATATGTTCGTAAAAAAATTATTTTCATATAAAAAAATTCCCACAACATTTTATACCGAATTTTGGAGATTCGTGACTCACTGTACAGCTGATAAAAAAAAATTCAATATTAAATGGAAAAAATCCAAAACTTCTAAATTAATTAGAAACATCGATTTCCTCTATGATACTCAACATATATGTACATAGACAGATTGTTTGCTTCGCGGAGCTGTAGTGTATCGAGTCGGCGGCAACTAATATCAGGCGGAGTTGCGTCCCGCGTCATCCAGAGGCAAACGAAGGTTGGCCGAATCTTTCGCGAGTTTCGCAAGCATAACTAAGAGAGAAGAAGCGGCGGAAACTCGAACGGAGCCGTCCGAGTCGCGCGCGCTTCGTACCTATGTTTGAGTTGAGGTTTCGTGTGTCAGTTAGCGGCGCATGAGCCTCGACACTGCTATATTCAACGTGGATATTGCACAAACTATGCGCGACACTGTACACACGTATATATAGCGCAAAGCATGGCTGAGAAGGTATAGCAGCCGAGTGTTTGTGTGGGGCTCGTACCTGAAACGGGGAATAAGCAATCTGTATCGTTTTAACGCGTCAGCTCGAGGCAGCTATGGCAGCGCTGAGAGAGAGACGGAGAGAGAGTAGCAAGAACGCCCAGGCGCATGCGCGCTAAAGTTTCCTCGATGTAATTAACTGAACGTAGTCAGCCGTGTTGGCGCCTCTCTCCCTCTCTCTCTACCCCTCCCCCCTCCCCCCACCCCACCCTCGTCTAACTTAGCTATAGTCGAGCCACGCGGTTCACTCTGTCTCTCTGTTTTCTCTCTGCCAGTCCGTTCTCGCGATTTCGTTCTGGCTATACCTATGCTGCATAACTCGAGGTCCCCGACTCCTTCTCACTTATTGCTGCTCATGAGCTTCCGGCGAATAAGCGCACCTGACTCTCACGACGACGAAATCTACGAGAAAACGTAGCGGCGACCTACGTATACCCGAAGTCTGATTCGTTGGACAATCTAACGACGCTCGGCTGATGCCAATGACACGGAATTTCGTAGCAGTTTGTCTTTGGTACTGCGCTGCTGCTTGGGGGTACGTTGGATATTAATTCCTCGGGGTTTAATGGTCGATGACCGTGAATGATGGACTAGATATTGCTGTTTTTTTGGCGAAAATTTTTTTTTTCGATTTAACGAAGTTTTAAGACCCTATCCGATGGGAAATTTTCCGCTGATTCCAAATATGGACGGTTTTTGCCCGAAAAATAAAAAATTTTAGGAGAAAAACGCGAAAAACGATTTTTCACTTTTTCCCAATTTCAGCACTTTACTAAAATCGGTGTAATTTTTCTTTGGATCAATGTAATCGGGATTTTCTTTTTTCATTCGAAAGAAAACTCTTCAACGAAGAGAATACCGCCAGGCGGAAGGCGATATCTCGATTTTTCAATTTTTTGCAGATTTTCAAAGTTGACCCTCAAAAATCGCAAATTTTTGAAGGGGTACCCCTTGCCATTTTTCGCAAAATTTGACGAAAAAAAAATTTTCGATTTCGCAAAGTTTAAAAACCCTATCCGATGGGAAATTTTCCGCTGATTCCAAAAACGATAGGTGTTTGCCCGAAAAATCGAAAATTCAAGGAAAAAAACGCGAAAAACGATTTTTTTTTTTTTTTTTTTTTTTTTTTTTTTTTTTTTTTTTTTTTTTTTTTTTTTCAAGTTAGTAAAACTTAGAAGTATACTAAAAATATGGAAAGACGTTAATTTTCCAATGTGTTAAAATATGAGGATGCGACTGTACATTCGCCAAGTGCTGCCGTCATTTGTGAACCGTGTGTGTAAAGTGCCGCGCGACCAAAGACCCGACTCGAGTTTATCTAGTATCAAGACTCTCCCTGCGCGCCGAACGCTCCCGAGATTGAAAGAAGACGACGACGAATAAGAAGCCGACGAACGAGGGAGGCGAGGATACGCAAGAGAGAGTCGCATGAGAGCCGCCTTATGGCGACGTCGACAACGACGATGCGGCGATCCAATCGTATAACCAGCGCGTATTAAAAGCAAAATAAAATTATTTAAAACACGGTGGAATTCGGCGTTCGCAGCAGCAGAAGCAGCAGAAGCAACACCGGCGGCTGAACGGCTCTTCGTTCGGCAGCCATGAGAAGCAAAAGCGAAGAGCTGCTGCTGCTTCTGCTGCTACTTTTGCGCAGATCTTGAACACGTTTCGTCGTTTCGTTGCCGGGCCCCTCGCGGTTTGCCCTCGTGGATCGTTTACCCGCGATAGCATTATATGTGTTCCCTCAGCTGCAATGCATCTCCTCCTCTGCCCAACTTTTTTTCCTTTTTTTCCTTCATCCCCTTTTTTTTACCATTTTTATTCCCTCGTTATTCCCGCTCGTCGCGTTGATTTGGCAGCCACCTGCCAACCCGTCCGTGGTTTCCATGCACGCAGCCAAAGCAGCGACGGCGACGCACGTCTGCGATGTTGGAAAACGATAAAAATGATATCCAAATTCAGATAACTGTAATTACTTTCCGAAATGGCTTTTCATTTCGCTCACCACCCCGAGACAGCTGCCACGGACATTCGGGCGTATCTGGGGACTGGCATCGCGAGAGAGAGGCTCTTTCGCAAGGCGGATGTCCCAGTCGTCGGCGCTGTAAGCGGTAATCGTCGGTGGGGTTATCTTACTGTAGATTTTACTCCGGTAAAAGCACACTGCAGGTGAAACGGAGCTCAGTCATCGGCCATGTACAGTAGAATCTCGGTTAAAAAATTGAATAATTACATAAAATCAGAATGGCTGATTTAAAAAAAAAAAATCAGAATGGCTGATTTAAAAAAAATCAGAATGGCTGATTTAAAAAAACATCAGAATGGCAGAACCTAAAAAAAAATTAAAAGCCATTAATTATGAGACTCAAAGCAGCCTCTAAATTTCCTTCAAGAAAAAATCTATTTTACAAAGCATTGAAATATATATAGCATATTTTTTAATTTCTTATGAAACCTTCGTAACGAGTATTTCGTAATGAGCACGCGTGATGTCAGAGAAGCCTCTCGGTTTTATTAAAAAAAAAAAAAATGCCGGGGCTCATTAGGAAGTTTCTTTTGACGCAGAATTCTCGGTACATTCATAAAGAAGCCTTCGTAGCAGTATATCGCGCGAGGATCTCACTCCGCCAGACGCGTACGTCGAGATACCACGAGCTATGGACCCTAAGAGCGCATATACACCTCCTTATAGTGGGCTCCTTGCATCGCTGAAATGCTTCGTGTTGTTTCAGCGCGTCGGTTGGGTGTCTTACCGAGCTCCGTGAGCTCTGAGCTGCTCTGACATCGCCACACGAGAAGCGCTGCTACTGCTGCTTTACGACGCTACCATCGAATCGTTCTCTCTCTTCTCCCCTTCAACCACTCGTTGCGCGACAAGAGTGTAACTTGGCCGACGGTGCCAACGATGTACGCATATGTATACAGTACTCTGGTTGCTAGCGCGAAGGTCAACGAAGATACGAGAATGGCAACAGAAGAGAAATGGGATTTAGTTATCGGCTGTGGAAGACTATAGATAGCATTTTAGTGGACATTTAAAGGCTGTCCTCAAATCTGACTTCATCGCTCGGTCGGTAACGTCATTTTATTTTTATTGCCCATCAGTAGAGTATTGAATTTGACCTGAAAGTCAAATTTCGTATTTCTCGTCGATGACGACGAATGGTCTAAAAGTTACACCATTTCGTTTGCCGTACATCTGAAAAGTTAGAAAACATAAATAAAGGCGAAAGGAAATGTTTTTCGCCGCTTCATTTACGTTACTGCCTTATTTTCTTTCACACAACATTCTCGAAGGTTTCGTGAGAGGCAACATTCAGAGGGCGTTGTGCTGCCCGACAGAGTTCGTTGAGCCTTTCGGTCTCGGAGTTTTACAAGCAAAGTGGGGTTCCAACACCGAAGCAGAGAAGTCCAAGAAGCTCCGCGGGCAGTCTCACGAGTTACGAATGTCGAGTATTGGATCGCGCGCAAAAGCTAAGTAATAAGTAAGACGAAGGGGAAGGCGAGGGCAAACGATGAGGAGGCAACTAGGTTTGACGCGTTGATTTATGCGAGCGCCGGCAAAGTTTCGTCAGTTTCTACAGGCCCTCGTCGTTCATTCGTTGAGTGTCGAGAGGGAAGGGAGAAGAGGGTTTAGCTGCCGCTGTTGCTGCTGCTGCTGCTGCTGCTGCTCGGTGCTTTTGAGGGGCAAGAGCTGTGTGTATGTCTTTCACCGAAGTGTTTCGGTATCACGGTATACATCGGATTTCTACGACTGAGGAATAAGGAGAGCGAGCGTAAAGTCGAATGAGAGCGCAAACGTCGGAAGAGATCAAAATCAAAACGAGTGGCACGTCAAGTGTTGCATAAAATCCATATTTTTAGTAGATCCAGTAATAAAAAAGTTAATAGTGTCAACAAACTTGTTCATTATTTTCTTGAAATTAACATGAAAAGTCATATTCGTGCTGGAATTAATTTTGAATGTTCAAAGAGTCTTTAATTGCGGTATCAAAATGTTAAAAAAATTGTTTCGCTATTTCAGATCGTTCGAAAAAATTGGTAAGAATTTAAATTGCACATTTATGAAGTTGATGTTGGACATTGATTACAACGAGGCTCGATCTCTAGAGTCGTAACAATTCCCAGGGTACCGAGCGAGTTGCGGTCTTTTCGCAGTGACGTTCTGTGCAGGAAGTCTTTTATTTCCGAGCAGACGACCCAAGGCAACCGAAGCAGAAGACGCGCAAGTGAGCGAGCGAAGGGGGAGAGAGAAAAGGGTTCATCGCGTCAGCATTCTGAGCCACGTTGAGCCCTTTAGTCTCGCTAACAAAATAATATATATCCTCCCCCGCTTCCCAACGCTAGACGCGACGACAATGAAACTTCAGAAGTTTAAAATCCACCCGACGGGCTGCGCTGTTGGTTGGTATCACGTGGCTAACGTGCGGCAGCACCGTCGCTTTGTAGGTTTCCTGCTGCTCGGTTCTTTGCGTCCTGGCCAGTAGCCGTTGGTTCAACGGTCAGCTAGACCAAAAAAAGCAAAAAAGGCAAAAAAAAAGTAGCGGCAACCTCTCTCTCTCTCCTTTTTTAACTTTTTGTTTCCCTTCCTATCTACCTCACTGGCGTCAACGCTAATCCTGACGAATGCCAAAACTTTTTTAACGCACCGTCGAGTGCGTTAAAAAAGTTACACAGGACACAACACACATTGGCAATCCAAGGCGAATGCGTCTCCTCAGATTAGATATCAAAGTCAGAGCAGCATTTCGCTGTTAGTGCTTTTATTCTTAGTCCTTATGTCCGCAATTCCTCATATAGTATAGTCTCTCTATTCCTATTGAAAATGTCGGTGCTCGACTCTGCGACAAATCCTTCAAGACTCGCCGGACTCGACGTTCGCCTTTCGCGTGCACATTAATGTTTCATTTGTGACCCACGAGAACGGCGGCGCTGCTTTTGCAACGTTTTCTTTCACTATACTCGCTCTCTACTCTGTTCACGTCGTAAGAAAATATTTGTTTTTTGTAAAACAACAAAACAGAATAGTATTTGAGTGAGTCGGATGACTGGAAAAACCTTTATTATTTATTTCTCGGCTGGATTATTAATGCCTGGAAATGACTTAAAATTTTCAGTGCAGGTATATCTAATGCGTCTCCCAGAGAAATCAATTTTCTCATCCGAATGTCAGGAAAAAAATGGATATCGAAAAAGGAAAAAATGTTGACGACAGACAAAAATCAAAATCCATTGCGGGATAGAAATCGCAATAGATGAACGAAGCACGCGTGACGTACGGCTGTTCGGTTCAGGGTAATACAATCATCGTGGTCAGTCATCGGTCGCTTGAGGCGTAAGAGAACCCAGAGCAAACATCGCTTCGCCCTGTGAAGACAAACACGCCGCGCCGCTGCTCCTCTTACCCGGCTGTGGCGTTTCTCACGCCGAAGCGAATTTGGCATTGCTTTCCCTCTCTCTCACTTCCTCCCTCACTCCCACTCCCTGCCTCTCTGGCCCTTCACCGCCGATGTTATCAAAGCACTAACGCTCAGCGGCTTTCATTTACGTGACCCAAAGTTCATTCCTACTATTAGATAATTATTTTTTAATTTTGTATTTCGTTGTACTACTTACAAAAAAATTCATAAACCGGAATATTTTCCAATTTTTTTTTGTCACAGTGGCATTTTCGCACTGTTCGATAAATTCCTGTTTCTGATATTCCTGTTTCGATAAATTCCAATTCCTGTTTCTTTCACACGTTGTTATACTCGCTATGCTCTCTTGTTACACACGGCAGCTCCTTTCATCAACACCCAACCTCGAGACCCTCTCTCGCTTTGATGCCTCCTCGCTCTTTATTTCATCGTCTCATCTCGAATAATAACAACAGAGCTTCGAGCCTTCGCTTCCTCTCCATCGACCTCCACCAACCCCCTTCCGCCGCTGGCACTCCTCCTCCGTAACCATAGCACTCGACAGAACGCGGCAGTCTGTTTATCTGCACGGGATCCTCGTTTTTTTCGTGTCCACAGTAAAAACGTTTTGCAATGTGAGAAATCAATCAATTTTATCCAATTTTTAAATTCATTTTACAAATTTGTTTAAGGTGAAATAATTTTTGAGATACCAGAAAAAAAAATGTGCACGTCCTTCGCATGATTCTTTAATAACGCTTTGATACTATTTTAACGCTCTATAATAATCTATAATAATAATAAATACTATAATCGATAGTATACTTGTACGAATTAATCCCGATTGAGTCTCATTGCGTAGTAACCACCGCCATACGGATTCCAAAACCGAGCCCTTCTTATCCCTTCAATTCTTTCCCCAAGGTTTCCTCCATCGCCCTTCACCCTCAACGCTCTCTGTTGCATCTGGTCGTCTCCTATCTGGCGTCTCTGGTAAAACTCAACGCAGACTAAGTCTCGCCTCCAGGAGGGAAAGGATAAAGAAGAAGGATGGGAATGAAAAGACAAGAAGGACAGGAGAGGAGGGAGTAGAGGTGAAGTCGGAGAGGGGGGAAGGCAAAGAAGAAACGCGAGAGAGAGAACACGGGTTCGCGGACTGGCGACGAGTGTTTATCTATTCGTTGTGAGAAATCCTCCGATCCTTCTTCGTGCGGCTCCTCTCACTCGCCGCGAGAGAGGGGAGCGCAAACCCGCTGACTACCTGAGCACACTGAGAAAGGTTTCTCATGCAAATCCCTCATTCCAAGCGAGAGTCTCTTTGCCGATCCTCCCAGCGAGAGGAGCAAGAAGAGACCTCTGGCAACTCGCTCATCAGTTTGTTTCTTCTCACTCCCGCGGACAGAAAGAAGAAACGGAAACGCTGCGTCTGCTGTTTTAGCGCTGTTACTACAGAAAACTAACTTCTTTGATATTACTATGCAGCCTCACTCTGCTCATCCTCGGAAAGAAATAGACGACGCAAGTCACACTTGCTCGTTATTTTTTGCGTTCGAAGAATGAAGGAACTATCGCAAAATTCACATTCGACCCAATCACCAACTTTCAGCCCTTGTTTCATAATTATATTATTTATAATATATAAATAATTTTAATTTTAATTTTAATATTTTAATTTTTATATATTTTTTATTTTTTATATTTTTTTTTCTCGTCCTAATATTGCACTATAAAAATGTTAAATAAGTATAACGAGTCGAGTCGTTTATTTTGCAACGATAAATCTTAGATGTCAGAAACACAGTCTTATGTCGTCATACATCTGGAGCCATGGACGAAGGGAGTAAGGTGGTAGGATGGAGGTAAGGGAAGGAGCAAGACTGGTGGGAAATCAATTGAGAAAATACGAAGCTCTAAAGGCCGCACATGCTCAGTAGTCCAGGAACTGCTGGCGGGGTTAGTTGTGTGCAGCAATTGCGAAGGGAATATATATATGTCTCGAGAAAAAGAGAGAGAACGAGAGAGAGAGACAGAAGCACGAGAGGGATCATAATAGAACCTGAAAGCGGAACGGAGTCGCGTTGAAATTTGCCCGCGGTTCGATGAAAGGCGTTAGAAATGCTTGAAAGGTTTCTCTCCTCGTAAGGGACTGTAAAGAGGCGTAATTGTTTCCATTGTGCTAAGGGGTAGCTCTTGGGTAGGATTCGCGCACATTTATACGTCTATATGTATATGTAGGTATAAATATAGTTATAGCCAATGCGTATTCGTGGCGAACGAAGGGTTTTTGCGAGGTAGTTACGAGACGTTACTGTGGTTTACCACGAGAAATGGCGTCGTGGAACGATAGCTGCAGTTGTACACTCAACCCGGCGACTTCGAGCATGAAAACTTTTATTTTTTTTATTTTTTATTTGGTTTCCTTCAATCGAATTGTGCGTTCGCGAAATCCAATGCATTTTGTGCTATTGAGGGAAAAAATACAGTAATAATTTCTAGACTCGTGTAATCAGTAATAGTAATAATAGGACAAGTGGACATAGTCTAGAATTTATTTCGCACCACGAAATCTTCCCTCTCTCAGTCACGAAACCAACGTAAATGAATTTCATTGCCGTGACAAGCGGGAGATCCATTCCCAGCAGTTATTTCACCGAAAGGACATTTGGATATAACCGTAAAGTTCTGATTGCCGCTTATCAGTAATTCCTCGTCGTCTAGAAGTTTTCGTTTTACCTCTTGTTTAACTCTATCGCGTTGGAACTGCGGAATTCGTTAAATAATCAGAGTCCGGCGACGTCGGCAATAACTCCGGGCGATGTCTTGGCGCGTTACTCAAGTGTCTTGGGTATAGAATTGTTTCTGATTGAATGAAGGGGAAAGTTTCGTAAACGTCGTCCAAGAGCAACGACGATGACGACACGGGACGCGTCAGCCGAGCGTCCGGAGAGGCCCCGAGAGGAAACGCGGCGGCCGCCAACAATTCCGAATTGCTTTAACGCTAATTGTGCGAATGGGGTTGTTTAATTGGCGAATGGAGAGACGTGCGCGCGAAACAGCAGACGAGCAGTCGCCGCTGGTTTGGTCATGATCGCATTTTCGCATGAATTGCCTCAAATTAAATGATTGTTATTCAAGGTTCACCAAAAAGCCTTTTCGCGTAGGCTTATCCTGATTTTACAACACTGCGCAGAATTTTTTTTAGACACAAAAAAATTAACGGCCAAGGTACGATAAAAATATTCTAGAAAAATTACTTTTCATCGACTAATGTCAACAACGCAGAAAATTATCTCGAAAAACAATCAAGATTATCCAAAGGCAATGAGGATATGGCGAAGGGGAGATTTCAGCTCGCTGAGAATGTTTAGACTGGCAAGAGTCTCTCGACTCCCCTTTCCCTCGTACACTCGACATATTTATTCATGCGCCGAAGTTGAGTATCTGCGGTATGTAAATTCCAGTTACGGTTAGCCGACTCAGGCGCCGTCAACTCTGCCTCTGCTTTCGCATACTAATACCGCTTTGGCATATAGCTTGCACAGTACTCTGCTGTATTCGGAGCCAGCCACGCGTTCCCTGGTCTATTATCGCAATTGTTACGCTTAACAAAGAAAAATATCAACTGATATGGGCATTACACTTTGGGTGGTTGATGTCTAAACATTTATTTGCTACATGCTTCCCATCTGATTCCTAACACATCCCAACCCCAAATGTATGGTTCTGTTTTTGCAACCTACCTTTTTGCTTCCACAAATATCTATCAATCACCAATCTCCTTAATCCTATCCATCGACCTTTATTCACAGTTCGTTCTAAGAAACGTAGCGGAATCACATAATCGCAGTTTCGGTTTGTTCAGTGTTCTGAAAGTGCTACCACATTTACTCAGCCTTAGCCTCAGCCCCAGACTCAGCAGTGACTCAGCCCTAGTCTCAACCGTGTCCGCCGTGTTCCCAAGAACTGCGCAGTCGTAAATGTGCGAGTCACACGAGATTTTCGGTGTACGCCGGGGAGAACGTATGTTAAACATTCACGGGTAATAAAATTACGCGAGTGACGTCCCGCGTGTTAGTAGCTCGTATTACGCGACACCCCGCGAGCCGCAACAGAAGCCGCGCGTTCGGCGGAGTAGCTCGACGGGTTGGATGCATTTGCTGGTGTGGCGCGAATGTATGTATATGTTCTCGTATATGCACATCCGGGGTACATACAAAGCAGTATTGCGGCCTCGTGTGTCCAGGGAACCCGCAACTGAGGAGTCTGAAACTCGAGTGCACCGTTACCGTCACCCGCGCAATTTTCGCCTTCTCGGTCTTTCGTGCGTCCTGCGAAAGGGTTTATGGGACGCGTCGCGTTATTGTACTGCTTGAAGATCATTTTACTGTCGCGCTCCTTCTCTTTCTCTACCTCACTCACTAAAAAATCGCATTTTTTTATACCCGGGGCTTCAAATTTGACACTTTTTCACTGCGATAAAAATTGTAAAAAAAAATGTTTAAGTTAAATAAAAATGTCTGTAGGTGTTTTGAGAGGTACTCCAAACGCACTTTGATTCCCGAGCCTTCAAATTTGACACTTGGAAAAAAATACTTTTTTTCGTTCCTGCGATAAAAATTAAAAAAAAAATTGTTAAGTTAAATAAAAATGTCTGTAGTTATTTTGCGAGGTACTCCAAACTTGACTCTTAAGGTTCAGCTGACCAGTGGACCTTTTTGACACGAACGGTCAGCTCGAGTCTTCACTCCTTTGGCTTTTATATGTGTATCCACATAGACACGAAGACGTCACACGTATATACAAAAAGCAAAGCAAAGGCACCGCGAACACACGGTAACAATCTTTCTTCGCTAACGCCTAGACAATGACGGAAGAGCTTTGCCACCAGCGAGGACCCTACGTGTTAATCTTCATTCTCGGAGTTCGTCTCCGGGGGGATTTTCTGCCGAGGAATAGAGCGGAGCTTCTCCGTCCGAGAAGATAGTCGCCGCGTTTGTATGGCGCATTGTACCTCAGGACTCTGCTATATACTATATATTGTCCTAATGGAGAAATGTCGGCGCCGCCCAATCCTAAGTTTGCACGCTTGCCGATATCACCTCCGTCTCTCACTGCACTTATAATTTCGTATTTATTTTTTCCTATTTCAAAAATAAATACATCTTATAAATAGTTTTTTTATTGCTTTGCGATTTTTTTTTTTTTTTTAAGTTCCAGACATGATTCATACATTACTGCAGCATGGAGCTAGAAAACGGAGCAAGTGCGTTTGCTCGCGGAAAAATCCGTGGACAAACATCGTTTGCCTTTTCCATAATTAAGGTCGCCAACCCGCGCAGCTCGCAAGCTCCGTCTGCGAGTCTCGCGAACGTTGGTCGGTGGGGTCGACTCTTGTTGATTTTAATCTACGTTTCGCCTGAGGGAGGAGGGGGGAGGGTTGCACTACGAGGCCAGCGCGAGTTCGCCGCTTGGGGAAAACTCTTGAATGGGCCGAGGGCTTCTAACCGTAGGAGCCCTGCTCGCCTTGAGATGACGTCGACGACGACGACGTCAACGACAACGACGGTGGTGGCGACGTCGCGGAAGAGTCCGACGGTCGGCGCGACGGCGCTGGGAGTTAATCAGAGCATTTCTTTACGCCCGGCAGCGCGTGAGCTCCGAGGAATCCTACAGCCATGCACATGTACTCTATATATACTCCATAGTAGCTCGGTTGATGGTGCAAATTGATTCGCGCAGCGGCGTCCAGCGCGTGGTTAAGTGTCACACACTGTAGCCTCCGCATGTGGTTCTACGCCTAAGTTATCATGATCCGAGTTCTCAATGAATGAAACGTTTGAGCACGCAGTATGTGATTCTGGAGCTCTACTGTACGTTATAACTGGAGCATGGAGGGGTACCCCTTGCCGTTTTTTTTTGGCGAAAATTTTTTTTTTTCGATTTAACGAAGTTTTAAAACCCTATCCGATGGGAAATTTTCCGCTGATTCCAAATATAACCGGTTTTTGCCCGAAAAAAAAAAATTTCGAGGAGAAAAACGCGAAAAATGTTCTTCACTTTTTTCGAATTTTAACGCTTCACTAGAATCGATGTCATTTTTATTTGGACGAATGGAATCTAGATTTTCTTTTTCCATTCGAAAGATAACTCTTCAAGCAAGAGAATGACGCCTGGCAGAACGCGATATCTCGATTTTTGAATTTTTTGCAGATTTTTAAAGTTGACCCTCATGAAACGACATTTTTTGCAAGGGGTTAGCCTTGCCGTTTTTTTGGCGAAAAAAAAATTTTCGATTTAACGAAGTTTTAAAACCCTATCCGATGGGAAATTTCCCGCTGATTCCAAATATGACCGGTTTTTGCCCAAAAAAAAAAAATTCGAGGAGAAAAACGCGAAAAACGATTTTTCACTTTTTCCCAATTTTGGCACTTTACTAAAATCGGTGTAATTTTTCTTTGGATGGATGGAATCTAGATTTTCTTTTTCCATTCGAAAGATAACTCTTCAACGAAGAGAACGCAGCCAGGCGGAACGAGATATCTCGATTTTTCAATTTTTTGCAGATTTTCAAAGTTGACCCTCAAAAATCGCAAATTTTTAGAAGGGGTACCCCTTGCCATTTTTCCCAAAATTTGTCGAAAAAAAAATTTTCGATTTCGCTAACTTTAAAAACCCTATCCGATGGGAAATTTTCCGCTGATTCCAAAAATGACAGGTGTTTGCCCAAAAAATAAAAAATTCTAGTAGAAAAACGCGAAAAACGATTTTTTTTTCTGACAAACTGCAGATATCACGAAGAGTGAAATTAAGCGAACATCCTCGCGGATTTGCGAGGGTCGTATGGTCGCCAGGCGCTGCAAACCCGTGTCTGGTTTGCCCTCGCTCCTCGCTCCTCGCTCCTACGTCGTTTCTTGAAGTAGGAATCCTCCTCGTTGAGAAGCGCGAGAGAACACAGATAAGGCGTCCGTCTCGCTCGCGCAGGCTTCGTCGTAGTGGTCGTGGAGCCAGGCTGCACGTCCACCGGTCGCTAATAGGGCACCGATTCGACATAATTGGCTGCGGGAGGCTCGCATCTCCCACCCTCCATGAATCCTATCGACTACCCCATGTCCACTCCGCTCCACTTGTCAATACGCAACGAGTGAATACGCACGTACGGGTCGAACCCTTCGACGTCTATCGATAAGCGTACCTATAACGAAATTCCTATATATCGCCGCTGCTCCTTGCTTTACAAATGACATCGCGATTTCTCGGAACTTGCGCCACTTTATTGAGCGGTATGTGACTCAACTGCAATGGAGTTTTCAATCCTATAAAAAAAACAATTAAATGATCTACTCAATTTTTTTTATGCATTTAAATATTTCGTATTTTTGGTACACAATTTTATATTTTCTGCAAACAGCTTCCAAACATTCAAATAATTATTTTCCCGACTAATAATTTTTCTGCATGCATACTTCACCACTTTTACCTCATATTACGTTACTGTTACTGTTTTACAGACACAATAATCCGTTTGTGCGGATTTGAGCAGCCGAGTACTGCAAATCGCGTTATCGGTGCCATTAGAATAGCAGAAAAGGTAAATAAAAGGTGAATGAATTCGTGTGAAATTATCACTCGAATGCCCTCAGCCTCGTCGGCTGCTCAGCTCCGCGCGCGGGCGACTTCACCCAAGAAGCCGAGTCTATTAGAGAGTTATCGCTGGATTGTTGAAGCGTGATAATCGATCTTCGCCGAGGGAGAGAGGAACTGGTAGGATTAAAAGGCAGTCGACCGTGTGCTTCGAGATGAGTCTATAATATATATATAGTACAGCTAACCGAGTATCTCTCCCTTCCGGTCGCGATTTGATCTTCGACCGAGTCCTCCTCCTCCTCCTCCTCCTCGGTGAGATCGAGAATTGATTCTGCTTCACCGGAAATTCTCCTCGCCGCTCACTCCTCACACTTCTGGCGATGAACTTGCATTATCGACGTGAGATTATTGGCCGAGGTGAAAGTACAGACAGACGAGAGACGCGCGAAGCTTTCCAGTTATGTATCACCAAGCCAATCGTTCAAATTCCCACACCTCAATCGTGGCATTAATTTACGGCTGTCCTCAGAAAATTTCACCGCGATTTATCCTTCGTTTCAACCTTCGATAGAGGAGTAGGTAAATTATTTAGGGGGAGGGTACGTTAATTATTTACTCATACAAAGATGCACCTCAATTGTGTGGATTCAGTGAGCTGCAATGATAGATAAAGTTATCTGTCACGAAGAAAATTCATATTTAGTATTTCAGGACCGTTCATTTTGTACGTAAAATAAATGGTGATTTAATGTACGGATTACTGAAACGAACCATTGATTAATTATTAATGAATTGTGTAATTTACTTTGTGGGGAAAAATGCGTAATTCAAAATCTCCGATAACCTGCAGTCTGCGTTATCATTGTTCTTCACTGTCTTTGTCCTTTGTTCACGTGCCACGATGTGAATGACTGGAATTATACAGCAGATTGAAGCACCGGAAAAATTGATATCGGCTGCCGATGAGCAGCGATGGGTAAATTAAAAAGCCTGTGATTACTACCGTCTGTGGATGATCGTGATAATAATGGTAATGAGAAAATTCCACCATCGATGGATCAAATGAAAATGCTTTTTTTATAATTAGCGTGACTATTGCATTCTGCCAAAAACATTTTATCGACTAAATTATTTCAAATTAAAAATCTGCATGAAACCCCCAAACTAATAATTATTACATTCGTAGCATCAGTCATTTCCGACTCTCAGTCACTCAAATCGCTCGCAACGTTCAATTGCAGAGCGACAAACACGACAGAAGCAACGAAAGATGCAATGGTTTGAACGCAATGGCAACCCCGAAGAGCATTGAAAGTGCGAGAGAAATAAAAAACCGCGAACGTGCGCAGCCTCCACTCCGCGTTTCCTGTTGCGCAGAGAGAGAGAGAGAGAGAGAGAGTTCCTCTCTCTCTCTCTCTCTCTCTCTCTGCGCAGCGAGTCGGTGTCACCACGATCACGAGGAGTTAAAGTTTTTATTAGGAAACGTTGTAGTCCGAGGTGAGGTCGACGCCGACAAAAGAAACGAAAGAATAGCTCGTGTCCGTTCTATGGTGCTGCAGTATAGTATTGTAAAGTATGGCGTGTATGAGTCGTCGTCGTCGTCGGAGAGGAGGGAAGCGAAAAGCGCGAAGCTCGCACGAGAGAACCGGAAGCTTGCCGGGGTCCTCGACGCTTCCCCAACCGCCGCTGCCACACAGTTCTCTCCCTGTTTCGCCGAGCACTTTTTACTTCAGACCGAGCCACAAAGTCCTTCCGGCTGTACTCACCGCTGCTGCTCCTGGTATCCCTTATTTCACTATCTTCACAGCCTCAGCAACGGAGGCGAAGCCTCTCTCTCTCCTCTCTCGCCACTGGTATTCTTTCATTTCTTTGTAAAATAGCCTGTATTTTTTTTAAGCGACATTGTACTTTTCGGGGGGACATTTTTCTTTGGTTGAATTTCTGACAATTGAGCTCCTCTTGGCTTTCGTCTTCCCCTCAGTTGAGGGTCAATTGAATTTAGCGCGAGGAGACTGTCGAGAGATGAAAAGTGCACTTCGACGTTGTCGCAGGAATCGAGGATTATAACCCAGCGCTCTTGGTCGAAGGAGATAACACGTTGAGGATGAAACACATGAGGAGAGGGGTTCGTCGAGTCGTCAACGACGAAGATATCGCTTTGAGCCAACGTTTCTCGCGACAGAGCGAAGGAGAGAAAAAATGTTTCGCATGCATCAACGAGATTGTATGCGAGGAAACGTGAAATCCAGAGGAGCGAATATTTTAAGCGAGTGCGAAGGGGACGGGGGAGGTGGTGGAGGGGGTATGGGTTGCACACTCGGTGGAGAGAAGATAAAAGAACGGAAAGGGAAACACGCAAGGAAGATTTTTATAATCCGACGTCAGCGAGACAGTCGCGTGCGCGTCTCGCGAGCTTTTGCCTGGCTGAGTGGCTCAAGAGGCACTATGCATCACCTCGAAAGCACTGTCATCCCGGCGACGAGAACGACGTCGTAGGCAGTCGTCGGTTTCCACCATTGCTCGGTGTAGTCCCTGTCAACGGTGTTACATTCGCAGCCAGTCGACTGTTGTGTTACCTGTTTGACATTTTTTAAATATGAGTCAATTTTTGTAGGATTTTTTTTCCGTAATAATTTTGGACAGTAGATAGGGTAGATGTACCGTTAGTGGCCACTATACCTATTGTGGCCATTTTTTATTTATTCTTGAAATTATTCCTTCCCCATAAAAACGTGTTCGAACAAATTTATATAAATTCACCGATTGATCTACTCGACTTTTTTTTTGTGCCATTAAATATGTTGTTTCATTCCTTTGAATGTGATGGTCACAATCGGTCCTAAAGTGGCTAAAAATGGTACGTCTATTTAATTCCATCGACGAGAAAAGGAAATAAAACAAATTTTCGAGGTTTTTCCTCCCAATGAAAAATTGCACTTGTTTGACATGGGAATTAAGGGCCGTTGGGTTGACGGCGATGGCCATGGGAGATTCACGTGTAACTTATAACGGCTGATGGCGAAGGCGTTGGAGGCGAAGGCGAAAAAGAGAAACCACGTGAGAGGTCGGGGGCTCTGGTCTTGGATCATTCCCGTAGATATTTCGCATGTCGAGATTGATGGTTACCCGCGTTTCCTGCTAATGCCTTCTGCCGTGGCTGCCTAGCGTGATAGGAGCGAAAGAGCGAGAGAGCGGAGGCGATGGGTGGAAAGGGAGCGAGCTCGCGGGTCTTCGAACGTCCGGAGGAAGATGGATATTCGTAATTTCCCTGCTGGTGGTGCTAGAAGCGTTGGAGTGGGGGAGAGAGCTAGAGCTAATGCTGCGGCGATGCCGGCGAAGGAAGAAGGCAGCCTAAACCATCTTCTTCGGGGAAAAGATAGGGCCAGTCGATATCCACCGACCCTAAACCCTCTGCATTTTCATCACAGCTCGCAACGCACCTCAGAGCACCTATATACATTTTTCCCTCCTCTGCAATTTTTAACGTCCTATATCCCAACTGTAGCCATATTTGTAGCAAAAAAAAAATCAGAATGTCTCATAACCCTGATACTAAAAAAAATTAAAACACACGAATACGCCTATAAATATCCGATGCCACTGACATTTTTACTCGACGAATCCGAGCACCCTTAAAAATTAATATCTGCAGCAAAGTTGAATACCTGAAAATATTTGGCGACTGAGGCGGCGCGGTTCTTCTCGATTAATCACGATGCGCCCGAGGCTGGCTACCCAGATGCCGATAAATTCAGGCGAGACCGAACGTCGAGCCGATGATTCACCGCGAGCAGCAGAAGCAGCAGCAGCGCTGAGCGGCAGAGCGGCGGGAAGCTCATTCGCTGCTCCCTCCTTCCTCCTCCCTCTCTCTGTCTCTGTCTATTTCTCTCCCTCGCCCTCGTGTCTCTTTCTCACGATGATGTATACGTACAGAGCCGTCGCCGATCCTCCGCCTTGTAAGACAATGAACGGTAGCCTCGGTTGCTGCTGCTGCTGCTTCGGCTGCTGCTTCTAACTTCAGCCACTGCGGTATCACCAAACGCTAAAGGAATCCTACGGGGAACCCCCTACGTGACAGGCGGATTCGCACTCGTGTTACGTATGTGCATAGTCCTTGTATAGTCCTTATGCCGTAATACACACGCAGACTGACGAAGAGGGCCGCACACTGTCCGCAATGCTTAGGACGACTCTTGGTATGGACGACAGACACACCAAGCGCATTCTTCATCATCGTACAAGTCTCGGACGTAGTACACGGTTTCCACGCTGTTCATTTTGTCAGCTCGGTCATCATTGCTGGGGTAAGATTCGTCCCTGCAGAATGAAAAGCCTCTTCGGCTGTCAAAGAACCTGCAAAATTATTGGTGTCTTCAGATGAAAAATTCTGAACAGTGCTTTGAGGACACAGAATTTTTTTTTTTTTACCGAGTCAAAGACTCCGTAAAAAAAGTTACCCGGTGACTCGGTAAGTTTCTTAAAACTGATCGATACAAAAAAAAGGAAACATTTTTGTGATTGTTTTTTATCTGTTTTTGATTTTTGTGTCTTTTATCATTCAGTACCTCATTTTTTTCTCTATATCTACAGCCACCATCCAGGCTTTCCCTCTTAATCGGGATAATAATACTGATAACGATTTTCACCGAAATATATGTATAGCACACGTAATCAAGGAGAAGTGAAATTCCCAGTTCCAATTACGATATTCTTCGGCGGGACGCGGCAAACCGTTGCCCATTTGTGTTTGCGCACCGCGTAACCGTAATTAGTCTTTCATTCGTTAGGGGAGATGAGGTAAGACGGTTCGCTGGGATAAAGGCGAATCGTTGGGCGAGCAGCACTGTTACCGCAGAGCAGTCGCGGTATATGGTATGTACATCGTTTGGCCTCTCTCAAGTCGCACTGGGATCTCAGTCGTGGTGGTACATTCAACTTAATTCTTACATTTTCCCTGGCAGCTTGCACTGCCTTCGCTTGTTTCGTACACACCGAGTTGTATAAATGTATAGATATATAAAACCAACGTCTGCTCTCTTTGTTCTCTTTTCTCGCAGGCAATCCGGGGATTGCTTGTTACCCTCTGTATTTCTCCGGGGATACGTCCCAGGCATATCCCTCTCTTTCTCTCTCACTCGTCCTGAGCACTCTGTTCGTTCTGCCCGCAAGAAAAGATACATTCGTATATTCTCTCACCGGCGAATTGGAGGATACCAACCAACCCAGTCGGAGGACTCCCTGCGAGGTTCAACACCATCATTTTACCCCCGAACCATTCGAATTCTACCCGCGAACAATTCCACATCCCCACTTGTGCATTGCCAGACGCGAGCGCAGGAATTTTTCTCGCGATGGTTCCCCTCAGTTGCAAGGGAACTATTTCGTGGCGCAGGAAACCCTTAAGCATGTGGAGAAGGCAGAACAAGCGTTTTTACTTCGGCCTCAATTGTCCTGCTGACGACGTTAATATTGAGATTCAAAATTTGCTTCATTTTTTATTTTATAGAAATCTCATAAAAATTCCATGATAAAATATGAAAATAATAGAATGATACGTGAGATGCTCAATCGCGGCAGCAGCATTCAAGGCAAATTGAATTCTACCTTCGCGCACGAGACGAAGTGCTGCACGAAGTGGATACTCGAAAGTGCAAAGCGCAACACTTCAGCAACTGTCAAATTTGCGTTTCCGCGGAAGTTGTCCAATGTGCTTCGAGGGAACTTCAATGGGTCTGTTACTGTAACGTATAAGACGGGGAAGGGGTGGGGGTGAAGCAACGGCTTCGCCCTGTAAAGCTGAAGCTGTGTATACCCGTGCGAAGAGGAACGATGAACGTTCCAACGAGAAACCGGTGTAAACTGCATCAACGGAGATCGAAAACTGGGCCCCGAGAGCGTCCTCGACAAACTGTTGCTGAAGTTGCCGAAGACAGAGAGAGAGATGAGCGCAGTCCCTGGGGGAGGGGAAGGACGACTTCGCGTCTCGGTGCGCTCGGTTCTATACCCGAAACCAGCGGAATCGCTCGTTCGATTATTCCACCTCAATACCCGCGCGGGACGTGAACGGAGTTCCCTATTCCGTGAGTGACGCGACTGCCGCGAGATATAGGTTTGCGGCAATCGCGAATCGAAACTACTGTTGCCGCCGCGAAATGTCTCGCACCCAATACCCAATCATCGCTTCCCACCCATCGTGTCGAGATCCCAGTGCCATGGGTATAGTTTGACTCGCAAACGAGGCGATGTAAACTGGAATTACCGAATTCCGCGTCGTGGCTCAATATACAATTAGGCAAACCTTCAACACTGTGAAACGAAATGTTTTTAACATTGCAGTGTAAAAACGTGTCGACGTTTCGAACAAATTCATTTTTTTTTAACATTGCAGTGTATATTGCACACTGAGAAAAATCAGTAGTTGCGATTACCAATCATTGGTACCAAAATATTGGATGCAGTTACTAAAATATTGGTTGCTCTGAACCAATGATTGGTAATCACTATTCATTTTTTTCAGTGCAATGTTGTTCGTTTTTTGACCACATAAAAATGACAAATCGTGAATTCAATTGAAATATTATCGGTTTTAGGTTATGCCACAAAGGGGAGAAATAGGATTCGGAGAGCGAGACGCGATCGAGCAGCATTTGTCGAGCAGAAGCCAAGGGACTGCTGCTCCGCAGCCAGTATAGACGGTGGGGAGAGGTCGAACAAACCAGAACGTATTCAAACTTGTACAACAAGCGGCGTGCGGAACGCGGTGTACCGGCGAACCGAGCAGTGTGCAGGCCAGAACGTCGGAAATGCATTGTCTATCTTGTTTCCCTGTGTTGGCCGTCGTCCAGAACCAACTAATGGAAACTATCGGACTGCCCGAGGGCGCAGCTCTCGGTGTGCTGCAGCTCCTTCGCGTCTCTCTCTCCGTGAGCATGCGGGAGGGTCGACAGCCAGAGGGTCTCGCTACCTCTGGCAGAGACCCTCAGAGCAGAGGAAAAGGCGAATGTGCGGGAGGATGATGTGAGCAAGAGGAACAGAACTAGAGAAGGAGAGAGAAAGATAGGTGTATATGCAGAGGTGAAGAGAGACAGAGAAAGACAGAAGCATATGGACAGACAGCTTCGGCGAGAGTAAGAAATAAAGAGAGGAGGGGAGAGGAGAGAAGGAGCAGAAAGCTCCATTGATATTAAACGGATACGTACGCGTCGACCGAGCTTTGTATGGAGGTATGGTTCGTGTGTTCCTCTCACAGAGAGAGGGATAGGGAGGGGAGGGGGGTTGCGGGTATACAGAGAGCTCGCAGTTTCATTTCGTTCACGGTTCGAGAGCGTTTATCGTGTGTTTATCTTACGTTGCATTGTTATTTAGGTCTCTCTCGGTGAAACAGGCGCACGGAAGAACGACTACGGACAAACACACGAGCGAACCCGGCTCCCGGAAATAATTGAACCGTATCGGGAGACGTGGGGATCGAGACGAAGAGAGAAAGAGAGAGAGAGAGGGAGGGACGTATATGTTGTGCGGGATAAAGTTAAGCTGATCCGCGAATCGAGGCGATGCTCGAAATAAGGATCTCTTCGGAGCTGCGAAGATATCTTTCGATGCTCGGAGCTGAGTAAAACGGAGACGAGAGGCGAGGCTGTCGTTTCGACTGTCTCGAATAGCGTTCGACGAGGGTTCCTGGCTCTTTATTCTTATTGTCATTCGTCTTCCTCCTTTGTCTTCGAGTTAACAGAGTTGAGGCTTATTCGCGGTTAGGGAGAAGGTGGAAAAAAAATGGGAGATAGCCTTGACAGGATTTTCTGTGCGTATTATTTTTTTTTTTTTTATGAAAGAAGTAGCTCACAAAACGTCATTAAGACCATTTATACCGTCCCAAAATTCGTCAGTAAATATTTCTTAAAATTCTTCTGCACACAAACATAAAATAACTTAATTTGCAAGTCGCAATGGTATAATCCTTCCGGTTTTATATAAAACCGCTGGAGCTATCGTATAAACCGGAGTATAAATAAAAGCTGCGCGTGAAAGGAAGGCAAATATAAAAATGAGTCAGGGCGATTTGCGTAAGCGAGCGGTGCACACGCAGCGATGGCACAATTCGTTCTGCGCGCAATATCGCTCCGTGCTCTGATTTCACCGAGATTTATACGGCCCGTTCTGTACACACTGTCCTCTGTATCCTACTGCGTGCTGCGTGAAGCGAAGCCGGACACGCGAGACAAATTTCAAAAAGATAGCATCGACGCGACAGGCCGATATTTACAATCGCTGGCGGAGGTATGAGGAACAAAACCTGGCAGCTGCCGCTGATCAGAAAAACGTCAGCGACCTTTTGATGCGTTACAGAGGTGATTTCTGGTCAGGGAAATGTGTCGTACGACCTGATTGAAGTTGCACTGAAGTTGGTTGCAATTTATTTCAACTGTAGGCTTTTTCTATCTGCAGTTGAAGACTAATAAAATAATTTGACGTACTTTCACAAAAATGATTCGAAAACTACATCTGACATTGGAACAAATTTCCAAAGGGTTAACTGAGAGGCAAAAAGAGAGCAATACAGATTTCAAAACAGTGTTCGAAGATTCGTTCGTATGACTGAAAAAATAGTGGACCTTTGGTATTCGGAGGGGCAAACATCGAGCGAATATTTCCTGTCAGTCGGACAAATATCATTTTTACAGTGGAGAAAAAAAATTCCCAAGAGTAAAAGAGACGGACAGTGCATTGACTGACTAATCCTCAATTTGTCAGACGTTGAGGTAGTCAAGAGAGGCAGCAACGCGAGAGGGACTCTATCGCGTAATCCTGGCGAAAAGGGAGTTAAGAAGGTTCCCGAAAAGCCGAAGAGGGAGGAAGGAAAGGGAAGACAGGACAAAGTAAGCAGCGATTCCTTACCTCCCAAGTAGCCGAGTCGCAGTGTACTCAATTAATAACCGGATTAATTCGAGACGTCTAATCCAATCCTCCCCTCCCCTCCTCCCACCCACTAACTTATTTTCTTGGTTCCTCTTGATCTCGCTATTAATTATCATGAAATCGCCACCTGGATTTTTCATCCTCCGTCAAATTCGAGCCAAGCCAACAGATACTGTATATCTGTGATTTTGACATTCCAGAATTTTTTTAATATAACGCAAGTCGAGTTCTCTTCGAAAAAACGCTTCGATAATTTTTTTCCCACCGTCCAAAGGGCCACTGCGATTTTTGACGCGGCAGCAAAAGTTTCGCGACGTCGAAGTGAGCTTAATTGGAGCGTCGATGCCATTGGAAGCTCGTTAATTATCCAGGAAAGCTCGGCGACAAAATCACTGCCGCGGCTCGAGTTCGAGGATAAGAGGCGAGAGAAGGGCGCGCGTCGCGGATGTCAGGATAATCAGCGGGGATACTTGTCGAATGTGGCGGAGCGGCTCTCGAATTCGTTAATCGGCTCGAAGAAAACGAGTACGTCGCGCGCGGAGGATACTAACGTCCGGATCGCTCGGAAATTTGCGTCACTCAACCGAGTCAAGCCGACGTCGTCGTCGTCGTTCTCCATCGGCGCCGCTTAATTAAATCACGGATTATTTTTGTAGACGGGATAAACCTGACATTTCGCTAGGTGCATTCGAAGTCTGAGGGGTCAGGCGCAGCGCACAAAGAAGCGAGAGGAGGGGACACAAAAGGAACGAGGGAACGGTCCGGAAGATTTAAGGCAGAAGCGAGAGAAAAAAAATATCCGCTTTGACAAGCCGCGGCCTAGATTTTTCGGTCGTCGGTTGAAACGACAAAATTTTACACTGACGAAAAAAAAGCGTTCGGCACATACGCGGCTCGTGGCCGCTGCCTCTCGCGCTCCATCACCTTCCAATAAATTCTCGATAAAGCTGACAAAAAAGTAAGCAAAAGCAACGAAAAAAAAAAAAAAAATGGCTGGCCACGCGCAAATAAAGTCCGACGTGTTGCTGCTGCAACGAACAAACCATAGGTGTGGAGGGAGCGACCGAAATCAGCAGTAGAGGTAAATACTCGAGAATTGGCCACAAACGACAGTGACGTTGGAATTTCTCTCCTGGGACGAAAAAACGAGAGACAAAAAAACGCGCTCTGCGTTCCAGCTTGAATAACGACGACGCGCGGCGTTAAATGCAGCTGAGTAATTAAAAAAAAAAAAAAAAAAAAAAAAAAGGAACACACACCCAAAAAATAATACGTCGATGCATGATGTATGCAACGGGTAGCGGATTGTACGGACGATAAATCATCGCGGCGTAAATAAAATCACGAGAGAATTTTCGCCGGACGCCCTTCGTGTTTTGCCAGTGGAATGGGAAGGCCTGCGTTGCAAGTGTTTGCAAGCCGAGCGAAAGGGAGAAGGGGAGAAGTCCACACGCCCCAACCTTGTTGGTTAAATATTTTTTGCTAGTCCCAATCCTCCCTCCTGGCCCTTCGCACTCGTTGCAATGGTTGCAATGGTCGCAAAAACGTGTGTAACCTGCGATAACTCATCGATTCGCGGCTGTTAAGCACCCGCCACTATGCATTACGCTCGGGGGACGAGGATGGTGCGCAGCGTGTGTCGCAAATATCCCAACACAGTTGCGGTGGTTTTGGGTGCACGCGAAAATTGCAGCCAATGGCGAGAGACACCGGCGACGAGAGGCATCGGCTGCTGCTGTTGGTGCTTTTGGAGCTGATGTTGCGACGCTCGAACGAGTTCGCTTCCTGCGGTGCGAGGAACTCGATAAATATCCTCATGTCGACGACCACCTGCGATATTTGGGACTTGCGGTGTCCGCTCCTCGGTGAATTATCTCTCTTCTTGCCGTCTCTTTCAAAATTCGTCGTTCCACCAATGATTTTACGGCTACTCACCTGAAACACAAAAAAAAATTGTGGAATTAGTTTTGGTTGTTTTCCACCATTCAATGAATTATTTTTATAGTGTGTTACGTTCTGAGCATTTTTTTCTGACTTTAAAAAATACGTAACATAGTGAATTGTAACATAACCTGTAACAAAATAACAAAATAACAGATTGAACTTGACAATTCAGTGATTTGTTTTCAAAGTGACTAAAATTTCACGAATGCTCTGCAAGTCTCCTCGAAGCAGATCTTCTCTTCGCAAATTTTCGCACCGAGGCGACTTGTGTCAGTATTTTATGGGCAAAGCTCGGGGCAAAGTAAATTCGCACGGCTGAAGAGGCACAATTAAGTGCGAAGCGGAAAATGCGAATGAAAGTGGAGCTTCGCGATGGTGGCAGCTGCGACCGTGTGGCAATGGGAAAAATACACGAATGCAGAGACGAGCGGAAGCTTCTCAGGAGGAAAGAAGTCGGAGGGCATGAGCATTGCTTCGGTTAGAGAGCGAGGAAGAAATAAAGTTGCACAGTTTTTCCTAACGTTTCACCTGGACGGTATAACCAGGTTTTCCGTCGGCACCGAGAGTCGCGCATGGGGTCTCTGGTGGGTAACCTATAGAAAATCTGCGACGATTCAGGGGAGTGTGTATACAAGTGGATAGAGCACCACAAAGAAACGAGAGACGAATAAGAAAAGGGAGCGAGTGGATCTATCCGCGTTCTTTGGTTCGTGGACATGTCTCTCTCCTTCCTCTCCCTCTCCTCCCTCTCCTCACTCCCCCTCCTTCTTTTCCCTCTCCTCCTCTCACCTATTCTCTCACTCACTCGCGAAAAAAAACAGACGCACAACCACATTCCTCGGCTGGGAGCACATAAAATATATAGAACAGCGGAAGGAAAGTTGTTTCTGGATAGCGAAGAAAGCGAAGCGTCCGAGCAGTAAAGAAGACAGAGGTGAAGAAGAAAGCATAGATAGTAGAGCGAAAGAGAGAGAGAGAGAGAGGGAAATAGGTGAGCTTTTTCCCTCCCACTTTCGCACTCGCTGGGGCTCAATTCGCCGTGAAAACGTTTTCTGGCCTTGGCCAATGTGTCCGTAACTCCGCCGAGTCCTCTCCTCGGAGATCTTTGTTGATGCTGCGACCGAGCGAAAGACGAGCGTCGCGACGTGTGTGGAGCATCGAACTCTCCGTCGTGATGTGCGAGATCTTCGAGTGTACTGGAGGAAGGGAGGAAGAGAGAGGGAAAGAGGCAGAGAACATGAACCGCTGGTCACGGGAGTGGAAAAAGCGAGTTCGAGACACGAGGCGCAGCTGTGGACGTTTCCTTCACTTTTCCCATGGGAATCCCATGGGAAAAGCTCGTGAGCCACCTAACGCGCTCGACGAGCGAGCGGCTACGTAAAAATGCGCCTTCACACCTCACGGAACATTATTTTTCTAGGGTTTATATATCGTAGGAGGCAAACGGAGTCTTTCAATTTTGCTGCAACTTTCTTCTTTCGAACTACGAAATTTTACGTCTTGGGTTTTGTGTTACATAATTTTTATTTTTTTGAAAATTAAAAAAATTAATCTTCTATCAATGGCATTTTGGATATGTAATCGGTTTCCTCTCAAACTATACGAGTTAGATTATTCTGGTTTTGGGATCATATCCCAATTAGGCAGACTCGTACTGATTACCATATCAAGCAGAAGAAGAGCAGCGTCTGAGCATCTGCACGAGGAAAATGGAGAGTTACATGACGAGAGAATCGACGGGAGATGCCTACCCGAACTATCAGACGCTATATACGCAGCCAACAATTCCGCGGAGCTAATTGAGCCTGCGAACAATGTGCATGCAAAAGAGGCATGCGAAACGGCGGTTAGCAGCAGCTGTGGCTACGGCTACTCGCTTAGGCTGCGGAGCTTCGAACCTCGTTTTGGCTGCTAATTACGCCTCTAGATCCCACACGATGCGATATACGTCCGATAGTTTCACAGCCCTTTCGACTCCTGCATAAGCCTTTGTCTTTGTACTAAATCGAAATTGATTTACGAAGCACCAATATGTCTACTTTTTAAATATTTTATTTTTATTTTTAATAATTATGAACTTTTTTTGTATTATATAGAATAACATCTGTATTTTTAAACGATTGCAGTACAAATTATTCGACATATATGTGAAATATATTTACTTTGAGATGACAACATTTTTTGGCAAATGTATAAAGGTATAGCTATAAGTATTAGGGATGAATTTATTTATTCAATTAATGGGAATTAAATAAAAAATATAAAATTGAACATAAATATAAAATTATCTACACTCGAAAGCCGCGTGAACGAAGGAAGCGCTTAGTATAAATTCGACGACCAGAAGCGATGGAGATTAAACTCTTCATTATCGGCACCGCGGATCGCGGCAATAAGAAAAATTGTCGCTGTACACGCGCGACAAGCACACACGGACATCTCAGCGGGGCATTTTTTTTTTATTCATGTCGACGTATTTATCAGCTTCGCAGGCTGATCGCTATCGGGGAAAAGACGCGAGTAGCCGCGCGCGGGGTTGTTTATCCGACGGCTGAAAAATCGTCGTGCATCGGCGGTATACAACAGTGCTGCATCCAAGCGACGCGCTTGACTACGTTTCGCGTACGCAAACCGCGTTGACGATGCGGAATTTCCATTCAACAGTCGAGTTACTCCAGAGAGGGTTCCTGACCTACGACTACCGACAAATTCACTTGAGACTTACACCGACTGCGGCAAAAATTTGCTATATTATTAAAAAATAAAAAAAATTTAAAAAAAAATGATATATCACAGAATTCCCTATTTACAAAAAATATTCGATGGTCTGCATTCAATGACCCTCAATAATGATTCGACTGAGACGCGCGGCCATTGACCGTCGTTTTGCATCCCAGTGATTCATCTGCCCGGAGAACCTGTGGCAGTGCCACTCAGGTTGAGTAGAGAGGCGAAGAGAGGTGAAGAGAAAAAAAGAAAAAAAAACCGTTGCTACCCTTTCAATTTGATTGAATGGTACTTACGAATCAGGGCAAGTAACGCGAGGGCGAAAAAAAGACAGAGGCTGAGAGGATACGACAAGCGCACAGTGCTAAGCTCGGAGCGGTGCATACTGACACATTCATAGGGTATTTTACAATAGCACCGCGGCCTATGATTTCGCGTTGGTTTCGGTCGAACGATCAAAGCTAATTATTGATATTGACGGTGGCGTATATCGGTGTACACCGGGACCCACGGGCTTTCACGTGTATAATGCCCGAATGATTTCGCTGCATCATTCACCCGCGCGCATGTGTATATATATATTCGTGCTTTGCATATGCGCGCGAGCGATAATGAACGGCCACAGTGGGCTAAACCTGCAGGAAACCGAGAGGCGATGCCTGGCCAAGCCCACCAGTCACATTTGCGTTGCCCTCCCCCCCCCCCCCCCATCGCCTTGTCGCCCTCTGCGAATGAATACACACGACGAGAGAGAGCCCCGCGGCCGTTTCCGATATTTTCCGATAATTTATCGGATGACCTCTTAACTCTCGATTTGACACCGCGAATTCACAAATACGTACTTCCCGTTTCAATTTCGGTGGCTTACAATTCGATCAAACATTTCCCGTGATTCCGTCGAATCGGCCGAGCCATTGGAGGGATAAAAGGCGGTAAGGGGGAAGGGAGGGGGGACTTTCCGATTTATCGGCCGTTCATTTGGGGCTTTCACCTGTTTGCGGGATGGATTTTGTCAACGAAATTATTGCAAAAGTGATTTCGATGACGCGATTCAGTGGTCTTGTGTTCGTGTGTGTCTGGGTTGATATATGTGTATATCGAGTTGCATGGCTGCGAGGCTATTGACATTACAGAACGCGTGTAAAGTTGATGTAGCAAATTTACAAGGGTGTTGTACATTTCGTACAGTTTCACGCGAGCTTCATTCGTCACTATCTGTAACAGTACTGTTCTCTGTATGGTCTGTATGTCCTTCAATAATGCCTCAATCAGTGCAGATGTTAACTTACAATTTTAAACTTGCCAAAACTCTCACTAATTTTTTTTATGGATACTCTATTAAAACCTCTGTTAATAGTAAAATGTTTCACGAGTCTACAAATGCCTTCCAATGACAATTTTTTAGCATCCACTAAAAGGTGGGTTAGCATCTCAGCTAAGCCAAGAAACTGGACCTGCCATCTTCCATAACCTCGATCCTGAACTGAAAAGCCAGAAACCCGGATAGAATCGTACATTGTCACTGCTATTTGTGAGGTAGCGCAACAATCGTCGTTGCGAGGAACGAAACCCAGAGAACACCCCTTCAACGACCGCAGAGACATTGAAGGGGTACATCGAAGTCCCTCTGACTGAGGTCCGAGGCTCGGAGACACAACGGTTCGTTATATGCTATGCCAATAGTGCTGCTGCTGGTCTCCGCGTCACAACGTAGCGTGACTCCGACACTCGTGGGGTGCCCTTGGTTGGTGTCTCTGTGTCTCTAGTTATAATGCGACGTTATGCTAATTAATTACCGCCCGACCAGTATCATTAAAACGCGCTGCTCGCCTCCCTCTGGTTTGTCCTCTCTCATTCTCTCATTCTCTCACCTCTCACCTCTCCGTCTCCGCACCCTCGTCTCTGTTCTCGCCTCATGTTCTCTTCCACCCGCTCTCGGTTTCGCATTACCAGTCAAAGCTGCCACCCACGCCCAACCCGAACGTACCCAACAGTCTATCGGCATTAGCATATTGCACACGTGTTGCCACACTATATATATGTATACATACACACGACCACTGTAATATTGTCTATATCTATGGGAGGGAAGCGTATTGTAGCCAAACGGGGCTTGAACCGTACCGGCAATCAAGAATCTGTATGTAGCTATTTATTTGGTGCACGTATATAGGAGTCGTATATACTTATCGTGTACGAGACGAGGGTCTAGGGCCTATCTACCCGAGTGTATAATACGTGAGAAATGTTGTAATTATACGTCATTACACCGCCTGGCGGTGGAGTTTCGAAGTTCTCTACCCTCCCGACCTACCCCCTCCCCCCTGCGCCCTTACACCCTTACCCTTCTCCCGCCTCTATCTGTTCCGCTCTAAGTTTTATGTTAATCGCCCCGTTATACGGCGCCTAATTGCCTCGTTCCACGCAATCTTCCGACACGCTTCTTTCCTTCCACCATCGCGAGAGCCTCGTGCCGTGCGCCGCGCCCTCTGTTATGCAATTCCTCCTTTTCCTTTCGCGCTCTGTTATGCAGGCAAATAAAACTGCGAAGATGGCGGCACGAGAGCGCGGATAGGAGGGGCAAGAGACGGTTTTGAGAATTAAGAAAATGCTCGACTCTCCGTGAAATTGGAATCGCGATAGTTCGGAGCGGCGGACATCACCGGGCGGCCATCTTGAAGGGGAGGAAACACTTCGGGATGCGTCGTTATTGGATTTTTTTTCCTCCTGATTCTTATTTCTTTCAGTTTTCTTAACTTTTTTTTGCTGTTTCTCGTCTTTGCAGGTCTTGTATATTTTTCCGTAGCTGTACGTGGCTATGCATTAAGAGATTTCGCGGTAGAGCGCCGGAACATCATTTTCGAGGATGCTCGGGCACGGAAATGGAGAGACAACGTTGCCACTGGCGAGGGCAAAACAAGGGCGGTTCTCGCTTCGTGCGGCTTTCGGGGGACGTAATCGTTCCCACCGCAGCCACCGAGCGAGCTACCGTTAGAAGGGTAATCACAATAAAGATTTTAAGTACGAACACAGTGACGCGTGTACGAGTGTCGCGTGCACAGCGCGGCGTATAAATTTCAAGAGCCACCGTCATTGGGGGTTGCCGGAGGAATGGTGGCAACGTTGTTTCGCTCTTAAATCAACGGGGGAAACGATCGCTGTCGAATGTTATATGCTTTGCGGTTTACGCACGTACCATGCGTGTCCCGCGCTATTTCATGGTGATCGCTCGATCCTCGAGCGAACATTCGCGCAGGGCTCCGGCAGTGATTGATAATAAATTTGCCGAAACTAATGGAAGTTGTTTAAAGAGAACAGATTCGGATGTGGAACAAGCATATAAAATAAATCCTCTTTAAAAAAATATATGCGCTTTTAATGACTGTATTAGCTGCAAGTAAAGATAAATGAAAAGCTGTTACTTTTTTTTTTTTTTTTTTTCTAAAACGTTGCTAGTTTTGTTAAATATCCCATGGGTATGTTTGTCAACCTTAGAAAACAAAAGAATGACAGAGACGAAGACGGACGAAGACAGAGACAGAGTCGGAGACAGAGGGCGAAGGCGAAGAACATAGAGCGATGAATTCTTAAGCTTCGTTACAAGAACAGCCGAGTCTGAGTCGTCGCAAAATGAGTCTGGAATGAAATCCTTGGGAGCTCATCTTTTCTTTGTTTTCTCGGGTTCTCCTCGTTGTCTCGTCGTTTCACCGGCTCACCAGCCCGCCAGCCCAGCCCAGCCAACCAGCCAGACAAACACTGGGGAGCTAATGAACCGAGTGAGAAAGTGAGAGCCTACAAACGAGCCGGAAACACGAGTATGTGCCGAGTGCTCGCTCTCGGGAACGTGTTTAGTAGGTATGGGCTAAGTACGGGTTACGAGTTGCCTGTGTATCTCGGGAGTCAGGAGATCGGGGCATGGGGATGGGGTAGGGGGAAGGGGAGTGAGAGAAGCTGGGGAACAAGAGGGTCTCAAGAGAATCGAGACACAAAAGACAGTTTTATAATTCAACAAGTGGATCTTACTCTCATTAGGAAAGCATTAATACGTAACCCCTGTGAACAGTCTTAGTGTGTCTACATATATGAAAATATACAAAAATAAAATATAATTAGGTAAAAATATTTTTTATTTGATATATCAATAATATAGAAAATAAAATCTTCGATGACAAAAAGAAACAATGGGAAATTTGATAAAGAGATGAAAGGACACGAGTGGTGGAAAATGGAAGAAGTCGCATGAAGGATATCCAAGATGTCGGATCCTAACTGAAAGACAGAACCAAAGGTATCCGCAAGACACAGTCGGTTACTGTGAACCCGATTGCAAGTTTCCTTCGAGTAATTACACTGCTGTACACTACTATGGCTGCTACAATGTCGACGCCCTGGATACTTGAATTTTTTTTTTCTGGAAAGTCGTTTACGAGTCACCGACCACGTCGATAAGGTAGAGTATAGATATAGCGATTTGCAGAATTAGAACAAGACGGACGAAGGGTGGAGCTAAGGCGTCCAATAGAATAAGATTGCATAGTACGGAGCAACGAGTAAAAAAGGGGGAAAAAAGTGAAAATGGGGGCGAAAAAAAATACTATGAGGTGGGAAGCGAGCGAGAAAGATCAACGACCGAAAAGGACAGAAATATAAAAGCGATCGGGGGTTGCTCCGGGTCGTGGCGCAGATATCTTTATTCATCGTTTCGTTACAGCCATCCCGCTCGGCGAGGATCAAAATTTGCATTCGAGATACTAGACTCGGCGGGGCGGTTCGACGTATTATATCGCTCGTTTGCCGGACGTTCGCTTTGGTGCAGCTCTCCCGACGCCGTCGTCGATGAATCCAGAAAAGCTTCCTCGCCGACCGACAGCGGCGGTCGGATCGAAGAAGCTTCGGTCGAAAATAATTGCACATTGACGAAAACCGAGGAAACGTTTTTTTCTTCTTCGTGCTTCATTTATATATTCATAGATGTTTCCACTTAACAATTGCGTCTAATGACCAGACAAATAATAATGAGAAAAGAGGGTAAAATTGTAAGAGAAAAATCTTTGTCTTCCAGCCGATCTCCAATTTGTCTTACATATAATAGGTAAGTATGTCATTAAAATAACATTAAATCAATTGTGAATTTTATTTTTTGCTAATTATTTTTTTGCAATACGTAAATGGAAAGCAGTGATTTTTAGGTATTGAAAATAGCTCGAAGAGTTTTATCAGCAGTGGTCTATTCATTTTTCCATCGATAATAAGGCAGGTGTGAAAGACCCACAGTCAGGTTGGGAAAGGTGAGCGAGATGGAAGAGCCAAAGAGCGGAAGATCGACGAGAAAGTCCGCCAAGAGGCTCCGAGCAAATTGCGTTCTACCGTAGCGACTATAGCCAATCTCCGCAGATAAGACTCTGTCTCTCGGCTATACTTTTCCGACGAAACGTGTTACGGCGACGAAGCTTGAGGTTTTTAACTCTTAGGTCTCTGCGAGGTTCCAGAAGCTTTTCCACTCCGGAGTCGACCTTTTCCTCTCTTTTGTCAAACCCGTCCGCGAGTCAAAAGCTTTCAAAAATCCATGTCGAACGAAGTCGGAGGAGAACGTAGCTGCGACGCCAAAGCTCCGAGAAAAGTTGGGTGCAAAACATTTCAATTTCATTGGAGGTTATCGCCGATGTTTTCAACCGAATCTGTATTCTGTATTTTATCAGAGACGTCAGGTACAATCTTATAGTTACAGTGCTTCACAAAATATGATTTTGCTTGATTCTTTTCATCGATAAATAAAACAGTTCACCCAACTATTCCTAATTCGCTGTCATTCAATGGTAGTGATTCAACCCCAACACTCAATTTGTCTGAACGAGCATCGAATCTTCGAAGAAAATCTTAAGTCCTCGATCAATCTTTCGGTGAAATCTCGTTTTCGCGTCGCCTTCCCCCTCCTTTCGCCGACGCTCAACGTTGTGGAAAAAAGATTGCAAGATTGCTGCACATGCAGCGCAACATTTCAAACAAGACTTTGATTCGAGACGCGAGGCGCAGGATTTTTATTGCGAGGCGGAAAGGAAGGTCGAGGGAGGGGGGGAGGGGGGAGGAGAGACGTTTCGCAGCATAACGAGGTTATATTAAATTCCCCCCCTCCCCTCTTTACAGTAGTTTCTATTTCATTCTCAGTTCTCCCTTCTTCCTCCACTACAGCCACAAGTCTTTGTATCTCAGAAGAAGGACGTTGAGAAGAAGAAGGATGAAGTGCAAGAATATTGTTCGACGCAGCTTCCAATTTCTTTCATGGAACGCGATATTTTCCGAGATCAACTATACGTTTCAGTCTACAGCCACTCGTGAGCTTATAACGTCACACGCGAAACATAGGACATGGTTACGGTGACATCGCAGATTCTTCTGTCGTGGTTCTTGTGCGAAATAAATCTTTGTTAGACAAAATTGCGCGACTCGGCGATATTAAAACTCGGCAAACCATTTTATGCCTCTCGAGATATGTTTTAAATGCGATAAGCAAAATATCCGTCTGACGTGATTGTTCAAAGTTTTCCGCGCCAGTGACGCTTCTTGTGTGCCGTCCAAAGAGGTGGGTTGAAAAGGCAATTTCATAAAATACGACTTTGCTGGGGAAAAACGTGAGTATGCATCTTGGGATAATGGCATTATTTTCAATATTGAATGCAATTCCTTGGCGAATGTTTGGGGCGATCATATTAAAAATCCTTTCATATTTTCACATTAAATTTTTTTTTTTTTACCTGGAATCAATTACTCTGATACACTAATTATTAGGTAGGGTTACACATTTCATTGAGGTGTGATCAGTGATGCTGTGGTTGAAACTGCAGCGTCACTGCCGCATAGGACAAAGCGTGTGGATTTTACCAAGCACAGCGATTACGACGTCGTCGTAATTAGTTCGGACGGACCGGACGGAAGAGAGGTGGAAGGTGGTTAGTCCGAGGAAAGGGAGGCCAAATGGCTACTGGAGAACCTTCACCAGGGTAAAATCTCCGCAGTGCGAGTGCACACATGCTGGCTGCAATTACGTGCGGAAGAACGTGTAATATCGATCTCGCACTGCTGCGCAAAGACGTGAATGGAAACTCCCTGCACGAATATAAGTCGAAGGAACCATAAACTATATCTATGGCATGCGTGTCTACGACGCCACTTTAATTAATCTTCGGACCTTTGTCTCGCGATATAATAACCGAATTCAGTTAACCTGAAAAAATATGGTTTACTGCGTCTGACGACTTTGAAAGAAAAAAAAAAAAAAAAAAAAGTTTAAACCAACCAAAGCTCATTTCTCCGTTTACAGTGGCCATGACCATTTTGTGGGAGGAGGAAAAACTTTTCAAGCGAAGGAAAAGTGAAAAGTGGGTATTGGAGGCGAACGAGGAAAACCTCTCGGTCAGCCGGAAGCTCAGAGAGGGGAGTCTGGAAGAATGATTGATTTTAAACAGCATTTGTCAGTGTCAAACTTCCGTCACTCAGCGATGCGGGCATCCAATTGACATTGACGGGTCTTCCTGGCGCTTGTCCTGCCGTCCCCATTCCTACCCTGATCCCGGCGAGCACACAGGGCCTACCTCGCGCACCGCGCGCTAAAACCCAACCAAAAGCCCCGTACAGTGAACACAAAACCTCCGACAAAAAACATTTTAACGTCACCCTCCATTCGTTTTTCGACACCCAACGCGTGACAGTGCGAACCGTGATATTATAAGTGACAACGCTTCTCTCTCCCTCCCCTTCGCCGATTTACCCCTAAAGAGGACTAAAAAATCTCCATCATATCCCATTGACGTTCATCAAACGCGAAGAGGGTAGGAATATTTTCTCGGCCTCACAATATTCCTGCAACACGCGTATAAAAAATCGTAAAATCATTATTACGCACTTTTTTTTCTTTCACTTTAAGATTGATGGGATTTTTTACTTTCGAGTCTTTTGGTAGGGGTAAAAGAGGAAAAGTTCGACACTCAAAGCGCACTCGACGTTACCTAAATACGTCGTAAAGTCGATGAATGAACGAGTGAGAACACTCAGTCGGTCGACACAGGCGAAGGAGTCGAGGGTCGAAATTCCAGGCGTTGAGAATACAAAAGGGTTACCCTCCTCTTTCAGGAGGCGAGGGAACTAAACTTGACAGGAGCTACCGTTCGAAACGAACTTGCAATGTTTCGCCGTCAATATAGAAAAAAAAAAAAAAAAAAATTGCAAAGAATTTTTTTTCATGCGATAGCCACACTTTCACTTTCGTTGGTTAATATATATATACCCAATGGGAGCCAGCGTATTTTGTCTTGACGACAATTTGTTCGTCCTTCCTCACATCTTTGGCCTCTGTCTCTCCTTCAATGGTGTGTCTTCGGGTGTTCCCGGTGTCCCACAACCAATGAGAGACAAGACCGCGCGACGAGGCCTCCGATGTGCTGCAGCAGCATCTTAAGCTCTTCGAAAGAGGCTTACCGCTGATCGACAGCTATGAGTAAAGAAGCAGGTCACAACGAACGAACGGACTGGTCGTCTCTCGCAGTGCGGGACCGACCGGCGAATGCCAAGGACGACGGGACGCAGTTTACACGGCCGTTCTCGCGTATTAGCCTCCTTATCTCGTTTTTCTCGTCGCTACTTTCGTCCAACACAGCTCTCCGTTTCTCTCGCTGCGACGCTCCGAAGACATCAGCCGCGAGAATGCTTTGCAGCTGATGTCTTTTTTTTCGTTCGCGACCGATTGACAGGGAGGGACAGAGCCCAAGCTTATGGTGTCACGCACGATGGGAATGTAGGAAACGGAACGTCACACACGAGGCATTATGTCCTCTCCGATGAAAGTCCAGACCAGTGAGGCTGTCGCTGTCATTCTGATCTCTTTCTGGAAATCTCTGATACTCTGAGGTTTTCCCACTGACTATCACTCACTTCGTGCGACTGTTAAGACGCTCCTTCGAGTGATTAAGGAACCTTTGCGGCATCCATATGTCCATGAATAATGTGATATAAAAATTATTCCATGTTTAATATATTTTTTTAATAGTAGCTAATTTTTGCAGACAGCAGAATTGTTTTCCTCTCTTAGTTATACTATAGTTCGAATGTGTGTAGCAAATAGTAAATGGGTCGTAGAGACTTTCCAACAGCGGAGCCTGGTTGCGTAGTAGATATGAGCATCGGTGGTTCAGTGGTAGAATGCTCGCCTGCCACGCGGGCGGCCCGGGTTCGATTCCCGGCCGATGCAACTTTTTTTTAATCAAAAACAATTTTTTTCTTCGTTTTTATTTTTTTCTTACCATCTCTAAGTAGAACTACGAATAAATTAAATCGGTTAATTAAAAAACGACACAATTAGGGTATTGTTAAAGAATAAAAACTAGCAGCGTGTCTGTCAGAGTTCGCAGGCTTATCCTGCACCGGATTAAAAGTCAGCCGTTAACGCAGCTTGCGTGAAGTATATATTCTCGGAGCAAAAGCTCTGCATCGTTGAACCGTCGAAGCACTGAGCTCTCGAAGTGTTAGCGGATTTCGTACTGATTCGGAATGCGTGAGAGCTTACGATACAGAATATATATACAAGAGAGAAAGAGAGAAAAATAGATATGTATATAAATACAGAGAGAGATAGAGAGAGAGAGGGGGGAAAGTGGGCGGCTGCCTATCCGAACGAGCTCCCGGTTTAATTACGTAACTAAAGCGCGGCAAAGCGCTCGCACGCGTTAACGAGCCGCGAACGAGGATCCACCGAGGCGAGATAGTGTAGACCGGCGAGTAAACACACTTATCGATTCCCAACAGCAGCAGCAGCAGCGCTGCCAGAGCCACTACTGAATAGAGCGCAGTGGCTCCGCGAGGAATCGATAGTGCCAACTCTCTCTCCAGGCGAGAGCGGGAAAATCCTACGCAAGTGCATAATCCCACTTGGTATCAACCAATTAACGAAGCGTCTTCCACCGGCTTCGCCTTTGCCTCGATACACATCAGCAGACCCCGACGCAAAGACGAAACTGATATCGTCGCGGCACGTCTTCATCGGAGTTTCCACACCGTGATAGGTATAGCGTCGATGCTGCTTCCGTAGCGCAGTTATGCGTAAGCACACAAGACAGCGTCAACGATTGAGAGACTCCGTCGCGAATACCGCCAAAGAGGGGCGGAAATTCAATTGACGCCTGCACCCGGAAGTTCTGGGTGCGGCCAACGCGTACTTCCTTCGGAGTTTCGATCACCTGCAGCACTATTTTTATCTGGAGGGTTATTTGTGCTGTTGGGTAAGGACGTAGATATTGTAACATAATAAATATGGACTTTATAAAAAAGTAGGAACAATGACGCGCGCTTACGCGCGCGGTCGGAGGTTAGACAGTGTAGGGAGGAACCTTGCGATTTTTGGTGAACATTTTTTTTTCGATTTAACGAAGTTTTAAAACCCTATCCGATGGAAAATTTTCCGCTGATTCCAAATATGACCAGTATTTGCCCGAGAAATAAAAATGTCGAGGAAAAAAATGCGAAAAACGATTTTTCACTTTTTTCGAATTTTAACCCTTCACTAGAATCGATGTAATTTTTATTTGGATGAATGGAATTTAGATTTTCTTTTTCCATTTGAAAGATAACTCTTCAAGGAAGAGAATTCAGCAAGGCTGAACGCGATATCTCGATTTTTCGATTTTTTGCAGATTTTTAAAGTTGACCCTCAAAAATCGCAAATTTTTAAAAGGGGTCCCCCTTGCCATTTTTCCCAAAATTGGTCGAAAAAAAAATTTTCGATTTCGCCAAGTTTAAAAACCCTATCCGATGTAAAATTTCCCGCTGATTCCAAAAACGACAGGTGTTTGCCCAAAAAATCAAAAATTCGAGGAGAAAAACGCGAAAAATTATTTTTTTTCCTTTCAAACTACCAAATTTCGCGATATTTTCCCACGCCGTGGTACTTGAAGACCGTAGCCCACGTATACTCCTTCCATGGAATGAAAAAAACATACCACTCGTCGCTCAGATTCGACGAAGGTCGTCAAACTTTGTTTCCCTCCGCGGAACCGATTTGCACATATAAATCGCAGAATTCCCTCACCACACAATGTTCGTCCCTACCATTCGTTGCCCAACAGTGCCCCCCCCCCCCCCCCCCCCCCCTATTTACGGACACTAAAAGAGCGAAACCTACGCGAAGACTGTAAATTACTCGCATGCAACGTTACTCGCAGAAATTGTCACAGAGAGTTCCATAAACGTCCGGTCCAATCTACGTAGGGGTATATATATGTGCATGTGTGTTTCATGTGTCTGAACCATACTAATAGCAAATTTTCTCGTGCCCTCGAGAACTGGTTCACTAGGTTCGCGAGAGCGCCTACAAAGAGCGTTTGGATGCACGCAACTCGGTGAGTCAATCGCTTGCGGCGTTGCTGGTGACGGGGGGAGGGGGGGGGGGGGGAGGGGGGGAGAGCATTATTTCGACGAGGTTGTATACCTACTATACGTGGGCCTCGCGGAACCAGAGCAACAGGGACGCTGTGCAGCGGCCCGGGCAGCTCTGTAGCTATTACACACGCCACAGTAAACTCAGCAGGACCAACCCGGGTCGTCCCCCGCTCGTTCGCTCTTCACCAGAGACACAGAGTGAGCGAGTTTGCATCCTATCGGTTTCGGTGACCGCGCAGTGGATAAAATGTCGCGGCGGCGGCACTTTAACGCGCTTAACAACATCTACGTGTGGTCAATGGTAAACGATAGACGAAGGGAGAGGCGGGCTTTGTGAGGCATCAGGGCGAACGAGGACTACCGCCAATACCGCGGCCAAAGCGACCAATATCGCAGCTTCGCGTAAATTACCGCGTCCGATAAAAAGAAACGAAAAAGGAGGATGAACGAAAAAGGACAAAAAATCGAGGCAAAGGGTGAGAAATAGGGGGAAGGGAGCGAAGGAGGAAGAGGAGGAGGAGGAGGAAAAAAGTGACCACAACAATGCGGTGCAGCCGGGAGGAGTGGAAAGTGTCCGATAATCTTCTCAACGCAGCCGCACACACTGCAAGCTGAGCTTTTCGCTCTACCCCCTCTCCTCGTCTCTCCCCGCGGAGTTTAATCTCTATTGCAAAAGCTGTTGGTTGCTGGGTATTGTAATACCCACTGCGTTAGTACACATCGACCACGGTCACCTACAGCATCGCCTCACTGCTGCTGCTGCTGCTGCTGCTACCCACTCTCTATCTGTGCACGACTTTTAGTTAAACTCGTGGTTTATGCTGCTTCGTTCACGCCGAGAATTTTTTTTTTTTTTTTCGGAATAGCAAAATATTTTGCTAACCTAACAAATAAAAAAGGTTTTGTCGTCAGTGTTTCGTTGATGAAAAAAAAAATAAAAATAAAAATAAAAAATAAAAAATAAAAAAACATGTTTCCATAGATAAAAATATCTTTGCTTTTTGGACCACTCCTCATCCCTTCGTAGAATTTAATCCCAATCGCTGATAGGCGCTGTGTATAGAAACAGCCGCTGTGCTTACCAGACACCTATAGTAGAGGCCCCAGCGGCATTGCTCTGCTGCTACTACTAATACCCACTTCTCCTTCCGCACCCCAACTGTTAGCAACACTCTCCTTTCCTCTCTTCCATCTCTCTTTCCTTCCTCCCTCTCACTTCTCTTTCCCCCTCTCTTTTCTCGCATCTCTGAGGAAAAACTCATCATCGGCTCCATTCACTGGCCGAACGATAAAAGAACCTGGCGGATAGCGCTGAAGGCAGCAGCAGCAGCAGCAGCAGCAGCAGCAGCAGTAGCGAGAAGAGAGTGGAAGGAGTCAGCAATGGCTTCTCTCGTTTCGTGATCCTCGTTCACTCTCTCTCTCTGCGATCCGTGGAAAAGTATCCAAGGAGTGATCCTTGTGCCCCGAGTCCTTACGGAGAGAGAGACCCTCGTTACCTTTGGGTCTCCGCCTCCTCGCATCCTCAGAGAGCCTCATTCTGTTCTCGCCCCCCTTTTACCGACTTTTTTTCCTTATACATTTTTTCTCTCGATCTTTCTCTCTGTCTTCCTGCACGTCTTGCTTGTCTCTCTTTCCGTCTCTCATTGTGTGTTTCGCTCTCTGTCTACCCACGATTCACGAGAATTTCTTCACGCCCTCCACACATCGCCCACCCTCTCACTTCCCTTGTACGCGATCTTCTCTTTATGGGCCGCTCGTTTACTCGTAGAATTTTCGTTTCGCAGACACGACTCGAGGCACCAACGACTTGTAACTATCCAAAGCCGTAACCAGAAAGCAATTGTAGAGGGTTGAATAGTCTTCGGTTAACAGTGATTTTCGAGTCACTACAATGACGATTTTATGCGAATGCGACGATGTTACCCATACATAAAAATGGTTATTTGTAGATCAGCGAACCTTTTCAATACAGTGACAAAATACTTTTCATGCTTGGAAAGCAATCTTCTTCCTGCATTCAACAAATGTGATCTGTTACCTTAACTAAACCTGCTGTCTTCCTGAACGATTAACGATGAAGCATTTTCAAGCAACGTCTGATATGGGAAGCAATTTTTAATTTATCGGTAAGGTTATCCGAGGTCACTTCGTTGCAGTTGGAAGGCTTCCGCATTCCCACCTTAACACTGAAGACCACGCAACGCGAGATATCCGTCTACGTCTGTCCGGTTACGGTTTATGCATCTGTTCGTCATTGTCTAATGTATACCTGGCGCCGGATCATCGAAGCGGGCTGAAAGGGCTCGGCCGCGAGGTCAGGCAGAGACAACGCAGCACTAAAACTTCACGAGCTTGACGTTCAACAATAAATAAGTACATGCAAATGGAAGCGTAGACCGAGAGAGTGAACATTTGACTTCGTGGGCAGCTTTGGTCAGCCGAAGGCGAATAGGTTGAACCTCGGCGATTAGTAATGACTTACAGGAGACGTGTTTGCCGCTACCAAAGTCCGAAGTAACTTTCGGTGAAGAGAGCAGTAACCCTGAGAACGTTTCGACGTAGAATTCGATGGATACGATCGAAGGGAGTGTTGACTCTACGACCACGAAGGTCCTCCGCTTTTAGCCCAATTTACATGGCTCTATTGAGGCATTGAATGCATCTCTATCGACGGTCATCGGTCAAGCCAGAGTCTTCAAGCTTAGAGTCAAGATTTCATCGTCTAGCTTCGACGGAAACATTGATTCGTTGCTCTGAAACGTCGACCTCAGATTCACTCGCAATTACGTTGCCTTTCGTACGAAGACTCCGTAGCGAACTTTTTTAAAGCAGGAATATCTGCTTCGAAAGATTTTACGAACTCACCGATGATCACAAATTGGTGCAGACAGAAGTTGACGGAGAAGATACTTCGAAAGAAGGTTCCTAATTACGCGCTCATTAGTTGGGTTCGCTTTCAAATGCGAGCAAACGTCATCAACTTTCGGCGTCGCTTCAGCAAAAATTCGAGGCAAATATTTCGGAGTCTGGTAAACAATCCATACATACAGATATGTGAAGTGCCTCTCACTGACTCTTCTAAGAGACAATAAGCGTCTCTTGTACAGCAGCGAAGGTTACACGTCGCGAGTCCGGTATCCGACAAATGTAACGCTGCTAAAAAAAGCTCAAAGTTTTTACCCCCTCCACCGGACAGAAAGCAGCAAAAGAGAAGAGGCTCGCGCGCATGCGCAGACATCACAGCTGTGTGTCCCGCGTGGATTCCATTGCCCTCCGAGCGAAACTTCGCCATGTCGACGAAATTTCTCGCTTGTATATCTTTCGCATTTTCGTTGTTCTCGCCCGTTCGGTTGAAGTCCGTTGCGTCCGGGTGAGACCGCCGGGATTACCGGTTGCTTCGCGAGTCAACACGACGACACGTTTGGGGGAGAACAAGGCATTGGGATGTGCTCGAGAAGCGGTCTCGAGTCCAGAGGAGGAGGGTGAAGAGGGGGATTAACCGAACGAGAAACCTGCGTTGAGACGACAGAAGTCACTGCGGAGACAAAACTTCAGTTTTACACAGAGAGATACAATGGAACCTCTCATAGCGAACACCCTCGTACACAGTTAAAAATCTGCGGTGTAAAACACTGCTGGTGCGGACTTTTTCCTAGTGTTACTTATTACAGTGTTAATAGTAACACTTTTTACGGTGTAAAATTAACACCAGCCGTTTCGTTAAATTTTTCCTGTGTTACCGACGAAACATTATAATACTTTTCGCTTTAAAGGCATGAATGCAAGTATCATGTGTGATTTTTTATTAATGTGAATGAATTAATCGCTTTTCCCAGTTTTTATCAAAAAATTGATGAAAAAAATCGATTTTTTCATTACAGATTCCTCTACCGGGTAATGGATCTGTAATTTTTATTTTCGAAAATCAAAATTCTGACTAATTCATTAACGAGATTCACATTAATGGCGACTGTATTTCAATTTTTGCTTCGATCCGTTGATAATTCGCGAAAAACAGCACTTCTGACTTTTTGAGGTGAAAGTCGGTATTTCAGGCTGCGTTAACACCGCTAATTAACACCGTGATTGGTGTGGACCTATATAGACACCGTCTTGGTGTTGTTTTTAACACCGGATTTTTAACAGTGTAACGTACATTGGGAAATGGAGGGGCACGTATCAGCGCTGTGATTGGACGATTTCGCGTGGGAGAGTGAGAAGCATGAACTTTTCGCGTTCCGACATGTTCCATTTTGTACGCTATGAGAGATTCGACTGTATTGGCTGCACTGAGTCCAGTCTCTGGACTCGCAGCAGAAGCAGCAGCAGAAAGAGACGCAGAGCGTCGCGAAATATCGAAGAGAGCGGGAAGAAGGAAAAAGTTGAACAATGCGGACCCCGCGCGTCGAGCGAGCATCTTGATGGCCGCGCCAGGGCCCCGCGCGGACCTCGCGAACCGCCTCGCGCCGCCCCAACACACGGATAATTATCTTAGTTCCAGGTTTAATAGACGCCACGGTATTTCGGATTGGACCTAATGACGGCGTTTACTGAATTTATATCGTCGTGCCGCCGAGACGTGGAAGTCTCTCGAAATTGCTCCAACGCGAATTATCCCCTCGCGCGCTGCGGCGGCGGCGGCGGACCCCTCTTTTCTCGTCGCTTGTTCCACCTTTCTTCGGATCCCTCCGTCTCCGTCCGACGACCATTCGTTCGCACTTTTCGAACCACGTCTTTCTGTCTCTTGATGTATGTTCAATTATCGGTGCGCCGCGGCCTTTTGCTCTTTATTCGCGAGGCCCTCGTCACAAACCGAGACGACGACTGTCTTCTGTGCGTCGACGGTTTGCGTTTTCGGCGGCGGTTGGATTGCGAACAAGACACTAGGAACGAAAATAAATGGAAGGAAAGGGAGAGACGCGAAAAAAGACGTTCATGCAAAATCTACATCGACTATTTTTACTCTTGAGGCAGTGGATGGGGGTTGAGTGAATAAAACAGAGGCAGAAAGAAAAGGAAAAAGAAATGGCAGCGGTCGTAATACGGTTAAACGTTCGTCTAAAATGTACATGCAATATTTTTTGGCTCTGAAGTGGGCGGATGGTTTTATAGCGATGGTTTTGAGCCAAAGGGAGGTCGGTATTCGCGGGAAAGGAGTATATTATACGGAACTGAGCAGCAAAGAGAGGTTCAGGAAATCCTGCAACGTAATAGAAGGAGAAAAAACCACCGTTTCGAATGATATTGCCACAGAGCTGAAATCTCGTTGCGGAATACACAATATCCACAGCGACGCCACCAAACGGTTAAGTATAAATTTTCTCCGTCACCAAAGGAAGATGTAACTATACATACAAAATAGAAGCGGCAAACGTTGAATAGGGGAAACCGGCAGAGGAGTCATGTTCACTCCCAGCGTTGCTCCGGGGAAAAAAAAAGTACACTATTTCCACGCGTTGCTTGTCCCGCGTTGGAATGCAAAGCAGATACTTGAAATTCCACGACTGTGTGCGCCCTTCGGAAGTGAAATAAGAGAGCAAAAAAGGACGTGGAGACCGTTCCGACCAACGGTCGGCGGATTATAATAATTCGTGTTACGTTCTGGCCACGTTTTTTCCAGTTTTATAAGCGATCTAAAATTATTCGATCCCAGCTTCACATAGTATATTTTTTATCGGTTGTTTCTAAGATTTAAACGACGCAAAAATAAATCTTAACGATTTTTTTCCGCTCATTTTAATTCTGATAAATGGTTTTTTTTTTTAATATTGTTTTTTGTGTAATATGAAAGAGATGAAATTTTGGTTGAGGTTGACTATAGTAAAAGAGACTTAAATTACAGACCAACGTAATTAGGAAAATACATTTGACAACCTGTCCGCAACGTCTGAACACTCGTCTCGCGTTTCGTCGTCAGCAGCAGTGGCGACTGAACGGCCAAACAGAACGAATGCGGTAAGTGTTCGTGCGCGCGGTGCTGACTTCTCTTAGCGAGCTTCTCAGCGCGTTCTAAATAAATTAAATTCACGGTTTCCCCTCTCGCGCTCGTCGCTTTTGGCAAGTGAAACCCCCGAACCTTGCGTCTCACGCGCGGAGAAGGCTCTCGCCGACTCAGCCACCTGTTGAATGCGCGCGCACCCTACACGTAACACACAACATTGTGAAGAAGGTATCACAGCGTGTCTCGAGCGCGCGCGCGCGCAAAAGCGACAAGGAGGCTCGCAACGCGCGTACAAAAAGCTTCGTATCGACGCTCAACGCTCGTGGCTATGGCACTCGGGGAAAAAAAAAAGAGGCGGGCTTACAACTTAGGAACATTTTTTTTTTTCCAGAATCTGTACGAAGCCAAAATTCGCGATACGGATGTTTCATACACTCGAGTTCCACAATGCAAAAATAGTATTTGGTGACACAATTAGTCGCAAATTAATTTTTTTTTAACCTTCTATTTATTTATAATAACCAACGATAAATTAAAAAAAAAAAAAAATTTTAATTGAAAAATTTTAAGTAAATTTCATTTACTTTCAGCTTACGTAGATCTATTTTGTCCCCAAGTTCCTCTGAAAAATGTCCACCGTCCCTTGCATCCTTCGTCGCGCCATTTTCCCTTCCAGCGCAGAACCGAAGCAGAGAGTGTCCAGGGTGTCTCTATGTGTGCGGACGGCAAAAGACGTGCGCCGGGAGGGCTCATACAGAAGACCAACGAACTCTGTGTGCGCTGTATGCGCGGTTCGTAAAAATGAAGGAAGCATGAGGGAGTGCGTCGTTGTATAGGTATACCGAAGGGAATCTTGCGGGAGGGATGTGAAAAAGAGGACGTCGAGGCGAGCGAGAGAATCAGCGCCCGGCGAGAGGATCTAGTAATTAACGAAGCTGTTGCGATCGCAATCTGGCACACGAGCCGCTGGAGGCGCGAGCTAAACTCTGCTCCGGCTCTCGGTCTCTCTATCCGCGTACCTCCTATACGCTCGTCGCGCGTCCCGGTGGTCGTTTCGCCTAGCGAACGAGAGCCAACCACCAGCAACCCGGTCGCCACACACCACACGAAGAATATTAACGTGCTGCGGCCGCCGCCGCTCGCGTCGTCCCTTCGCCTCATTGTCTCTCGGAATAGCAGCAGCAGCGCCAAAGCCCAGCTCCGATCTCTGTGTGAGCTGCCCCGACGCTCGTTCCCTCTGCAAAATCCTCACCTATCGCGCGCACCGCACCCTCCTCCATTCTCAGGCCTCGCTCGGGGCTCATCCACGTGCTAAAAACGACTTTCCGTGGACTTTTATGCCAGTCGCACGAGAACGCCGCCGCAGTCGTCGCTATCCCACATCGGCATCGTTGCGGTTGAAAAATAAATAAATAAAGGGGGAAGGTTGGTAGGATATGTGTTTCAGGATCCTTGGAAAGGAAGGTCGAGGATTTACGGAGTTATGCATTCGCAAAGAAGGAAAGATTGAAGACAATATTTTTATGGGACTCAGTGCAGAAAATTAGAAGCTCCGACTTGGCCCTTTCTATTTTACAGCAATTCTATTTTAGGACCCTACTATGGATACCATTCTATGTCCAACTAAAGTTACGGATTTGGCTGACAGGAGCCTATAAAGGCTGTCCTATTATAGCCCTTACATGACCCTAGTATGGGACACCTATACCGGAAGCCCTGACAAAATGCAAAAGGGCCCATTTTCACACTACCCAATTGGCACGATGTAATTGGCTGGATTTGAGCCTTCAATGATATTAGGAAAGACTCTATAAGTTTTATGGACGCCCTGGCAAAATAAATTCTTTGAGGATCGCCTAAATAAGTTTCTTAAGTGACAGTGTTAATACCTGATTTTTCGCGTCGCGAATTCTCGCGGGAAAAATTCGAGTGTTCTTCAAATTGTCGATAAAACAGAAGCCACGATATATATCTACAGTGAGTAAGTCTTATTGACTTTATACGAGTTAGCGCGGAACAATAAAGGAGTAAGGACGAAGCCGAGGCGGAGAACTCGTGATATTCACGTACACACCGACTACCTACTCGCGACCCGGAAGAAAAACATCTCCATTTGGAGAATGTGCGCGGGGGACTCGGCGCGGTCGTCGGCAACCAAAAGCCTCGATGTAATGCCGGAGGGGAACCCGCGAGCGAGGTGAGCCAGTGCGAACCAGTGCGAAGCGAGTATAAGAGCGTCTATACTCGAAAAGCCATTGTCGTCGAGTGTGGAGGCAGCAGCAGCCACTTTGCATTCCTGGACGCGCTCGCATTCCACCTACAACACTGGCCTGGACGGCGCAAACGTGTCCCCGCTAATACGGCGACTTGCTTAAGCCATGCACTCGGCTCTCTCTGGCTCCTCTACGGGGTATGTTCCGAGGGGACGGGGAAACCAATGTCGCCCCCTTTCGCCCTCGACCTCTACCTGCACACGACGCGCCGCTCGCATTCTTCCTCCTCGTTAAAGCATAACTAAACCTGCTACGTTATATTCGTGCACACTAAAACTAAGGACCCACACATTCAATTTATAATTGTAATGTAACCAGCCTGAAAATGCTATAAGTATAAAAACATTAGGTTCAAGTTTCCTGAATTGCAATTCATTTTATTTCATTTTGTTTTTACAATAAAAATTAATAGTTAGATTTAATTGTCGATAATTGACCAAGATCGACGGTTGTTAATCGTCTTCGGCGTATGATGGTCAATTCAATTAGAAAATACCGGCGGCGATGGATCATAATTCTCAATTGAACGAAAACACGTAATTGTTCGTCGCGTAAAGTGGTCGAGGCAGTTGAGTGCCTTGTTTCCTCTCTTTCACTCGTCGTTCACTCTTCCAGTATTGCGAGAGGCAAGGTGAAGGTGAAAAAACATGCAGAGGCAACTCGCACACGGTCACAGGGCTCGCGCACGGTCCTCGGATACTAATGAACGCCCTTTAAAAACCCTCATTTGCGCAGACTCGAGAATGCGCGCCTTGAGGGGCGAGGGGGGAATTCGCGAGGGATGTTTTCAGCTCATGTACACAAATACAGAGTCATATACATGAGCTTCGTACATTCACTCGACGCTGACGACTCTCATTGCGTTAACAATTTTTTTTCTGTTTATTTTACATACATTTTTTATTATTTCGACAACTTTTTTGAGGCAACGATGAATTATTTTTTAAATGCTCGCAGCACGGAATAAATTTTCTATTGTCTCAAAAAATTATTGTTCTAAAAAAAATATATAGGGAAAATCAAGCAGGTGAGTCAGGAGCAGAAGCAGATGTCCAATTTTCCGTCGGTATTCATCGGGGAATGCAGAATGTACGAAGAAGAGATTAGGATGTACCACACCAGAGAGGGGAAACCGCCATGAAAGAAGGTGCAGCGCGTGGTGGTGAATATAAAGTCCTGGAAAACCACGGTACAAACAGTCCGCGGTGCTTTTCCCGAGGCTTCCTCGGGCAATGGACCTTTTTCGTTTTTCCCTCGCGGCTATTCAGGGCTCCATCGCACTTTCTACATCTCTATTTCTCCCCTATGGCTTTACTCGTGGACCTCGTCGAGCGTTCGTCCTCCTTCTCGCGCGAGACACTCGTACATGATAAATATAAGGTGGTCTCGGAAGAGGAGATGCTCTTCAAGCCCCGGAGGCAGTCAACGGATGTGAACGAACGAACCTTCGAAGATTGTTTCGCTTGGAGACTACCACTTCGGTGTGCTCGCAGATTTTTGTTATCGTACCAGGTGCACAAGTCCGCCTCTCTGCGTTTGTCGATGAAAAGTTTTCGCATATCGCTTTCAGTTAAATGCAAAGTGAACGAATTGAGAGCACTTGTCATAACATTATAGCAATGAACACAAAAAACAATATTGCTAATGATAGGAAACGTATTTCGCCACTATTAAAATTCAGTTAACGTGGTATTATAATATTTAAATAAAATGCAGTTTGGTTTCAGAATCGAAATGTTCTTTGTTGTAAATCACATTGACTGTATCCAAATTTTCGCGCCCTGCTCAGAGAGTAGCAATTTCCTGGAATTCGGTGATGTCGCAGCAGCAATGTCACAGATATTTATGTATTGCATTTAGGTCCTGGGCGAATTATTGAAGCCAAGAGCCTTAGAATTCAGCAGTGCGCATCAGTGACTGTTTCGTTCAGCTGTTTCTAAGCCCTCGACAGGAAATAGACATCATCGGTCTTGCGCGTCTTCGTATAATTCATAGGAAAAAGCTGCTGCTGCTGCTGATGCAACTACAGTCGAACGATATTTATGACCGATGCTTGCGATTGGCGAAGAACCGATAGAAATTTATAGTCGGACACGAAGGAGGCAGGAAACCAGGTAAGATCCGCCATTAAGCCATGCTTATGGCGGATCTTCGAGGGCAGTGTTAGTGAGATCACGTGTAGCAGCAGTTACGGATAGATCCTTCGTCCTGCCAGGTTAGGTTACTCACTGCTGCGAAAGACAGTATATAGATGTTTCACTCGAGGGTCTTAAACCACGTGGACCAGGGTTAAAGGTATCAACGCACCCTTAGGCTTCGAATGTAACCCTCGCCTCAGATTTATATCGAAAACATTGAAGCCGGAAATTCCTCACTTTATTCTCGCTCAGCCGATGGTCTATGAAAGTTCATGTTACGTTTAACGACCATCGGGACACTACAATGTTGCGCCGTTCGGAATCGTGACGATAAATCAATTTTACGGGGATACGAAGAGGTGCAAGATGAGGATCGCAGATGGTTCTGTTGATATTTTCAACTGCTCTCAGTTTCATCACTGGCAACTGGTTTTGTAAAACTTTTTGTGAGTCATTTTTTGTGAGTCCATTTGACGTAACACTGTTCAAGGAACTTGAGCAGTTTGCCACGTGTTCCCCCTAATTCCTGTAATACTCTGACAGATAGAGTCACGATTGGTTTTCCGGGGAATAAGGAACCGAATGACTAAATGAGAAAGTAGACTCGAGGGAGTCCGTCACCCTTTTACATCCCGAACTGGCTGTCCTTTTGGTGAGAAAGGAAAAGACGGGTGAGTCCGCGAAAGCAGAACGATTCTCGTTCCCTCGTGGGTTACCAAGGGTTACCTCGGATAGGTGAGCCAACGGTCTTCCAACCAAGGAAATCGTTTGTCACCCTCGTGACGTTTAGGAAAAACGTCTTGCACCCTTGGTGGTTGTTTTCCTCGCCTTTTTCTCGGGTCTTCTTCGCTACTTTTGCGCGAGACGTCGTGAATAGCCACACAGCTGTCGTATTTGTCCTACTCAACGGTGAATAGCTAGTAGCGACCTGAACCAGCAAGATGAACTCGAAAACCCAATGTGATAAGACAAACAATTACCTAGTCGGGTCCTTTTTCTCTTAATAGAACCCCAATCAAAAGTAGCATTCTGAAAAAAGCATTAACCAGTAACCCCATTCGAAATGCTTGAAGATTTCGGGCAATGGGTGAAAATATTCGTTGAAGGCATTGAGGGAACAAGAGGTTTTCGCTTCGTGGGGGCTACAAGTTGTTACTGTTGCTCGGTGGTGATGGTGATGGTGGCAGTGGTGGTGCTGAGCGTGTAGGAATGCTTCGCTTGTGCCAAGGAGCGAGAGCATTAGCGTCCGTCCGTGTACGTCACTTGTCAGTTGGTTGGTGATTCAGGGCACACTGTGTGTTGTCGGAGGGGCTCTCGAGAGTTCTCGAGGCGAGGCCACAGACTCGTCGTCGTCGTCGTCGTCGCGAAAGCGGCTCTTTATGGTCGGGGCGCTGAATCGGAGTACCATTAGGCTTCGCAACTGGGTAAGCATCTTGTAATTTCTTATATATTCCGCCGGACGAAGAAAGGAAGAATGATAGAACGACAGAGTGAGAGACAAAAAGGAGCGAGGGAGAGAAATAAGCAACCGCGAAGAAACACGTGAATGTGCAAAAGAGAGAAGGAGAAAATAAGCAACCGGAGAAGAAGGATGTTGAATGAGCGAAAGAGAGAAAGAAGAGGAGAGAGGGAGAACCCAAGGGGACTGTTATCTCTCGTTTTCTTGACGTGCGACGTACCGATCCGACGTTGAGGAATGACTCGGGACGCGCGAGCGAACGTTCCTCTACCAGTATTACCCTCCTCTACCGGTAACCCTCGCATGTTACCGCGCGCGATGGACCTCTCTCGTCGTAACCGAGATGCGGTATTCGGAACGACGTTTTCGAAACCTTCGCTCTCGTCCTTCTCTTCTCTCTCGTTCCTCTCCGAGTTTCGTGTCCTGCCGCGATATCTTCGTGCGGTCTACAGAAAAACCTATCGCCTTTATTTCGATCATCTTCCAGCAGCGGTAGAGGCTGAAGCCGGGCACAAAGGGTAGGCCCTCGATCTGTTGGTCCGGTTAGTCGGAGAGAGACACCTTTTCAAGTCGTAAATTCAGATTGCACGACGAAGCTAAGATCACCGTTCGGTCATCTTTGCTTCGATGGAATCCGGCGAGAATATTTCGAATCAATTGGAACAGAGTACTTTGCGAGATTGGGTATTGGATAAGTTCGGTATTTTGATCGTATTAGATAATACAATGCCAGGGCTATTTTAGTGCTTCTATGTGCTCTAGTTTCGAGAATAGAGTACAGCAAAATATTTTTTCAACACAAGAAAAAAAAATTCTCAGGCCTGCAAAAAGATTTCTTAGCCTAACAAAAATGTAGGTGCCTTGCAAAAATCATTTGTCTTGTCCTATATCAACAAAGGATGGGGGCCGAATATGCGCTTCAATGATGCAGATAAACCTCGTGGAAATCCGGCCTACCCCGAATAAGACATGAGGCAGCAGTACCGTAAGCCGAGACAGAAGCTGCCGATGCTGATGCGGAGCGATCGATCGGCGCGAAGGGACAGGTCCAGGCCCCAAACGGGCTGCTGTGTCTATATCGTACGTCCTGTTAGGGCTGTTGGTCCACGGGAACAGAGCAGATACATTACACACAGCTCGCTCGTCCACGCACAACGTAACCCTAAAGGGCTTCAAACTGTAGCCCCCCCCCCACCCTCCGCTCTGTACGTGCCGAGTCGTGGTAATCCAATAACACTCACGCCTCTCTTCCTCCGGCATCGCACAGTATGTATCCGTATTCTCGAGTATATACCACCCCTCGACCTCTCGCCTATTCCTGGTGCACGAACATAAGGTCGGATATAGCCTCTGTGCTGATTCGGGGAGCCAAAGCTTAGCTTCCAGACCCTCCAGCAATTTTCGTCCTCTATCTCAGCGACGAAAATTATAACCATCGGCTTCGCACACCTTCAGCACTTTTTTTTTCTCCACTGAAAAATCGGGGCTCTGGTGACAAGCGATAAATACTATACTCATTTGAAATATGCTATTAGGTTGGAAATGAGTATTGGAATAAGGACAATATTTTTTATTCTTAACAGAAGGCAAAACAAGTAACTCTAATTCTTTATAAAGGGTTTCGAAAAGATAGATTTTTACTTAGGGCCCTTTAAATAAAATTGAAGGAAAAATGGTTGAGTTTTTACTGCACATGTTTAGGTTTGAGTTCTCCGCTGCTGCCTGTTTTTCTTGCTTTTTTTTACTATCTACCTTACCCTTCGTCTAAAAGGCCCTGCGAACCAACATCCTTCTTCACAGACGCCCACGATGAACTTTCCATCTGCTGCTGCTCTTCGAGTCGCCTCGTTTTCATCGATACATATATATAAGTGTCGTCACCGATGTCGCCGTCCGTCTCGACGTAACGATTTCTTGAATACACACTCCGAGCTAAGGTCACTCTAGCGAATATTTATAAGGACGAGCTCTATATACACGATGCACAGTCGCCTGCTATATACATACAGCGTTGATGCAGCCTCTGCGGTGCAATCACGACGATGCCCCAGAAGCTAGGAGACTCAATGTGCGTTACCGAAAAGACCTACTTTCGGTAAGATACAAGTTTTTCCCACATTTTCTCGAAATCGAGGCGAGGAAAGAGAGAGACAGAGGAGACGGCGGAGAAAATTTCGTCTCGAAGAATATTCGCCCGAGATTGAACTTTGCCTCAATTTTTAGAAATATCCTTTTTTTGCTTCCATAGCGTCCATTTTTTTTTTTTCTCTTTCGTTTAAGACGTGGAATTTAATCGTCAAGTTCGCAGAATTCTGTGATAAGTAAATTGCACGTGCACGTGTAATTATTTGCTGACGTGAGAAAAACAAAGAGAAGGAAGCGAGGGAGGTTTCGATCCGGCGTATCGAAAAATCGATTACGAGCCCCGGGAGCAACACGTTACGTACAGTTGCGCTGCCGCGGACTTAATGGGACGTAGCCCGATTCGATCGTCGTCGTCGCCGTCAACGTTCTCTCGTCGGGAGAGGTTAACGACGCCCTCTTGCGCCGTATACCTACGAAATTATTAGTCCCGTGGTAAATGAGGGGACGCGCGGCCTGAGTAATTCGAGAGCGGAGACGTCGAGGGACCGACAGTCGAAACGAGGTGGAGGGGAGGGAGGAATATCGCGCGCGATCGCAACGAGGTCACCCGTGCTTTAATGCCCTGGGATCTTAGTATATTGGCGCCGCGGGTATCGATCTAAATGCTGGAATAAGACATTTAGTCGTCCTTTACCAATTCCTCACATGAGGATGGATTTACGAAGGGATCGATAAGGCCCATTGGGGGATTAGGGTGACCTACTCCTTTATTTAGTAGATTTTCTGGACCAGAATTACGGGAAAATTATAACAATTCTTAGAAATCAATGATCAATTGATAAACAAAAATAAAATAACCAAATAAGATCAAGTGCAAAAAAATTAAATTTTGAGGAAAAAAATTCTGGAAAAATTTTGCCAAATAACAGAAATTTCCTCCCTCTTATCACACATGTTTTTTTATTTTTTATTTTTATATGAAAACGACCAATCAGAATGCTTGAAAACTGTCTTCAATTTTCGCTGGTTCGACTTCTGATGTCCCATATCTTCCAAGAGTGGAATATTCAATATCGCTGAACAAGACAGCAGTACCACGTCAAGAGAATATATCAGCTACGGGTGTAATACGAATTTAGTGGACGTTTGAATTTCGTGAGAGAAGAGCGATGGTACATTAATACACAACGATGAGGCGTACAATATCCGAGGCTTTGGCTGTCCGGGCAGAGCCGATGAGCGGTTAATCGGAGAACCGCATGTTATCGAGATAACGAGGGGACTGTATAGTGCAGCCCAGTTTATATAGGTTGGACGGTTGTGTGCAATACAGAAGCTCAGAGCACAGTGGCCACGAAGAGCGAGCAGCGTCTTGTGGCCGGTGGGCGCTTATCACCCCAGATACTCATTAATATTCAAGCCGAAGGCGCTACTATAGCCACGACGTGCCGACTACCTATATACATATAGTCACAGAGACGGAGACAAGCCGCGAGGGGGCGGATATGCGCAACGTGCTCAGCGCGGCGTCAACGCGAAACGAATTTTCAGATTTGGTCGCCATCTCTGGAATATCCCGGGTGTCCCGGTCGGGCGGGAAAACCGCCGCTGCGACGTTCAGATGGTGCTTACAACCCTACTATGGGCGAGCCGCGAGACACGCGCGCGGCTTTTCTGCTGAGACTGACGTAGAAATGCTCTCGATCCGCCGTCGGTAAGACGAGATGAAAGTTCTCTACAATTTTTTTTTTTTTTTTTTTTTTTTTTCTTCAATTTAAACCGTGACGCTTAGCCTCAGACCTTTTACACACTTCCACAGCAAATTGATTGTACACGTTAATTAAAAATATATTGCATCTCGGTATTTATTTAATTAACAAATTGGTCCCAATAAAAAAATACAATATTGCAGCAACGATGAATTATTCGTTACCAAGAAATACGTTTTCCAAATATTACGAACATCGATTCGACGAAAAATTATATGGCATTATGTTATTTTCAATGCACCGTGACAATCCCATTGAGAGGGTTAATAAACGGATTGTGAACGAATTTCGGGCAAACAATCGCGGATGAAAAAACGCGGATGGAAAAGTCCGCGAAGGTCGGACGGAAAAGTTTCCCTTCCTCTATCTCTCTATCTCTGTCTATCTATATCCCTGACTCTGACCGTTTCGCTCGCACTTTCGTTCCACATTGAAGCGCTATTTAATTGACGGCATTGCGGTCAGCCTCGGGCGGGAGAATCTCGACACCTGGGTATACGAACGAGCCATAGTAGTGCGACATAGTGGACGCTATATATGCAGTGGTGAACGCTGCACCTATACCTATGCCCCCCCCCCCCCCCCTCCCCCTCCGATTGCGTCTACCTTCCGGCCCCGACCACGATTTATACACGCGCGTACACGCAGTTTCCGATGGATGGTAAAATAAATATGAAAATCCTGGTTCCGCTTGTCCTGCCAATAAACGAGAAGAGCTACTGCTCTCCCTACCCCCTCCTCTCCTCCCCCAATCCTCTGACCCCTCTACAGAGACCCTCGCGACCACCGAACCCACACACAAAATTCGACCCAGCTGCATGTGACTGTATATATATTTTTCCCTGGTGTTTGCGCTTAATGAGTGTGTCTCGTTTCGCCGTTGATACTGTTTTATGTATTAAACTCCGGGAGTCCCCCCCTCCATGCTCGGTCATTCGCACGCGGTCATTTTGGAAAATAAATAGAGGCGCGCGCGGTGAGGGATTGTGCGAGGCTCGCTATTAGCCGTAGAGATAATTGGAGGTGCGCGCTCGGAGAGAGAGGGCGAAGAGTGAATGAGGCACAGAGGTCCTACATATGAATGTGCGTATATATATATATACATGGATGTATAGGTGTATATGTAGCATGACGGTGCATAAAGAGCAGGGGAAAGAAGAGGGACAGAGTGATCAAAGAGTTATATTGTAATTACCGGGCGAATCCCTGAGTGCATTATTGAAATACACATTTCCAGGTATCCAGCGCCCTCTATCTCCTCCCCCCCCCCCCCCCCCTCCTCTCTTTTCCCCTCTTCGCGCCCTTCGACTCGCTTTGCCACTCGCTGGTTCATTTTCTCGTTACGCCCGTTGCCGGTCCACTGGGCCATGCCGCAAACGACTGCCATAGTTGGGCTGCAAAGAGGTCGAACCGCTTCCATCCATTTTCATTTCGAGCATCCTCTCCCCTCCTCCCACCTCCCTTCCCCAGTGTCTCTGTCTCGTGGCCTTGCAACGCGACCTGTATCCTCGTTGCCTATATTTAGACGACGGTCTATTGTACATTGGGTTGAGGTTGAAGCTAAGCTTGAAATCTAGTATAAAAAGGGGATGGAGCGAGTGTAATTGGCTCGCTGATGACTCATTTGCGAGCTGCTTTTGTTCTCTCTCGAATTGCCCGAGGCTAGATATTAAAAAATATCCGGGAAACCCAATTTATACGTATTTTTTCCATTTTTTAATATAATCAAATTTATAAAAAATTATCTAAGACCTAATCATGACCTTATTATTTGTTCAAAGTGATTAGTCGAACAGATTAAATCCGCACTTGAGACTCTTCGAATGGTCGAAAACACAGACTCCATCCCCAATCGTATCTCCCATTCCCCATTCGCGTCTGGATCGCGAGTTCGATTTGCAATTTTTCAAATCCCTGGTATAACCCTCCCACGTTTTCCGATGTAACACGTGCCATTACCATCCGCGTATGTACCGAGATATACAGGTACTAGCCCACCGTTATGTATCCTACACCCGTCCACCCACCCGAAAACCCCTTTCGGCCTTTAACAAAAACCATTACAAACGAGCGGATATAACGTTCAATAAAAACGTTAACATTTGTGGGAGGGGCGATTCGTGCACCGCGGGATGGCAACTATTTCACGAGCAGTTTGTGTACGTGCTCTCTGTACGCATGGGCGATTTATAGGTGTGTACGATATGTGTGCAAAGGTGTATGTATATGATATACATACACAGGTGTATATACATACAAAGGTGTATGTATATGATATACATACAAAGGTGTATGTATATGATATATACATACACAAAGGTGGATGTATATGATATACGTATACACCTTTGCACCTATCAATGGCTTCGGAGGTGGCAAACGTGTGCGGCTGCTGCTGCTGCTACATTCTAGAAGAGCGATAGATGCGTGCGAGGAGATAAACCGATGCCCAACGAGCGCAAACCCACATCGGTAAACCCTTGCCCGGGGCGTAACGATACATGGCATCACCTATATTACCCACAGCGTCTATCTGTGCGCACGTACAATGGCGTATAAATATCCCTGAATCGCGAAAGTGTGCGCACGTATATTCGCACGTATTTATAAGCGTCGAAATATTAAAATCGGTTTCTTTACGAGGGCCGTGCGGTGCCGCCGCTGCTGCTGCAGAGCGGCGGACAAGAGGAGAGAGCTGTAGGTGTGTATATATCTGTAGGCGATATCTCTTGGCTCCCTTGGGCAATTTATGCATATGTGGGCATAGATAGAGAGCAAGAGGAAAGGGAAGAACCGACGGAGAAGGAGAAGGAGAGGATGAGGAGGCATTGAAATCGGCGGTATTTATAGAGGGCGGTTCAGAATTATTTTGCTACATTTTTGTAGTGGGTTGACAATGTCCTTCACGTTGGAAGACCATTTTTTTCGTTTTTCTTTGTCATTTGTAAAATTTCTTAGAAAAAGGCAAAAGTGGCTAAGCGATATAATTCTGACCTTGAGACCAGAGGCAACAATCAGAGAATTGAAAATGTCATTCTGAATCACTGTGTATATATGACAACGAATCATGGATAAAAATTGTAGCTAAAAATGTGCGAGGCAAGGTCATTGGAGGTCTAAATATCGACAAGTGTAACGCTCTATGGAACGCTATATATTTTTGCTATATAGTTTTCGCTATATAGGTTTGTCTCACCGTTAAAAGCGAGATCGGTTGGAAGGGACTATGTCGAGGGAAGGAAAAAGCTATACCGAGAGATAAATTTCCGCGGTGAACGACCTGCATCTGAGAAATATTCATCCGCGAGATGTCCTCGCTCACGTGATATGGGCTTTTGGTGTCTGTGTGTATAATGTATATGTATATTTGCAGCAGAGCACGCAAAGGTTCCTCCAATATCGGTATCGTCGATCATTCGCCGTCCACCGCGCGCGAAACGTGCCACCGGCTAAGCGACAGTCGAACGAGGTTTTATACTCCTCGAAAGATCCGGCAGGTGGGATCATATTTTCGCAGGAAGATCTACGATCTTTCGGCGCGAGGCAAAACATTATTGGCCGGGAAAAAAATTCATGATTTTTTATTCTTATTTTATGTTTTTGTAGCTCGGAGGACATTTGTTTGGAATTTATTTTCCTATTTGTACAAGTTCGATGCCGGACGAGACGTGCGACATAGAAAACGCAATTCGTTTCGCGGGCTCTACGCAAAAAAATACAGTACCGCGCGCGTTATTTATCCAGGACATGGCCAGAGGCTCGCACGGGACTGGTTGCGCGAGGGGCGTGAGGGATATCGTGGGAATCGAACAAGCGGTGACGTTCCTGGCATATCCCAATTCCATAGATGTTCCGCGACTAGTGAAGGGAGTGACCACTGTTTTTTTAAAGGCAAGTAGGAACATTGACGCGCGCTTACGCGCGCGGTCGGAGGTTGGCCAGCGTAGGGAAGAACCTTGCGATTTTCGGCGAAAAAAAAAATTTCGATTTAACGAAGTTTTAAAATCCTATCCGATGGGAAATTTTCCGCTGATTCCAAAAATAACCGGTTTTTGCCCAAAAAATAAAAAAATTTAGGAGAAAATCGTGAAAAACGATTCTTCACTTTTTCCCAATTTTGGCACTTTACTAAAATCGGTGTAATTTTTCTTTGGATGAATGGAATCTAGATTTTCTTTTTCCATTCGAAAGATAACTCTTCAAGGAAGAGAACGCTGCCAGACGGAACACGATATCTCGATTTTTCAATTTTTTGCAGATTTTTTAATTTGACCCTCAAAAATCGCAAATTTTTAGAAGGGGTACCCTTGCCGTTTTTTTGGCGAAAAAAAAAATTTTCGATTTAACGAAGTTTTAAAACCCTATCCGATGGGAAATTTCCCGCTGATTGCAAATATGACCGGTATTTGCCCGAAAAATAAAAATTTCATGGAGAAAAACGCGAAAAACGTTTTTTCACTTTTTCCCAATTTTGGCACTTTACTAAAATCGGTGTAATTTTTCTTTGGATGAATGGAATCTAGATTTTCTTTTTCCATTCGAAAGATAACTCTTCAACGAAGAGAACGCTGCCAGGCGGAACGCGATATCACGATTTTTCGATTTTTTGCAGATTTTTAAACTTGACCCTCAAAAATCGCAAATTTTTAGAAGGGGTCCCTTGCCATTTTTCGCAAAATTTGACGAAAAAAAAATTTTCGATTTCGCCAAGTTTAAAAACCCTATCCGATGGGAAATTTTCCGCTGATTCCAAAAACGATAGGTGTTTGCCCAAAAAACCAAAAATTCGAGTCGAAAAACGCGAAAAACGATTTTTTTTTCTGACAAACTGCCAAATTTCGCGATATTAAACATCAAACTGCTGCCGATTCCCCAACTACTAATCAGATGCTGAATAAATTGTCAACAATGGTTGCTCACGATCTTTTTAATATAGGAATAGACGGTTCAAGTTGTATATGCGTCCTGCGCATCTACCCTCCTTGACAAGGGACGCGACTTTCGACCCGCGCGTCCACAACTCGTGCGCGCGTTTCCCAACGAAATAATTGTCGCGAAACGTCGTTATCCCCTCGCCGCGACCGATTGTTTGTGCACTCGGACGATCGTCCTTTGTGCCCCGCGCGCGCGGCTCTCGGCCACCAAACCTCGCGCTCGCTTCTCCGCCGCTGCCAGCGCTTCGCGCACCGACAACATTGTTTAGAATGCAGAATCGGTCGCCGCGGCGGCGACCCCCGTCGACTCCTACACCCAACGCGACACGAACGTCCAATCGAACGTTCGCACACGATGTCCCATAAAATACGTCGAACCATTTTTATGCTCCGGCGCTCAGCGCTTTTTTTTTTATTTTTTTTTACGCTTACAATCACTAACCTGATCGACTCTCGATATCATCGATTAATCTCAGTATATTTATATAATTTTACATTTTTTTTATTCATAATTTTATTTTTATTATTCATAATTTCACATTTTTAATAATTAAATCAAAACATTTACCTGCAAATCTCATTGTCCGGGCTATATAAAATATTCATAAAATTCCGTCGTTGAAACGAAGCTATCGAAAGTGAAAAATTCTGACGTTTGACGAGAATAAAAGATATTTGATAAATATTCGATAAATCAAATGAAGTGTGAAATAAATCGAGTTTTCCGTAATTACCGCGGAACGTGGAAAGGGAGGAGGGGGAAACCGGGAAATTTCCCGGTTTCGCGAAATTTCCCGGTTTCGCGATGCGAGCTCGAAGTAACAATATTCGCTAACTGCGGCCAATAGCAACAGCAGCGAGGATAGAGGAATCTAAACCGTGATGTTTACGCGAAACGTAGCGCTGCGTGTTCGTCGGTAGCACCGCCGCTGAATCTGTAATGCCCGGCCGAGTTATATCTCGAATACAATACGCATTTGAGCACTTCACTCGCGAAATTTCCCGGTGTACACGAGAGGAGAACACGGAACCTCCCCCCCCCCCCCTTCCCGGTGCGGAATATTCGCACGAACCGACGGAGGAATATACATCGACGGTTGACGCTGCGCGGCACTATTCCCGCGGAGCTTCGGAATTACCGCGAAACAATCGCAGCCCCGATGAAACAACAAGCGTCCGCAATCAGGGAACCCAACGTTACGCATAGAAAGAGGGAAGCCCCGCAACGCCGGCGTTTCTCACACGCTCGAAATACGCTCGTCAAGTTTTAAATCTAATTTAAAAAGCGGAACACAGCTCTCCCTTTCCACTCTGGCCTCGGTTGGTGAGAGGAGATTCTCGATAAACGATTTTATTTTGCGGGTCTCTGATAACTGTTATGTTATATAGATACCAATCGAGCGTCTTTTGTCATTGGATTTTGTAGAGGAGGTTCAATGTAATTCTGGGTCAATGAAACATTGAGTAATTTGTGTGGAACGTTTCGCATATGATCTGAGTAGATTTTTTTGTACCTAAAAAAAGCAGACGAGGCGATACATATCTGTTAAATAGACTTCCAGGGTTCGATTCCCATAATCAGTGAATACGTTTTTTAGAGGATTTTTTCTGGAGACTGATTTGGATCCCAAAATAATCCGCAGTCGGTTTATATATTTTTTAATATATTTTTTTATTTACTACATATGATAGTAAATAAATAAAAAAAAAAATAACTTTAAACGGCCATCGATACAGCAATGATTTTGTCTCATTACAGGCTTCGATACTTCGACGATACTTCGAGTGCAGTGCCACAACTTAAAATTATGGCACTACAACTTAAAATTGTGCACTACACGGAGAGCAGGATCTGATAAAATTTACCAATGGATCTAGTAAAAATTACCAATCCGCCTGGTAATTGGCAGCCATAGCCGCCATCTAACGTTAAGTACGAGAACTACGAGAATTTTTACCATATATATGAACATTTTTACCATATTTCGTGGTAAAAATTCTCAATTTCGTGGTAAAAATTCTCAAAGTTCTCGTACTTCTTGATAGATGGCGTCGTGACTCCCCTGTGCCAGAAAATAATGGTACTTTTTACTAGATATATGGTAAAATTTATCAGACCCTTCTCTCCGTGTATAATATACACATCGTACCTCTGTTAATTTCGCAAACTGAATCCTCTAATAGTGACCTCGGACGTTGAGAGGCCGCTGAGCGCGCGGATAGCTCGAATAGCAACTAATTGCCCGGGCGGCGTCATTTGGTTCAGTTGGGTGGCGCACCGGTTAATTGAAAAATAAAATGTTATTTCCCGGTACATAGCTTGGCACACGGAGTCGTTGCGCGCCGCTGGAATTGCGGATAAAATGAATATGACCCTGATGCGCGCGCGGCCAGCAGTTCAGCTCGTTAAGTACTCGCGATTATGCGAGCGCCTGAGCTGCGCGAACAAATACCAACCGGGAAATCGGTCGATTTGACTCGAGTAACGGTTCTCGGGCATTCGGCTAATGGAACCCGATACTCCTGCTGGTATTATACCGATACGTGGTCATAATGACAAATGATACTCGTGACAAAGGCGGTCCGATAACACCCGAAAAAAAAAAAAAAAAACTTACCGAGTCGACGACCTTTCGACAATCTGCAATCAAATCCTTCGAAACGCTGCCTAAAAGTTATGGAGATCTTGGCTATAACCAACCGCGAACGAACGGTAATGCCGTGAAAGCAAATGTCGCGGGCGTTGACCTTATAAAAAAAATTCGAGAAAAAAAAAAAAAAATACAATGAGCTTCGTCAAAAACGTGACCATGACAAATATTGTTCCGCCATTCGAGAATCCATGACGATCCGTTACTAATGGCCCTGAAAAATATATAATGAGACTGCGGTGCAAACGACGAAATGTGGATCGGTAAACAAATCGCAATGAGCCAATGTGACGAAGTGAAATAAAGCTCAGTGCAACTGTAAAAAATTCGTAATGGGAGAAGGAGCGAAAGTCGTTTTACGTGAAGCCTAAGCTAAGCAACGTCGTATATCGCTTATCGCAATCTGCGCAATAACGCCAAAGGTCTCCGAGGCGAACGGGAAAGGTGCAAGAAAAGTCTAAGGGCTGAGCGACGAGTCAACGAGTCGGCGTGTGCATCGCCTGATGATATCGTCGTCCGAGCGAACGCGCGCGGTAAAAGCCACACGTAGCTCGATCTATCACCCGAGGCACCGAATGGCGAACCGTAGAGCAGCGTTGCGTTTCTGTCCTGTATCCTGGACTCTATACACACACCGAGCGCCTCCTATGTTCGCTGCCCGAAAGATATGCGGCAGAGTTTATAGTCCGAGCCATGCGTACATACAATCTGCGCACCTGGAGATCAATTTATTCACGAATAAATTGATCACGAATTTCTACGTTAATATCATTGGTGGAAAATAAATAAAAAATTCACGCCTACAAGGATAAATAGATTGGTTGATTCTGGTTTATTAATGTCAATGTTACAACTTTTGAACAAGCTTTTACGAATGCTTCGTAAAATTGGCTGAAACAATAGAAGAGTGATTAGTAAATTCACAAATTCATTCATTCGTGATTTGAAATACGAAGAATGTACTACTTCTCAGTGAATAAAAAAAAAAAAAACGTACAAAGTAGAGAAAGAGAAAATGTGTGAAATGTGAAGAGAGAAGGAAAAAAAGCGCAATGTGGACACACGTGCACGGTAAATATTACATCGCAGTATGTACGTTAGTATGTAGAGCATCAATCATAATTCAAAGAGACCCCCGCGCCGGGCTTCGTCGGTTATTAATGGTTTCGCAGATTTATCAATTGCCGCACGCGATGCGAAGCGATAGGCGGGTGGGTAGAGTCGATAATTTTTTTTACCGAACGCCACATAGACTGCCAGGGAGAAAAATTGTGGGTTGACAAGCGGACCTAATAGTTTCGCCAACCAATACCAATATTGTTACCAATATTTTAGTAACTCCAACCAATATTTTGGTAGGTCGAACCAATGATTAGCAATTGCAACTACTGATTTTTTTCAGTGCAGATCCAATGTCTTTAATGGATACGCACAACCCTACAGACACCTTTACTATACACAGTGATGCTTAGCTCGTCTATAGTAGATATATAGATCCACACAGATATACACATGCGTATGTATACTATTTGCACGTTAAAGTTGGCGTAGTCGTCTCTCTGCGAGCGAGAGAGGTCAACGCGGAACTCTGGTTTTTCATCGAGCCAATTTGCATACAGAGCAGCTCGGACTTATTGTCCCGGGAGATTGAACTACTACTCGGTGGGTCAATTTGAATCCGCATCACGGTCCATTATTTTCCGGGATCGAGTATAGCCGGGGCCGGCTGCTGTGGACCGAGCCAGCGCATCGCCGGGGCCACACGATATACTCGTCGCCCCACAACTTCCATCCTCTCCTCTCTCTTTCTCTCTCCCTACGCCTGCTCTCTTCCCATCGACTCTCGTGTGCAATATCCAGTGGAGTGAACCGCCGACAAGTTGCCCGTTACGTATCGAGATTCCCACGTGACTCTACGCCCGTATTATATGTCGCCCGAGGTGTGCGCGAATAGCCGATATTTACCGATTTGTTAATTAATACACATATATCCGCTTCGACTGACACGAAGCGATCCCTCTGATATATCCTACGGAGAAAGTTGGCAGGTTATACTGCAGTTCGAGGAATCCTCTATTTTTTTAAAGGTCAATTTAGTTCGAGTGTCCTTGGCATTTCCAATATTTCTCGTATGCAGTCGTAAAAAAGGTTTCCAGTTTCAGAAATTAATCGGTAAATAATTATGCAAAATTTCTCATATTTGTGCTACTGTAAAATCTATCTACTGTAAAAGTGAAATAGCTGTATTGTAATATAAGCTAATCATAAAAAATCGAATTTAATACTTCATGAATAACATTATAAAGTGGTCCCAAAATCTTAAAAATAATTATACAGTAGAAATCGCGCTATCAGTGATCCAGAATCTTTCGTCGTGGGAAAATATTCAAGGTCAAACCCGGAAGGCAGAAATTTTACAACTCGTTCACCGAGATCCATTTTCGTGATAACGAAGAACAAGTCTATAATAACTGTGATCAATGACGAAATAAACGTGTTCTCGTTTATAGTATGGGTCACTAAATTATAGACAAGTCGCGGGTAGTACAGGACTTATAAAACGGTAGCGGATTGGTGAGTTCGTTTAATCATTCGAATCTTACCTCTTTCACTTTGTCGCGTCGCTCCCTGGTGATCGGATCCTTATCCTCCCCTCCAACGGTCTTGGGCAACACGTCCGCCGGCGCCGGTGGCACTGTTTCCAGAAGCTCGTCCTGACCTCCTCGCCGTTCCTGGCCGCTGCCGCCGGCAACCGCGCTCAACGAGGACGCACTGCTCGTTCGCACACGCGAATCACCAACACCACCTGCCACTTCCGGTCTCTCCAGCGTTTTCTGCTGCTGATATTCCTCGTTGATCTTGGCCTAGAAAAATTCTTGACGATCGTACCGCGCGTTCTCTGTTTTTTCTCTCTCACTCTTTCCCTCTTTGTCGCCTCCACGAGCTTCACTTTCCTCGCGCAATTTTTAATAAAAAAAAAAATGAACGTCTGCGAGCCAATAAAATAAATAAAATAAATCGAATAAATTCTTCTTGAAACTTAAAGCCTGGTTTGAGAAAATAAAAAAATAAAATAAAAAATAACTTCCTCGCTCGATTTTTAATAAAAAAAAATGAACGTCTAATGCGTACCAATGAAATAAATCAAATAAATCGAATAAATTCTTCTTGAAACTTAAAGCCTGGTTTTAGAAAATAAAAAATAAAAATTAAGAAATCGCTACAGGCATTTCTCATTGGGCGACGGAATTCCAGTCTCAGAATTCCGTCGGAGACAATGACACCGTTTTCAAGGTCACTGCAATTCGCGTATTCGCGATCGAAGCTCTCATGCGCAGTTCCATCTCCACGCGTTAATGTGCACAATGACCGACGAATGGTAAAAAAAAAGAAACAAAGTACTGTGCAAGCCTTTTTTACGCCGCAGAAGCTGAAACCGAGCCCACATCTCGATCAAGGCTATCAGCTTATCTCGAGCGAAGGGAGAAGCGTAACGAACGTTTATCTCGCGTCCCTCGGAATGCTGCCTGCATTATAATGCATATAATACATATAATACATATATAATGCATTATAATACACTGAGAGAACTCTGTGGCTGTCCGCGCGAATTAGCTACGCGAAATTACCCCTTCGAGCGCGTCAATTACAAAGTTCCCCGAACTCGAAGGGTAAAACAGAGCCAAGACGAGCGAAAGTCGTGAGAAATCTCAGTTGCGGGCAATCTGCCTCGACAAAGTCAGTCACGGTTCCCAGGAGCGACCGAGATGGTCGAGCCAAGTAAACAAGCGGCTATACGAAGGTTCTATCATAACCCGCATGTCCGCGGAGAGAAAGAGAGAGACGAGGCAACAATGTGTAGATATATCGACGCGCAGCTGTATGTAAACAAACGCTCCCGAGCGCCACCTGATCCACCGTCGCCCTCACAGCTCTCTGTGTGCACAGCGAATTTTTTTTATATTTTTTTTCCTCGATAACCGAGTCGACCAACGAGCTAATGCCAACACACGTGGCATTAGCCATATAATCGTTAAACCAACGCCAGGCAATAAAATCGCTCGTGCCTTAAGTCCTGTTGCTTTTGGCAATAAAGCGCACCAGTTTACAAAATGACGCATGAAACTTTTCAATAAAAAAAATATATTCACTGAAAAATATTCACTCCCCAGGAATAAAATTTCACGATCACTCTTTTGCAAATTCAGCGACAGTTTTCATTCAATGAAAAGTCGCACGAATCAGATCGAAAAATTCGATTTTCTTGTAATTTTACAAAATGATGCGTGAAACTTTTAAATGAAAAAATATATTCCCACTGAAAAATATTTTCACTCGTCGGAATAAAATTCACGATCACTCTTTTGCGAATTCAGCGACAGTTTTCATTCAATGAACAAGTCGCACGAATCGCATCGAAAAATTTGATTTTCTTGTAACGGATTTGGATAACGAGATTTGAGATATTTCGCTTGGCTCGCTGACGATGAGAGAAAACAGGAGAAAGTGAAGCGTTCGGTCGACAAAGAGAGAGAGTCGCAGTGAGAGAGAAAAAAAAGAGACGACGTGTTTTTGTTTTCCTTGTTGGAAAGGACGTAGTTGAGACCTGAAGCTTCTGTTTGTCGGCGATGATGTGAACGTCCTGGTTCTGCTCGTCGTCGGGACGACCGATAGCGTTCGGATGAGCCCCAGCGCCTGGCCCATGGGGGTCCATGGGACCCATAATCGCGTGCGGCGGCGCCGGTATCAGTAGCTCCGGACCGGCCTTCTGTATCCGCTTGTAAACCCTGTAAACGCTGTTAACAGCGGCGCCGCCGGTGCCGCCGCGAAAGTCCGGAAGAAAGAAGAACGCGCCGAAGCACACGACGCCAAACGTCAAAAACACCAGGAGTATGAGGTACTTCTCGCGCGGCCGGAAGGCACGTCGCGAGAACAACGGCACCGGGACACCGTTCACGAAACGCTGATACGACGGCAATAAACCCGTCGTCGCCGTCATTGTCGCTTGGTGGCTTTTCTCACAAACACGTTTTCACGCGCACAACACTCGCGACGGACAATCGGGGGGAAAAAAACGCACGCGGACAACAACGAATACGCGTAACCAACCCGTTTGTTGTTTTCTAGCCGTCACACGCCATTACGGTGCCGCACCGAGCACCACCTGATTGTCGAACTTGACATCGCGAGGATTACGGTGGCGACCTCGCGATTACCGCGCGACGATTGGTGGAACACTGTGCGCAGCGGATTTGCTGCGCGGGGTCAATGAAATGACTGTCGGGTGCTGTAGTTACCGACCGTCGGTTCGTTTCTTCCTTACCGACTGAGGGTAGAAAAGGGTTTTTAGGTGTCGGGTTTTTTCGGTGGAGAAAACCCGAATCTTCGTGTTCATTCGTGTCGGGCGGCAGCAGCAGTTTCCATCCACGTGTTTTTTCACTGCACTTCGAATTTGCTAACCTCAAAACGCGAGACAAAATACACGCGACGATTTGTTTACTCGCGCAGTTTTCATCGTTGGAAAAACGTGGAAGTCGAAACGCGAAAAATGCGTTTAGACAATTAGATTGTTGTATTTATATTTTTTTTACGATAGACGTAGTCTCTGTGTGCGATCATTTTGACGGAAGGCTTTGACAATGGGATTGACAAAACAGTATCTGCGTTACGTTCCCGCGGGAAACCTGAATATTATAGCTAATCCGAAATGCAATGTTATATTCGTGACTCTGGAGGGACAGGAGGGACGATTTGTCGCTGTGGGAGCCTGCGAACATGTTTTTATCTGGGATCTAAGGCTTGGCGAAAAGGTACGACTAATGGATTTTTTAAACGGCGAAAGGCAGAGAATGCAGCGATTCATTTGGGATCGTCTTTGCAGGCTCAAGTTCTGCCTGGCGAACGTTGGGACGCGACCTACTTGGCTGCTTCTCCCAACAAGAGACACATAGCGGTGGGATACGCGGATGGAACGGTGAAAACATTCGATCTACGATCGGGCGAAAATATTAGCGTATTCGTCGGCCACAAATCCGATATCTCTGCATTGGCTTACGACGTCTTGGGCCATCGTTTGGCTTCTGGATCGAAGGTACGCTTGATTTTATTAAATTATTCATTCAATTAACTTACCCTTATTCACCGCAAGTTGGAATATTTAATCAGGACACGGACATAATAGTCTGGGACGTTGTGGCCGAAACTGGAATGTGCCGTTTGGCCGGCCACAAGGGCGTAATAACGCAATTAGCTTTCATGCACGAGCGCAACATAATTGTGAGTTCGAGCAAAGATACTTTTGTTAAATTCTGGGATCTCGACACGGAGCACAACTTTCGCACTCTCGTCGGTCATCGATCAGAGGTTTGGGGATTGACGTTAGTGAAAAACGATCAGTATCTCGTTACCGGTTGCAACGATAATGAGTTGCGAGTTTGGAAGATACTCTTTGTCGAGGATGGAAATGCCGATTTGGTCGCGAATCTGGAGAGACTGAACGTCAATTCCGAGGACGATGTTAACGATGCGGTGAGTTCTTAGCCATTCGATTTTTTTTTTTTTTCCATAATTTGGCTCTATGTGATATTCCGAATTAGAAATATCCGATGCGCTGCGAAAAAATCGGCAGCATGTTGCGAGCCGGCAGAGGCCGCGTGGTCTCCCTGTGCTCCGATCCAACGCGGACAATCGTCGGTTGTCACGGCACGGAAAACACCATCGAGCTGTTTCACTTTATACCGGAAGACGAGGTCAAAGTGAAAGTGGCTAAGCGATTGCGGAAAGAACGGCTAAAGGCTAAGTACGCGAAATAACAAATTCAAATGATATTTCCAGATAACAATTAGAACGTTAAGTACACAGAATTGTTTTATTCTTTATTATCTTGATATGCATTTTCAGAGAAAAAAATGGCGAAGCGGAAATAATAGCCGATCAAGCATCGTTTTTGAAGGACGAAGTGAGGCGTCTTCCCGTTGCTAAAACTATGAACAAAGCCAAGGCACTGGATCTCGTTATGGGGAAAGGCGGCGAACTTCGGGTAAAAAGATCATTTTCATTTGCGTTGCTTTTTGTTACTGGAAAATTCGTTTACAGAGACTATTTAATACAGATTTGCGTCGGAGTTAACAACAACACATTGGAGCTGCATTCGATAGTAGTGAAAGACAAGAAAGACGAGCAAGCAGAGTTGCTGCGGACGATATCGACGCAGGGACATCGCACGGACGTTCGAGCGGTCTGCTTTAGTTCGGACAACTTGGCGTTCGCCACCGCCAGCGGCGACTCCGTCAAGTTGTGGAATCGGTGAGACAAACGATATATTCATCGTAGTGTTAATTAATTTCCCTTTGGTATTTTCAATACGATTACACAGTCTTTTTTGTTTCCTATAATGTCGGCCAGGCCATCTTTGGCGTGTTTGAGAACCGTTGAGTGCGGATACGCGCTAACGGCGACTTTCGTACCGGGCGACAGACATTTGATAGTCGGCCTGAAGGACGGAAAAATGCTCATCATTGATATTGCTTCTGGAGATATTTTGGAAGAGGTTCCAGCGCACACTAAAGAATTATGGAGCGTCACGCTGTTTCCCGACATGGTACGATTGTTATTATGATATATTTTCTTTAGCGTCTAACTATCATAAAAATGAAGCTGAAATCGTCATCACTGAAATCGTAGAAAGGCGTTGCCAGCGGCGGTGGCGATGCAACCGTAAAATTCTGGAATTTCGAGCTCGTGGAGGATCCCGAAAGTGAAACTAAAGTCAAAGTGTTGTCGGTGCTTCACACGAGAAGCCTGAAACTCGAGGAAAGCGTTTTGTGCGTGAGAATCAGTCCGAACAATCGATTCGTCGCTGTTTCGTTGTTGGACTCGACCGTCAAAATATTCTTCATGGATAGCTTCAAGGTACGCTAAAATTCCACAAATGAACGATAATCAATCGATGAATGAGCAGCAAATGTTGATTAATTCGCCTCGTTTATTCGATCGTATCCTTTAGTTCTTCGTATCACTCTACGGACACAAACTTCCGGTTCTCTGCATGGACATTTCGAGCGATTCGACGTTAATAGCCACCGGTTCGGCCGACCGTAACATCAAAATTTGGGGAATGGATTTCGGCGATTGTCACAAGTCGATATTCGCTCACGACGATTCTGTCACGGGTCTGTCGTTCGTACCCAGAACGCATTACATATTCACGTGCGGCAAGGACGGAAAAGTTAAGGAATGGGACGCCGATAGTTTCAACAAAATCGTCACACTTCAGGTATTACCGCACGATCGCATATTTAATTTTTAATTTTTTGTGGGCGTATTAATTGATGGAAAAAATATAGGGACATTCCGGCGAAGCCTGGTCTTGCGCTGTTTCGCCAAACGGAATTTTCGTGGCATCGAGCGGATCGGACAAGGTCGTGAGACTGTACGAACGATCGACGGAGCCGCTGGTTCTCGAGGACGAGGAGGAAGAGGAGCGAGAGAAGCAGGAAAACGAATTGGCAACGGGCGAAACGAGCGCTGTACAGGGACAGAAACAGCAGTTGCTGCCCTCGAGGAAAACGCCCAATGCCGAGAGAGCCGCTGAATTGATACTTGAGTGCCTGGATATATCCAAAGAGTACGACGAGCAATTGGCGAACGTTATTCCGCCTAATCCACCGCCGGCTTTGCCTCTGCTTATGCAAGCGCACAATTGCTCGACCACCGAGGAATTTTTCCTCGAGACTTTGAAGCGCGTGCGGGCGAGGTACATTTTTTTCACGTCACTTCTTTTTTCTATAAATCGTTGGAACGCCCAAGATCGATTTTAATATTGATTTAATTACAGTGATTTGGAGGAGACTTTGTTGCTGCTGCCATACTCAGCGGCCTGCGATATATTGCGGACCCTTCCGACGCTATTGAAAAGCGAGACCCAAGCGGAAATGGTAGCGCGACTAGCGTTGAGCTTGATACAAGCGCATCACGGGCCGATTGTCGCGAATTCCGCGCTTTTGCCGACGCTTCGGCAAGTCAGAAGCTTAGCTATGGAACGGATTGCTGCTTTGAGGGTAAATATTCTTCGTATATTTGAGAGGAAACGAGAGAAAAAAAAACGTGAGTTTGAACGTTTTCCGTTCATTAATTCCCGTTCACTTTTGCAGGACACTATTGGGTATAATTTGTACGGTATGGCGTACACGCAGCGCACGATCGAGGAACGCGAGGGCGTTCAACTGTTCAGAGACGCGACGAGAACGCGGAAGCAGAAAACGAAACAGAAACGAAATAAAGAGCGAGCTCTGAAGAGAGCGATAATGGCTTTGTAAACAATGTTTAAAATGCTTGCATTTTGTACAATATATATACATAAGACACTAAGACAATCCGAGGATAGTAAATTAAGGTTCCTTGCGATTTTTGGCGAAAACCTTATCCGATGGAAAATTTTCCGCTCATTCCAGAACCATCGCCGTTTGACCCGAAAAATCGAAAATTCTTTTAAGAATCTTCTTTAGGTAAGATAGATAAGATTTTTTCTGAGTGCCATCGGCAAAGATGGCGCTCGAGTCGCGGCGGCTGCGGCACCGGTTGTCGAAGGTTTCGCGTTCGCACGATTCGTACGAGCCGTAAAGTTTGTTTTAAATATTTGGAAAAAATGGCTCTAGGCGTGACAACAAGCGGTCGGTTGCCGGAAGGCGCGATACCGCTGACTCGCGCGGAAGCCGTGAGTTATCAGTGGCAACAGATATACCTATGGCCCGACAAGTCGGAAGTGTAATTATCATAACCTCTCTTTGCGATTTGCTTTGTGGATGGTTCACATTGCCGTTAAAAAGGAAAAACAGTCTGTCCTCGATGTTTCCGAAGGTGGCCCTTCCAATGGGGACTCGCGGGTCTTGCGACGCTAGCCGCAGGCGCTGGATCGCACATCAACCGAATGTACCGAGTCAGGCTCAAACTTCGGCATTTCGGATACGTTACGACGACCTTACCGATGATCTTTGCGCCGGCTATGTTTAGCGCCGGGATGCACGCTCAGGTATCACCGATTTTGTATTTTCGTATTTATAGATATAGCAATTTTTTTTATATTGTTCGCAAGCTTCAAATTAGTATTATCAGCTATTTTAGTTCATTTGAGTTTATATAGTTTGAGTGGATTTGACGCAAACTTTATTTTCTTCTTTCAGGCCGTAACGAATGACTTGATCCTACAGGAAACAAAATGTCCTCTGTGCTTGCAAAATAAAGCAGGCTTGGTGCAAGCCGCTACCTCCACTGCTTATCCAATGCTGATGGCACCGATCGCTAATTTTCCGGTACGTTAATAGTTGCTGTTGAGTAAAAACTGGACTTTGTATTAATTTGTAAAAAAAATCTATACAAAATGTATACCAATGGGTTACTTTGGAATCGGTAGCACGCGTCGAGACACGCGACGTACATAATACCGTATTGGAAGGAAGTAGGAGCAACGCTGAAACTCTGGTGGCATCTTACCAAGCCAATGGGCTATACTCTTGTCACAATCGCCCTCGTCCAATTTTCCGTTGCAGCCGTCATCACGTACTACGAGGCTGAAGCCCTATACAACATCCGTAAAAAGTTGATGCAAGAAGATGTTGAGATAGAAAATAGCAGCTCGTTGGTTACGCAATAAAAGAATAGTTTTTAAAAGTGGCTAATTTATTTTTTAAATGTTACGCACGATTGTCGATTGAACCGCATAGTGGGCAAAGATTCGCTCATCAGAGCCCTGGACGCGACGGTGGTGTGTATGCGCAAAGGATTAGTAAAATGAACAGTGACAATATAAAATGTTTTTTTTATTTTTTCATTACCCACTGTGTGATGTACGTCGCTATGTTAATTTTGTCACTCACGTTATCTATACGCTGCTCATAGTCCACAATCATAGTGTTAAATATATATTTTTTAATGTATTCGTATAATACGTAGATATATTGCTAGATCTAGCAAAATGTTCATTACATTTCGTTTGGTAATCCAATGTCAATTATTTCCTATTTATGTAGGCACAATAAGTTTTCGTCGTGTCCTGAAAAATTCGTTTTCGCGAAAAAAGCTAATTGGCAAATTGCATCGAATATGAATCGTGACATGAACGCGTGGATGATAACACAGTCACGATTGGCCGGGTACGACGATGATAACATCTGAACAACTTGGTGAACAACTACGAACGAAAATGAAATTAACGCATCGAGACGCTGACAATTTGTCGACTAATCAAATGTGGTAGACGGCGGCGGTGGCGGCGGCGGCTACTTTTACTGGCAGTTCGATGGGTGCCCTCAGCAAGATTATCCTTTCTAATGAGTAGATTCGATCGATTACATGATACACATATAAGTAACGATAACTTCCATCAACAGAACGTAACAACGCAATTCCTTTATTGTTATAATCATTCATTCTTTTTTTTTCTTTTTCATTCACCGTCGCGGTTTTATATAATAGATCGTTACAACAATGGATAAGTTGGCAGTGAACGAAACCAGCTACGCGTTAGCTGGGCAGGGGATCTAAGGTGAAGCGAAAGCGGTGGACACACGGAAGAATAAGACGCATCATCATTCGGCCAGAAAAACATTTTCTCGTTAAAGTATTTCGCAAAGTCTACGGAATTGGGCCGATGTGAACTCACAATTTTTCATCTGCGCGTTATTTATGTTTTTTTGTGTTATTCTCGCAATGAACCAAGTTTTATTCGATAGCACAGTGTCCAATATATATTTTTCTCTCTTTTTTTTTTTGCTTTCGCTATCGCGCTGACTATTGTGCGCTCATCACTTATTTATATTGCTACCGTTCGTTCCGATTCCGTAACGCCGGACGTTTATGGAGCTTCCTATCTCTCTCCCCCTTTAAAAAAAAATAATCGCCAACTCGGAGCAACCGGTGGGAGATCCGAGATTGAATTGTGGCCCGCGATTTAATTGATTCGCGGGGATATCCAATGTAAAACCTTGCGATAATTTTCCTTATGCGAGGAAAGGTTTTGCTGGGACGAAATCAGCGGCTTCAGGAATAAGAAAAATTTCCCAATATTTCCCGATATCAGTTGCACGATAAAAAAAAATAATTCGCTTATCCGACGATAAGCATTAAATTGTCTAACAGGCAGTTTTTAAATATACTTTGAATGTGCATTACGATTGTTCGGAGAATGTCTCAGCGATAACGGGTATTTAACTACTTCTTTGTCTACTCCGAGGCCACATTTTAAGTCTCAGGAAAATCGTTCTCATCGCCATTAGAAAAATTGTCGTAAGCTCTGAGGAAAATCCCGATGAAAAAATTCATCGTGGGATCCACAATTTGATCTCGAAATTAAACGTGACATCGCGAACCGCGCAACTACAATGAGATCGTCGTGTTTTTTTGTTGTTGTTTTGGTTGTTAGTACCCTTAAGTCTACGTTATTGTAATGAATACATCCGAATAGTCGCTGCGTTCTTACTTATTTACAGTAGAGACGTGAATCCGGGGATTTTTTTTTAAGATTCTTCTTAGAACAAACTATAAGATCCCCGGAAAAGTGATATCGGCGACGACGAACCGTACCTTGCATTTATCCGTAATTTCCTAATGTAACTTGAAATTCTTTTTTTTTATCTCCTTTTTTGTTATTTAAGATTAAACGACTGCGCCTGTAGCGGCGATGAATGTTACACCTCGACACGCGTTTCATTGACTTTCCACAATTTTTGCGAAAACGTTTTTCACAAAGCTCCATTTTTCTCCTCGGAGGTTCGCGCACTTTATTTCTCGATTGTAAAGTGACGTATCTTACAAGCCATATTTACACCGATGCGTCGATTTTTCTTCGAACGCATGAATATTTAAAAAACAAAAAAAAACCCTTTTATGAGGAATTTCACTAAATAGTCGAGAACGTGTCTACAGTTGCTGCCACGAGAGGACAAAAAAAGTAATCAACAAGTTACATATTCGCTATTAAATTCCGTTTAACTAATCAACCGTTAGGTATAATCGCAAGGAGATAGATACATATATATATAAATATATATGTGTTTATAGTGCGAGGAAATTCCGTGACAAAGAATTCACGAACGTGTGATTTGCATAGCTCGTTAAGAATCAATTGTAACAACTACGATTAACAAAGACACAAGAAGACGAATCCGAAGAAGTAGAGAACGAGCAATTTTTTAGTGAATGTTCTTTTTTTGTTTCAAGACCTAATAACTAATGTTTCTCTACGAATTCCCAGGAAGGTCTTTTCTTCGTGTTCACGTTATTGCGAGTGAGGAGAAACAATAGACGATGGAACATAAAAAGTACAACATGCACCATTTCAAGCAGCGTGAAGTTGCGATTAAAAATCGCCGCCAGTGTCATTTGCGATTACGAGAGTCGTGGTCCGATGACTGCTGATTCGGGAAAGGCTGTACACGCGAGTGGGAAATCGCGGGAGTGAAAGAGGAGCCACCGCCGCCACCGCCGCCGCCGCCGGAACGATCCCACCAATATGGTGGATAATTTTCTAGCGGTACCGCGGTCGGCGCTACCATTGGAGCAGCGGGTCGCGCGAAGCCCGTGGAAGCCTCGGGACGTCGCTCGAGCAGCGTCGTCGTCGGGCCGCGATTACCGTGACCGTTGGTCGAGGCGGCCCACCAGTTCGGCGGAACCGGGGGACCATTGTACTGCGAATAGGAGCTGTTGCTGTTGCTGCTTATGCCACCTGCTGGCGGAACGGCGTTGCTGTAACGTGGCGCGATCCGGAAAATTTGAGGCATGGGATCCCGCGAAGGATTCCAGGCCATTTGCTAGCATCGCCTGTTGTGCCAATGGGTCATGTACTCGTGATAACTCACGGTTATCGTCTCGCTCTGGTAACGCTTGAGCTTCAGACTTCGTCTGAGATCCGGGGTAACGAGACCCTTGTAGCCGCCTTTGTGGAGCAGCGAGTCTATTGTCTGAATCTGGTCCCAACCTGTTGGACGATAGATTTTCGTTACAAAAAAAAAATACAATTATACCATCTTCATCCTGCTCTTTTTTTTTTAAATATATATATGAGGCACTAGCCTTGTTCGGTCGCCACGTCCGGCAGATAAGTCGCAGTCCTCTTGTTGCCCTTCTCCGTATGAAATTCTATGAGAATTCCGTGCAGACCGAGCTCCCAGTCCAGGTAGTCGACGCCGTCCTCGAAGTGCCGCAGCAACGAGACCGTTACGTGCAATCGAGGAAGTTCGTCCCGTGTTATGGGATTGAAACGGGAATCCTTGAAAGCGCTGCGGAGGAACACGAAAATGAATCGACCGATTGTATTATTTTTCGGTAAAATTGAATTGTTTGTTAAGTGGGATTACCGACCTGGTCGCCGCGTATTCGCGGAGCCCAGCGTGCAAGTGCATCGCGTTAAAGGTCCCAATGCAGCCTCTGAGTCGCATATCCTTGCCAATCGACCATGTGACGAACAGAGGGCTGGAAACCAGATACTTTCGATACTTCTAGAACTATGTTCTTTGTCTATGAAAAATTGATGAGCCTGCGTCAATCGGTATTACAGATTATACTTAACTAGACAGACATGCATTATTTTTTGTTCTCTCTATTATCCGTATCCTTAATTATTTTCCATTCTCTTCAGTTTTTAATTCTTGAAATTAATATTCAGCTACACTTATGCGATTATTTGACGAAGGCGGTTGAAGAAAATAAAAATAAAAAACAGTGTAAAATCGTAGTTCAAGTTATAAACAGTTTGCCTCGGATAATGAAATTCTGTATCCCACAGCCATTTATAGCCGAATGCTTTGTGTTCTTCAATAGTGTGACCTTGAAAACTCCTTCACGGCAAAGAATGGAGTAAATCAACAGGCTTCTTTGTTATTCGACTCTGCGAGTTTATTTACATATCGAAGAGATAAAACCTTTTCGGTGCCAAGCTAAGCAATTCTGTGCATATAATAGCAACATAGATAAATTAAATTAAAACGCCCGGATCGTCATAAAGGAAAGTCCTGCTCAGATAGGACATAGGAGAAAGTAGCAGTCGTTGCTGCTACAATAACAATAACAGTAAGGACAACAACAACAACAACAACAGTCTAAATAATTCCACCGCGAATGACAAGTCAGTGCATTATATTAACAAAAGAGACGAATCATCGACGATCGGCCGAATCGATCGGCGCGATCGAGGCTGCGCAATGCGAGACTACTCTCCGTGTATCGCGTCGAGGTAATCAAACACAAAGCGGGCAGATCGAGGACGCAACGCGCGTGCGACAGTCGCACGCGCGGGGAGGGCAGAATTAGGAGCAGGGAGGAGAGGGAGGGAGGAGGGGGAAGGGCAGACGTCAGAGGGAGAGGGAAGATGCGGATGAAGATGGCGATACGGTCGAGGCGCTTGATAAGCCCGAGCGTAACAAAGAGATCGGTTTTTCCACGGAAAGCAATCGCGAGACTTGCAAAGGACGTATATAAATAATCAGCGATGCCAGGAGCAGCCCGACGAATGCGCGTGTGTGAAACTTACAACGCCTCGTTGCTGAAGTTGGGCGACTTTGGCGGATCGAGCTGATGCAGCTGCGAGTACAGAACGTCGAAGCAATAAAAGGCCATCTCGGGATGCACGATCACGGGGTTACGAATGTGTATGCCATTGTGCATGCCACCCGAGTTGCCGTTGCACATCAGGCTCGACGAGTTGTTCAATTTTTGCTTCTTCGAACCCGAACCACTGGCAGCCATGTTTATGTTGTTGTCGTTATTATTATCACAACAAGAGGCAGCAGCGCGATAACAACACACGCGATGTCTCGACACAGCTGCTGCTGTTGCTGCTGTTGCTGTTGCTGCTGCTGATGATGATGCTGCTGTTGCTGCGGCTGCGGCGGGGCTCGGTCGTCGGACGGTCCTGGACTGGACGGGCTCGGACTGGCTGTGCGGGCCGCGTCGGAAACTGCGCGCGCGCTCCGCCAGACGTCGCAGCGGAGACCGTCTCGACCAATTCGCTGTCTCATTCGCTCGCGCCGCCGACGATATCCGACCAGCTGACGACGCGATCAGCAGCCTCGTTACGACGCTCGCGCGCTTATCCCCTCTCCCCTCGACTCTTCCCCCCCCCCCCACCGCCGACCTCTACGTTCGGCTGAATAATAACAATAATAGTATTATAATAATAAAAAGCTGTGACGAAATATGCGCTTTTCGTACCCTACGTTCGGCTGAATAATAACAATGATAGTATTATAATAATAAAAAGCTTTGGCGAAATATGCCAGAATTTGACGGTGAATTAATTGGGCGAGTCGCGGGAATTACGATTTGTTTTGTTTGGGAGTCGCGGGAGACATTGCTGGGATTACGAACAGAGGAAGGGGAGAGTTAGGTCGACGAACTCAAGTGCCATTGTTCGTGGAAGATCACGCGTTTTTTTTGTTCTGCGTGTGACAAGGCACATTATGTTTTCGTGCGTTTTATCTTGTGAAATGAATCAGGTTTCGTTTCATCGAGAAATTTTGGCAAGTTATTTCGAAGGGGGGGATATTACCGACGGAGCGCGTAGGAAACTGCTTTATCGGGTGAGGAGACGGCTCGGTCGGTAAGGCGAACTACGACACCTAGAGTCCGTTTACAACGCAGCGGAACATTTTTCCAATGTAGTTCCGATTCTCATAACCGCTCAGTCGAAGGCTTCTCGTGTCTCTACTGTCATTCCGGTTCCCGATCAAGAATTCCGAGTCATTCAACTAGCGCAGATTTGGAGTTGGATTGTTTTGCCGAATGCCTGGCCAAAAAATGGAAGAGACCGCAGTCATGATACTCGACAAGGTGAGTTTCGGCGGCTGCGGCGGCAGCATTCCGCGAATATTTCTCATTTAAAAAAAAAAAATACGATTGGCCGTTTTTACGGGGTTAGCTTTGCTCTACGTACCTACAAAGGAAGGCACTCCGATTTGTCGGCTGTCGGCTGTCGGTTCGGTACTAAAGCGGCGATCACATTTCATTTTCGTGACTTTCAATATCGACATTTTATTCAGGATGTCACCGAGGTCGACATCAAACCAATCATGGGCCACTATTCGGGCGGCGGAGACGAGCTGGATGTCGAAGATTTGTACACCAAATATAAGGTACAGTTCGGTTCAAAGATTACCACAGATCAAACAGCTTATCGCTTGAGACAAAGCAAGATACATGTTCGTCCTATTAAAAAGGAAGAAAAAAAAAGTATCGTTTAATGTTGGTTTATGTGACACAGAAATTGCAAAGAATGCTCGAGTTTCTGGAGGTTCAAGAGGAATACATCAAGGACGAGCAGCGAAACTTGAAGAAGGAGTATTTACACGCTCAGGAGGAAGTAAAACGGATACAGAGCGTCCCGCTCGTTATCGGCCAATTCCTCGAGGCGGTCGATCAGAATACCGGAATCGTCGGCTCTACGACTGGCTCGAATTACTACGTTCGAATTTTGTCAACTATCGACCGCGAGTTACTGAAGCCATCGGCGAGCGTCGCTCTGCATAAACATAGCAACGCGTTGGTCGATGTTTTGCCACCGGAGGCGGATTCCAGTATTTCGATGCTGCAAGCTGGTACGAATTTTTCTTACGTCATGTGCTTGAAAAGTTTGCGGCTCTAATATTTTGTCTGTTTTTTTGCGCAACAGACGAGAAGCCTGACATCGCGTACAGCGACATCGGTGGTATGGATATGCAGAAACAGGAGATTCGCGAGGCGGTCGAATTGCCGCTGACGCACTTCGAGCTCTACAAGCAAATCGGTATAGATCCGCCACGCGGAGTCCTCATGTACGGTCCACCGGGATGCGGAAAGACTATGCTCGCCAAAGCGGTCGCCAGACACACAACAGGTGACTCGACAATCCGAGATCAACGACCGAGTTTGCCTTACGGCGATTTAGCATTACAATTGACGGTGTTATTCTCCTTCAGCCGCTTTCATCCGCGTCGTTGGCTCGGAATTCGTGCAGAAATATCTCGGCGAAGGCCCGAGAATGGTACGCGACGTGTTCCGCCTGGCGAAGGAAAACTCGCCGGCGATTATATTCGTCGACGAGATCGACGCGATCGCGACGAAACGCTTCGACGCTCAGACCGGCGCCGATCGCGAGGTTCAACGTATTCTTCTCGAACTTCTCAATCAAATGGACGGATTCGATCAGACTACCAACGTCAAAGTGATCATGGCGACCAACAGGTACATTATCAACCAACAGGTGTATTTTTCGATTGGTAAAATTCGATAACAAATCGGTAACGTTTTTTTTTTTTTTTTCACTCGCGATTGCAGGGCGGACACTTTGGACCCGGCACTTCTGCGTCCCGGCAGATTGGACCGAAAGATCGAGTTTCCGCTTCCGGATCGTCGCCAGAAACGTCTGATTTTCACGACGATAACCGCGAAAATGAATCTTAGCGAGGAGGTCGATCTCGAGGACTACGTCGCACGGCCGGACAGAATATCGGGCGCGGATATAAATGCGATATGCCAAGAGGCGGGTATGCATGCGGTTCGCGAAAATCGCTACATCGTTCTCGCTAAGGACTTTGAGAAGGGCTACAAGAACAATATTAAGAAGGACGAGTCCGAGCACGAATTCTATAAGTAAACGCGTTTAACGTAGCTCTTGATCGACGAAAATGTTGGAGATTCTCTCTCTCTCTTTCTCTCGTCTGTTACTCTTATCACGACTGCGCGTGTTCTATGAGTTATCAATTATATTATGTATCGTCCTAATTTCGTCTCCGCGCCTCACAATAAACGATTGTATTGATTTCACATATACTATTTGCTAATTGTGCTTTCACCCCGCGTTTCCCAAAACTGCTGTTGATTGGTGTGACTGCGACAAGTAACGAGTCAGCACGGTCAGAAGTGCTGCTTCGATCGGCGTGTTATTGTGGCCCATTGTGTGTGACAATACAGCTGCGTTGTCGGATTAGCAGCGCGCGTGCTGCTTCTGCTGCTCTGTCACGCAATTCTCTCCGTACACTCTGACTTTGTTTTTCGCATTCGTTTCGCCGCAAATAGCTCCGAATAATCGACGAGATCATCGAAATCATGGATTTACCGCGGGTGCTGATCGTCAGCACTGCTGGCGGTGACAAAGCCGCGAATATCGCCAGGGGTGAGTATAATGTTGAGGTTATGCGATTATAATTCGTATGAACACAAAATAGATATATATCGTGTGTCGTGTGTGGAACAGAAATGGGCTCGGAATTCCTGGCGGACAAGGACAACACTCGCTACCACGTTTGGACCATAGACAACAAATATTACACAGCCAAAGTTTTGCTCTGCGCCACCGCCGCTGATTCGCATTCCGCAGACGCTGGGACTCAAGGCGTCGAGGCTCTCGTACTGCATCACGACCCAAAGGCAGTGAGACTAACATTGCGACCGCGCGTTCTTTGCTCTCTTGGTTTTTCACAGTCGGTTTGTTCACTCAGGAGAAGGACACTAAGAGCCTGGACGACTGTCTGCCATTGATCCACTCGCTCGCAGATGCAGATATTTTCCTGCTTGTCTGCGAACCTTTCGACAGTGTTAACTCCAGAGAAAAAGGTGAACTGTGCGAGGCATCAATTTTGTCGAGGCGTAAATCTTGATATCAAAAAATAATAATAAACACGGTGATAACTTTGAATTGCGATGTTACAGTGACGGAATGGTCTCATACTAACAAGTTCGAGTTGGTGGAGACGGAGGGACCAATGTCAATGGACCATATAATGGACGACGACGCTGAGGACCAATTATTCGGAATCGACAGAATCGTGGAGGCGCTACACACGCATTTGTGGCCAAACAGAGTCCTCAAAGGTTTCGCGCGATTTTTTTTCTCATGTTCGTCGTTAGCTCTCGCCACTGTTTTTCGGTGACATTAACGCTGCGCTTGTGTTAAATCAGAGTCACCAAACGCGAGAGTCGAGGCTGAGGCCGATGTCGATGAAGTTGAAGACCAGTTGGGAGGTATTCGGCTGAGCGCGGGAACGAGAGATCACTCGGAACAATTGTTGATGTCAAGTGTCCTGGGTACGTCGTAACGAAGACTCAATTCGAGAATGTCCCAAATCCCTTCCCCCAGCTTATTCCGACCTCAATCCTCGATTATTTTGGTCCAAAGAAAAATGACAACGATTTTCGTAAAGTGCGAAAACATTGATCTGTTTTTTGTTTGTTTAACAGACGGTATAATGGGCGAAGAAGATACAGATTTCGGGGAATTGTTCGGTCGACTGATGGAAATGAAGCAGCTCGCGTCGTCGCTGCCGTCGAATCGTCGCGCGGCAGCCGAACAGCTCGTAACAGCTTTCTGGAAGGCCATTGGCGAAGATCCCTCGGAAGTCGAAGATCTCGATCAATAGATCACGCGAACGTAAAGGAAACGCGTTATGCGCGCTCATTGTAATATAACGATAATTATATTTGTTAAAACGTGTCGACCAGGAGGAGAGAGGAGGGAGGGGGGCGTAATAATTTCACACAGCTGAATTAATGCTCCGAAAAGTAATTAGTTTATGAAAAAATGCCCCGCGTTTGGGGAATAAACGAACTAACGGTAACACTCGATCGCTTTCAATGCTTTACACTCTCGTCGGAAACGTCGCTGCTGTTTTCCAAATGCGACGTAACGTCGACCGTTTTCTCGCGGACTCTTTTGTATCGCTCGACGAGATCGCTTATCGAGGTTCGCCGATTTCGATCGCTCATCTTCTCGGGCTGCTGACGGACCTTCGGGCTTCGTCCAACCTCGAGCGTAAGTTCGCTCCTCTCGTCGATCATCGTCCGCGATACCGCTGTCGCGGCGACGCGTTTCTCATCGTCGTTGAGCGTAGCGGAAGGCCGGAAATTTCCATTACGTCTCACGGGAGTTTGCTGCTTCGTCGGCGTCGTCATGTCCGCCGTCTCGATGTATTTGCTTTCCGGTGTCGTCAGATGCGGACGAAGCTCCGATACGCTGTACAAGTCAGCGGCCGCGGCGCTGGCGTCGGCTACGGAGCTGTTTCGCCAGGAACCCGTCGCCGACAGCATACTCGAGTTGACTGTAAAATAAATGCGGCAAAAATGAGTGTGAAAAAAATGAAAAATCATTATTAACAGCCGAAAGTAAGCCTACTAACATCTGTTGTTGCTTTTCTTCCGATACGTAGAGAACAAACGAGAATATTTTCCGCAACGCGAGGCCACCGACTGATTCATCAGCCTCGAGGAGGTCAATCGATTGACCGGCGACATTATCCGTTCGCTCGCGCATGACGAAGATCTCGAGTCGTCGAAGTTGATCCGCGAGACGAGCAATTTCGGACGTAGCTTCGACAATTGCGGCGTCGAACTTTCGTCCTTTCTCATGTGACGCGAGAACAGAGCCTTGTGCATATTTTCCGTGGGCGTGAGCTCGAGTCTCTCGTTAACGTCGCTGCTTCTCTCGGTCTCTTGATTAACGTGGTTGATGTTGATGGTTGGCGAGGATTTTAGGAGAACGCTGTCGAAGATATCGTCGTCAAAGTGAGCGGCATTCGTGCGAATGTCCTTTCGCGCGGTTTTGTGACTCGCGGCGCTCTCGCTGTCGAGACGGATCTTTAATTCGCTGGAGAGACCGATTATTCGCTCGTATATCGATCTGAAGAGATCGTTTATCGAATTCATGTCCTCGCGGCTTGCGCGCACCTGCGAATCGCATCCCGCGAGATCCGGGAAACCCTGTTTCTCGAGATATCGCCGAAGATCCGCGAGATACAGAACGATTAGCTGCAACAAGTCTTCCAGCGACATCGAACCGTTCACGCGCAGACGATGGAGGCTTATCTGAAGGGAAGATGTTCGCGTTGAATATAAAAAATTGACCGAGCCGAATAGTTGATGATATATTTTTTCATCCTACCTGAGTTTCCGGAGATAAACCATCGGCCCCGGAGTTGCCGGTGTCCGTTTCGAGAGCCGGCAACCGATTTCCGTCTAACATATTAGAATCGGTCGAAGCGATACTCGTAACCATCGCCGCAACGCTGTTGCTCAGATCGGCCAATTCTTTCAGTCTCTCCTGCTTTCTCCTCAGATACATTAAACTCTCGTCGACGCTTTTCTTCCAAACTACAAATCGCAACATTTTTTAGTTAATTTATCTACACGAAGAAGTCGAAGCTGATGTTGACTTACTTTCTATGACTTCGGTGTCATTTGGATCGGACAAACGATTCTTCATGGCCGGATGAACTGGAGCCTGTGGTGCCATATCCATCAGACGTCTTCTTGTCAAAAATAGATCTTCCTGGTTCTGCTGGATCGACTCTGCAGTCTCGCTTTACGAAAAAAAAAGGGGAAGACAGTAATTTTTCTGGTTGTCTGTGAAAATCAATGGAATTTTTGTGGAATTTTTGTGGAATTATTTTATGGGCTTACTTGGCATATATTTTGGCATTCTGCTCTCCGCTTGTGATTTTTTTATCAATATCTTCTATATTCTTGGCACTCTGAGCGGTAATATTATTAAAAAGCATTCTGGACAAATCTTCGGCTACCCCTGATTTTGGTGTTAGTAGATTCATTCCAGCTGTAAGAGGTCGCAAGTTTATTTATAATAAATAAATAAATAAAAAAGAAGTGTCTCCTCGTTGGGAAAAAATATTATTGACAACAACGTCAAAGCAGCAAGTAATTACTTTCTCTCTTGATATAAGTTCTGAGAGTGACTGTCGAAAGATTCCACATGATAATTGAAAATTTCAATCCACTGGCGTGCAACAAGTGGGATGCCAGGATTTGCGGAAAATCTAAGTCCGGATTTTCACGGGACACGGATGTGAGAAAATCTTTGACGCTGGTCCTGAACTCAGCCTCGTCCTTCTTGCAGTGCAGCGGCCACTTGCACGTCTTTTTGAAACGATTCGCGTCGTATATCGTCAGCAGATATTGAGAAACGTGCAGAAATCCTACGGTGTTCGGTTTGTCAAACATTCCCTGAAATGAGAAAAAATATTTACATTTAGTTGTCCGAACGAGATAGGCAGATGCACCGTTAGTAGCCACTGTACCAATTGTGTACATTTTTCTTATTTTATTCTCCAAATTTGTATTAATTCGCCAAATGAATGCTCACCTCTTTGAAAAATTTGAGGAATTCATTGCTGGGCGGCACAGCCTGTGTTAGCAGAAAGACATTTTGATAAAACGCGGCTTCCATCGTGAATGTCGGTGACTGGCAGCCTCCGACGTTTCCGTGACGATCGATCGACAATCCTCAATCAACTGGTCTCGACTTTTGTTCGGCGTTCGAACGAAATACTTATTCCCAGCAGGCACGTCGCACGCACGACATATGTCATTTCAGGCCGCCGAGTGCTCCAAAAGGCAGCCGGTTTTGAGAATCGCCTTCGCTGCACTTCGCTGGCGGTGAAGTGAATGTATGAATTCACGCATACGATTGGCTGGTGGCTAACTCTCTATAACTTTGGACTGAACTTTAACTCTCTATACTTTAACCTTAACTGACTACAACTCTCAGTCTGCCTTGACCCACCCTACGCCGACTACGGTCCCGGAGGGCACGAGAGTCACTTAACCGTCGCTCGGTCACTTGACCAAACCGCCGAAGAAACGGTATCAATCGGCGTCTCCGCGCGGAAGTGGCAGCAGCAGCCGCAGCGCCGCGACCGGCGAGCCAATGGGCTGTGGCGGTGGCGGAGCGGCCGAGGAACGTGGTCGTCCCCCAGTCGCGGCGGATTTCCAGCGATATAAGAGGCGAGGCGCGCCGGTGACGGTAGTCACAGGCAGTAGTCTCCCGCGGCTCGTCGCAGGTGTGTGTGAGTGTGCGCGCGCGTTGTATTCACGGAATCGCCGCACGCGCGGTGTGTGTCATCCCGAGAGAGAGAGAGAGAGAGAGAACGAGAGAGAGAGTTGCACACGGGCGCGGACGGACGGCCGAGAAGTGTTGCGGCGCCGAGGCTTATTTTTTTTTTCTTTTACAAATACGAACGGGCGAACGGCAACCGCGCGCGCGACAGGTTCTCGGGGATTCGGTAGCCGCGAGGAGAAGCCGGCTGGAAACGCGATAGCTCTCCGTGACACTTGCGCCTCGGCCTTGTCCTTCGTCGAGCGCCGTTACAGCCGAAACGTCGGCGGGTAAGCCGAAGAACCGAACGACGACGACGGCAACGACGAGACCCCGTTAGAATCGGTCGGCAACAGAGACGGGCACCAGTCGAGAGGACACTCGTAGTGTCGGTCAATTCACGAGACGAGAATTATTCGTCGCGACTTCGGGAGATATTCACATCGTCGAACGAGTGCTCGGCCCCGCGGAAAGCCCATGATAAGGCTCCGCGAAACACACGGCAACAGCAGCAGCAGCGGAAGCAGCAGAAACAGCAGAAGCAGCAGCAGCAGCAACGAACGCCGCCGCTTCGTCTACCGCACGGACACGCACACACATTAATTTATTTATCGATTCGCAAAGCGCACGGTTTGAAGTACCGTCGTGCTCGTGGACCGACAAGACGGTTGTACGCTATTTTCGCGGATGAACGAGGAGACACCGGTCGAGAACGAGAGACGCTTGTCGCGAGAGCAGTCGAATCGGCGAACGCGTGTTCAGCGGTTTTTTTTTTGTTGCCCCCGTCGTCGTTGACCGGTGCGGCCCCGGCGAGACCGGAGAGAGTGAGAAGGACATTGCCACATATATATATATATATATATATACACGCGTGTATATATATAGCACGATCCCCGCCCTCGCGGTAGTACGATCGTGCCCACCCCACAACCGGCGCGTGTCACATTGCCCCTCTCCCTGCGAAAATTATCTCACCGCGCGCGACGCGCCGTCTCTCTCTCATTCTTATCTCCCCACCTCCCTCCCACCGCCCCCCGGCCTGCGAAACGAGCGTGTGCGGTTCTCGCGACGCCGCGAGGTAACACCGGAAAACGGGAGCGAGAGAGACGAAGAGAGTGAGCGAGAAGGTGGAAACGGCGAGAGTAACGGCGCGACGGGGAGACGCCGCCACCGGCGCTGACACGGGCCGACGCTTCGCTCGTTACGCCGGGAGAGAAAAATCGCGTTTATCGGTGCGACGATTGTGATCTCAGTGCAAGAAGAGACAGAGAGAGAGCGAGAGAGAGGAGAAAGAAAAGCGAAACCGTAGCAAGGAGATCAGCGAGATCAGCGGAGAGCTCGGCGCCTATTGCACAAACGGTGGGTATCGTACGACCAGTCGCTCCCCCCTCTCCGCCCCTTTCCCTCCTCCCCCCTTCAGCAAGTTTCAACGTAAGATTCCCGTCGTTTATCGCAGTCTCCGGCAAATTTCGCCGGACCGGTGTAGAGTCGTCGCGCTCTTCGCGACGACTCTACTAATTTTTATTCTATGTTGCGCATCGTTTGACGAAGCGATGAATCGGAAAAACGGTGCTCGCAGCACCGTTTTCCCGAATCGTCGGAATGACGAGCGCGCGCGGACCTGTCGGGTCGGCGCTGCGGCGGCGCCACGCTGCCCGCTTTAACCTGGAATTTCTCGTGCGCGCCGCTTGTGGCTGGTTGGCTGCTCTCTCGCTCGAAAGGAGGTTCGACACGTGAGACGCCTGTATGACTATAATCATAATCGCTGCTCGTTTTGTTTTTGACGTTTCCTCTTACGGTGATATAACGTCTGTTTAGTCGTCGTTTGCGCGTGTGCGTGTGATTTTTGTGTGTCTCTGTGTGTGTGTGTCGCGCATGGTGTATTTATGATGTGAGAGAGAGAGAGAGAATGAGAGAGAGAGTGAGTGTGCATGGTGTCTCTCTTACATGGACGCACGTGACGCGTCGCGAAACACGACGCCGCGCGCGCGCGTGTTCCGTATAGGTGAAACATCACGCGATAATAGCGGTCGGCTCGCGCGGGCCGATTGGAACGTCGTGTCTGGGTCGATCACCGCGACCAATCGCGTCGCGCGGCGCGCCGTGCGTGCGCGATACACGCGCGCAGTCGGGGCCCTTAGCCTCTGTTCGCGTGTCTCGTCGCGCGCAATGCGTGTGCGGGTCATCGTCGCCGGTAGTAGCCAAGCGACGAAGCGCTATTGGCCGCACTACCGATTATTAATAATCGGCGGCCGGTCGCCGATCTGTTTGCGTATATATTTGTTTTCACCGTGAAACGTTGCGTCTCGTTCGTACGCGATAAGAGCGTCGACGCTTCCCGGTGAGGCCGCTGAATTCAATTGATTCAAAGTAAAATTAATTGAGCGGGCTTTTGTGGCCGTCGGCTCTCCTCAGGCTCAAGGTGACATTGGACGCACCGCGAAACTCGAGGCGAACCTGAGCCGTGCGTCGCGCGCACTCGCATCGTAGTAGATTCGCTTTGAAAAAAAAAACAAAAAATGTATATATGTGTAGATGGGTATATATGGTCCATTTTTTTTATCGGGAGCTGCGCGATTGATTGGGTGTCGATGGAGGCGGGTGAAAGCTTTGACCTTGCGTTTGTCAAATAGGCGCGCGAGAACTTTCGTCAAATACGCGGCGAAGTTCGAGACGAAAACGCAGGTGAACGGATAAGGCGATGCTTTCACTGCCGCTTTGACGATCGCCCTGTTATCGATGTCGTAAAAAAAGTAATGTGATACGTTGAATACACAGATACAATATGCAACGATCCTTTTTTTTCGCCTCGCTGAAGTTCTCGGGCTGAGAGTCGCGAGACAATTGAGCGGACAATTGCGGCAAAAAGATCGTAAAATTTTTTTCGCACCCAGCGATTGGAATCACCGCGCTCAGATTATCTACATTGTTAGTCACTTCTGCATATTCGCTTTGAGTGCAGCGGCAAAGAAAGTCATTTGGGTCCTTAATCGTCGATTAAACGTGACAAAAAAAATCTCGCAGCTATTGACGCTCAATCGACGAGTGCGAAATATTCTGGTCCGATGTCACAGCGAACGAAACGAGAGCTGATGGAGATAAATGTTTTTTCCGCTCATCAATAATGCCGGGAATTATTTAGTCTTTTTTTCCGGAGGAATGAGACGCGACTGTGACAATTACCGCGCGAATGCTGTTCGATTTTCCTCGGAGCTGCGGCAAACGAATCGTTTCGTCGCGCTCCGTTATCTTCGGCTCCGTCTGCTCGTCCGCTGCGGCTGTCTGAGCTCCGAGCGGCGTTACTAACGGCGAGACCCTCGAGGAAACATTGTCGGCCGACCCGCGCCGGGCACTTTATTCGCCTGCACTCGCCTCGCGCAACGTCGAATTGATTGACGCTCTCCGTGTCGTCGAGTCAACTGGTAACGTCGCACGCTCCGTATTTCTCGTACGTTCAATTTTGTAATCCGGTTAGAGAGGTCGAGGCGCCTCGCCCCCAACGAATCAGTGTTAAATGTTGTCTTTTTTTTTTTATCACAAAGTCATCGGCAGTCATCCGGAAAAAAAATTAATAGCGATGGGCTGACGATAAAAAATAAAAATCTATTAATGGCTTCTCAAGAAATTCAGTTACAGTGTTTTCGCGGGAAAAAAAAGTAATTTCATTTCAACTTTAACGACTCGCTCGTTCTGTTGCTCTAACGAGACTCTGGGAATTCATCGCTTGCATTTTTAATAGTGTTGACCATTGAAAACGTGTCGTTTGTTCGCCGAGCTATTTGCTCTTCGCTTGACAAAGACTGGAGGCGAATGAGGGTGAATGCAAAAAATGTAATGTCTTCGGTTGTAACACTTGATTTTTTTGTTCGCCTTTGTCTAAACAAATCTCCGTCTCAGAATCGAATGTGCGTTGGCTGCACTTTCGCCAGTCGCAAGGACTTCATTAATGTAGTACGCAAACGTTGCGTCCTCGATGCACCGCAGTGTGACGTCCGCTCGCAAATTGATGACTCGTCTCGATTACCGATCGCCCGTTGCACCGACCGAGTGTGCCGGTCGCACTCGAACGTCGCTTTTTTTTCCGGCTGCTCTTGCGACACCGTCGCTCCGCTGCTTCGACGATCGATGCCCGGCTTCTCGTGGCTTCCACGTGTTTATCATCGAAACCGCAATTGCGAGAATTGCAAAAAATCGTGATCGTTAACCCTGCGCCGTTTGCGGGAGATAAATTTCGCGGCTGTGTGTCGAGAAAATTGAGGCGCACAGATATCTGCAATTCAAAGTACAACATAAATTAACGTACATTTTACGGCAGTAATACGGTGGCCGATTTTACGCACGCGGAAAAAGCATCTCTGCGTTCGCCTATTGATTATTATGAATAGAAATAAATATTTCTATTGTGAATTAAGATCAATATTTCTATCAATGGAAATCAATTTTTCTATTATCAATAGAAGGAACATATCACTGATCCCCATTTCTCTTGTGTTGCTTCAGATAATTGAGAACCCGTCGAGCACCTTCGCGGTGAGAGAATCTGCAAAAATGAACAACATGGATTTCCTGGAGGTCACCAAGCCCAACTACTCCTACATGTTCAACTTCGAGGAGAACTTCGTTCATCAGCACACGCGAGACTGGATGACCAACAACTGGACGAACGGATTCTACGCCTGTGGCATCTACATGATACTGATATTCGGCGGCCAGTGGTGGATGTCGAGCAGGCCGAGATTCGAGCTTCGCGGTGTTCTCTGCGTCTGGAACACGCTCCTCGCCACCTTCTCGATAATCGGATTCACGCGAACGGCTCCGGAGCTCATCCACGTGCTGAGAAACTACGGAGTCTATCACAGTGTTTGCATACCTAGGTACGTCGGGCTATGGTTACCCGATTAATTTTCCCATCGTCGTTGGACGAGTGGAAAAATGTTCGGAGAGAAGGGACTGATACATTTTATCATATATCTAGTAAAAAGTACCATTATTTCCTGGTACAGGCGAGCCACGACGCCACCTATCAAGAAGTACGAGAACTTTGAGAATTTTTACCACGGAATATGGTTAAACATTTCATATATATTGTAGAAATTCTCATAGTTCTCGTACTTAACGTTAGGTGGCGGCTATGGCGCCCAAATACCAGGCGCATTGGTAATTTTTACTACCGCGTTTGGTAAATTTCATCAGATCCTTCTCTCCGTGAGCTTGAAAAATCTTCAGCCGCCCGGACGATCGATCGATCCATGCTTGGCTCGGTCGTGGAATATTTCGGATTCGATTTGGAAATATCGTCCGGTCGGTCGGATCGACGGGGCTCGGCAGCCGCGTGATCCAACGATGAGAGTCGCGTGGTCGTCCGGAGACCAACAACATCAGCTGTTCCAACCGGCTTAATCTTTCCCGCATTTATTTGCAATAATTGCGCGAACTAATAATCGCGCGTTGGGGTCAGCTCCGGGCGAGATAACGGCCGAAGCGAACCGGCGAACGGATAACCGGCGCTTTTTCCTCTTCCGATGCGCTTATCGCGCGGACAACGCGGAGATCACGCCACCGGGCCGGCCGTTGACAAGGGGGCCGACTGCGAGAAACCGGTTACAAGTGGCACGCGTCTCGTCGCTGTCGAGCGATGAGAGTCACGTCGAGTTATTATCGGCCCGACGAAATTAATTCCGCTCGCGCGATTTCGAGTAACGATAAGCGCGATGATCGCCGGGCCTCGAGTGATTCAGCGAGCCGGCTCGAATGTTCGCGGTCGTGTAATCGCGCCGCGTGATAGTTCGACCAGGCGCACTTGATTATTGTTTTTTTTTATTTATTTTTTATTGCTCACGCGTTAATAATTACTTTGACCTGTGATCTCGTGCCGATGCATTTACATTTCTTTTCGTTTTCCGTCGCCAGTGGAGGATAAACAATTTGTTGCGTTTAACATTGTCAGCGTCGACCGACGTGTCGTGCCACTTTATAACAATATTATAGATAACCGCGACTATCTTCTTGATTTCGACCTCGCGCAATGTCATTGGCGTTAACCTTCATTTCCAATACATTTTTACGGTCCACTGTTTACTTGATAAAATGCAGACGGGAATAACCTTGGAACGATTACAACAAATTCTCCGTTCATCAACGCTGTTACTAATCGTTCCGTGTCTTCTTCTGCTATTTCCAGTTACATCCTGTACGACCGGGTGTGCGGCTTCTGGACGTGGATGTTCGTGCTGTCGAAGCTACCGGAACTCGGCGACACGATCTTCATAGTCCTACGAAAGCAGCCGCTGATATTTCTCCACTGGTATCATCACATAACCGTCCTCATGTACTCGTGGTTCTCGTACACCGAGTACACGGCGTCGGCGCGATGGTTCGTCGTGATGAACTATTGCGTACACTCGATAATGTACTCGTACTACGCGCTCAAGGCGATGCGCTACTCGCCGCCGAAGGGAATATCGATGCTGATAACGGCGCTCCAGCTGACGCAGATGATTGTCGGATGCGCGATAAACATCTGGGGCTACCAGTACCTCGCGGCGGGCCAGAACGAGTGCGGCATCTCGAGGGTCAACATCAAGTTCAGCCTCGCCATGTACTTCAGTTACTTCGTGCTGTTCGCGCGATTCTTCTACAACGCGTATCTCGCGCAGGGCAAACGGGCGAAGGGCGCGACGAAGAAGACGCTGTACGAGGCGAACGGGAACGGTCACATCGCCGCGGCCGAGTACAGCAACGGAAAGCTCAAGGCCAACTAAGAGGACGAACGAGACACGTCGGTGGCGGCGGGACGACAGAAGCAAAGGGCGACGACGGCGACGACGACGGCGGTGGTGGCCGGGGATATCCGACGAGGAGAATCCGGAGGACCGTCGTCGGGGCTCGGGGAGGACATCGACGGACCCGGGGGAAGCTGCTACGTTGGAGCATCTCGCGAGCGAATCCGCAACGACGCCGGAAGGAGGAAATCCACATGCGCGGCGAGATGAACGGCGGCCGAGTCTGCGTGTAGCTGATTCTTAATGATTTTCTTGGTTTCCCCGAGCGTCGTCTCTGTCCCTCTTCGCCTCTCGGTCTCGCGTCGGCCCGCGAGGAGGAGCGGCGGCACGCGCGCGCTTCGGGCCTCTCGATGCGATATCCGTGCTCCCTGTCCGCGGCTGTCGGCTGTTCTCGAGCGACGTGTGTGACCCACTTTCGGGATCTCGTCGATGCTCCCGACGTTGCGACCGACGAATCGCAGTCTTCATTTTTTTTTTTATTTTTCCCCTTAAGCTGTATCAAAGCCGCGAATTTCGATCGGAAAACCGTGTATGACGTTCGGAGCGCGTTAATTTGCTTCGTGTAATTTTCCGCGTCGAGTAAAATACGATCGTGCGTTTTCCCGGAAAGTCTCTCGTCGAATCCCGCGCGTCGTAACTCGTTGCGCACACGTGGACTTTGAGCGTGATCGCGTCGGAGCCGCGCGAGAGACATTACGTACGAGTACGTAAGCCGACCGCGCGGTCTGATCAGCATGAGACGCGCGAGATTGAGAGGAAAAACACATCTCGCTGAAATATTGTCTCAGCTTCTTAACTTCTCTTATACCGTCATAAATTCAGAAACTGCGCAGGAAGAAGGGAGGGAGAGAGGAAAGAAGAAGGAAAAAGCCTCTGGTCGGTGTCTCGGACAACGGCGACGAGGAAAAACGTCAAACTCGCGGGTTTCTCACGATTCTCGCTTTCTAATGAACCGACAAACATTGCGTCGCAGAGCCCCAAACGTTGGTCAATGCACTACAACTTTACCGTCGACAAATCCGCGCTTCCTTTCTCTCTCCCTCTTTTTATTCTCAAAACGGGAAATCTCTTCTCAAGCCGAATTCCCGAGTAAAATCGTCCACGACTGCCGAGCGAAGGGACCGGTTCCCTTGAGTAATCGAGCGGCCGCCCGACGCGTAACTCTCGCGTAACCGGAGAGAAATCGCGTTATCCGCCGATGCGAGGAGGAGGAGGAGGAGGAGGAGGGGGAAAGGCCGCGCGAGGCGCCGGAAACGGGGGAGATCAACAAGCGGGGACCTTGAAAGCGAGCGGCATTTCGGGCGAGCGACGGGGGGAGAGCGGAGAGAGTGAGTGAATGAGCGAGAGAAAGAGAGAAGACATGTAGAGGCGTCGAGCTGTTTGTACGATGTGTGCGATGAGCGTGTATTATCGAATGAGTGTGAGGCGTGCCGATTTCGCCCGGTGTACCGTTTCGTGGCGACAGCCGCGAGCGCGACGCGAGAACAGGAAGAGGGTCACCGTGTCGATTGACCGCGGGCGAGGCCGTCTCCCGATCGGCGACGACGTCACCTTCGGCATAGGAAGCGAACGCTCTCTCTCTCTCTCTCTCTGTCTCTCGGCTCGTTCGTTCGGCGATCGCGATCAGCCGCGACTATTGCTTTCTCGCTCGGACGATGTGAAAATTGCAGATGAGATAAATTAGGCTTTGTGCAAATCGTCGCGAGGCGATCGCGTCGACGTCGATGTAAATTCGAGGCGACGACCGGTGACCGCGCGGCTCGTCACTCGATCGCTCGGTGCGAGTCGACGGGGAGTAAACGGATTATGCGATAGGGCGGATTTAACGAATACACTCGCGTTGCACAATTGAAACGCCTGACACGGCGACGCGTCGCGTGTTTTGCGCGAAAAAATCTGTCAGCTCGCGGCGAGATCGTTGACAGCGATTTGTATATTATTGTTATATTTTCGTTTTGTTTCGTTAATTCTTTTTTTTTGTTGCACAACGATGCGTGACATTCGTTGGCCGAGCCACTGAACCGCGCAGCGTACAAATTTACGTCTATGTTACTTGCGGATGATTCGTTGCTCAGAGGAACCGATCGCGTCGCGTTTAGGTGCGAGTTTTCTAAATTATCGATGTTATATATATATTTTTTTTTTTGGCTGAGCGAGAAGAATGATTGTCGCGTCGCGTCGCCTCCGCGAGGTTTTTTTTCGGATCATTAATTATTATTCCTCAATTTGTCTAGCATTTAGCGCCAATGTTAATAATTTATAAGCCAGCGTTTCGGAAGCCGGGAATTTTTGTTAAGTCACCGTTAGGTTTCGGGAACGATTCTTTTTTATCCAACGATGAGACACCCGTCAGCCGAGACCAACCGTACAGCGTACAAATTTACGTTTATCTCTCTTATCGTTTCGGCTGAAAAGTCGCATTGTCTCTAAGTACGAATTTTTCTAAATCGATGTTATATTTTTTCAATTTTTTTTTCTAACGCCAATTATTCGTTAGCCAAAATTAGCCGTTCAGCGTACAAATTTCACGTTAACCCCTCGAATTTTCGGCCAAGCGAGGGTGAGTTATTTTTTTTTGTTCAGATCGTCGATTATTATCCTCGAATTTATATAGTATTTAGAGCTACTATTAATAATTTATAAGCCACCGCTTTGGAGCCGGGAATTTCCTTAAGTTATACAAACCGAAGTGAGAAAAAAAGACAACAAAAAAAAACGTGTTCGAACTTCGGATTATCGCATGTACAGATAAACTTTCGACAATGACAATTTTCGGGGATGTCATTTGTGTTCGATAACAAAAAAAAAAAAAAAAAAAAAAAACAGCGAACAGATTCGCGATATTCGCGGTGGAGGTCAAGGTCGCCGAGACGCGTGAGCCTCGACGTTTATTGTACAGATTTAAAACAAAATAATAATAACCAGCAGCGCGCTGAGCACGAGAGCGAAATGTTTGTGTGTGACTGCGTGTGTGAATGTCGCAGCGAGCGAGCGAAGACGGCCGGATGTTCACACGGTAATTAATTAACGCAGCCGAAATCTGTGCGAAAAGAAAAAAGATTTTTATTCATAAAAAAAAATCATCTACATCTATAAAAAATTTTCCTTGCGCAAATTCTGCTGTGACGAGAATTTTCTTGCGAACAGAACCGGCTGCGAAAATTCGCGTCTGCGTGGCCGAGACGATTTTACGTCGGATCTGTACTATTAGCGGTGTAACGATTGATAATAACGGCCGAATGATTGATTATAATAATAACAATAATAATAACAACAAATAATAATAAGCCCCCGCGGTGCCGTCGACGCGACGGGGGCACCGCGCCTCGCAATCGGCGCAGCGCGTTTCTCTCGCGGAAAGAGCCAAAGCAGGGAGGTAGGGAAGAGCGTGAAGCGCGCAGGACGCGCTACGGGTCCGCCAATCGATGCCCCCCCTTCCCCCTTCGAGCGGAGCTCGCGCCTCGGGGGTGGGACTGTTCTTTTCGTGCCCGACGGAAACGTTCGTAGCACATCGACGATGCTTCGGTGTGCTTTTCTCATTCGTCTACACGCAGCTCTGTATGAACCTGCGGTTCAGAGCTGTTCAAAGCGGTTCATGGCGGTTCACTATGGTTCATCCGAGGATTCGATCGGCCGCGACGAGGATCCTCGCGCTCCCCCCACTCCTCCCCCACCCCGGGCGAGACGACACCGAGGAAAACGAAAAAAAAAGAAAAAAACAAAAAAAAATCGGGAGGTGTGATTGGAGCCTACGTCGGAGCACGCGACTCCAGATCTGTTTGTTAATACTTAAGTATAACCAATACGCATCTGGAATGTGTCTCAATTTTTATATAATAAACGATATGTAAAGAACGAAGCTTTAATAATGATGTTGTACACCATAAATGCACAACGCGCGAGGGACGAAAGAGGGAAAAACGAGGAATAACCAATTTCAATTTTATTTTTTTCCGTCGATACAACGCATTTTGATTGCATTGCGATTGGATAACGTCGTATTTTCAATTGAAGAGAAAAAGAAGGAAAACATTGTAATGCTCGGCGCCAGTCACGCTCGTTGTGACACCGTCGCGCGCGTCTCTTCCCTCTTCCGGGGCCGCGCGATCGCTGAGCGGGGTCCGTAATTACCAAGGCGAATGCGCGAGAGACGGAAATCTGCTGCTACGACAGGAACGATTGGCGCAAGTCATGTGTTTGTGTATATATAGTCCGCGTGCACCGCCGTCACGATCGCCGCACCTCGTCTTCGTCGTCGTCGTCGTCGATGTGTACATATGCGCATACGATTTTCCACGCGAAAACGAAAGCTTGTGCATATGCAGTTTAATTGTAATATGCAGCTGAATAAGTTGGATATTTATAAGTACACCCTGTGGGCTTCCGACCGAGTGAACGTTATAAATGGTCGAACGCCGATCGGCCGAAGACGACGATTTCATTCTCGTCCGAAGCTTCGATCGGATGCGAATGGCGATTCGTTCGGATCTGGTTTTCCGAATGATTTTTTTTTCTCACGTAATGTGAAATGATTTTTTGGACATTCTAAGCGGAAACCGACGAGTTCGGACCTGCGCAGGACCATCCGGTTCTGATTAGTTCGGACGATCGACCCTCAACTGTGGCGAACGGAAGCTCGTCGTCGATTGCCTCGTTTTTTCATCGATTTAATTGCGCGCCGATAATGAGTCGCTCGAACGCTGCATAATTATGATGTCAATGAAGACAGTACTTCGCTCCTCTCGTTTGTTGATCGTTAACCCTCGCTCGGCGGAAGACATTTCTCCCATTACCTTTTTTTTATTTTTATTATTTTTATTTATTTATTTTTCACATATTATTATATAACCTCATAAACGTTTCGCTTTCAAGTCACACACAGACGGAATTGATCGATTCGCGGACTACGAGTTGAGAGAAAATTTCCATTCAAAAAAATAAACACGAGAACTCAGGTATCCAATATGGTTGAAAACAAATGTCGTAGAACGTAAAATTGAAAATCGTCGGTAGATCAGTTTTCTAGCGTAAACTAAGAGTTGTCGGTATAGGTCGAACATTCGATGTATCGCGAGATTCGTTAGCAAGCCAGACGACGAATTTGTGTAGCGAAAAAAAAAAAATTGTTGAAATCTCAGCTTCCTCCGTGAGGAAGCGAAACGAGCTGCCGTTTAATCCCGAAATTTCCAAAAGTTCTAGCGACGCTTCCGCTTGGCGCGCGAATCCCGAACGCGAAGCGTAGAGGAAGCGGAGAATCTTAGCGAGAAACTGTATAGACGTCGTAGAACTCGCATCGTTGCCGGCCTCGCGGTAATTTAGAGTTGTCGAGTCAGAGTCAAAGGTGAGTGAGAGTGACCGAGGTCACTCCGGGCCTGCCAGGTGTTCCGGCTGAGCGCGATTACAGTGTAATTATTGATGCGGGAGATAAAGGCCAATTGATACCCTGGGAAAAAAAAATTATCCCTCGGTAAATCGTCTACGAATTTTTTTGTTGCCTCGTGATCGTTCAAAACGCGAGATGACGCGAGCTTCTACGGTCGCAACACGACGCATTGTAATGAAAAAAAAAAAAAAATTACACACACAAACTGCAATGTTCTACATAGCCAAGCGAGGCTAATGGCGTGAAAAACGCGTGGGATTGTATAATGATGATAACTGATAACAGGCACACGATATATATATATAAATATATAGATATACATAATACGAACGGATATACATATATTTTTTCAGAGTTTGCGAACTCACTCGGATGAGATCGCCAGTCGCGCACATCCCGTAAGGCAGTCGATTATTGCTTTTTAATATATCGTCGCCCGCGCACTTTGCATGAAAAAAAAACGCGCGTTTCGAAAAGCGCGCTCGCTGTGCGCGCGCTCTTGCGCTTTGGGAAATTTTCTCATGTTTATACACATTGTGGCAAGCAGCGTACATGAGCGCTGGAAGTGGGGGGGGGGGGAAACAGGAAAAAATTGTTATCTGATAATTCAGCGACGCGGTATTGGCACTCAGTGGAAAAAGCCTCGAAATGCAGGTTCGAAAATTACCCTACGAATTTTATTTCGATTTTTCTTTTGTTTATCCTTGTGGAGTTTTTTTTTTTAATTCAGTGCAAAATAAACGAATACTATTTGAAGTAGCGATTGCACTGAGCGCCTTTGCCGATTCGTGCGCGTGTCGCGCACGCGCAGCGCAGCGTCGACCTGACGGCACTCGCCGCGCGATAAGATGCTGTAAACGTGTAATTACAAATGTAGCGCCCGTAGCGTGTAAGAACGAAATAAAGAAGAATAGGGTGAACCATCCCCCGGTTACCGTGAGATTTTTCAATAAATATTTTTATCCACGTGACACGAACAAAATTACTTTGTCCACAATGTTTTAAATTTTTTTTCGCTTCGGCAACGACGTCGAGGGAGTCGAAGCAATGTGGAGGCGACCAATCGGGACTTAGGAGCGAGAGAAAGAGCGGCCGGGATGACTCGGAATAATCGCAGGACGATACTGTTTCTGGGACGGGGAAAAAGTAAACAAACGACTTTCTAGAAGATAAATTACCGACTGAGCGACGACCGGGATTAATTTCCCGGTCGAACGCGATGAATTGTAATCGTCGGTGCTCGTCGCCTTTGGGAACCGCGCGAAATTATTGCGGGATGCACCGAGCGGCGATTCAGCGGCAGAGCCGGCGCACGCTGCACTTTTGCTGCGGGTCGTCGACTTGTTTGGCAATTTACTCGGCCGAGAACTGCCGACCCGCGAAATTTCGCGTTCCTCGCGGTTCTCGACGTTCGGCTCGGCGCTTCGCACACACCGGACGCTCGGATCAATGCTATAGCCGATGCGTGCAGTGAAAAAAAGAAAAAAAAAGAAACTTGGCAAGCGTCGTCGCAAGGTCAGAATTGTATAGACGCGGAGCGAACTACCGAATCGACCATGCGGCCAAAGTTGCGGGGACCTTCGACCAGGTTTTCCAGCTCTTCCGGGAAATCCAATCGACAATTTTTTTTTTTTTATTTTCTTTAATTTATTTTTTTTTATTCGAACGTAGGACTGGCGTTTTTTAGATGAATTAATAAGGTATAAAAAAAATTTTGAAACTCTGTGGCATTTATAAATTTGTGTCACGAGTATCGTCCACTTTCCCCGCTGCGACTATCCCCGCGTTTCAATTTTAATCTCCCACCGGGAAAAATACACGGCACACTCGTTTTCCGTTCAAATATTTCTCTCGCGGTGCATCTCGGTCAAGGTTGCATAGCGCTGCGCGTCCGCAGATATCGCCCCGTGTCTAACTGACCTATTTTCCGGTTTTTAAAACGCGAACCAAAGACTCACGTTATTTCGATTCACATCTAAAATCTTCGAAAATGTATCCTTCATTTTATTTAATTACTCGGCAATATCCGGAACACGGTCCACAATATTTTTCTTCCCCACTGAATACTTTTTTTCACACAGCATCCAAAGATAATTCAGCTAATCGATGCGATGGTGAGAGCCGCGAGACTTTTCAGAAGTGTGACACGACCCAGGGCGTCGCGAGCGGGAGGAGGAAAACTTTCTTTTTTCCCCGAGATCTGTGAGACATTCTAGCTGCCTTCTAGAATAATTTCTCCGCGTTTTAAAATAAATCTATCGAATACTCACTACGACATTTTATTCTCAAATTATTGAGGATAAAATGTGTTGAGGAAACAATTATGTTTCCTCTTGTCATATCAATTAAAAAAAAGTGCACACCGCCGAAGTGGGAAATATGTTGCAGCATTACGCAACATATTACGGCGCTTTTTTTAAGCCAAGCTATTTTCACCGAATATTTTCAGTATATTTTAGCTCAAATAATTTTTATCGGTTATCAAGTATCAATTAAAAAAAATGTACACACCGTCCAAGTGGGAAGTACGTTGCATCGTTATGCAACATATTCGGGCGTGAAAAATCAATGATAAAATTGACGAGGCTCTATTTTTAAGCCGCAATCGTAGAACGCGACGACGGCTCGGAGGTCGAGAGGACGGCTGTTGACGGCTGTTTCGAGGGAGCGCACACCGAGCGAGTACTCGCGAGCTTCTCTCTCGCCGGCTCGGTTGCAACGTGTCGGGCGTTATACCCGCTTTATCCGGTTGGCCTCATTAATTAACCGTGAAATGAGGCGCTCTACGGAACAAACCGCCGGCTCGCCCCGGTCACCGCGATTGTACCCTGCCCGACCGGGTTGCATCGCGCGCCCACGAGACACGGCTCGCAAATTTCTCGATCAATATGTTTGTCGTCGCGCACCGCGAAATTTATTTAAAATTAATGCGACGTAACGCGAGCTTGATTAATACGTTTTTTTTCTGACACGATACATTTTTACGTTTTAACACGATTTAACTGAGCTGTTGCTTCCGACGCATTTTCGCTAATTAATTAATTTGCGAAAAGCGTGCGCTACGTTTTTTCTCCATTTTGCTATGCTGTGCTGTGATGGTGAATTTTCCTGTGAGAAATTCTGTTCACAAAAAAAATGATTCGTTCTCGGTTGGACGAGTCTCTAATTTTCCTCAAATTTTTTCAACGCCTCTCACGTCTCACGTTGGCGATGCTTAATGCAATGCGACTCGAACGGCGTCGCCGGTCGGAAAATTTCGCGTCCGGTGACCGCGAAGAAGCGATGAGCGCCACGCGGATGGTCGATTACGCTGCAGAAAAGTCCCTTGGCCTCCGGTTCTTTTCCGACGGTCGTCCGGGGGGAGCGGGCATGGCCGGGTCACTCGATTCGATGAATCTGAAATGTGTTTGGAAAAAAAAAATGAGTGCGATGTGTATACGATTGCGATTGCGAAAGTGCGGATCGCGCACGTGCGTTGACGCGGTTTGCCACGGTCAGCGAGCGTCATTGTCTGATTTTTTAATGCGATATTTGCAATGCCCGCGTACCTCGAGTAGGTCATAGTAAATTTTGTGTAATTTGCGTAAATTTTGCGCGGAGAGAATGACGCGAGGAATGCATATTCGTGACGCGTTTCTCGGTCCGAAGACGAGTTGTGTGTACAGGCGCGAACCGGTTTGACGATCTTGGGACAATAAAGGGGCGGCCGCGGTTGACCAACGCTGTTTTACCATGACGAAAAGGAAAGCAAATCCAAACATGTGCAACGAGCTGTGCGACCTGCATACTTTGATTTTTTCATTTTTTTTTCTCTGGTGCTTATGATTTATTTCTACGACGCGAACAATCTTTATTTTCGCATTTAACATTGTTGACTACTGTGGTATCGATGATAATCCCGTTTGCAAATTCGCGAACAAGCACTAAAACGTAACATGCAATTGCATTGTGTGGATATCCGTCGTTAGATTCACACGCGACACGCGGATCGATTATTTACGAGGTCGATAGAGCGAATTTTTCGGTCGCCGATTATCCGCGTACTCGTGGGCTGATTTTGATATTACCTCTTTCAACGTCATTAATTATGAAAATGATGCATCGATTGCGCGAGTATAAACTAAAGTCGCACGTCTGAATTGTTTAACTTTTTTGTTGTTGACCGCGTCTTCGCTCGCGTTATCTGCATACGCTATTCTCAGATCCACTGTCAATGAATTTTTCATCCGTTCGATTATTCGCGTGTAACCGATCGCGGCTCGGATATGCGCGGATAAAAAACAATGAATGAACCGTCTTGTGCGTCCGTCGGCTTCGCGGTTCGGCTTAAGGGGTGGGGAAGAGAGAGAGGGAAGGAGAGCGAGAGCTTAGGCAGGCGGGACGTTTGTCACGATGCGTCTGAGCCTTAATGCGTTTAAGGGTTAATCGCCGCGGCGACTCGGCGAGTCGCACGCGGAAACCTTTGCCCGGTGGACGGCTGTTGGAGAAACACCCGTCGTCGATCGTGCTCGGCTCTAATGACATTAGCAGGTGGACGGACCCGTCTGCTCTTGGACTTGGACGCTCTCAGGCGGCTCGTGAGGTCATCGACGATCGAGGGTCGCCCGCGCGAGACTTTCAAGAACTCCTTATGCGCCGTTCCGCGAAACATCGCCCTTGTTTGATCAACTAATTGAATTGAGCAAAAAAATGTCGAAAAATAAGAAGTGCATCCGATGATCTTCGCTTGTATCGCTCCTTCTGAGAATCTGTATGTCTGAAATTTAACGGATGAGATGAAAAAATGTATAATTTCGTGAAGAAAGAATTCATTTATCAATTTTTAATTTTCAGGGGAGCAAACATTTTATTAAAACATACTGTACAGTAAAAATTAATTAATTTAATGTAGTAACGTCAACGAACCGCTTCATTTGGGGCTATTGGTTTTGTCTTTACCCCAGTCCTCCGAAATATAAGTCAACAAGTCGGTGAGGCCTTCGAACTCTGTTCTACTCTGTGGCGGGTTGTTCCTTGGAATCTTGGGCAACATCGATCCCATTTTGTGGCGAAACTCCTGAATGTTGCTGGCACCGGAGAGTTTCCAGATGCCGTAGAAGAGAATGCTGCAGCCAGTGACGGCGTAGACACTGCCCCATCCTAGCGCTCTGAGGGCCAGCGATGCTCCGCTCTCGCTGGCGCCTTTCATTCTGACGACTCCGTCCTCGAAGTACTTTGGGTCATTTTTTCGCGCGGCCGCCAGGGTCGTGCCGAAACCGATGAGCCCGGAGATTCCGGTTACGGCGCTCAGAAATATTGCACCTGCAACGGGGAAATAACAAAACCGGCTTTTGAGGTTAAACCCGGAAAAACCGTTCACTTTGAGTCGACGCGGCTCAGTAGCTTCTCGTGACACAAACTCACCGTAGATTCTGTCCCTCTTGTCGCTCGCGCTCGAGGCTTTCGCTGTCGCGTCGTCGTTGCCGATCGTCTCGACGACGTTCGGTCCATTTTTCGAAATCAAAACATCCACGTTTGACGCCATTTCTCGTTCGCGCAGTGTTGCCAATTTCGAGAAACTAAAAACACCTCCGAAACCGGCTCCGTGACTTTAGTCGGGTGGATGGAAATCACGGAAATTTTACAACAATTTTACAACAATAATCCACCCACAATTTTGAGAAAAAAATGTGGCTGCGCTCACGGAGTCGCGTTACTTCCGTGAACGCAGCGAAGATAAACAGCACTCCGAAAACGATCTTTCGTAATTCGTTTGTTCGCGATTGTTACGAAGATCGCTTATTGTTTGTTGTTTAATTTCGCAAAAAATGGACAATGACGGTGAATTTCGAAAATAAAAAAAATCGCCACCAGGCTAATACCACGGATTCGCGTTTGTCACCATTTTTCGCGCTGTACGCGGTGATGATTCGAATCGCATCTGATCTCACGTCAAGTGGCTGACTTCACGTCGCGATTTTGAGGGAGGGTTCGACACCCCCGCGCGGCCGACCGACGGTGCACGGACAGCGGTGATAACAAGTGTTTATTTACTGCTGTCAAAATTACGTCAGGTCGTCGGTCTTCGGTGGCAGCGAAAACTCGTCGCACACCCCTCGACTCCTCGCGACCCGCCCGACCGCGAGAATGGAAGGTAAAGCCAACGGTACGATCGCGACCGAAGGAATAAGCGGTCGATCGACCGTTTGTTCTTTGCTGTCAGTAGTGCGAATTTCTTCTCATTTTGCCAAATATTCTCGCCTTTGCTGCAGGTGAAACAATACAGAACGTCGACAGGCTCGCCGAGCAGTTGAGAGAAGCCGTGAAACTCAAGGACGACGCTGAGGATGCAGAAATTATAAAAATATTAGACACCTTTGGCAACCTTAGCAGCATCTCTGTAGAAGGTTCGATCTTGTTGTAATTATCCTTGAAAAGTGAGATTATCGAAAATATGTTCGCTACAATTTTTTTAATTTTTGTTTCAGAGAATTCTGAGTTTACTATAGACGACGTCTTCCTGAAGCTCTTGACGCACAAGTCCGGAGCAATAGTTGCCAAAACCGCGAAAGCCATAGCGGAGATTGCAAAGACTGATAAGGGAAGGGAGAAATGTACGGACAGCAATTTGACAAAGACTCTCCTGGAGCTCATGAAAGGAGACAACATCGATGTACTCACTCAGGCCTCCAGAGCATTGGGAAATATATGCTATGAGAATGGTGATTGGAATATTTAACATACAGGCTTTTATGTCAATTAGATTTGGATTGCCTCTAAATTGGGATCAGTGTTTTCTAAATACAGAATTTAAAATGCATTCATATTTCAGAGAAGGGCAACAAAATGGTGCAGGACTGTAACGGCTTGATGCACATATTGGACGTACTGAAGAAAGGCGTAAGCTTGAAAGACGCCGAAGGTGCAATGCTGCTGAGAAGCACCGCAGCAGGATTTTTGTTGAATTTTCTGATTGACCACAGTGCCTTGCAACAGAAGGTCAGAGGTTGAAAGATTCGTAAAATCATAATAATTTTACAGATGTGAAATAGCGATTGCGCGGGGGTCGACGAAATTTAATTCTTTCGACTTGATTGCCGCAGGCGTTGGAGGAGAACGTTGTTCCGATAATCTGCAGCGTACTGGAGATCGACGGTACGAACGAGGACGGAAAGGCGGCGATGCACGCACTCGTTACTCTGGGACTGTTCAACGACTCCGGTACACAGTTCCTGGACGAGCGATTGTGCAAGGTACTCGTGGAAATATTGGCCAGGCCGATGCTCTCCGAGCTCTCGGAAATGTGTCTTGAGGTCGTGCACGGTCAAGCCGAGAATGGTGATTAATTACGACAAACTCTTATAAATTTAATTTCGTTCCTCCAACGCCAAACGTTCGATTATCATTTTCTCGGCTTCATTCGCAGAAACGGCTAAGCTTCTATTTGCCAAAACGGGTTTCTGCGAGTTGCTGCTGAAACTCATCGAAAAGTACGGACCGAGATGCACCGACGAGGAAACGAGATCCATACTCAAGGTTGCCTGCAATTTGATCGTCCTCATTCTGACTGGAGGTACAAAAAAATTGATAAAAAATTCTGTGGCAACGAGACCAGTTTCTAATTGTACATTTTCTCTCGCAGATGAGAGTATGAATTTATTGTACGACGGGAGCAACGGTACGGTCTATAAGAAGCTCGTCGAGTGGCTCGACAGCGCCGACGAGGATTTCAAACTCACGGCAATACTGGCGATGGGAAATTTCGCCAGCACGGACGTTCACTGCCAGCTCATGGTCGAGCAGGGGATACATCGAAAGCTGTTGCAATTGTTGCGCGACGACGCCAGTAAATCCGGGGGAATAAGATATCAGCACGCGCTGCTGAGCGCCCTGCGAAATCTCGTTATTCCCGCGAGTAACAAGCCTATCGTGTTGGCCGATGGTCTGGTCGACGTTGTCTATCCCATGCTCGACATTCCTACGTTTCCCGTGGTCTTCAAACTGCTGGGCACACTCAGAATAGTAATACAAGGGCAGAGTAAGTGGAAATAAGGACTTCGAACCGAAGAATTCGACCTGACACATCGGCTTAATTTGTTATCTCGTTGCTGTTCGCAGGAGAAGCCGCGATATCGTTAGGAAAGCGGGAAGATCTCGTGAAAAGGGCTGTTGAATGGTGCGACACGGAGGATCATCCGGGTGTTCAGGGCGAAGCGAATCGTCTGCTCGCCTGGCTCATCATTCACAGCAGGTAAACTGCCAGTAACGATATTAAGAAAGTTTCGCATCAAAATGCGTTGATGATTTTTCGTCACTACAAGTTAAAATTTTTCCAGGGAAAAAGAAGTCGTCTCGACTATAATAAAACTCGGGGGAATCGATCACCTGGTGAAGATGGTAACGGCGCAGCATCCGCTCATGCAGAATGAGGCTCTCATGAGTCTGTCGATTATGTCAGCGATATCGCTCGCGGAGTCCGAGGAGCCGCTCGTCACCGCCGGAATCGGTCAGGCGCTGTGGAAGTTCTTCGAGCAGAGAGATCCTCAGCCCAATCCGGCGCTCACGAGCAACGCTCTCACGCTCACGTCTCATCTGTTGAAATCTAAATCAGGTAATCGCCCTCGTTTAATTTTTTTTTATTACGTCAAATATTTTAACGAAGTACCGCAATTAACTTCTTTAATACTTTCAGACGCGCTGATAGAGCACTTGAAAAAATCGAAGCTTCTGGACGTCTGCGAGAATCTCCTGAAAGATTCAGCCAATATGGAAAGTCAATCCGTGAAAGCTTGAAGCGTCGGCGCGTCTCGTACCAAATTTATGTACAAAAACGATGGAACAGAAGAACGACGAAGACGGAGGAGAAGAAAAAAAAGTGAATAGAAACTATCGACTACTTCGCTGCCATAGACACGACGATTCCGTTCCGCGCACGTTCGAGAAGCGTCGCGACGCTCGAGGGCCGCTCGCAGACTGATATCCCTCACGCCCCGAAGATTTCGCCAAAGTCAGAGAATCGCACATTATTTATTTTAATATAAAAGCCGGGTGTTACTACGTACTTTGGATGCGACGAGCGCGAATCAAACATCTCTCTCTACCACCGTAGGCCGTAGACCATCGAGACGAAATCTTTCGACAGCAATCGTAAAGTGTAATTTACTTAACGAAAGAATAAATATTTTATTGCCGAAGCGAAATGCGAGATTTATTCGCCGAGACGATTTGTCTTTTGCCTCGCAATCTTAAGACGGCCATCAGGGGGCACTGGTTCGTCGACGTTCGCCATATGTTCACTGTGATCGAACCACGCACACGCGTTCGATTCATGTCTGCGAGATAAATAATCAGCTTGGTGACATTCGTACGTCGAGCAATTTTTTTTCGGCAGTCGCGTGCACCGAAATTAATTGGAGTGCCTAAAAATTAGCGAAGAATTGCAAATGTCGACTCTAGTCAATGGAATTTTCATTTCAGTGATATAAGTGTCGCAACGTTCATTTTTCACGACGATAGGATTTTGAACTCTCGCAAGCTGTTTGCACCAGACGGCCCGACCTCCGACCTTTCGTCTCTACCTATCGCGCTTCGTTAGATGATTACCGGACACTCCGAGCGGGCTTTTGCTATGCGTCAAATTGCAATCGACGCGCTCGAGAGTGGCCGATTTTGCAGCGGATTTTCAGTCGGCACACGATGAATATATTCGCGAGAGACGACAATCTGCTCAACGGCAACGACGTCGTGTTGACAAATACGCCGAGCCCGACACCCCCGCAACACAGTCATGGAGGTAACTCATCTTATTAATACACGAATTTTAAGTCTCGCGAAACTTCCAAAATATTTTACAGCAATTGAATCGGAGTACAAAAATAAATTACTAAAATATTGAATATTTATCAGGATATTCAGCGAGAGTGAAAAAATCGAATAATCGTCGTTATCGAATAATCGTATAAATTAAATGAGATACTTCGATTTTTTTTTGTTCCAGGTACCAAAATGATAGGAACGATATTTCTCATGGTGAACGCGACTCTCGGAGCCGGCTTGCTGAATTTTCCCCAGGCATTCGACAACGCCGGTGGCATAGCGTCGGCGACGGTGGTCCAGCTGGGCTTTCTCGTCTTCATCACGTCGGCGCTGATAGTTTTGGCCCACTGCAGCGACGTCACCGACACGTCGTCCATGCAGGACACACTCGCCGGATTGTGCGGCACCAAAGCTCTCTTCGTGTGCGGAATATGCGTGGCCATCTACAGCTTCGGATGCAGCCTCACGTTCATCATCATAATCGGCGACCAATTCGACAGAGTCTTGGCCACGTTCTACGGAATGTCGTACTGCCACATCTGGTACTAATTACAGTATTGCATAAATTTACACGATATTCCAAAGTGCAATATTAATCTCTTCTTCAATTTTTATTCTCTTCAAGGTACCTATCCCGACCGTTCATCACGAGCGTCTCGTGCGCGGTGTTCATCCTTCCGCTGTGCTTCTTCAAGCGACTCGAAGCCCTGAGCTACGCGAGTTCCGTCGGATGTGCGACGATGTTGTACCTCGTTTGGCTGGTGACGAACGAGTACCTGAAGAGCGACGACGACGGGACTCCGGTGCCCACGCAGATGTGGCCCGACAACGCCGCCCAGGCTCTTCAGATAGTACCGACGATTTGCTTCGCTTATCAGGTGACTCCTTCGAAACGAGACTCCTTCTATCCCAGCCTCAAGACGAGAATTACAACGAAAATTTGCAATTTCAGAGCCACATGACGGCGATACCGACTTACGCGTGCATGAAGCAGCGCAACATCCGCAGCTACGCCGTCTGCGCCGTGGTCAGCATGGCAATCTGCTTTCTCGCCTACACGACGGTCGGTATTTACGGTTACAAGACCTTCGGCACGGGCAAAGTGCCCGAGGACATACTTCAGGGTTACGGCGACACGAGCGCGACTCTGACGATCGCGTTGATCGCCGTCGCGGTTAAGAACTTCACGGTCTACCCGATCGTCCTCTTCTGCGGTCGCAACGCCGTTCTCGGCCTCTTCGGCAACGCCGTCGTCGACAACGCCGTCGTCAGAACGTCCGTCACGTTCCTGTGGTTCGGCATGTCGATCCTCATCGCCATTTGCGTGCCGGACATCGGACCGGTGATCAATCTGCTGGGTACCCTTTCCGCGGCTTTCATCTTCGTCTTCCCGGGAATTTGCCTCCTGCAGTGCACGCTCCTCAAGGACCCGGCGCTGCACTTGAATAAGGATCGCTTCTTCGTCGTCGCCGCGATACTGACGACCTCGCTCGGCGCTTTCGTCTGCGGCGTCGTCTTTGTCGAGTCGCTGCAGGACATCGCAAAGGAACCGAACGATCCGCCCCTCGTCACCGGCTTCAAGTCGAATCTTGGACAAAGTCTGTGCCCTTGATCGTCGGAGTCTGCGGAACTTTTTAATCTTGTTGGCTAGTCCATAACGATTCTTTTTGTACTGGAATATCTGCAATCGTTGCCAAGTATCGTGCTGTGGAAAATCTTAAGACTGCTTGTGTCGTGTTAACTAGTTTGTAACATTGTTTTTTTTTGTTTACTAAGCAGCTTGTTACCAGCGAATGCAATAGAGCGAAAAATCGCACATTTTTATATTTACAATAAATACAAGCGCATATACTTAACGTCTTTTCGACGTCGAGGATGTGTCTCTTAATTCCATTCCGATTAGTGCAGTAGCAATGATTTTCGCAAATTATAGAATCTCGTTAGATGCTGGCCAATAAAAATATTTATCGATAGCCCTCGATTGTTTTTAAAACCTCAAATTTCACGCAGTGTTCAGCGTTCGAAGCGAATTTGTCATTTACATTTTTTAAAGTTCTCCGAACTTCGACAAACGAAAAGCGCATTAGAATTTCTTTGGTGACGATGATTTGTCCGATCGATACCTGCGGCGACGATTACGGCGTGCTCGTGGATTTTGGCGACGCGGGATCGGCTGTTAGATCGTGAAGCACCAAACCCTCGAGATCCCGCACCTCGGTTATTATAGTTTTGCAGAAGAAGCATTCGCGGCTGTTGAGAACGTGTCGATCGATGCAGCCGCGACAGGACTGATGATTGCACGGCTTGAATGTGACGGCGACCGGATACGCGTAGCAGATGGTGCAGGTGTCGTCGTCGTCGCTCGTCAATCTCGTTTCGGGAAGCAACGCTCGACTCGCGTCCAAGTGATTTATCATATCACGGACGTTTATAATCTCCCGCTCGCTGACGTCGTCCTTGTCTGCCAAATCAAGAATTGATCATCAATTGAATAATACGAGACCAGAGTTACCGATTAATTTGTCGAATACTCCGCTGTGCACTTACAATTCAGGAGGCTGAACGGCTTTAGGTTCTTCATCTTCGGCTTTTTCGTCGCACCTTCGCCGAGAACGAAGTAGAGCGAACTCATTTGAAAACTCGGCTCCGAAAGCAGAGTCCTCGTCGCTCTCGGCACCTCTTCGGACTCGTCTGCGGATATTATTAAAAAATTAGCAACGAAGATCTTCGGAAAACACGATATAATATTTGTAAATTATACGGTACCGCGATCGCCGCTCATTTCGTCTTTCAGGAGAGCCAATAGAAGGCCGATCACCGCAGCCAGGATTGGAAAATGATCCACGGTTTCCAGGTCGGGAATGTCAAGCAGAACAACGTGCTGAAAGGAGCTCGTCTGGGAGCTCACGCGATTGAGTATTTGGCACAGCAACTGACAAAGTCTGACCAGCAAATTCTCGCTGGAAGAATGGGACGGATCGTTGAAGATGCTCGGTGCGATCGCGGCGATCATCTCGATGACTCGCAGCAGAGACACAGCCAGGTCGAAGCAGGTGGCGCAAATCTTGAGCTGCCGCGATTCGATAAAAACTCTCTCAGGCCTCGAGGATACGTTGTGAATCTCCTGGACCATTCCGATGAATTCGGAGAACGCCCAGTTTAGCTGATTCAGCAGAGAGTTGAGAAACTGCGTGGTTGCCTGCAAATTGTTCAGCAGCACTTCCTTCACGTGTTGTTGATATATCGACGAAGGATAAGGCTCTGGAAAATCAAATGAAAATAATGAATGACCAAAAAAGAAAAAGGCAAAGAAGGTTCGAGCGTAATATACTGACTTATCGGCTGCGTAATGGAATCCTGCTGCAGCATCTTCGGTCCGACCTTCTTCAGCAGATGCGGACTCTTCTCGTACCGAAACGCAAACCCGTTGCCCTGCCAGAATCGCACGAGAACCCAGTTCGACTGCGCCCAGGCGCGATTCTCATACGGTCGCAGAAGATTCGTCACGAAGTTGACTCTCGACTTTTTCGGCACCTGTTCCAGCGCCCCGAGCGTCAGTGGATTAGAGATGAAACCCGCGAGCGTCAGGATCAGCGTGTCCTTGGCGTTGGCGTGAACGATTCGCGGATCGAGAAAATGATCGCAGAGAAACTGCGCGACTTCGAGGAGCATCTTCTCGCAGTCTGGGATATTCTCTATCGGCGCGGTCGGATGAAGATGACTGCGCAGGCCGACGCACAGGTCGGAAAGCGCCTCGAGATAAAAGTCCGGCACGAAGCTGAACATGTTTCCCTCCTGACTCGCCATCCTCAGCGTCAGCGTCACGACTCGCAGCAGCCACGCGATCTGAGTCTGCTTCTCCTCCGAGTAAACTGCCGCGCGCACCCAGGCCATGTGTCGCGCTTGCTCCGCGAGTTTCGCGTTGAAAACGCCGATAGTTCGAAGAAGTTCCCTCTGCACGCTCTGCGCTTCCGGGTCCTTTGATCGCCGGATCAGCTCCAGTCGCGTTTTTGCGTCCGATAGAGCATTTACATACTCGGTCATGCTCTCGCGAAGACCTGCCACCTTAGCGATCTGTTTCTTCGCGGCCGCGTGATAGAATAGAACGATACCGTCGAGCAGCTCGAGCAGCGACGATTTCTCGTCGGCCTTGCCGAGCGCCAGCGGCTTTCGATCCTCCCTCGTGTACTGCGGATAACCGAGCCGCTCGAGCAGCATCGCGTGACCCGACGTGTTCATCCTTATCATTCTCGCGAAAGTCGGGAGATCGCTTATCCTCGCGGGTCCGCCTGTGAATGTATTTGGCGACTCCTGGGGCTGGTCCATCGACGTTATCACCTCGTGATCGGCACCGAGACGATTTATCAGGTCGCTCTTGTAGGTTTTGTTGAGGTGGGACAGCACGCCGCCGAGTCTGTCGATACCGGCGTAGCTCACTGACGAATCGTAAAAGGACCTGTGGAAAAAAATTGCGAACGAGCGAATAAATTGCAATCTTCATTTTTTTTTTCGTTAGTTCAGGTAACGAACCTGCATGGGATGAACATCGGGTCGCCGACGTCCGACCACAGGATTTTGAACGCTCCGAGAAGGCGGTGGAAGCAGCACACGGTGATCGGCAGCGGTGTCTGGAAGATTGATATCCGTCATAATCGATTTTTGTTAGAGTTCTCGCTGATAAGTTTTCACGCCGAGAAACAATTTTACCAACCCGACTGGACACCAGATTTTCCTGCACGAATCGTCGAAATTTCCGCAAAAATATCGTCCTCGACGATGGTGCGCGCGCGGTGCCGTCGTCGTTGTCCAGCAGCAGGATAAGCAATTGAATCTGAAGGCACTCGAGTTCTGCGTGCAAAAGGGGACGGACGGTTAAGGTCTCTCCGGGTTCGATCTTCGCAGCGAACCGCAGAGTTTCTACGTCACGAACGAGCGTTCCCGCCGGGGCCTACCCGAAATCGCGTTTTTAATCTCGTCGCAGGATTCCATGTAGCTGCGCCGTGAGGTCTCGACGGCGACGTCGAGCGGCCGGGTTTCCCACCAGACGCGGTCGACGACCTCGGCCAGTCCGCGCTCGTCGAGCGGCTTGACGTGAAGAAAATTGGCGAAACGCACGTGATCGAACAGCACGTGCTGAAGAAGATGCTGCCGGGTGGCGGCGTGACGGCAGAGATTGATCAGGGGAACGAGATTGTCGCACTGATCGGGATAGGCGAGCATCAGAGAGACGTGTCGGAAGGCCGAGAGCAACGAGACGACGCAATTCAGCAGACAGGACTTCATCTCGTGCTCCTCGAGAAACATCCACAGAAGATCCAGGCAGACGGCGAGCTTCCAACGCTCGTCCGCGTTGGAGCAGAGCTTTTGGACGAACGGCACGAAGAGCGCCTCGGTGATGTAGGGCACCTTGAGCAGTGGTCCCAGGTGCTTGAGGATCATCCGCGCGAGACACGCGAGATACGCGTCCGCGCTCATCGATCCGTCGTCGTCGCCGTTCGACGCGTCGTTCGCGTCTCCCTTCTTCGCCTCCTCCCTGGATCGCCCGACGAGAGGAACGAGATTGGCGAACCACTCGAGTATCAGCGCCGCCTTGTTGAGTTGGTCTGTCGGCGGTGCCTGCAGCGGCTGGAAGCCCGGGACCGGATATTTCAGGGGCGTCGAGCCGAAGTTCGCCGTAAGATTCTCCGTGAAGGCGAGACTGACTGTTGGAAAGTACGCGGTGCCGGGGCCGCTCGTCACCTCGTCGAACGCCACGCCGAGCGACCGGCCGTTTCTGTAGAACGATATCGCGTTATCGTCCATGTCTAGGGCGCAGCCAATCACGTCGCCCGACAGCCAGGGATCGCCGTATTTGTGAGTTGTGACGTTCCACTTTCTCACGCGATTTCCGTCGTACGCGTAGGATGTTGCGGTGTCGCCTACGATAGAAAAATTGTTATAGGTAGCTGGAATTTTGAGTACTCGAGAAATCAATTTGTGGGTGATGCGAATGCAACCAGTTGGACTCACCTACTCCGGATTCTCCGCTGAACTGGCAACGAGCCGTTCCCCATCCAATCTGCATGATCCCCTTGGAGCCCAGTTGCACCTCGTACATCCACTTCCCGCCGTACAGTGCTGTGTTGGCTCGCATCGTGCAGAAGTTGCTCTGCGAATTGACGCTGAGTCTGTCCGGCGAGACGACCAGGAGGCCGTGATGAGTGGACACGTCGAATCGCACTTTGGCCGGTCCTATCCTTCCGGGACGGTTGTCCTCCTGCGTTTCGACTCTGTCGAGCTCGCCCAGAGCCGCTTTTACAAATTCTTCCGCCTGGGTCAAACTCTGCAGTCTTCTGAAAGATAATTATATAAAAAAGATAATAAAAACGGGTGGTACAAAGTTTTGGTTCAAAAAAATAGAAAAATTGATCGAGGCGAGAAATGATGGAAATTGCGAATAAAAGCGACGTAGATGACAATTTTAAGCGCGCAGACGACGGTAAAGAGCAAAATCTCTACCTGTTGACGTAGGCCTTGGATTTAGCGCCGGCGGTTTGATCGTTATCCACGATCACGGAACCGTGTCCGAAGATGCTCCTCGCGATCTCCTCCGCCTCCATCGTCGCCGATATGTCTTCGGGATATTCGTTGATTTCGATTTTTTAGGTTAGTTGCGACTGCGGTCGCATCTCGGTCCGCGAAAACGCGCTTCGCGTGTCGGTCATTCGGCTGGGGTCCATCGGGTTCGCCTCATTTATTACGGACACTATCGGCCGTTAGCGACTAATCTGTTGTCAAACGAAAAACGTCGAATTTTCGGCGATTCGCCGTCATCGCGGATTCACGTCGGGAGTGCCGCGCGACTGTCAGAAGTGTCAGGTCATGGGCGCCACCGTCTTTTATTTTCTTATCAGCAGCTATCAGCTGACACAGCGAGACACTGACCCCACCGTTTATGGAGTCGGATGCGCGCGCGCGATCTGCGCATCATTTTCGAAAGTTCGATGTCAGATGCATCTCGAAAATAAATGTTTATTCCTTTTTGACGGCGACAATTTCGCGCCCGACGACCTCCCGCGAAAAAAATCCGAATTCAATGCACCAATTCCGACTACAGAAGGATTAAAGAGACATTCGTTGTATTTATTTGAATAATAATACAGCCTGTACGTTCCTTTATTGTTACCGTTAACATCATTAGCCTTAGCGTTGGACACTTCATCCATTGGGTTCTTTTTTTTTTCGTAATAATCCATTGGGCTTAAAATCACGCATGAGGACTAACTAATAAATTTGTTATATATATAATATGTATTGAATTACAATTGATCCGATAAAAACTAATGTTGTATGTTTTTTTTTTGTTTTTTCAATATATAATCGTATGTAGAAAAAGTACTATACACAGAGAGTGGTCGCGGATCAAACCATTATAATCGATATGGGAGCGTGGAATCTTATGTAATACAATTAAAACGAAGGAAAAGAAATAATAATAATAATTAATAATAGATCAACCGAGTCCGGTCAACGATTGAAACACGATCGCGGCAGCGACTGCCGCGATTCGAAACAAGGGGGTAAAGGATGGTGTCATGACTTTGGTATTTCTTATTGCGGTGGTTATAATGCCAGCAATATTACTCGTCGCGCGTTATTAAGTGGTTAGTCAATCGTACTTTACGAACTACGAGTATTACGTTTATGGTTATTTTTAATTAATTAGTGATTATTTCGTTAAGATATAAATGGCGCGGCCGGAAGCCCCCGCCGTGGACCGTATCGATTTAATTCGTGGATTTCGTCATTCGAGGTCGAATTATCGTTCTTTTTTTTTTGTCAAGAATATCTTTTAAGAATATACTGGGTACGCTCGGTGTTACGGGAGTAGACGCATGTTGCTTATTATCATAGTAATATTAACGAGTACATCGGAGTGGCGCGAGATAAGTCGACGTCTTTATTTCGCGTTATTTTTTTCGGGATTAACGATTATCTTCTCGTTTCATTTTCAGTAATATAAACGAAGGATGATCGCGAACAAGCTGCACTGATATTCAAAGATCGCTGAAGTAACAATTTCCGGATCCTTTTTTAGCACTACGCAGACTCATTTTTTCTTTTCCTAAAAAAAAGCAAACAAAGAGCCATCGATTTACTTCACAACGCTCCGGAGTACAATTTGCCACGAATTTTTTTCTTCTAATCCTGTATTTTTTTTCCATACGCAGATCGCGTGGGGAGTGGCTTCGGGTATACACTGAGAGATTTAATATAATGCTACGTCGCGTCGTATCCACTGGAGTTATATTTCGCGCGGCGCGCCCGTCGGTAATCACCGATATCGACTATCAGATACTCGAGTAACTGTTCATTCGTTCTGTCATCGAACGCTATATCGAACATCGGCTTGTCGTAAGTGAAGAGCTACCTAACAGCTTCCGCGTTATTTAATCCGGCGAGCCTGGTCGCCTCTCGACAAAACGCTCGCGGTTCTCTACGTTTCCTCTGACTATCGTCGTGATCAAAAACAACAACGAAAACGGAGAAAGAATAACGCGTACAAATATCGATACAATAATGTAAATAGTGTCTCGTTGAAACAATCGTAAAATCCTAGCACTCTCGTATATGCGTTTTAAAGGAACATCGAACATTCTTCGTTTTTTCTCTTGCATTCGCCGTTGCCATCGTTGACATATAAACGTCGTGTAGTAAAGCGCTAATTTAACATGAGAAGTGTGTGTGTGTTTTTTTAAATCTTGCGATAAGTCGCGATAAAAAATAAATTACATCCCTCGTACAAACTACAAATTCGTTTGGCCTACTATCTAATTATTTTCCTCTTTTTTTTTTCTTTCTCTCCTCGTTTCGATGCATCGTTCGAGCTTCGTTCGAGCTTCCATTCACAGACATGCAATCTCACTCACGCACGCACACGAAGACCCTGAGCCTCGCCGCAGCCTCCTCCTCTCCTCACTCTCACCCCCCTCTCTCCCCACCATTTTTTCCTCTCTTTCTCCTCTATCATCCTCCACGATGACTAGAAACACGGTTTCGCGGGTCATTTGGTAAAAAAATAACAAGAAAAATAACAAGAGCGGAGCGCATTCCATTTTTTTTTGTCGTCCGGTTTCTCGTTTGAAAAATAAACTCGAGCGGGGTTCAGCGAATGCGGAAATATTGCGCGGGGGGTTTTTTTTCCTCGTCGCGACTCGCGTCGCGTTTTTCCTGCGGGCTATATTCCTTTCGCGAAATAGTATTAAAAGTATGTGTTTTGCACTGGGCGGATTGGTCGATGGGAAGTTACGACGATGAAATTCTGCTGCTCTGCCGTTCGACGCTGTCGAGTCGAGGATCGACAAGCACCTTCGACTCGATCAAATTTTCACCGTTGAAGGCGCTCGTCTCCCCCGAACGGAAAAATATGGATCTCAATCTCCTGTAGCCTCTGACGAAAAGTGTCTGGACTCATCGCTTCTAGACACAAAACCGACGAGTCTAAACATTTTTCAATGCTGGGCCCGGCGCCGAGCGCGTCCGGTCAGTCTATTCGGCGCTGTTCTGCACCTGTTGCTTCTCGATCTTGCGAGCGAGTTCGGGGCTCATGTGGCCGTGGGGAAAGGGCTTTATCGGTTTCCGAAGGATCGTCGGCTTGACCTTGACCTGCGGCTTGAAGGAAGACACCTGCTGCTGCTGTTGCTGCTGTTGCTGCTGCTGACTGCCGCCGGTGAGACGCATATCCGCAAACTTGGCGGCGATCTTCGGCGTCGAACGCGACGGCAGCGGCGACCTCAGCGAGTCCCCGGACGACGAGATCTCGCTGCCGCTCGTCGACCTTACGATCTCGGGCTCGCGCTCGCCATCCGGATCCGCCTCGTTGTTATCCATTCTCTTCAGCTTCGTCGTCGCCGCGTTGCCGGCCTCGCTGACGCTCTTCGTGTTCTTCTTGAGCGTGCACTGATTCTGCTTGGCGAATCTCTCGGCGGCGGTGCTCATGTCCGGCGACTCGGGGCCCGCGCTCGTCGGCGATTTCGCCGCCGTCGTCACCGTCGTCGATTCCAAGCACCGCGGCGACGTCAGCACGGACGGCGCTTCCTCGTCGGAGCCGCTGAGGCTGTTGGACGAGGCGGACTTGTCGCTCGCGTCCTGCGCCGTAAGCGGTAGATCCATCACGAGGTCGGGCGTGTGCTTCTGCCGCATGTCGCGGAATTCTTGGGACGATCGGAAGGACTTCGGGGTCGGCGGCACGGGTGGCGTGAGATGTGTCTGCGAGGTCGCCCGACGCTGCCAGAGCTCGCGATTCGCTGAGAACGTTGTGCGCTCGCGCAGCTCGTCATCCTGCTGCTGTTGTTGCTGTTGCTGCTGCTGCTGCGACGAGTCGACGCGCAGCGAGTTGTTGAGGTGCTGGGTCTGCTGCTGCAGCGACTCACCCATGCTCTGGGACTTCCAGTGCTGCTGCTTTCTGCCGGCGCCGCGATGCTGACGCATTCCCATGTCGAGGGACATCGACGAGTGACGATCCGGCTCGTCGTCGTCGCGACCGCCGCCACCGCCGCCGCCATCGCCGTCGCCGCAGTCCTCGTGATTCTCCGACTCGCCGGTGGCCGACAGCGAGTCCAGGAAGTCCGAGACGCTCTCGTCCTCGGCGCCGTTGTCCAGGTGACGCGCGTTCTCCGCTCTCGCGTCCGAGTTCCGACGTTTCCGCTCACTCTCCGGACTCGATGTCCTCGCGCCTCTCGACGATGCTGCCGCTGCTGCCGTCGTCGACGTGGTACTCGTTGTCGTCGTCGCGTTTGGTTCCTGGAAGCAGAAGGACACGGGTTACCCCATGCGGTTAGTCGCCGGAGTTTCTGGGATTACGCAAGACGAGGAAGAGAGGATCGAGGTCGAGAAAGGAAATAATAATTGTTATTTCCTTTAATAATTGTTATTATTTCCTTTGACCCAACGCAGTAAGTTGACGCACAGGACGCCCGCACGGGAAGTCACTGTACACAGGCAGAATAAGAATGATGCAGGCGTGAAAAATTTGGCAACTCGGCGATCGTCGAGTAATTTTGGAAGAGATAAGCGTACCCCAATTGTTTTATTTTTCTCGCCGGACGATTGTACGCCTGATCGGCGGGACAGCGATTATACCGGCGCCCTGGAAAGGTTTTTACGTCAGAGGCCAACGTGCTACGGCCAACTCTGAACCAACGATATAGAACCATATAAACATGCATGTGACAAAGCCCAACAATTTTTTTCTTTAGTTTTTTCTTTGCTTTTTTTCAACAATTTTTTGATTTTCATACAATCAAAAACTGTTCGCATAAAACTGAGACGATGTGACGTTATGGCTGATGAATCGAGAAACGAGAACGACAATGAAATCTCTTTGGATACCCATGAGGTGATTTTTTGGGGTGCCGATGATTGTTAAGTAAAATCTTTTTTTTTTTTTCCAAATTTGTAGCAATCGTGTCGGGAGTAAAATGGGTGAGAGAGCGTTCTGGTTGCGCAGCTTTACTCACCTAAGCACAGAGAGTCTCCGTTGCCTAAGACGCTCCCGGTGCAAACGGCATTTCCTTCGGTATCGTCTACAGACTGAGATTGTTCTACGGGTTTCTAGGATTCACAAACCAACTTAACCGTCAATGCGACACTCTCCTCGAAACGACGTGTGTGACGACAGAAAGACAGAAAGACAGAGAAAAGACAACGACGAAAATTATACAAACAGAAACAGCGTCGGGCAGGCGACGGCGAGTAAATTAAATCAACGAGAATAAAACTGGTTACTGATTAAAAGTTGAATTTGCGAAAAATAAAAAGGAGACAGAACCACACACACAAACACTGGCAGCAGTTTTATCGAACAGTTTTTTTTTTTAGTCCGGCGAGAGGCGTCGATCGTCTATCGTACGCGCGAGAGGCACTTTCGCCGTCGGCAAAAAGCGCTGACTAAACGTATATCTGGAAAACAGTAAGCAACCCAACCATTAAACACGGAGAATCGGTTAAAAAAACAACAACAACAGAACAAAACGATTTAACCGAAAGAAACAAAACAAAACGAAACAAACAACAGAGGTGGTAAATAACGCAGATGAGGCAAACGTGACGGGTATGAGGCGTGTAGCACGAGACGAGGACGTCCGCAGAGCACATGCAGCAATTGGCGTGTGTGTGTATTATCACTATCGTTTATTTACAAAAAAAGAAAAAGACAAAGTTATCGTACAGAGAGAAGTTACCGACTACGCCGTCCACGCGTCGTGGACAATTGTAAAACTAAACACGTACCCTTCCTGTCTCAAGTTCTCTTTTTTTTCCTTCTATAAAGCTGTGCGACTATCGTATATTATTTTAACGCTCGACATCGGAAGTTTACGCGAGCTTAAACACAAAAAAAAATATATACGCGAGACGCGGCGCATTCTGACGTTAAACATGTCCGCGTCGCGCGTATATATTTCGCGTACATTTCACCCGCGTAAATTTCCGCGGAGGCCGAAAAATCGTCGGTACCACTAGCAGTACATTTTCAAGGTTCAACCGTGGCCGACGCCACTGCGCCTGCAATTTCTCGTTAATATTCCCAGACCGGCGAGCGCTTCGCGACGAGACGCGTCCGGATCCTTCGAGAGAGCGAGAGCGCGTCGTTGAATCTTCAGTCTTATCGGAATCGTCGCGTGTCGAGTCGCGGAACTGCGACTCTCGATTTTCAACGCCTTGCGGTTTCCGTTTTCCACTCGTTCGCTGCGTCACGATGGTCTCTCCACTCTCCGTCTCTTTCTCTCTATTTCTTTCTATTCCTCTCTGTATTACAAAGCAGTGCGTGTGTTGTGCAGCAGGTGCGGAATAATAATTGCATTCGATAAGCTCGACCGGACGCGACGAATCGTCGGGCGGCGCGCGGTCGTCGTCGTCGTCGGCGGCGACGAAGCCGCGCGCGACACCGTGGAAAATTCCCCGAGATAACCAGCCATGCACCATGTACACGTGCCGCGCGCATTCGCTCGGTCGCTCGGACACATCGCGAGAACGACAATAAATAGAATAAAAAACAAAGCGGCGTTAGGACACACGTTGAGAGGACAACGAGAACACGGAAACACGGAACAAACGAGATCAGACAAACAGAGCCACAACGAGCATCGAACGACGGTAATGAATCATTGCTATACGGTGGTTTCCAATACCTCTCGACTGATGATCGGTTGCGAGGACGGGACACAGGCCACCGGATTCGTTACTACGCTCGGAATTACGGCGACGCCGCCAACGCTGCCGACGCCGCCGACGGTGTTGATGACTTCCGCGTGCGTCGCGGCTCCTGCCGTTGCGCTCGCAATTGCGTCCGACGTCGCGACGTTCGTCGGCCAGACATTCGCGTTGCTCGTCGGCCCCATCAGCGGCGAATTGTTGCTCGAGAGAGCGCTGTCCGCGGAGCTCGAGGCTCGCCGTCGCATCGACTCCTCGCTCGACGACTTCAGCAGCTCCTTCTCGCGATCCTCGTCCCTGGAAAAAAACAGTCGCGACGCACGTGTGACGGAACAAGTCGAGCATTGATGGAGGCGATTTTTTTTTGCGGCCTCGGAGAAGAGGATCGAAGACTCACTTGATCTTGAGCATGATATACTTGTCGGGAATGAGACCGTCGCGTCCGTTCAGGGAACCTCGCCACCAGTCGTAGCTCACTTGCATGAATAGCGTAAGCGTGTCGCCCTTCTTGAAGCTCAGCTCGCGCTCCGATCTCGCGTGGAAGTCGAACTGCGCCGTTGCCTCCAGATTCTCGGATTCTGGTTGAGAGAAGAGAGAGGGTGTATTATGCGTAACGTGTAACATTGAGTGATGCATTGACGATGCACCGTTTGGACTTTCGTGTGTTTTTGCTCACCATCCTCGGACGGGTAGACCTCCGAATCCATGTCTTCCTGCACTTGGTCCGTCGGAGAGTCACCGACGTCTCTGCGCAATGAAAAGTCCGGTCATTCGTCGTTCGAGATTCCCGAGAAGCGAGAGTACTGCGCGATGGTCGATTGCGATTTCGCCGAATTTGCTTTTTTTTTTACTCACACGTCGTCGGGCTCCCGGCTTATGTACTTCTCGTACTGTATGCCGCCGATGTCCTCGGGGAATATCTCCTCGCAGAACGTGATTATGTTCTTGATGAGATCGTTCACTTGATTCTGATACTGAACCTGGTCCTTGTCCTCGGGCACCGGCACGAGGGTCGGCCCGAAGCAGATCGCCAGATTGTACGGATCCATCATGTTCTCGTCTGAGAACTCGGAAAGACTGGGGACGAAAAACAAGATTAAAAAAAAAACATCCATTTTCACCGGTCATCGATTTATTCCTCAATGAACCTCGATTTCTATCGTTGATTCGACGACTGTGAAGTAAAATTTGACGCCTAGCTGTGATCTTCATATTTTTTGTGAATTCCAAACTTGTATTACATTTTTTTTTAATTCGGAATGAAAAAAATATTTCAAAACTGAAATGAATATTCGAAAAAAAAAAAAAAAAAAAAAATGAAGAACTAAATTCTCGAGATCTTCCAGAATACGTCATCCAGCGTGCCCTTAGTTCAGATGTCAGATAGTGACAAACTGCTATCCCTGCGGCATGTGAACCAAAGCTACGCCCATATTCCGAGAGTCCTCGAGAATTCGATTCTTCAATAAAGAACTCCGACGAAATTTCGCCTCACACTCGACAAATCGATTAGAGAACTTCGTCTCCCGAATATACTCACTGGTTGAGAAAAGCAAAAAGATAACGCATCACAATAACAACGGGTCTCGGAAGACTCGATATGAGTTCCTTCATCTTGAGGACGAACTCCTGCTTCGACTCGAGTTGCGCGAGTTCCATGAGGTGCTCGAAGTAGATTATCGGGAAGAGCGGTTCGCGCAGCTCGCGCAGATAGAGCTTGAAGACCCCGGCGACGCTGTTGATGTCCGAGGCGTCGGTGACATCGGCGAGCGGATCCTCACCGCGCTCGAACCACTCGCGGAAGTTGTTGATCTCGACCTGCGAGCCGGACACGCGGAAGATACCCTGATGATGAAGACCGTACAGATTGATGACTCTGATGCAGCTCTTCATTATCAAGGGTATCTCCTGATTCGTCGTTTCGAGATACTCCTCGAGCGAGCCGCCGAACAGCTTCGGCTGGCCGTTCATCTGCAGGCGTCCTATTCGCTTTCGGCGCGCCTGCTTCTGCTTCGAGGTCGAGATCGACGGATTCGGACTGCCGTTCGAACCGTCCTGGAGACTTTGGCGTATGTACTCCTGCTTGGCGTCGAGCCTTGCTATCCTCGAGGTGCCGAGCAGATATTCCCGGAATTTCTGGCGAAACAAGACGGTCATTCGATATGAGAAAAACCGAAAAATAAAAGTAACGAACGAACGATAGACTCGGATGCGCGATGCACGAATAAAGTGCAACATTTCTATCGAACGTTTGTCCTGGAAAGAGAGAGCAGTGTCATTCGACATACCGTGAGGTAAAATTCTTCCGTCTCCTGTCTGTCCGCCCTGAGCTTGATCTGCAGCGTCTCCGGCGGTCTCGACGTCGGCATCGCATTCTCCCCGAAGTACCTCGAGCAATCGTAGTCTTTGGCCGTGAGCATCTCGAGCAGACTCGCCTCCGCCGTCTCCAGGGTCTTCCACACCTCCTCGGACTCCGTTCGCAGTGACGTCACCCTCTGCTGGAGCTGTGTCAGTCGTTGCTCCATCTCGGTGTGTAAAACTTTTTGCAATTCTGGCTCCGGTGTCTGTTCGATAGATAAATAAATAAATGAGAATTAAAAGTGAATAGATCGAAAGTAAATATCGCCAGCCCGTTAAATATATACGTATATATTTTACCTCATCGCCGCGCTGGCACTGGAACTCGAATTTCTTGGGAATCATGAAAGCGGCGTGATGGGACTCGAGGAACCTTTGTTTGTCGGCCCTCGAGTCCAGGGAACCGACACAGGCGGCCAATTGTTCGGCCCCTGATTGGAGCGATCGCTGCCTGCCCTCCTCCGCGCTGCAGTGCATCAGGAGCGCCCTCGCGATGCAATTGTGAAAGCCAAAGTCCATGCACTGCAAGAGAAGACACAGATATAGAGGGCTCGTCGAGTGACTGGATCGATGCCGAATGCAGCGATAGCTACGGCAAAAGAAATGCATCTGCTGCTGCTGCTGCTGATGCTTTCAGCTCGATGCGAAAAGCACTTACGTCGATGAGATCGGAGAGGTCGTCGACAAAGTACTTGTGTATCGTCGTGTTGGACGCCTCCAGGCACAGAATGTATTCATTTCTGGCCTTCAGCGCTTTCAGCTTCGCCTCCGTGTACTTGTTCTTCCTCTGAAACATAATTGAAGGGTTTCGATTCGCTCGTACGATTGCTTGTGCAAAGCCCAAAGCGCCAGCTGTTACTCTAATTCTCAACTCGTCTCCGGTGGCGCATTAATCGTGTTTCTCGCGAGACTTTTTTGCACGACGCCTCGAGTGTCTTGCTCGTCAACGCTCGGGACACGACTTTATCAAGCGACGCGTTGTGCTCGATGCGAATTCACGCTCGCGCCTCTGTACGTTACGGCTATTAATAGTGTCTGTCAAGTCCGTGAATGAAGGGAAACGTGGACGATGAGAAAGATTACAATTTTTCGAGGGAGAAAATTCATTCCTTGGCCTTTTATGAAGAAACGGCCGGCAGAGCCTGAATTAGAGGACGTAGTTAATTTCAAGGACGCCCCCCGATTTACAAAGTCACCGTCTAAGCGCGCGACCAACTGGGACATCGACCTTTAAGCTCTCCCGGTCGGTGCACCGCCCACGTCGGCTCGAGCCGCTCCGTTTAAATATGCAAATACAGGCCCGGCCCGTTTGAAATTGCTCGGTTTCCTCTCGGAGACGAGGAGAACGATCCGCGCGAGTCTCGAGGCATCGGCTCTCGATCGTCGAAGAAATATTCGAACTCGCGGAGCGCGTTAATCTCTCGTCCCCCGGGGTTTTAACGCGCGCGCGGCGCGTTCGGCACGTGTCGGAGAGCATCTCCGCTCGTTCGCGGGTTTCTCGCTCGCCCGCAGAGGGCAGTTATTTATTTTTCCAAGCCGTTCGGAGCTGGGCAAAAAAACGGCCCGGTTCGACCGACGCTTCGGCCTCTGGACTTCTGCTTAGTGCTCGGTAATGACCAGGGGGAGGACGCGGGGGCGGCGACGAAAAAAAAAAAAGAAAAAAAAGCGAGTGCTCGAAATAGTGGAAGTCTCTGGTCCTTCGACGAACGGCGGACGCTTCGGGAATATCCGCGAGGCTGGTGGAATGCTGCACGTTCCACGTGCGCCAGAGAGAGCGACCATTATCGCTGCCCGGGCAGGAAATTCACTCGGTATTTTTTTTTTGCTGCCGAAATGGGGTCGACGAATCGAGAGCGGAACACAGAGGGATAAAGGACGCGGCGGACAATTGGCGAGATGCTGACGCGAGTACCTAATTCGGGCGTCCTGGAGAGCTGTCCCGAATTTGGCGAATGTTCGAATGTTTGCGCTGCTTCGAAATAGTACTTTGTGATACAAGGGCGAGAAAGCGGCCATTACGCGCGGAGGTTAGGAAGCGGCGCACTCGCCAAATCGAGTGCTACAACGACACGAGGCGCAGCCGAGTGTTGTTTGTAGCACGAGAGGAGGCGAGTGCACTGCTTCCTAACCTCCGCGGGATGGCCGCTTTGTCGCCCATGTATCACATACTACTTTTTGTAACGAATGTCAACGTGATGTCGCACATCTTCGTGCCTGCAAAGCGTGCGTGAAATCATCTTGTAGATAGTTTCACGCACGCCAATGTGTGCGTGAAGTAATGTAGATAACTTCACGCACCAGATGGCGTACGTGAAATTATCTACGTTGACATGAGCATAATACGCGATCTCACGCACGCTTTGCGGGCACGAAATGTGCGACATTACGTGCATGAGTTACAAAAATATTTGTTATAAAGAAAAAAATGAAACCGATAATTTTGATTCCTATTTTTGTCTAATCAAAGAACAAAGGAAATTGCTTCAGCTCTTGAAAGAAATAATCAATGTTTTCCCAAGGTCCGACCGAGGCTTTCAAGACTCGTCACAAGTGGAATAACAAACGGCGAAATGGCCCCATCCAAAATCGACTGCAGTGGAACTGAATTCGGGAGAGGACTGACTGATCCCTCCGGTTCAACCGTGACTTTATTCGGCCCCCTCATCGAGAATTCCCAAACGTCGAGCGCACAAAGCTCCACTATCGCTTCTCTCTCGAGAAAAGAAGTTCCCGAGGTATTAACGCCTCGAATCTCCGCATTGTGCATCGATTCTATTCCGGCCGACCGGGTTTATTCCACGCGTTGCGTCACTCTCTCTCTCCCTCCCGCCTAATTCATCCTCGCTCCGCGCGATGTGTAATCACTCAGAGAAGTGAGCGATTGCGCCTGGATATAACTCAGGCTGACGTCTTCCTCGTCTCTATCGAATTACCAAAGAAGACGAAGACGAAGACGAAGACGCTCGTTAGTCAGACCGAAACCGCAACACCAGCGGTTACAACCCACAAAGTGGGAGCTCCGAGTCGTCGACTGCCAACCAAACTCGTCGTCGGAGCATCGAAAGCGCTGCCAGCTCTGCTTCCGTCGTAGTTTCGCAGGCCTCGAAGACGACGGGAGAGACTCATTTGCCGAGGAAGCGAGATTCGATCTGCGACACCTCGAGGCAAGGAGAGGCGAATGGCTGAATTACGCAGCGTCGGAAACGGCAAAATTATCGATCAGCATCCGAGAGAGCGCGGAAAACGCTCCAACGACGACGTCGGCGGTGGAATCTCTCTCTCTCTCTCTACTCCCGCTTTTCCGGCGCATTTCCCGTGCGCTCGCGCCACGTCGGTCACGTCCGGGAGGAGGCGGAGGCGGCAGGTGGGGAGCGGCAGACGGGGCTGCTGCGCGGCGGCGTCGGAGACGACGGGTCGTCGATATCCCCGCGGGTCGGCGAGAAACTCCGCGCGCGCCGGTTTCACCGGTTCGTGTGGCGCGATAATTTCGACACGCGGCGGCGGCGGCGGTGGGCAATCGATACCCGCGACGTCGAGAGCGCTCTCGACCTCTCTCCAGGGTCAAGGGCCATCATCGAGTGCTCCGCGTGTCCGCCCGGCATTGTGCACCGTCGCTTTTGCGGCTCATCCAGCCGAGTTGATCTCCCGCGAACGCGGCGACGTGACTCGTGTCCGCCCGCCCCCGGAATTTCCTCGTTTTCCACCTCGTTTCCGTCTCGCGTCGACTTTCTCGAGAAGGTCGCGGGACTTCACTTAGAAGCGGACGAATCGGTGCCGAGACTCTTTTCAATTGCCTCGCGGCTCGTGCGCCTAAATGTCGATGAAGTGTGAATGATACGCGACGTCAGTGGAGTCGACGATTTTAATGATTAAGAGTCGAACGCCCAACGCTCTACAGTCGTAAAGACATCTTGGGTCGTCTTACAGCGAAGAAGAGAAAGAAAAAAAATGCAGGAATGCACAGTTGATAAATCCACGTTGATAACTCCATTGTAATGAAATCTCGGCGATCCGACGGTTAATTGAATACGCGTTTGCGCTATAAAAAGCCATGAATCGCTTCTGACTCCGAACGCGGCCCTGCCCCAACGACTCAGCTAACTCGACCTCGTCACGACATCCAGCCACGATTATTACGCGAAGCTCTCAGTCTCTCTATTTCCGTGCTCGACACTCTCCGCACCCTTCGGCTTCTCCCTCTCTCGCTCTCTCTTTCATTCTCCGCTCGCACTCGACGAACCTTGTTAACTTCCTTCTCAATGAGCTTGTACTTCTTGCTGCGCGCGAGCTTTTCCGGCGGCGCGTTCGTGACCTCGAGTTTGCTTCTCTGCTGCTCGGCGACTCGCAGCTTCGTCTCGGCTTGTCGTGACTCCGCCTGGTAGGCCTGGTACGTCTTCATCGTCGTGTGGAGCTCGTGCAGCACACGGAGAATCTCCTCGTGCGTCTCGTAGCCAATTTCACGGCACTGCGGAAATAAAAAAAAAAAGTAATCGATCAGTTCTCTCTTGCTCCTTCGACTCTGCACATTTTTTTTGTTTTCTATTCTTTTCTCAATTTTCAACGAGGCTTCGCCGATCGATCGCTAACGACTTCCCCGGGCGGATTGGAAAATCTGCCCCGGGGGCGATTCGGAGCATACTCACTCGTCTGTAAATGCGCTGCACGTCCTCCATGACCTGGTTGAGCCGACCGACGAGATGAGTGCTGTAGACCTCCGAGAGCGCCGCATGATCCCGGCTCAGTGACTTTGTCTCGTTGACCAGTTGCTGCCAGCACGCGTAACTGGAGAAAAGGGGCCACTGTTCCCTTCTGCGAATACGGAAATAACGAGCGGTTAGTCACGGCTTTGAGCTTTGTGCCCACGGGTTCCCCCTTCGTTCGCCCAGTGAATAAAGCCCAAACGAAGCCCAGACGGAGCTCGAATCTTACACGTTTTTTTCTTTTTTTTTTCGTTCGTATCGCAAACACGTGAAAACTGACGACAAAAATGTGTTCTCAAAATTGAGTCACACTCTGTGGACGTTCCAGTTCCAATTTATTAAATCAAAGCCATAGATTTATTCTCGGCCAGTCCACGAAAAATTATATCGACCGACAGTTCGTTGTTTAATATGTATCGATAAATTTGAAATGTGTCATTTAAAAAAAATCGAAAAAATAGCGGTTTAGTCGTTGAATTGTCGAATTTTTGGACATTAAAATACGCCACACTCACTTTTGCTTCTGTTCCTTGTGCCTGAGCTGTATGCTCTTGGCCATCTTCTCCAGGGACTTGCTGTAATCGAGCTCGAGCTCGGCTCGTCGCCGGAAGAAGTCCTGCAGCTCGGCGACCAGGGCGACCTGGGACTCCATCCGCACGTCCAGACATCTCAGCTGCTCGTTCAGTTGCAGCCGTATATCTGCAAACGACAGAAAAGGGGAAATTAATAAAATGTAAAAAAAAAAATCAATTACCTCAACTTCCTGAGCCGTTTTGCGTGCATAAAACGTGATATCGACTGGCGGGGCCTGGAGTACCCGATATGTCCTGTCGGGTGCTCCAGGCACTCCAGGCCACTTCATCAATCCCCCGACCTGCAAAGGGCACATAGGGAGTGACGTGTACCTCTACGGATTCAATTGTTTTTTCATTTTTATTCATTTTTTTCAGTCTTGAGTACATTTTCCGCGGTGTCGTCCGCAGACGACAAAATTGCGCAGACAGCCGGAGAGACAATACGCAAAATTAATAAAGAAATTAATAATAAAAAAAAATCCAGGCCACTTTATCGGTCCCTCGGCCTGCAAAGGGCACATCTATGGATCACGTGTAGCTCTCCAATCGTTTATTTTTTTATCTATTATTTTTACTTTGCATTTTTTAATCTCGCGCGCATTTTCCCCGGTGTCGTTGTTCGCAGCATCGACGCGGGACTTTCCAGGCCGCTCGTACATCGTCGCCGCTCGACACAGACATCGGCGCACCCAACACCGACCCAACGGGGACTAAAAATAAATTCTCGCTAGCCGGGCTTCTCTTTCGGCCCCTCGAACGAATTTTTTTTTCTCCAACAGACGCGACTCAGATGTTTTTTTTCCGGAGCCGAGTAATAAGTTCATAGAACTGCGCGAGGGATGAGATGATCCACGACTACGAGAGACAGAGAGGTTAGAGATAAAAAAAAATATAAAAATTTCTGGTAGCCGAATCTTCCGTCGTCATCGTCTCTCGTCGCTTCCCTTCGACTCTGCCGATGCTGCCGGGAGTCGAAGCAGCAATTGGCGACGAGTTTACGTCGGCGACAGCGACGTAAACTTTCCCATTTCTCTTGATTCGTTAATCCTCCTTAGTTCGGATAACTCGGTGATTTAGAGGAGCGAGTCGTGTGCGTATCACATCGTCTGTCGGTCGTTCGTCTCGGATGAGATAAGTGGACGCGACGCGCGCGCGTATCTCGTCCACCCGGTCTCGGCACTCGAGACGACGACGACGACGACGACGACGACGATCGCGGCTGCTCGATCCCACCGATCGCGCGCGGCGTGTCCTACGGTCAACGACGCTGAGCGTTCGAGGCGCGTAGCGTGAAATCGAGTGCAGCTCGAAACTCGAGATAGAGATAGAAAGAGAGAGAGAGAAGACCAATCGGCCGCGCTGTCTGCCGATCGTCCGATTGTCTCAGCTCACTTAATTCCCCCCCCCCCCCCTCCCCTCGTCGCTGACTCCGGCTACCTCCCCCACCGTTTCTGCTTCTGTTTCTGCTCTCCCCCCACCCCTCTCTTATTCCCTCTCCATCGTCGCCTCCTCCTTCGCTGCTTCTGCACTGGTCTTCCTACTCTTTCTCCTCGACCTCCTCCTCATCCGCTGCTCCTGCTTTGCTTTTCCTATCCTCCTTCTCCTTCTGTCCTCTTCCCCTCTTTTCCTCGGTACCGACAAATTGCAAGAGAGAGAGAGAGAGGAGAGGGAGTAAGAGAGAGAGAGGGGTCGATTGGTCATATCTCGGTCGCTCCTCCACCTCCTCCTCCTTCTCTGCTCTTCGTACCCTTCTTCCTCCTCCTTCTCTGCTCTTCGTACCCTTCTTCCTCCTCCTTCTCTGCTCTTCGTACCCTTCTTCCTCCTCCTCCTCCTTCTCTCCTCCACCTCCTTCTTCTTCGCTGCTTCTGTTCTTCCTACCCTTCTGCCTCCTTCTCCCCCTCCTCTCCTCATTACCGACAACTCGCTCGCTCGCCGGAAGCACCGGAGGATAATTTAACAATTGAACTGCATGAATGAGAACGTCCACGGTACATGCGATACAGCATTACGTGTGCACATGGGCCTGGCAATGAGTCGGTGCGACTCGTCTCGATAATGCGCGACGTGATTCGAATTGCACCTGTTTAACTGTGCACGTAGCGAAAACGCTACAATTTTGTCACTCGCTCTGACAGACGAACGGAAACCATCAGCTCTGCAAAACGACGATTAATACTCCCGTCTCTCGAAATGTTCTGCATTTCAATAAAAAAAAAATGTACAATACATTTCCCGCAAGTGTTTAACGACCCATTACAACCCCGAGACACGAGTAAAACGACCCTTCGGATTACCCACAGCCGCGTCCCGCATCTTCGCGGTTGGAGAGCATCCCGTAATCATCGCCATAAGTAATATCCCAAATTTTATCGTCCCCGTCGGTCCCCCAAAACGGCGCCTCTCGAGTGTTCCCAGATTGTCGTCGTCCCGTCGCGTCAATTGAATGACGACTATTCACCCGCTGCAATAAAACTCGACGATGATAATAATAATATGGCAATATTTTGCGTGACTCTTCGGCAACTCAGTGGCGATCGAACGAAAAAAAAAAATCCACCCCATTTTGTAGCATTTTGAGACGAGCGAAATGCAGTACCGAACGACGCGTGTTTCGTGCGAAGCTTTTTTTTTTCCTGTCCCGAGAGGCGAACGTAACCGAGCCGAGGTAAATACTGTCCCGAAAATAGAACCACCCCCTCCTTCCTCTCCTTCTCTTCCCGAGTGAGCGAGAGAGAGAGAGAAATGACGAGGGATCGAGGAAGTGTGCAGCGTGGCATAAGGTGAGGGGGGAACTACCAGTGGCTGCTGCTGCTGCTGCTGCTGCTATTGCTGCGACGGCGGGTTCGAGGGGGACGACACGCAATAAAACACGTAGAACAACCAACCCCTCGCGTTCGTTTCGCTGTGTTTGCACGCTGCTGCGTCGCTGCTGCTGCTGCTGCAGCATAGAAACTCTGACGATAGTTGCAGAGCGCGCAGCAGTCCATAACCACCACTGCATTAAATCCCATTCGATCCTTTTTTTTGTTCCCTGTCTCTGTCTCCCTCTCTCATTTTTTTATATATGTTCCAACATTATTCCACCAGCGTAATTTCACGTCGGGTATTTTTTTTCTTCTTTTTTCTTTATTTCTTTCTTTCTTCTCTCGTCCCACGTTTTTCTCTCTATTATGTGCGCCAATTTTTTTTTCTTCTTTTTTTATTTCAATCTAGCAGCCGCACAGAGCGAGTCAGAGAGTCAGAAACACAGACGGAGACAGAGATAGAGAATCAAAGACAGAAACAGAATCATAGAGACAGAAACGGAATCAGAGAGACGGAGACAGAGACGGAGAGTCAGAGATGAAGAGGGACCACCAACTCTTCCAACTTGTTCCGGACCACACGCTGATTCAGAGTCTCGAGAGCAGCGAACGCCCACGCCTCCCCCTTCCCCTCCCCCCGTCTGTTCGTCTGTTCTCCCTTCTTTTCTGTTCCTCTGTTCCTCTTCTGGGATATTCATCCGGTCGTCAGTGGCGGCGGCGAAAGAGGGAGGCGGAACGTATAATAGCTGAGCGGACGACGACGAGAGCGACAGAAACGCACGAGCAACGACGTCGAGGGAAATGTGTCACTCTTGCTACGAAAAAAAAAAAAGAAAAAAAATCTTTCGGGCGTCGTCGGACTCTCGTTTCTTTCCACGAATCTTCGAGTCGGTCTGCGGGATAATCGCCGCACGTCTGGACCCTTCTCCCGCAGCTCGTTAAGGTCGACGGATCGAAAATGTCGAAGATTCATGTCGACTGTGAGTTTTAAGATTAGGAAAAAAATAGAAATAAAAAATAAATACGTGACGGATTAATCGTTGTTGGTCTTATCAATTAATCGGCTGGCGCATACTTAAGTAATCGACGTGTTTTTTTTTTCTCACTCGAGCTTCGAACGATCAAAGCCTCGTCGACACTCGGTCGCTGCGTCGCTGCGTCGCTGCTCAGCGTCGAAGAGATTTAATGCTCGCAGCTCTGCGGTCGAGGAGTGAGACGGAAAAAAAAGAATAAAGAAAAAACAGAAGAGACTGAGCAATCTGGCTGCTCGTTGTCGGGCCGAGAGTCTTTTATCCTCTGCGCGGTTAGCGTCTCCGTTATCTCATCTCTCGTTCGGGGTGCGCCCGAGATGGGAAAACATGTCGAGAGAGAGAGAGGCTTACGAGTCGCCTCGATCCGACGATCGTTATACAGCTCGGGGACACGATCGTCTTTCCCTCCGCGCGCGCCACATGTCGCATATCGTCGTCGACGGCCGTTTCGAGATCGTCGAAACGCAAGAAAATCATGATGTTGAACTTTGCATCGCTGGAGAGCAACGAACATTTTGTTTTTTTTTTTTTTAATTATTCGAACGATTCGAAAATTATTGTAGCGATTCTATAAATTGATTATAAAGATCAATCGTTATAATAACTTTTTATATACCTAACACAATCCGTTGGGTTCATTAGATTTTTTTTTTTTTTTTTTTTTTTTTTTTTTTTTTTTTTTTTTTTTTTTTTTTTTTTTTTTTTTTTTTTTTTTTTTTTTTTTTTTTTCGTTGCTTTCCAACGATGCAAAATTCAACATAATTATATCTGACGCGGGTTTATCAAATTGCAGTCAACAGTTTCAACGCAATTTCTTTCAAGCCCATCATTTTTCACGATTTTTTGGATTAAAATGCAATATTGTTTCCTATTCATCGAATATTAATATTATGGAAATGAATAAAAAAAAAATATGGCCAGCTGCGATACACGTGGGTCGATGTTGGTAAACGCACGAATCGTGCGGACCGAGTGGTGCGCCGGGTGCGGAGGGACAACAGGCTGCTTCTCGTCTTACAAGCCCGTCGTGTCCTTTTCCTCAGGGCTTTGGTCGACGCGACGTAAGAGAGAAGAAGACAGAGTGGCGGAACAGCTGAGGAGCGCCACTGACTGAGCGAGGAAGAAAAGGCGCCTTCGCTGGTTCTGAGAGTCGCGAGCGAGTGGCGAGAGCGGACAACAGGGCGAGGGAGAGTCTCATACGCCACCTCGATATCGATTTTCCTTTTCTCTCGGCGCTCTTCGCGCGCTAAACTCCCTCCTCCCCTTCCTCGTCCGCGCCAACCCCAATGATTCATCGAGCTGCGAGCTGCGAGCTAACGATACGGGTTTTCGAGTACTCGCGCCCCACGTGCGGCGAGGAAATCCCCGCGACTGGGGGAGAGATCCGCCGAATCTGGGGAAAGAAAGGAAAAGGAGGTGAAAAGAGCGAGGAGCAAGATACTAACGCTCTGCTCACGATGCGAACGACCAGCCGACCGAGTGTAAGTATTTACTCTTTGGGAAAGGTGAGCAAACACACTCGGCGGGGTCTCCCTTGCCGAACGATCTGTGCACTTTCCGAAGTTCCGAAGTTTTCAAGAGTCTCTCTTGCATCGCAGAGAAACGAAAAAGAAATAAAACAAAATAAAAAAGAAATAAAAATAAAATAAATGTATTCATCGAAATGAATAAAAAATAAATGATTTTAATTTATCATTCGCTGATTAATTAAAATAACACAAAAATTGAATAAATCAAAATAAAAATAGATAAGCCAAAATAAAATAAATATATTCATTAAAATGTATTCATTAATAAATAAAAATAATAAAATGATTAAGAAAGAGTTATTTCAGTCGAGATTTTTTTTTTTTTTTTTTTCTAGTGTGAGGGTTACGGACTCGATCGATTCCTGACGTGGAACATCCTGTACGACCCGGTGCACGCACCGCTGTACATAAATAGGGAGACAACATCGGTCGTGTTCCGGCGCGAACTGCACACGCAAGGAAGTCGGTTCACCCCCGTGTCTGTTCCTCTGCCGCTGCTGCTGCTGCTGCCGCGTGTTAGTCATCGGGTACACTCGCCGCGGAGAGCGAGACGCGCCGACCGATCGTAATTTCGTGCGTTTTTTTTTTCCTCGGCGCTTTATACAGACGGAACACGCGAGACGCGGTGCAAGGTTTACTCGGGTGCGCCAATAAGGCGCATTTTTCGTCGCCGGGTCGTCGATTCTCCGGTTCCTCGGGGGCAAGGAGCTTCCGCAGCGGTGCAGCAGTGACACAACTCGTAGGGGGGTAGCGACTCGATGTCCCCTTTGTGGTCTGCCGGGGTCATCGACCTCTGACGGCTCAAAAAAAAAAATAAAAAAATTCAGAAATCAAAATATAAAATCCTATAAAATCGGAAAATGCTTCGCAACTGAAGAAAAAAAAAATCTGCGCCAGAAAAATTCACTTTCGTTGCAGGAATCGTCGCGCGCACACAACAATCGGAATCAGCGAATGCAGCGTCGCTGCATTCGCTGTGCACCGCAGATAAAACGCTTCCGTCCGGTCGAACCGCTGGCTTTCGATATGTATACGACGCACGCGATCGCGAATAAACACACAACGCCGCGGACATTCCGTGCGGAATGAGTTTATATAGGCGCGTGCGATACGAAAGCGGACGGACATATCGCTGAAACAAAGCACCGAGATGCGATCGAGAGTACCGCGTGAAAAGAAGGGAGAGGGCGAGGGTATGATAAGAAGGGGGGGGGGGGGGGGGACGAAGGGCGTAGCCGAGATCGGGCGATGATCCCCGACGTTGATCCGCGCTCGAGGAGCGAGAAACGATCGCAGTCATCGCGCTAACAAAAGGCAACGACCGTATGTATAGGACGTTCCACGAATTATCGGCAGTTTCGACAAATAAATAAATCAAGGAAAAAAAAGTATCGAAAAAAAAACTGGACCGATTTTTCATATTTATAATCACAGGATTTATTAGATTCTTTTTTTATTATTCTCGAGCATCCGTCGATATATTCGTGGAATGCCCTATACACTACAGCAGCTATACCCACGCAACGCAGCGGCGGCTTCGAAGAGCGTGCGAGTCGGCCACCCCCGCGACGAAAATATACGCCCCCCCCCCCCCCCCCCCCCCCACTTTCTCCGCCCCGCTTCGTCTTTCTCTCTCGCGGCGCGCAGTGAGAATAACGCGCGGGGTGCGCCAGAAATACAGCGCTCACCGCGCGCACGCGGCGGCTCTTTTATTCCTCAACCCAAAACTCGAACTCGCTCGAAGCTGGATGTCCACCGGAAAAAAAAAAAAAAAAAAAGCGTTTCCGATCCGCGTCCGAAGGCCGAATTTCTCGAGACGCAGTCGATTTCTCGTGCGCCTATAGATTATTCATGACTTTCTTTGCGCTTCCACTGAACTCGCTGCGTCTCTCGCTACGAATAGAAGAAGAAAGAAGGAGAAGAAAGAAGAAAAGGGCCGCTCGCTCATACATACACAAATTCCCACATATTATATATACGGCGACCGCAAAGGACGCGGCGGTTATCGCCCGTCTCTCCCCGACGCCGCAGCGTGGATTTCCAGCGCACACACACAAAGTCTACGCAATTTAACGATTTAACGATGAGACGGGACGATAACGTCTCGCTTCCCTCCGCCTCAGATGCGCTGCGCCTCTCCTCGACCCTTCTGCGCGTTCGCCCGATGCACGAAATTCCGCATAATCTTCGAGCTGCACTCTTCCCCTCCTCCTTCTTTCGTCCCCTCCTCCCCCCCAGCCCTCGTTCCCCGAAGCCCCCTCGATCTCTGCGGTCGCGCAAACTCGCATCAGCTTCCCACGAAAAAAAAAAAAAAAAAAAAAATCGTTCCACTTTGAAAGTATAATAGTCGCGTCCCGCGTCCTCGAGATTTATTTCATTTATTTTTCCGCCCGAGCGGCGAACGCCGCGAATTTAATTGCTTCGCCCTCTTCTCGATTCTCGTTTCCACTTTCTTTTTTTTTTTTTTATAGTTTTTATTAAATCTCGGGAGCTGGTCGATCGGTCATCGCAGTCTCACCGAACGGTCGCGAGGTGTTTGGTATATATCGAATTTGTGGAGAGATTTGCGGACAGAGAGAGAAAGAGAGTGAGATGAGTTTATTAACTTTTGTGGCGAGCTCGGCGAGAGCTTCGCGAACTTTTCGGGGTGACCGAGGGTCGAGTCAGCGAGACGCACGAACGGCCGGTTGACTCATCCCCGTTTCGTCGATTATTTCGGCGGGGGTTGAAACACCCCTCAGCCGCCTCCCGAGCCGCGCCAATTGGGCTATATATACGTCGTATATATACGCGATTTACGTGGAATTCCCTGTGGGAGCCGATTCTGCTCGTCGCTTCGACTTTGCTTGACCTTCGTCGCTCTAATCGCAGTTTTCTCGCTTTGTTTATCTTCCTCCCCCCACGGCGACGCTCGAGGGGGGAGAGAGAGACGGGGGGGGGGGGGAGGAAGGACAGCGAAAATGGCCAAAGGCGACGCGCAGAAGGATCGAGTACCTGAGACCTGGGCGACTATTTCACTGACGTTGACGAGGCAATTTCGTCGATTCTTCCAGAGCGAAATAAAAGAAATAAGAATTGTTGTCATTGGTCGCAAAACTAATTTGATTAATAACGCGTTAATTTAAAGAAAACGTCGCTTTTGATTTAAGTGACGATCGAAAATGTTGGTCCAATTAATATTGAAAAAAATAAAAAAATAATCGCAACTTTGAATTTTCTGCTTCACTGAATTTACCTTTACTCCAGACTTCTCGCTCCTGTCGTCCCGACGATAGTTTGAACATTGTTATCAACTCTGTTCGAGCGTCGTCGATTATTCCAATTAAACGCAAAAATCCTGCGAGTCTCACTCAGTCACTCATTTCATAGCTCGAAATTCGTCGTGGGTCTGGAGTCGGAAAATCCACTTTCCCGGATCGCGCAATAAAATGTCCCGTGGGTTGATTCCGTGTCAAGATGCGAAAAGTTTCGTCCCGTCGCTAACGACGATCGTCGGAGCTCGAGAGCCACGTGAATTTTCGCTGCGTGCGGAGTCCGCGGCGCGATACGTGCAACGCGAACGAAACGTCGTCTGCACCGTCAGGAGCTATCGGATCGCGGCTTCCTCGTCGACGACGACGAACACGATGACGATGTCTGGCCAGTTGGCAGCTTTTTCTCGACGTCTCGCATTTCCAACTTCTACGTCAGCTTCTTTCGCGCAAATTTTTCTTTAAAAAAAAATTCACTGGTCAGCGACTTCACAAAAAAAAAATTCACATGGAAAAACACTACGAAAAATAGAAAAAAAATCACCAATCAACTTTTGGTAAAATTTCGTATAAAAAAATTGTGAGATAGTAAAAAAAAACACAGGGCAAAGTTATTGTTCCTCGAAGCTGCATTTGGCACGCGCCACGTCGAGAGATAAAACCCGCTGCCTCGCGCTATCCGGCGAAATAATGTCGCCGAAGTTGGTCCCCGCTTCGGTCACCGTCGTTCGTCGCTCGCTCGCTAAACGCCGCGCGCCGACTTTAGTTCTGCCAACTCGGCACAAACTGCCGGCCAAATCGTCGGCGGTTGCACGCGATTTATCGCTCGATTCGTGTGAGTGTAATGTGTGTACTTTGGTGTTTGTGTGTTTGCGAGTACGACTGGAGTCGACGCGCAGAAAAACACTTCGGGTTTCGCGTCTTTCGTAGTCGCAAAATTTCGCAAGGCTTGGATTTCGCGGTGCGCACGAATTTTCGGCCACGAATTTTCTCGCAGTGAGAAACGAACGGAAAAAAATTATTAAAAAAAAATCGTGTCGCTACGATTTCATTCGCCGCGAGGTCCGAGCGTTCGAGAGCCGCGAGTCGCTCTTCGTTACTGCGCATTCAGCAACAACGACGTCGGGGACGTCGACGCAAGTTGAGATTAAAAGAATGTAATCGCGGAATCACGACGCATGGACTTAATCCGGCTAATCAGGCGAGCGTCGCGCGAGCTGAAGATTACTCGGGATAAATATAAATTGTGTTCTCTGTCTGGAAATAAATCTACTAATTTTCTGTGAACGTGTATACAATTTTTATGAAATTTTATTCTAATAATCATAAAACTAATAATACGAATAATAAATAAGTATTATTAATCCACAAATTTCTTTGCACCGAAAATTAGTCTACTTCTTCGCTCTCTTCCCGATCCAACAGACATATTCTCCTCGCGCTGACTTTGACTCAGGTTGAAGCTCGTGATGTCTACGGGATCTCGCGGATCGTTCGATAAATTCGATTTGTAAATACACGTCGAGGGTGTTCACCACTCGGGCGAAATATATATCGACGCGAGTCGGATATCGCGGAGCTATGAGCATCAGCATCAGCATCAGCATCAGCAGCAGCAGCTCGAGTATAGCGTCGGTAGAACGCGGAATATATAAACCCGACAGCCGATCGTGATCGCGGGGGAGAGGGGGAGGGAGCCGCCGGGTATATCCGGATTTCGAACCTGTATAACGCGAGCTCGCGGTTCGGCGTGTAAACCGGAAAGGAGATTAACCTCGCGTTACCATTTCCACATCTACAGGATGATTCAAAGTTTCGAATCTGACGATCCAAGTCGTCCAATCGGCGAAAGATCCAAATCCGGAAAAACATGTGCAACGATCCGGCGATTTTATATACGCAGCGACGTCGGATGGGATATTCGCGAGCCGATAGTTACAGCGCGTAGACAGAGTCGCGTGGCTTTCCCGGGGCTTTGTGGAACGTTGCACGGTCGCCGAGAGCTGCGCAGTCTCGAGCTATAAAATCGTAAAGGATTTCGCGAAGGAGCGCAAAGGGGGGACGAGGACGGAAGATAAGAGGCGAGAGAAAAGCTCGCGCCAAGAGGATCTACAAAGCGGGAAGCGAGGGAGGAGAGGGCAGAGGGGGAGGCAGTAGCCACCGAACGGGATTACGATGGACCGTTCGAGCAAGGAGAGAAGCAACGAGAGGCACGTCAGCCGGCTGCTGCTGCTGCTGCTGCTGGTTGCTGGTCGTAAGCATAGAGGAACAGCCGGTCGATGGACCTCGGAGCCGAGAAATAGCGACGACCGAGAGTAACAGTTTCTCGCAAAGCCAGCCGCGGCCCTCCCGTGTCGACGATACGCGTTGCAACGCCCGGTGTCCCAGTGGTTGACCGCTCCGCGCGGTCAACCACCGGTACAACGGCTGTAAAATCGTTATCTCTCGACAACAGCCGCGGGTATTCAGCCTCGAGGATGGGTCGCCGAAAATTCTTTCTAGTCCGAGCACCTCACATAAAATGTCAAGATGTCGTAGCGATCTGTCGAACGTTGTGAAACTCCGTGTATAAAAAAATCACGACAACCGCGTGTAGTAAAACACGACACATAAAACACGATGTATTCCCGGTTAAACGGGCGATCGGCGAGGGCTTGGTCACGATCGCGATCGCGGTCACGTCGATCGGTCACGTACGACACGATCTCGCGAACTGACTGTGACCGACGTACTCGACGACAGCGACGGACGCGAGAACGACGGAGCCAACTGCGGCCTGGAGGCCGAGTGAGCGATCGAGGCTTGAGGACGCAGCGCGCGCGCGGTCAGCGTTGGTAAGCCGAGTCCGAGACTCGAGCGCGGCTCGTTCCTCGCTGAATTAACCGCAATTACCGGCTGGGCCGGGCCCACACGGAATAGCATCAGCGCTCTCTATACGCTGGCCCCCCTCTCGTTCCTCTTCCTCTCCCCCCCCCCCTCCCGCCCTCACTCCCCTTCCCCTCTAAGCACTCGTATACATGTGATTTACGCTCGGTGTGTACAGGATAAATGCCAAGTACGCGTCGGGGTACAACGAGACTTTATTATGAGTGCGAGCGAGAAGCGAGAAAATTTGTGTCGTCGCGCCGCGCGCGTCGACAATCGACAATGCGAAAAGTGCCCGGATTCACCGACGCCGACGCCGACGCCGACGCCGACGCCGACGCCGAGAGCGATAGCGAAACTGGAGTGACGGACTGAAGCGCACGAGGATTGTTGCCCACGCGGGACCAACAATCCAACAATCGTGCGAGCCTCGTTGGCGACGGGGACACCGATGTCCCAGTGGTTGACCGTTTGATAAATAAGCAATTTTTATTAATCTATTTTTTTTTTCTTGACTGGGAACAATGACGCACGCTTACGCGCGCTTCTGTTATTTTCACGTCGCATGAAACCATTGTGTTTTCAGGTGTAGAATATGCGACTTGAGAACGATGGTGTAGGTTAAAAGTCGATATATTGAAAAAATAAATTTCGTGCCCCCGATTTGGGCGGTTTTCGGCCCGGCGGCCAGATCTACGATTTCTGACAAACTGTTCGGCCAAAAATTTGTTTTTTTTTTCAAAATCAGCTAAAAAAGGGTTGTAACCAGTGTTTTCAGGGGTAGAATATGCGACTTGAGAACGATGGTATAGGTTAAAAGTCGATATTTTGAAAAAATAAATTTCGTGCCCCCCGATTAGGGCGGTTTTCGGCCCGGCGGCCAGATCTACGATTTCTGACAAACTGTTCGGCCAAACAATTTTTTTTTTCAAAATCCACTAAAAAAGGGTTGTAACCAGTGTTTTCAGGGGTAGAATATGCGACTTGAGAACGATGGTATAGGTTAAAAGTCGATATTTTGAAAAAATAAATTTCGTGCCCCCGATTTGGGCGGTTTTCGGCCCGGCGGCCAGATCTACGATTTCTGACAAACTGTTCGGCCAAAAAATTTTTTTTTCAAAATCCACTAAAAAAGGGTTGTAACCAGTGTTTTCAGGGGTAGAATATGCGACTTGAGAACGATGGTATAGGTTAAAAGTCGATATTTTGAAAAAATAAATTTCGTGCCCCCGATTTGGGCGGTTTTCGGCCCGGCGGCCAGATCTACGATTTCTGACAAACTGTTCGGCCAAAAAAATTTTTTTTTTCAAAATCAACTAAAAAAGGGTTGTAACCAGTGTTTTCAGGGGTAGAATATGCGACTTGAGAACGATGGTATAGGTTAAAAGTCGATATTTTGAAAAAATAAATGTCGTGCCCCCGATTTGGGCGGTTTTCGGCCCGGCGGCCAGATCTACGATTTCTGCGCGTTGTTGCTAGTTCTACGACACTAGCAGATTTTTTAAGTTGACCCTCAAAAATCACAAATTTTTAGAATTTGAAAAAAAAATAACAGGTTGGTTAAACCAGATTTCCAGCCTCGGGCGGGGGCTCCTGATAACAGTGAAGTTCGTTGCCGCTGCTGGTCGCTCGCGGCGTTCGGAACAAAACAGGAGCAAAAAAGAGCGGCGGACAGGATAACACGAATATCACCAAGCGAACGAGGAAACGCGGTGAAACGCAGGAGCGATAAACTGCGGTTGTCGTTGGTTCCACGAAACGCGGGTTTTTCGCAATAATCCGGAATTTACCATGATAATAGTCGTCGTTATCGAGCTGCGCACATGAAAGAAGATTTTGTATACTAATAGATAATGTATTATATTATTCTTTGTATGAACCCATATATTTTTTTTTTGCTAAAATAAAGTGCAGTAGGCTGAAATCACGAGCAAGCGAAATCCTTCCAATCGCCTCGACAATCCGGGCGCTCGGGTTTATCGCTTCGCTTTGGTTCAACGAGAAAGCTCCATTTCCGAGCGATAAGAGATTCGATAAGGAAGTAAATGAAATTTAAAAAATCTCACTAACGCTCGACGGCAAAATAACTGCTGATAAATTATTTTCCGTCTTTTGACCAGATAAGTAAAAAAAAATTAAAAATCCCTGATTTACGATTTTGCCGCCCGATTCCCGACAACTAAAACACCGGACTGCGTCGAATTCGACGCTCGACGATCGTCGTCGTCGGGGAAATCGCGGTTCTCCCGTCGTTGTTATCAGCGTCACGGATGACATTGAAAAACAACCGAGAATTCCGGGTAAAAATCAACAGTACACAATATTCAACGGCACGCCGACTCCTGAGTGAAACAGTTGGAATTCTCGGTACGGAATGACCGAGCCGGGCGAGCGTCGTAATTGCGTGGAAAGTCGCGTACAAGTAGCGCGACTCGCCGTCAGGATGTAAATATTCCGGTGATTGTGTTATCGTCGCCTTGTACGCGACTTTCCCTCTCTCCTATCACCTCACGTTGCTGGGTCGTCGAGTGTGCCGCAAAAGCTGCCGCCGGCTTTGAGATCGTCGGCCTCGAGACCCGAGTCGATCGCGTAATTCTCAAGCCACTTGACCCTCGCTCGCGGCAATCGATAGTCGATAGTCAATGTTCCGTGTGTTACGACACAGGGAACATTGACACACGAGATGCACCGGCCGAGCGTCCGTTGGGAGACTACGATCGATGCTCAGAGAGAGAGACAGAGCGAGAGAAGACACACGGAAAAAAACAGATTGGTTGTGTCAGCTAATCGCTGAATAATCGATTGGTTGTGTCAACTCATTTCTTGGTTGTAGCGACTCATTATTTTTTTTCCGTGCATTAGAAGCTAAAGACTCGCTCTCATTAAGAGCTACCGCGAAGCCAACACGTTTCCATCGTCGCGTTCCGAGACCCGTCGCGCATTCCGCGTGGCGTGTCAATCCTCGTTCGAGGAAAAAAAAAATAGAAAAAAACAAATGTCAAGATAAAGTCGAGCGTCTCTCGGGCGAGGAAACTCGAGAAAGCCGAGCAGAAACATATTCCGTTCGGTGTTACATTTCACATAGTTGGTGCGCGCGTTGATTGAGGCATTCGAGCTGTGGGTTGAGAGAAGTCGAGAGAGAGAGGCGAAAGGTCGTCGTAGTGCGGTTATCTCGACAGGGAAATGAGCAATGAAGTGCGCGCGACGCGCAAGTGACGGGCTCGCTGGTGTCAAAGTTCATCCGGACGAAGGGCTCTCTCGTCGGGCAACAGTGAAATCTTTGTACGCGAAACCCGATGAAGGGTGAAGGAATGCGCATATTTTTTTGTATGTAAATAACGTAAGAAAAAAAAACTGTCTGTGCTCTTTAAAAAGTTCATGAGTAACGGAGACATTGTCATCGTTTTATTCGTGCTGTATAATATCGTTTGTTCGAACGATGTTTGATAAAAAAGCGACGTAAAATTTGGCGATCTTAAATAAAAAAAATTCGAAACGGTTTTTTTCGCCGTCTTGATTAGCCTAGTCTGAAAAAAATACGAGGAATTGAAATGATATTAGGGTAGACGTCCCGCTTTTTGCTACCTTTTAGGGCCGATTGTGGCCATCACATTTAAAGGATCAAAACAACACATTTAATGGCACAAAAAAAAACATCGAGTAGATGAATCGGTGAATTTATGTCAATTTCGAAATGATGTTCGAAATGTCAACGTGCGATTAAGGGGAAAAATAATTTGAAGACCATCATATAAATGGCCACAATATGTACAGTGGCCACTAACGGTACATCTACCCTAAAAACGAAAAAAATTCAAGTTCGTCGCCATTACAAAAGAAGAAACAGCACACGCGACACGCGAGAGCCGCCGAGGTTAATCGCTCGCAGTGCTAAAACCCCCACGACGCGGCGGCCTCGGCAGCCGCACGCGAAGATCCTCTCGGACCGCGTTTCATTGACGACGAAGACGACGACGACGACGACGTGGACGAAGCCGACGTCGGTTGCGTCGGGGTCATTGGCGCGCGGCGGGCGCGCACCAATTGCCCGAGTATTGATGTAGCGGGGAACGCGCTTTTCCATTAACACGATTTTGCGCCTCTGTCAATCGCCTCCCGCGCGTAGCGCTTCGCTATAGGGGCGGGGGGGGGGGGGGGGGGGGAGACGAAATTAACGGGCGGATAAGATCGATGGGAGATCCGAGAGAGCGGTGAGGCCGATTGGACGGCGAAGCGATGACCGATGACCGAACTGGGCGAGTTTCAGGCGCCGTAGTAATTGAAATCGATTGCGAGGGTGAATTAAGAGGAAAATTAGTGGCGCAGGCGATTGGACCGCTCGCAAGCTCGGCGCACTCGGCCAGTGAGCCGAGTTAATTTGGGGGAAAAAAAATTATGGTTCACTATTTCGCAATTTCGTTGTATTTTTTTAAAGAAATTTTTGAGTCTGTTGATAGAATTTTCTGGTTTTTTTAGTAGAAATTTCAGATTTTTTTAATAGCAATTTTTGTATTTTTTTTTATTGACATTTTTTATTTTGTTTAACAGAAATTTTGTTCGTGCCTCTTACAATCGATTCAAAACGCACGTTCGCGCGCATGAATGAAACGAACGTCGTGTCTATTTGCGTCCGATGACTTTAACCTCGCGGGGGGCCGACGATGCAAAACACACGGAGAAGAACGACCGAGCGGCGAGCGCCGATTGGTCGACGTGTCGTCCGCGTTGACCGATCGCGCATATTTCGCACGTTGCGCGCGTCCCACCCGCGATTCGCTAATGACCCGAGGACGGACGCGCGCGCACATATATATATCTCTCTCAATATAATATCTTCTGCACTGCACTCGCAACTCGCAAGTGGCCGCATAATGGATTATGGCGTCCGCGTTAACGGAGTCAAAGTCAAATCATTCTCACGATCCCGCTGAACGTATTACACTGACCGAGATGGATGTGGATGAATTTATCGCAGGGAGACAGAGAGAAGAGAAAAAGAGAAAAAGAGAAATAAAGAAATAACGAGCGAGGCAAGAGGATGATTACCGGGTGAGGCCAAATTCGCTCTCGGTCGGTCGATGCCGCTGCAGTCGCAGTCGCAGTCGCACGTATAACTCACTCGCGCTTCTCACGATAGAACAGATTAACCACTGACGGATTAACCGTGTCGTTGGTATTAATCGATTAATCGAGAGACGTTTATTTCATGCCCTGAGGCTCCTTGACACCGATTTTCCCCTAATTGACCCCTAAGAGCGTGCTTCACACATTCCCACAAGCAATGCAAAAAAAACAGACATACAAAAAAATAAATATGAAGCTAATATAAAATAATAATAATAAAAATAAACAGCTCTGTCGAAAAAGTACGGCGTTACACTCGGCGCTAGTCAGACCCTGGCCAGGGTCGTGTCCGAGGCTGATCGGTGCCTGGGTTGGGTCGAATGTGACGCTACAAATTTTTTTACCAGAGCGAGCCAAGTTCGAGGAGAGAATGAGTGGCGTCAACTGCGAAGATGCCCGCGAGGCCTGAAGAGCCGCGAGCGAGGAAGGCCGCTCGTTTACCACTGGCGCTCGATTAATTGAGGAAGAGAGAAAGAGAAGAACAAGAGAGACGAGGGCCAAGTTCATCGCGGAAATAATCGGATAGAGTGGAATAAAGCGGGACGAGCGGGACGCGAGAGAAGCGAAGACCGCAGCCGGCGGCGCCGTGGGACTCTCGTCACTCGACGTTTTACCGCAACGTTGCACTCGATATTACCGTATTATATACTCCGCTATATATATACGTAAATGCTGTATGTACTATATAAACGCGTGCGCCAAGCGAATTTTAGAAACTCGATTCTCCCGCAACCGAACGACGCGAGACCCGCGTCCGTTACGTCAACGTGACATCTCCCCCCCCCCTCCCCCTTCCCTCCCCTCGTCTATTTATACACGCGTTATATACGCGCTCTATACGTATTTTCCCGTGTATTTCCCGGTGTGCGTAATTTTACGCTTCACGAGAAACTCCGACACCTGCGACGTGCTCTCGCAGCGCCCAAATTGCGAATCCGTCGAAATCGACGATTTTACTTTTCACGTTCCAACTAACGCCATTTTCGTGCCTGGATGGGAAATTGAATACCGTTGCCCCGTTGCTATTTCAGTGAATTTCACTTTTTACTCGCTGTTACAACCGCGAGTAACATTCTCACCTCGAGCCGCTCGCCGCGGTTTAAAACTGCGTCCGGGATGTTTTTTATCTCGCGTTTATTATCCTCGGGCGAAAGTAACGATGCGGTCGGACGTTCTCCTATGCTTTTCGTCGTTAAATTCCTAGCTATTTTTTTTTATATCTTTCAACGCTCGGGAGAAAATAAATTCTCTCGCGTCGACTGATCTCCGGACAATCAGCGGTCGCGTTTTGTCACACCTACGAAGTCCGCAGTGGAAACGCAACAGCCGCAACATCAACCGCGTTATTACAGTTTCCGACGTGACGAGCGAAACGCAGGTCGCGTGTTCGGCTTTTCTCTGCCGCGAAGCGAGTGACGTTCTTGGTTCAATCGTAATAATGAAAATGTTACGCCAAGTATAAATAAAATAGCCATTTCATCAAATAAATTAAAAATAAAAATAATATATAAATACGAATATAAAATAAAAATATAAAATCAAATATTATAGTAAAATCCCTTTATTAGTCACGCAAAAAAATTGCCGTAGCAGCTAATGATTTATTTATGAAGCAATTTTATTCATTTTTTTTTTTTTCCTTTCTCTCTAGGCAATAGTCGTTTCGACGACTCGGGACAATCGTAATAACGAATAGAGTCGCCTCTCGCTCAGCATACGCCGCATGGAATTGCGTCCGCGGTGCGATACGCGCCTCGTATTACTCCACGGATATAAACGCGCGTCGCTATTGCGAGCGACGAGGAGAAGGAGACGGAGGAGGCAGAGAGCGAGAGTGTAGGCAGTGCGGAATAGATGAGAGAGCGGAGAGGAGCGGAGAACGGAGCGCTACACCCACGCGCGTCACACATCGGAAGCGTCAATTCGCCGCTTCCGGCGTTTACCGTACGCAGCATCGACCGGAGCGAGAACGAGCGAAACATTTTCGAGGCTCGCGCTCTCTCTCGCTCTTTTTTCGCTCTATCGGTGCTGCACACTTTCGACGTCGCCGTCGCTGTGTGTATATTATATATATGTATATTACACATTATATATGATATTCCATGTAAACGAATTTTTTATTCCCTCGAAGTGGAATTAAAATAAAAATCTGAAGACCCCAGAATTGGAACCCCAGAATTTTAATTTCGAGAAGATAAACAAAAATACGTGGAAGGTGTTTTCTGACATGAAACATCCGGTATATTTTATAGATGTATTACACAGCAGGGTTTTCCATGCGAAAGAATTTTTTTTTATTCCCTCGAAGTGGAATTAAAAAAAAAGATCGGAAGATCCGAAATTCGTAAATCGCTATTTCCGGTTCTGCGTTAAATCGCTTCAGTTTCAAGAAGATTAATAAAAAAAAATATGAAAGTATTTTTTTTTGGGACGAAACACCCCGTATAAATGTCACTCACATCGGGGCGGCGTGAACGCGGCGCAGACAGCGAGCCCGGCGACCGAGTGTCGCGGGATGCGAGCGAGACGACTGCCCGCGCCGACTGCTCCGTTTCCCGTTCGCATGTATATTTCATTCCCTGGCCTTTTTTTTCCCTGCCACCGGCGCCGTTGCCGCCCGTGTATTTTATTTTCCATTAAGCCGCGCACTGGCGCTTTTGCGATGTACAACACCCGAACCGAGGGCGGAAAATCAAATATTCGCCGCAAACGCTTCGCGAATTCGATCGGCGAATTTGCTGATTGAATTATAAATTACGCTGTGCCGCGAGAACCGAGGCAATGTTTATTTTTCTGTTTATTAAAAATTTTGTGGCGAGAGTAAATTGACGGTGAGACGCGGACGAGCGATTGGGACGATAATATAGTTAGCACGAATAAAAGTATTCGTTTCAGTGATAAAAAAAAACGGAAAATAAATTATACGATAAATAACTGGCATAATAAAGTTAATAAAAAATATATATCGGCTGAACCGGAGCGCCGAAAAATCGCGTTTGACTTCGCGTCCGAAAAAAAAATGGTAATAATAATTGCGCGTACGCAATTCAGTCGCTTCGAACCGGCTTCGCTCGGCCGCGTTTTCCGCGCATCAAACACGCGAGAAAGCGGACGACCCACGGAAACGCGTATCCTCCTCGTGCTTACACACCCACACACACACAGGGCGAATTTATTTCAGCGTTCTATTTGCGGAGCAAATATTTTCAGCGACGTCGTAAATACGTCGGCTGCTGCGTTTTACATTGTTTGCGTTAATTTTTTTTTTCTCCGCGAACCCGACGAGCTGGTCTCCTCCCTGGACTCAGCTCAATCGACCAGCAGCAGATTAAAAACAAATCGCAAGATTATCAATCAAATCCTATCTACGGTGTATTATGCTACCTGTGACTATTTAAATAGTAAAAAAAAATATAGTGAGTTCTATATAAGTCAGACTGCATCCGATTCCCTCGACCGCAATCCTCTTCACCCCCCCACCCTAAGGGCATCTCGCGTACCTGGAAAGACGTCCTTGGTGTCGGGACTCGACGGATGAATCCACCCGTTTCGCTGCTGTATGATGCACTGAAACATGTTTTCTCGTGTCTCTCTCTTCTAGCGTGGACCGACTACGCAGCGCAGATCCGTAGAGTCGTGGAATAAGAAAGATTGCTAGAGAAGCGTCGAGAGATGCGCTGCCCGTCTGTATATCCCCCTCGTCTCTCGCGTTTCTTCCGCGTTCGCGATCCTCTCCCCCAGTGCTTCACCTTTGCTTCTCCCTCGTCGGTTCCCTTCGTCGTTCGTCCTTCTCTCTCCGTCCGTCGCGGTCAACGGTCCCGAAGGTCGCGCGCGCGGCGCGAGAGTCCCACCGGGCCGCGAGCTATGAGGTAAGAGCGACGGCGCAACCGACCAACACAACCGCCGAGCGCTGCTGCTTATCTGCTTCGAGAGAACGTGATAAAAAAAATCCCAGCTTCGCGCTCAACTAGTGCGAATCGCCGGTCACTGCAGCGCGAACTGACGACAACGATGCACAGCCGAACGAAAGCAGCGCGGCTACATCGAAGCTTCCGACCGGCGCGACGACACACGAACTGCTGCTGCGCTGCGCTGGAAAAATCTCCGTATCGTCGTCGGCGAGCAGCAAGACGCGACGATCGTTCGCATCCGGAATCATCGCTGCTGCGACTGCGTGTTATAGTTTTTTTATATACTTTTTACGTCGCTTTTCCACTGACGCACCCGATAACCTCGTTCCGCACTCGTGAGAAAGATTCTCGTTCCTTCACTCCTTCAATGTTTATCAGCCGACAAGCGGCGGCACCAGACGCAACGACGTCGCGATCGACACTGAGAAGAACCGAGAGACGTATCGTCCTGGTCGAATCGCTTGATACTGGCGGTTCGGGCTCGTGCCGGCCGGTTTCCACCTTCCCTCTTTTATTTTTTTACTTTTTATTTCTCTCTTTCTTTCCTTCCTTCTTTCTCGCTTTCTATCCTTCTCTCCTGACGTCCTCTCCCTTTCCGCCTCTCTCTCCTGTTTTCGTTATCATCATTATTATTATTCCCCACCTCTCTCCCCGCTGACCGGGCGAACGAGCCGTGGAACCCGGGGGCTAAAGGCTCTCCCCGCGAATCTTCTCGTCCTCCTCCTCCTCCTGCTTCTCGTCGACTCTCCGCGATTCTCGGGTCTGCCAGAGGAGAAATTCCAGCCTCCTACGGCAGCTCTCGTCCTTTCTCGACGCGACGGCAACGCAGCCTCACACAGCGCATGCACCCTCGCCTTCTTCTCCTTCTTCTCCCCCCTTCACAGCCTCCTTTCCCCGAGAACGAAGAATTCTCTCGCGACTCCTCCCGTCGATCTTTCTCCTGCTTTGTCCCGGAAAAACACTGCGCAAAACACTAAAAACCGCTCAGCCAATCACACAGCACAAAAAAAACACACACGCACACACTTGACACTCGTTCGTTTCGTCGCTTTGCTATTATCGTTATCGTCGCAACGGTTACGCGACTGCACCCGGAAAATGCCGGAGTATCGAGGAAGCCGGTTGCTGTCCACCGATTGGGCACCGGCAGCGCGAAGAGCCCGAGTCGCCGAGTAGCCGCGGAGAGAGACGGACAGAGACAGGCGGGCGCGCTCGTTGGCTCGTTCGCCTCGGCCCTTGCGCCGTGTTGGGGCCCGATCGCGCACCGCCAACCGGGAACAATCTGCGCGGGGCGCGATGCGCAGTGTGCGCGAGCGAGAGAGAGAGAGAGAGGAGAGAGAGACGAGCGTACGAGCGTCGTATCGTCGTCGAGTGCAGCGACGACTGTGTGTTTTCTCTCCGCGAGCTCCTTGGGCGAGGGTGGCTGCTGCTGCTGCTGCTGCTGCTGCTGCTGCTGCTGCGTGGAAGCTGCCGCCGCCACCGCTGCTGCTGCTGCTGCTGCTGGTCGCTCGGCTGGGATCGAACTAGATGGCTGGCCGGTCGCCAGGCAACCGGATTTTCCGTCTCACTCGCCGCGTTTTGTTTCTCTCTCTCGCTCGCTGCCTCGTGTTTGTCTCCCCCTCTGCCTCTCTGCACTCGCTCTGTCGCACTCGGAACTGCGCAGAGAGAGGTTTTCCTGTCGCTTTCTACCTCGAAAACTCGCCCCTCCCGCGCCGTGGCTGGCAGCAGCAGCGTCTCATCGCGTCGCTACGCGGGGGTTGAGAATTATCCCCGCCGCTTGTGCTCACTCGCTCCTGTGGCTCTGTCTCTGTCTCTCTCGCGTCGAGCTCGTCTTTCCGCCCTTGCGGCAACGACGACGACGACACTCGGGTGTCCCTCGACGCACACGACGACCGAGGCGCCTTCGATTAGGGCGGATGCACCGGTTTTTTTCGATGGTCCCTCCGGCGAATCGAGGATATCTCTATTCTCGGATTTAACGATCGTAAAATTGATTGATTTACGTTTTTTATAATAAAATTGAGATTTTGAACGAATTTTTTTCCGTTATCTCTTAGATGTGGATTCGTTGAATAAAATGTCTGTAGAATTTTTATCACATGGCTCCTGAGATCCCGAGAGCTGCGATCAAACGAGTCGACAACCTGGCGTTCCGCTCGATGCGGCGGAAAAGAGAAAACGACCCAGACTCGAAAGCCCCGCTTTTCTATCCACAATTTCCAATGTATACCTGTCAGGCGAATCTCGCGAAAAATACCAGACGACACGATTTACTGTTTCCAATTTTCAATATTAATTAGTCAACCGGTATGAGTTTATCGGTCGTTTCCACAATTTTCCAAGTACCTCTCGGGCGACTCTCGCGAAAAATACCAGACGACACGATTTACTGTTTCCAATTTTCAATATTAATTAGTCAACCGGTATGAGTTTGTCGGTCGTTTCGACCGTCGTTAGGAGAAACGCGCGCGCGGTTTTCGCCAGGCGAAAGAGGTGCGAGGAGCGCGCGAGGCTCCTGAACCCGACTGACCGAGGCCAACGCGGAGCGAGTACGACGAGCGTCGCGGTGCCGCCGCCTCGGGTAGGTGAATCGCGAGCGGTGAGAGTCCTCCGTGCACAGATAAAAATCGCGCGTACACACACGCAACTCACACAAGCGGAGTCAACGAGTCAGGCGGGAGAGGAACCCGCAGTTCGCGCCATTCGACGAGCAGTCGAGTACGTATATACGCGGCGGAGACTCGCGAGAGTCTCGAACGCGATGCACACGTCGAGGGGGAGAGAAGAAGCGAGCGAACGGTTCGTCCGCGGTGAGAGAGACAAGAGCGAAAGAGACGGAGAGCTACGCGCACGCGAGGGGTATATAGATGCGAGGTTCCGATACAATTTATCAAAGCCGCTGGGAGTGCGCGACGAAGACAGCGAAACGATGCGCCGGCAAACACGCAACGGGGGAGTATAGTTCGCGTCGCTCGTTCCCATCAGCGCCGCTCGCACGTCGAGGGTCAGAGAGCCGGGCGCGTGTTTCTACTCGCGCGAAATACGCGCAATATTAATTACGCTCGCGCCGCTGTAATCCGATTGAGGTATTTTCGCGAGTCGCATCGAATACAACGCTCGTAATCCGCGCGAGGAGAAATGTCGGAGGGCATTTTCGCCGCGCTTGTCCGGCCGCCGGGACAACAATCGGCGAGGAAGACAGAGAGACGGAGAAAGAAAGAGAGTGGCTTTATTAGCGGTAGAGCGACACACACGAGCCACGAGGGCGGTGGGAGTTCGGGGGGGAGGGGACAATAGGCGCTAGACACGAGGAAGCGATGAAGATAAAGAAAAGAAGACAAACGGTAAAAATGTGGAGGAGCGAGAGAGAGAGAGAAAGAGCGTGCAATGCGGGCGGGAGGCAGATAAACAAAGACGCGAGAGAGAGAGAGAGAGACGGAAGGGGGAGAGGCAGCGACTCGCCGGGTGGGAAGGAGGGGCGGAGGGGGGGGGGGGGGAGTCAGAGGAGGCGCAGGTAGGAGGAATCAATGGAAGTTACACTCGCGGTGTGCGTGTTGCTCGTGTAGCTTGCACCACGCTGCAACATTTTCCCTCTCTCTCTCTCTCTCTTTCCCCGTCTCATTGTCCTCCTCCGTCTTTGTCTCGTTCGCATTGTCTTCGTTCATCCCAGCGCGCGTCGCTTCTCCGTTCAACTGACCTTCTCGCTGTTTCAGACTCCCCCCACCCAGTCGCTCTCATTGCGTCTCTCTCCCACTCACTTCCCCCTCCACCCGCCGCCGCCCGCCATCAGCGACTACTTCGCCTCGCCGCTACCTCAGCGCCTCATTTTCCACCGATGCCCGGCGGCGTGTTCAACCCTCGAAGCGTGACCGTGACTGTGACTCCTCTGCGCACGCCGACACACACACACACACATGTAGACGCAGCTCTGTGTGTATGTCGCGCGTAACGCGACTGTACAGTGGCCCGCCCGGCGGCCGCTGTACAGTCGCGAGCGTCGGGTAACCGGTAACGTCGATGAAATTACTAACCGCCACCCGCCGATGCCACCTTTCGCCTCCCGCTCGACGCTCCTGTATACCACACGGGCTCGTGTTTATAATATACGCGACGCCGCAACGCAGCAGCGCCATCAACGGGACGACCCACACGACATCTACATCACGAACTATCGTCACGCACACAACACACACACACATACACACACAAGGTACATGGACACATAGACACAGAGTGACGAGCTGTAGCATCAAAGCCTCCCGCATCCGTGCCAAGTGCCGAAATTGCACGAGCGAGCGAGACAGCCGGTGTCGGCGGGCGACGACACCGATGTGTTGTGTGTGTGTCGATCGAGTTAGATCTCGGTTGTGTTGGTTGTGTCGGCGTTGACGCGACGGTAACGAGGCAGCGGCAGCAGCAGCACAGACTCTGACGATCGAACGAGCGGCCCGCCGGTTCGGTCAACAAGTGTTTGCAACAAGAGGCCTGCGAGGCTCTCCGCTGCTGCTGCTACTGCTGCTGCTGCTGCTGCATCCAGATCGCCTTACATCGGCAGGATTTAATATCGCCTCGTTCGTGCTTTAACGCCTCTTTGTCAGGCCCGGCGAGCATCGCGTCAAGTGATGCAGCTCTGTATATCACGGCGCGGCTGCTACCGCTCTCGAGCATTCTTGAATTTTCGAGCAGGTCGCAAATTGCGCCGCTCCGGGGATTTCCTTTGTTTACGTCGTCGTCGTCGTCGCGGTGGTCGGATGCCGGGTGAATTCGGGACACGCGGGTGGAAGAAAAAAAAATGTCAGTGTAGTGCGTCCATGATCGTTGTGACAAGTGGGCACGGTGGGGGAGGAAGAAGGGAGAGGAGCCGGGGAGGAGGAGAGCGAGGCCTTGAGTCGCCAACGCGTGGGGCTTTTTGTGTACGTGATTTTTCGGAAGCGCCGGGCGACGACGGACTCGTCTGTTGATTCTGCCACCAGAAGGCGCGCGCGACGGTCGCCGGCTTTTTCACGCTTGAAACATTCGAGTTTGAACTTACAATTAGCGTCGCAGTGGTGACGATGACTAGTGTGACTACTGAAATATGTCTGTGGTTATACTTATGCTTTAGGTGTTTATTTTTTATTCTCTACTCGAGATCCCCGAGTGTAACGACAGATTTGGCGCTGTTGGCCGCGTCGCCGAGTGATATTACGAGGCGGAGCGACATGAATTATGCGCCGAATGAGCGGGGAGGGGGAGAATGAGCGAGCGAGAGCCGAGACTTCGGGGGTCTTCGGTCAACAAGTGTTAGCCTCTCGTCGGGGCCCTCGACGCGACCCCTCTATACATTTTACGCCGCACTTTATCGTGCACCGCGCGGCGTAAGTGGCAGCTCTGTGTGCCGTTAAATCGGACGCGCGGCCTTAGCTCTCTCCCGCCTCGCCGTTTTAATATCGAGCCGGCGAGCCGCCACTCCCTCCCCCTTTCTCTCCCCGCCGCTCACCCCTCGTAAATTCTACTCCTTCGTCTCGGCTTCTTTTCTCTCAGCTTCTCGCATTCTACACCAACGACAACGACGACCGAGTAGACCGTTGCTCGCGCGTTTTTCCTTCTCCTTTTTCACCGTTCCTTTTTCTCCCCTTCGGCTATCCGGCCACTCGAAACCCCCACGAGTGGTCCAGGCCGTCTCTTGCCTCCCCGCCGCGGATCTCGCTCGCGACACTCGACACGCCGAGCAGCAGCCGGAGGTCCGAGAAGGAAAAGTGTAGCAGCAGGAAGGAAGTGAGGAGGTGGACGGGGAAGGTGGAGGACCCCCAGCATAGACCTCGTGTCACGAGACTCCTGGGCTCTCCTTCTCCCGTCGACCCCCGACTCTTCACGGTTCGCGCGGCGATGTCTATGCACTCGGTGTCCTGCATCAAAAAGAGACAGATAAGAACAATTCGTCAATCCGCAATTTCCGCAGGAATTCTTAAAACCTAAAATTTTCATGAAAATACTAATAAATTGTAGTTCTTTTGCAAGTATAACCATAAAGCTGTATTAAATTTCTTTTGGTACATCAAACGTATCTTCATCCATTAAACAAATAGGTTTTACTTCTCATGTAAATAAAAAATTAATGAATAAAAAAGGATGTTACGATACTTTTGGTTTAGCCGACGAGCAGAATCACCCGTTAGATGAAAAATCTCGCGACGGTCCGATATTGTCCCCCGGACTGCGCGCGAGATTCCGCGCGCCGAGCTCGTCGACGGTGTCGTTATTAGCGAACGCTCGGAGCGCCGCGAGACGAGACTGAGAACACAGTTATTACGCTCGTGCGGGACACGAGGGAAGCGAAGAACACGGCTCGCACACAGATGGCGCGTTACACGTCGTCGTCGTCGTCGAGGCAGAGGACAACCGGGCGGCGTTCGCCCGGCTCCGAGTACACAACAAACGGGCGGCGGCGGGTACGTCGCCTTCTCTCTCCACTTCCTCTTCCCATATGCTCGCAATTTCTCGATCGATAGACTCTCATATTTCTCTCTCTCTCTCTCCTTCTCCACAACGAGCGACTATATAGACACGATCGCCCGAACAAAGACTCCCCAGCTGGACGATGTTTGCCGACAGTAAAAAAGAAAAATAGAATAAAAAGCTACGACGGAAAAAGTGCAAAGAAAAATTGAAACAAAATATCACAGGTGTCGCTGCGAGTCGCTCTCTGTCCTCCGACGTCGTTGTTTACGTATTCCCCGATCGTGCCGCGTGTTCCTGCGACCCGAGAGCCCGATTAGTATTCCCGGTAACCCCTTCCCGGGGATCTTGTGTCTTTCCTGCTACACGAATACACAGACAAGCGACACACACACCACTCGCGCCCGACGGAAGTTCAATTCTGTCGGAGGCCAAAGCCATACATTACTATTATTAGATAACTGAGTCTCATGCACTCTCCGCGTTCTCTGTATCTGTCTCCGCTTTTCTCTCTTTCGCTCTCTCTCTCCGAGTCTCCACGGGTTCTCTGTGTACGTGGTACGAGTCAAACCCCCCAAAGAACGACGACGTCGACGACGACGACGACGGAGTTACCGGCTATTTCCGGTGAGGGAATTTCCGGGCCAACACTGAGCGCCCTCCCTCGCTCTCTTCTCGCCTCTTCTTTCTCATCTTCCTCGCATTTTCTCCGCACGAATATACAGAAGGCGGAGGGGGAGGGGGAAGGGGGGCCATGCCGCCCCCCGGGTATATAACCTCCGCAGAGGCGGAATACTCCGCCCGTCCAATCGCGTATAGAAAATACGTTGTATGCGCCGCGCACAATGGACATAGCGTATATAGTCGGGAGATAGCGGAAAGGACGCTCGGAGGAATTGAGTGAATTTTCTTCGCGAATTTGTCGCTCGCTTTTGACCGCCGCGGGCTCTTTTCGTGTACTTTTCTTGTTGTCAACGGCAGAGGAAGGGGGAAAGGGGAGGAGGGGGACAACGTAGATGCAAGGACGTGACCTTTGTGCCGACGCTTTGTGCCTCGCTCGACTCCACCATTACTTCGTCATTCGCAAAATGTTATCTTCTACACAAGGGAACACAAATACAAATTTATATCGCTGGTATATTAATTGGATAAAAGATTTTTTAAAGTTGAAAAAAGAAATTGATTTTTGCGTTTTTCTCATAGAATTTTTTATTTTTCGGGCCAGCATCTGAGATTTTTGGAATCTGCGGGAAATTTACCATCGGATAGGGTTTTCAGAGCTTATGAAAACGAACATTTTTTTTTTCGCCAAAAACGCAAGGGGTACCCCTTCTAAAAATTTGCGATTTTTGAGGGTCGACTTAAAAATTCGGTAAAAAATCGAAAAATCGAGATATCGCGTTCTGCCGGGCAGCATTCTCTTCCTTGACGAGTTATCTTTCGAATGGAAAAAGAAAATCTAGATTCCATTCATCCAAATAAAAATTACATCAATTCTAGTGAAGCGTTAAAATTCGACAAAAAGTGAAGGACATTTTTCACGTATTTTTCCTCAAAATTTTTATTTTTCGGGCAAATAACCGGTATTTTTGGAATCAGCAGGAAATTTCCCATCGGATAGGCTTTTAAAACTTCGTTAAATCGAAAAAAAAAATTTCGCCAAAAAAAACGAAAATAAATCGTGCAAAGATAAGATTATTTTCGATTTTTTAAATTTTTTTCTATTAACCAGGTAAACGCGGAGCCTACGTATATTGCTTCACTCACTAATGTAAAAATAATAAAATATAATATAATAATGTAAACCCTTGCAAACCGCGTTTTGGTTACAACTTGTCGGCATCGCGCTCCATGCTCGTTATTTATAGACGGTCGGAGCCCTGGAAGCGGCGGCAAGCGCGATAATGCAGCGTGCGCCGAGCAAGCCAGAGCGCCAGACGTCGTCAGGGCTCTCGCTTTACCGCAGTTTCCAGAGACGCAGCGCGCGCGCGACCTTTCGTGTTTATTCGCTTGGCGTCGTCGCGCCGTGAGAACAAACGGCGCGCGATTCACACGCGGCAACGCGGAGGACGCACGCGTGTGTAATAATTGTATCGAGCTCGCCTCTTCCTTATTTTTTTTTCCCCACTCTTTCACCAGAATCCACTCCGGTATCGCCGCGCGAGCTAATTAAGAGCGCGGCGCGTGACGCACGCTGAGCTTTTACGTCAATTAAAACGTGTGACTGGCGCGCGCGTCGATCTCACCGAGTTTTCGTCGCGCGCAACGCAAAACACACGCAAACGAGGCAAAGTGGACGATTATTCCTGTCTAGTTTGAGGCAAATTCAAACCCGTTAATTAAGCCCGTGAATATATGTATACGAATAAAGCCAATGAAATAAATAAATATTTTTGACTTAGGCAACCAGGACGAATATTTTTGTCCGTGAATATATGTATAGGAATAAAGCCAGTGAAATAAATAAATATTTTTGACTTAGACAACCAGGACGAATATTTTTGTCCGTGAATATATGTATAGGAATAAAGCCAGTGAAATAAATAAATATTTTTGACTTAGGCAACCAAGACGAATATTTTTGTGCAATTAACTCGAGGAACCGCGTAACGCAAACGACGCTGAACCAGCGTCGTTCCTCACCTTCCGCCGGAGCAGCTGAAGCAGCTGGTGCCTCTCGAGACAGGCACAATAATCTTGTTAGCCGAGGACTGCGAGTGACCTCGGCAAGGATAAATTTGCGGGTCGCAGGTAAGAAGCGCACGGGCGAAAAAAAAAGCAACGAACAAGAGGAGGAAGAAGAAGGAGAAGCAGAAGAAGCAGCGAGGACAGCGGACCGCACGTTGATCCCCTTTTCAAAATTACGTCCCCGGTTCTTCGGCGCAGCGAGAGGCGAGCCAACCGACCGGCAACCTGCGTTGCAGCTCGTCGCTCGTGCCTGTTATATATCTGTCGCGTGTCTCGCCAGGACGCGAGGCGACGTGACGCGACTGCCGTCCATCGGTAATGCAATTTTCCCGAGAAGCCTCCATCCGTCTCGGGAGCTCCTCGACGGCGATCCCGAACGACGCGTGACACTCCGGGCGAGGATCAAGTGCCCCCCTTCCAAACTCTTCGGAGATTCCAGAGTGGCGTTAATTTTGTCGAGACATGAAATCTCACGAATAGCGCGCGCTGCCATAAATTTCAAATTCGCATCTCCCTTCAGCTAATTTTGACAAGTCGATCCCAAGCGAAATTGCGCGGGTCAGGAACGCCCGGAAATTCCGGGACCGCCTGTTTCACTGTCTGCCCCTTATCTCCCCGAGGAAGAGCGGAAGGGGGGGGGGGGGGGCAAGAGGGATAAGAATTCCCGGATCGAGATGACCTTGAGACGCCGCCGAGACTCCCGATAAACCCCTGAGGCTTCGCCATTGTTGCCAGTCTCGCGTCTCGTCGGTTGCCCGGAGTAATATTCTCAGGGCACCAATAACAGTGCGATTACAGCGCGCGCAACGCGGCCGCGGTTGCAAACCAGCGTTTTCCCTGTATACACAGAGTCGATCCGGCGGCCGTATCCTGCGCCGGTTGATGCACGTAGACGATATTATTACGCTTCGTGCGCACGCGAGGCCGGACTATTAATCCGCCCATTTGCAACTATAAAGACCGAACACACATCACCCCCCTTCCACTATATATAGCCCATCAACACACAGGCGCAAACGTAGGAGTAAACGCTGGGCGTGCGCGAGTTAATACGAGGCTCACAGGGCTCTGTTTATCGAGATTAATTCCCGGAGTTGCTGCTGGTTTGCTGCGAGATCAGCGGGAATCTCGAGGCCTCGAGGTTTGTGCAATTGGGAAAATGTATCGAGAGCGATCGAGGCGATCGGCTTAGATAATGTGAAGGGTCGAGTCGAGTCTCTCTCGTTGGTTATTCGCAGCTATGTATACTGTACGTATACATTTACACTATAGATATACGTGTGTGTGTGTTGTATGTATGGAGCGACAGTGTCGCAGTGTGCGTCGGTATTGCCGCGCTCGAACGAGCCAACGGGGCTGGGCCGTTCGACCGGAAAGCGCAGCCTTCGTTTTATCGCCGCGCGCTGCTCTCTGTGTGTAGGGTCAGAGTCGCAAGCCGCTGCGTTGGTCGTTCAGGTAACGAACTTGTCCCACGATGGGTCAATGATCTTCGAATGCACGCGTGGCTCGCGGTGAGAGAGAAAAGAGGGGGGCATGTGAGAGAGAGAGAGAGAAAGCTGAGAAGAGAGCTCGAAACGCACCGAGTCGATACAATCGGTCGGCCGATCGCCGATCCCTCGGGGCCGGGAGGTGCGTGACCTCTACGCGCTGCATCGAGTTCCGTTTTGTTTTTTTTCCACTCAGTTTCTCATTGTTTTTCTCATTTTTCCCGGATCTACCAAATCGGAAAATAGACTCAAGCAGGTTCGCCATAAATCCTGCGGTTTGCCGATTGATCGCGAAGCGAGACGCTGCGCATTTTTGCTCTTCGGGTGCCAAGTAAAACCCTAGCCGTACGCGTCTCGCGCCCCGATAGGGAATCGCCATCCCTCCCCTCCCCTCCCCAGCGATTCCCGTGTATTTATCCTTACATCGATCTCGCGTCGCGGCTCCTCCCGTACGCGCGCGATTTTAATATGCAGACGACGCGACGTTTCGCAGGATCGGCCGGCGCCGATATTTTCAGGCCGAAGGCGGTGGTCGTGCCGAACGCCTTCTCTCCCGCCGCGCAGATCGCGAATCCTGGCGCCACGATTCTCCGACCACGCGTTGAATATGTTTACGCGACTTTAAACGTCGCCCTTCTCGTCTCCCTTTCTCTCTCCCCTTCGCCGCGTTATTTTTTGTTGCCTTTTTTTTAGCTTCGTGCTTTGTTTTCGACGATGTGCGAAGAACCGTGAAATCCGTGTGTGGAGAGTTGGCGTTGTAACCGCGAATATTCAGGAGAGGGAAAGAGAGAGAGGCACAACGTCGAAAGCCCCGCGCGAGTCCGTGTAACCGAATCGCCGAGGGTTCGCGTTAATCACCCCTCGGCCGCGTAATCAGAGACCCGGCAGCGGAGACTCGAAGGACGGGACGACACTATGACTGACTAGGGCCACGTCGTCGGTTCCAAGGGGGATGCGCGCCTCGCGGCTGATCGAGCCGGGCGAGGAGAGGACGGCAAAGCGAAATCACGGCTCGGGGGGAGCGCAAACGGCTCGTCGATGGACCTCAAAGAGAATTAGCGGGAGAGCTAACTCGCTTTGCGCCGGATCGGAGACCCGATGAATATATTCTCCGCGGTTCTCGGCTCGGCCGAGAGGAACTTTCACTCCGTCGCTGCTGCTGTCTGTGAGACTCGGTCTCTCCGTCTCACTCGCTCAGTCTCGCAGAGGGAGGGGAAGGGGAACGGGGGGGGGGGGGGTAGACCGCAAGCGAATCATCGGTTCACGGTCCCGGCGTCTCGAGTCGCGAGCGTCAGCTGCTGCTGACTTGCGATGAGTGCGCGACGGAAAAATGTTCACGCGCATCTGCCGATATCAAGCGCGCGGCGTCGCATCGGCGCTGCCGCGTCGCGCGTATATTCATTCACGCGCTCGCGCTCGAGACGTCGGGGCTAGTTGGGTCAGCGCCAGATTCGGTATTTGTCACCTGCCTTGAATGTTTTTAGCGATGTTTTCCGATTACCTGGAACGCGATTAAACGTAATTAAAAAAAAAGAATCGTGACCTTGAGGTATCGTAGGTCTTTTTCCTCGAAAAGGGGCGAAATAAAAATTCACCGCACGCATCTCCGCGTTTCGCGCCATTAATACGAGCGTCGGGGGGGGGGGGGGGGGGGGGGGCAGTCCGAATTCTTTGTATTGAGCCAGAAGACCGAGTTGAATTTAAATTCATTTATAAAATTCGAGACGTTGAGTCGAATCTTATTTTTTTATTTAAAAATTCGAGAATTTTTATGCCACTATTGGCGATTATATAGATTTTATTTTATTTTATTTATTTATAATTACTGTTTAATATAGATTTAGATAGTCTGTCGGAGTTGCCTTGAAAATTGTGAGGGCATTGCCAAGGCGATCGCCGGTGGATTTTCGTCCCCCAACTCGCCCCGGTCGCCGCGTCGCGCGCGCGACGTGCGCACGACGCACGAGAAACGCGTCGTCGTCGCGTCGACCGACTGTGAATCTTGGTAGTCTGCCAGTTGCAAATGGCATCCGACCGAGCAAACAAATTGCACCTGTTAGTCGACGCCAATGGCGCGGTAACTCTTGTGTATATTATTTTCTTTCGTCTGCACAGAGAGTTCTGCCAGTCGCCAATCTCAGTCCCGGGTGGCGCGCGAGCGAGCGCAACGTAACGACGCGTTAAGAGCCTCCGTCGCTTGGATTTTCCAATTCCCTTCACCTGGCGTAGCACGTTCCACGCCTTACGTTGCTTTTGCTTTTGCTGTTAGCTGCGCTCCCGCTGCTGCTGCTGCACACACTTGACTTTTTGTTTTGTCCTGCAAAGCTGCGTTCTCAATTTTTTCCCTCGCACTCGTAAATGCAAAGTAAATGTCATCAGTAGCACGGAAATAATTTTCCCGGCTATCGCACTTTATCTCTCGATATTTTAATTATCGATCCTTCTCGGGATACACGACCGTATAATGAGCCACGTGTGGTCTTTTATTGAGTGTAAAATATCCGATAGAAGATTGTAATTGTATTGCATGAGATTGTATGAGAATATAAATATAAATATAAATATAAATATTAATATTAATAATAATAATAATAATAATAATAATAATAATAATAATAATAATAATAATCGTTAAGGTAAAAAATTAATGTAAACAGACTAAGCTGAGTGGCAGCTTTCTCACGAGCTTTCTTCCGCCAATCGCATAAAAATCATCAAAATCATCAGCAAACCAGACGGATTTTCTATTAATTTCCATAAGTCGCGATTCTTATCACCCCCAGACAGCGCGAATTTTACCCACAGCAATTAACAACACCAACCAGACCCACAAGCGCATGAATATTGCAAACGAAAAATTTTTCCTCGGCGTATCGCCAGCCGGGCTTGACCTTTGCGTCGAGAAACTCGCTTTTGTCGCGTCTCGACAGCTTGCCGACAATGTAATCGTCGGTCCATTGTAGTGACTCTGCGACGACGACAACCGAGTAGCGCGGGATTCGATTCGCCTACGCAGCGATGCACTTTCTGTCGCTCAACGCCATAGTAGCTTGTGAAGACGCCGGAGAATCCACCGTGCACAATGGCGCGCGCGCGAATCTCGTTAATGCGTCCGCGCGTTTACCGCTGTCGCTCTACCGCCGATCTCACAGTCGAGCGCAGTTGGTTCGCGCCTGCGCATCGACGAGTTCGCGTCGGTTCGCAACATCCGCGACACAACCGAGCGATATATATAATGGCGGATGCGCGCGCACGTTTTATTCGTCTCGACGTTTATCCGAGGAAGCGGACGCGCGAGCGAAAAAAAAAATAACAGGGTGAAACTTGGCGAGAGATTGAATAGAGTCCCGTAATAGATATCGGATAATCGAAGCGTCGCGCGGCGAGAGAGTCGCTCGTCTCTGTTTCTCTCTCTCGCCGCCGCAGCGCCGTCTAGACGCGAGAGCTGCACGCGAGCTGCTTTGTAATTTCCCACGTTCGCTCCCTCTCGCTCTCTGTCCTCTCTTCGTCTCTTCCTCGCTCTCCGCGGCTTATTAACGACTAATCCACTCGCCACATGTATCGTCGAACGCAAAAAGTGCGCGCGCGAGCGTCGACGCGAGACCGTTGCCGCTCGCTCGCTTTTGTATCGAGAAGGAAACTACTTTTTCCCTCTCTACTCCAACTCCTCCTCCTCCGCCGCCTCTTCATCCTCTTCCTTTCACTGAAGTTCATTGAAAGTGACATAAAAGTATTTCGTGTGCGGCCGAGTCCTTTGTACACGGCATTCGCCACGCTACGGCTGTTTTATATATTCGGTTCATATATATATCACACGTGTATATATAGACATACTTGACGGCAGTCACCGTTACTTCTGTGCCTTTGCACAAGTCACACAAAAGTTTTTTTTCCTCCACATCGCCGCCGATGTAATTCGACTTCGAGTTACGAGCTTGGAAAAAAAAATCGTCATTTTTTCCGCGTATATCGCGTAACGAAAATTGGATACGAGCGTATCGAGCTCAGTCATTTTTTTTTCTCGTAATAAAATTTACTCGGTCACTCGATACGCCGATATCGAGTTGCGGGAGAAAAATTAGTCACTCGTTACGACCGGCGAGCGTATTGCGCGATACGTTGTGTACGAATTTTGTACGTCTCACGTGTAACCGACATACGCGTCGCTCTGATAGTCACATAATCTTGTAACACTAGTTACAGCTTCATTGTCGAGAGTGACACAAAAGTATCTTATAATGCAATCCGTACACATTTGTTCCCTCGGCGGGCGACGACTGTTTATGTACCAAAATAACAACAACAAAACAGAACCCCAAAAAAATACTCACTATTGAAGACCAGCAACTTTCGGGTCGAGCCGAGCCGCTTGATAGGCGATTTCACGCCGTCGATCTCCTCCTCGTCCATCGCAATCGGCGTTGTCTCCGGTCCGCGTGTCCGTCGATTTTTTCGCGCTTCCCGATTCGTCGCTTCCCCCGAAAACACACTGCAGCTTCGCGCACGCACCAACTAATATCTCCCTCCTCACTCACAGAAAAGTGACTCTCGATCGCGAACTTCCCGCGACTAGCGTCGAATTATATCTCACCAGATTCGCACCAACGGCGCGCGCGCACTTGTCTCACAGCTCACAGGCATTCCAGCATTCGCGGCGCGCGAAATTGTCGCCGTGCGTTACCCGGTGGCGGCGGCGGCGGCGACGGCGACGGTGGCGGCATGTGAATATCCACCGCGGCGGATGCCGATGGCGAGCGGCAGCAGCGGCGGCGGCAACGCGCTCGCGCCCCCCACGAGAACCGGTTTACAACGCGAGCATCGATGAGATTCTCTTTTTCCAGCTAGTTTCACTATTCCGCGGGCACATGCGAACCCGCTTAATAAGCGGTTGCTCGGCAGTCGCCGGGGCTGCGGGGGTGGGCGGCGTGGAGAGAGAAAGAGAGAGAGAGAGGAGAGAGAGGAGAGGGGTTATCGGTTTGAACGCGGCGGGAATGGGGAAAGAGAACGGCCTGCTCGTTTCGATTTCGTGCTGCTCGCGGGCGAGCGTATTACACGCGACTGGGGCACCCTCGTCTATTCTCCGCCGTCCTGCGACTGCCTATGCTTGCCGTCTGCTTGCTGCTGCTGTTGCTGTTGCTACTATTGCTGTCGCTCCACGCGCTTCTACCTGCTCCGGTCTCTTTCACCAACGGCCCAAGCCCCGTACACTTCTGATCCCGTCGCAGACGAAGTATCGCGCGCGCGCATTCGCTGCGCGAGTCTAACTGCACGACCAGCTGTACGATTTGCAATAACAAGATGAAAAAAAAAAAAACAAAATGTGCACGCGCGTCGTGTACGTGTATTACGGAGAGCGGAGTCTCTCGCGCGCGCGAGAACGAGGGTCAACCCAGTCGCGACGTCGGTTGCCGTGGCAGTGCGAGCGGCGATCGGCCAAACCGAGACTAGCCGAGGATATTCTTGGAGGCGCCGTGTGCATTAATTCAAGTTTCGGGGGGGCCGCCATCCACCGCCGCCGTCGCCGCCGCCGCCGCGAGCGCTAACCACGCCGTGGCGTCGCGCGTCCGTTGCCTGGCAACCGACGCCGCTCTCCCTGATCCTCGGGGACCCTAAAGACTCGGCCGCGCGCCATATGGCGCTTCTCGCACGTCGCCGACTCTCGGAAATCGAATCGGCGACGACATCTCGCGGGTCGGTAGGGAAGTTTGTCGCCGGTACGGCAGATTCCGAGCTTGCCGACGTGGCATCCTCCCACGTCGCGCAAAATTGAGGTTCTACGTCATTCACGATGCATTGGACATTTTTTTTTAATTAATTACAATCTTGGATATTTTTTTCAACAGACTGTTTATTATGTACACTGTAAAAGCATTAAAAACGATCGACTCCCCTCACGCGTCTCGGCCTCTTCCTTTTAAATGATGTTTGAGCATAGACGACGAAACCGGAAACACGCAGTTTCGACGGAGCGCGTTTACGAAATTTTCTCTGTCAACAGATTTACACGGTAAATCTTAAGGGTCGGAGGTCGCGAGTGTTCTCGGTATCGGGACAGAATGTCGGCGGCGTCGCGATCGCCCGTACTGTGTGAATCCATATCGCAGCGGTTTCCACGGCGACGCGGGCCACGCGGGGCCACAAACAGTGAAATTTCAACGTCGGTGCGCGACGTGTTCGCTGGGCGGTGGCGACGATTTCTTAATTCGGGCAAAACCCGGGCGTCTAATCTCTAATTCCGGTCTCGGTAAATTCGACGTCCACGCCGGAAGGATGGATCGATCGGAGAGACCGGCGACCGGCCGATCGTCCGAGCGAGCGGTGTCCCACTGGCGCAGGGACCAGCAAAACGACGAGATCGGTAAGACGGTGGACGCTTCGGGGACGATCGAGCGGGCGGCGACGTCGGGCCGACCGCAGACGCGAATCGAACGTCCGGTGTCGCGAAGAGGATTGCAAAGTGCGACGAGTCGCGACCCATCGACGACGGCACAGAGCGCAGCGATCGGCGGCCATCGGGCGACGACACCGGCGCGAAATGCGCTCGCTCGGCCGCCCTCAGCATCCGCATACTCGCAGCGACTGGCGACCAGCAATGCTAGACTTGGCACCGCAACGACGTCGGCCGCGGGTCTGGCGCGTCTGGGAACCGGGCTCCCGTCGACCGCCCAGATGAACATGAACGCGCTTGATCGGCCGATCACGCAGCAGGGCATCGCGGGCGTGCGACCGGGCACCACGCGCGGACTTCCCATGACCAGGTGAGAGCGGTTGCTCCGAAAGGTTTTTACGCTTTTTCGGTTTTCCGGTCTTCTGTTTTCCTGAAACAGCAAATGGTTCTTGTGAAAATAACGTCTGGACGATTATGTACAATTTTTTTGGTTAATTCCCTCTTTTAAAAAGTTCATGAGTAACGGAAAGCATTGTTAGCAAACTATTCGAGCTGTGATTGGCTGGGACTCTCAAACCGAGTCCAGGTTCATTTGTCCTTGATAACTTTGACAGTTCTGTCAAATATCGCATTTTTTTTAATCCACTAAAAAGGGGTTGTAACCAGTGTTTTCAGGGGTAGAATATGCGACTTGAGAACGATGGTATAGGTTAAAAGTCGATATTTTGAAAAAATAAATTTCGTGACCCCGATTTGGGCGGTTTTTGGCCCGGCGGCCAGATCTACGATTTCTGACAAACTGTTCGGCCAAAATTTTTTTTTTTCAATATCAACTAAAAAAGGGTTGTAACCAGTGTTTTCAGGGGTAGAATATGCGACTTGAGAACGATGGTATAGGTTAAAAGTCGATATTTTGAAAAAATAAATTTCGTGACCCCGATTTAGGCGGTTTTCGGCCCGGCGGCCAGATCTACGATGTCTGGCAAACTGTTCGGCCAAAAAATTTTTTTTTCAAAATCAACTAAAAAAGGGTTGTAACCGGTGTTTTCAGGGGAAGAATATGCGACTTGAGAACGATGGTATAGGTTAAAAGTCGATATTTTGAAAAATTAAATTTTGTGACCCCGATTTGGGCGGTTTTCGGCCCGGCGGCCAGATCTACGATTTCTGGCAAACTGTTCGGCCAAAAAATTTTTTCTTCAAAATCAACTAAAAAAGGGTTGTAACCGGTGTTTTCAGGGGTAGAATATGCGACTTGAGAACGATGGTGTAGGTTAAAAATCGATATTTTGAAAAAATAAATTTCGTGACCCCGATTTGGGCGGTTTTCGGCCCGGCGGCCAGATCTACGATTTTTTACAAATTGTTTGGCCAAAAACTTTTTTGTATTTTCCCCGTGGATGCTTTTTTATTTCCCTCAACATTTTTTTTCCACCTGGACGGGCCATTTGGCCTGACATTAAACGTGATATTATTCCAGGCAGATCCAGGACAAGCGCTACTACGAGGGTCTGGTGCAGCTGAAGATACGCGAGCTCACGCAAGAAATCGGCACGATGACACGCGAGTTGGACGCCCAAAACAAGGAACGCGCAACATTCGCGCACTACGACGCGCGTGCGAAGGAGCTCGCGGCCGAGCTGACGGAGCTTCAGGGCCAACTAGCAGACTACAACGTCGTCGTGGACAAGACGACGTCGAACGTTGAGCAGGAGGACGTGGAAACCGAAACGCGCGAAATGTCGCGGCAGAACGATCGCGCCGCCGCCGAAATCGAGCGTCTGTTCGAGCAGCGTCGTCTGAAAGAGCAGCAGCTGCGCGACGCCGAGGAAAAAATCGAGTCGCAGCGAAAGAGCGCAGCGAGAATCGTCGAGACGATGGATCGCGAGACGCGCGACAAGTACGACGGCCTCGTAGCCGAGAAAACGGAGCTCGACGGTGAGATCGGCAAGATGCAGCGGGAGATCGATCTCCTATCGCGCGAGAGGTCGAGCCTCGAAGAGCAGATCGCTCTGTCGCAGGTAAAGCAGGAGGCGGCGAAGCTGCGGGTGAAGATAATCGAGGCAGAAGCGAAGCGCGATCGTCTCCGCGAAGAGCGAAGTCAGAGGCTGTCGCCGGAGGAAGAACGCGAGCGTCTGCTCGCCAAGGTCAAGCAGGACAACATGGACATCGCAGCTGCGGAGCGTCGCATAGCCGAAGCGGAGAGGCGGACGAGCGAGGCGGAGCAGGAGCTCGAGCAACTAGAGACCGATCTCGAGGACGGTCAATCGGAGAAGCAGGTCAAGTACAGAGAGCTGCGTAAGCGCGAAGAGGCGATGGAGCAGTTCATGCCTTCGTTCGAGCAGAACAAGCGCGAGGAGATCGAAAAGCTAGAGACGCTGGAGCGTCGCGTGGTGGAGCGTCTCGGCGAGCTCGCTTACGCGATCGACAACGACACAAGGCTGACGCCGGGCGAGGAGATGGCACTTTTGAAGCCGGCGCAGCCGTCGCAGGAAGCTTCCGCGGCGAATCAGAGCTTCGAGGATTTGACCCGGGAGCACACTCGGCTGCGTCAGACCCTGACGAAGATGGAGACGCTGGAGACGAGGCTGAAGAGCGAGCTCGAGGAGCTAACGGAGAAGATCGCCAGGCGGCAGAGCGAGCTCGTCGTGCTGGAGGATCTGGATGGCTTGAAGGCGCGCTCGGAGCTGAGGTACGAGGAGCTCGTGGCCGAGCGAGAGGAGCTGAAGAAGCGGCAGCCCGTCTGTCGAAGGGAGGTCGAGACGGCGCGTGAGGAGCACGACGAGATCAAGCGGAAGCTCGACGGGAACGAGACGTACTTGCAGATCAGCGCGCTCGAGGGCAAGCTGGAGAAGCTGCGGGAGAGCAACCGATCGGCGGAGGAATTCGTCGCGGAGGGACGCAGCCGGGTGAACTACGAGCCGCTGCGAGAACGAGCCTTCGCACTTCTCGCACAGTACAACGTTGTACTCCGGGAGAATGTCAAGCCGGTTTATTAAAAAAAGTCGTGAGCGTAGTTAGCCCGAGTCGCGTGATGCTTATTTATTCAGCGAACCTCTGATCGTGGAAACCCTCCGGCAGCGGAACTTTATGCGTCTTCAGGAGGTTCTCGACGACCGTCGCGAAACGCGCTGTTATCGGCGCTTCCTTGTCCTCGATCCGCTTGTTCCACAGTTTCAGAGCCTCCTCGCAATCCCCGCGTTCATCTGGAGTTTGACACAAAATACGATTAGTTTTTGTGCAAATACTGTAAAGGGTTTTTTTTTTTTTAAATTAGCCTCTAGCCTTAGAGGCCTTTTTTTAATTAGGCCTCTTTGAGGATCCTTAAATAGAATGTCTTATGGAATGAAAGAAAAATGCACTCACTGTGCAGCTCGAGAAGTAGATCGTAGATACGATCTCGGCTTGCGTTCTGGATTCCAGTGCTGGCCTCCAGAAGCGTCGTCAGGACGGTGAGTCTGTCATCCAGCGACATCATACGCAGATGGCTGCTCAGTATACTATACGGTATTTCGGTACTCTGAAGGAAGAACAATAAGCATCAGTGCCAATTATTCTGTGCAACGATGAACGGTTGATATAACTCGAATAAATAAGTGGAACTTTGCGCATTGCTTCCTCATCAATTGCGATTTCCACAAAATCTTTCCTCGTAAAAAAAATCCTCAAGGATTTTCCTCAAATTATGCGGAAGCTTATTTGTCTCGCTCGCAGAGGAAGCTTTATTAAAAATCGGAATCCCCGAGCAAGCAATGTAAGTTCTTCAATGTTGCAAGTTCTACTTTGCAGGATCTTTCTCTCTACTTTTTTTCAATTCGCGGGATCAACGGTGAAAGTACCATCAAAAGTTTGCGCAATTCGTTGGTCATCCTTGACTGTGCCAACGCCGCAACTAGATCCAACATTGCGTTCGTGCGACCGTGAATTTTCTGGGTGATACTTTGCACCAGCGTGAGCAACGGCATCATCTTTTCTTTCGTCGACTTGTCGGCATTCATGCACTTGACCAGGGCGAGGACGAGTTCCTGACGAAGAGGCGCGTGTCCATAGAGCTCCGCGCATGTGGAGAACGTCTGCACGGCCGACGGGAGATCGCCTCTCACCAGGTGAACGCGAACCAGTGGACCCAGCATCGCCTTATTCTTGACGCACAATTTGGCTTTCACCAGAACGTCGAGCATTCTCGTCGTCACTTCGGGACTCGAGACGTGCGCGACGACGTCCAGGAGTTCATGGCAATTCTTGAGGTAGTGCAAATCATTTTTGTGCGGCGTCGACTCGAGTACCTTGAACGCATCGTCGATGCGATTCGCTTTCACCAGAGCGTTCGCCAGACGAACGATCTTGAAGCCGTCGAACATGAAGTCTTTATGAACCAATAATTTCGCGTACGCATCCATAGCCTCGTCGAGTCTCTCGTTCCGTTGATAGAGATCCATCAATTGCGCGAGCATCCCCGGCGACCATTCGATCATTCTCTCGTCGATCTCATTCTTAATTTCGAGCGCGCGGCTCAGATTGTTACTGTTGCAATGAGACATCAGAAGTTTCCGCAGTACGCCGCGCACGTTCATCCCTTTGGCTTTCAGTTCGATGAAGTGGCACTCCAGTTGCTCAACATTCATGTCCCGTGGATGAGTCATCCGTTGGTCCGGCACCAGCGAGTCCAGGCGCTTGATGAGCTGGACTGTGCTCTTGCTTTTCTCCTCGTCGGTGTCGCGCGAATCGTGGCTCGCGAGTTTCGACACCGGAACCTTGTGAACCTTGAAGGCACGGAGAAAGGCGTCGAGGACTTGAGGGTACTTTCCCTGGTGAGTTCTGCTATACATCCGGAGAAATTGCTCCGGATAGTATTTTCCGGATGGCGCGTGAGTCAGCAGCATCGCACAGTACTCGTAGTTCTTGTTATCGTTGGTTTTCACAGCCATGCATAGGGCATCAATGAGACGGTCGAAGTCCAGCGGCAGCTTTAGCTTCTGGCACAGCGACACCGCTTCCTTCAGTCGTCTGTTACATAGAAGATATCTCATTAGCGCCGTGAAGACCGCGGTTCCCTCCAGCTCCAGACAGCCGAGTTTTCGAAGAGTTATCGCCGGATCGGCGGTGTTGATGTACGGCATCACGTATTCGTAGATCGTATCGAAGTCCGGTCGCGCGTCGAGGCGGATCATGTGCTGGAGTATCCGAAAGACCTCGGTCTCGCCGTTAGTCTCCGACGCTCGGATCAACAGCGGCCAGTAGTAGTGCGGTCGAACTTCCATCTGCTTCTCGCGCATTGTCTCGAACACCGTGAGCGCGAGGTCTATATTACCCGCGTGCACTGCGGCCTCGCCGACGTGGGATATTGCCAGAGGATAGTTCTTCGTAGTCGCGATGGTATTCATGATCTTCAGTATCTCATCGTCCGGCGTTCGCGCCTTCACCATGCCCATGAAGAAGCTCTTGAGGACGTAATTCGTCAGGTCGTCAGTGACAGCCGGTACTGCGCAGTTTACCACCGCGAAGGCGTCCTGCGGTCTGCCATCGTAAACGAGGTCTATCAGCGTGTTCTCTAACGTATCAATTTTTGTGTCTGGGAGGGACGACATGTGCTTCATTACTTCGGGAATGTTCTTGCCCAAGTCGGAGACGCTGAGTCGCCTCGCTATCTCCAGTATGTGAGCCTGATCCAGGTTGTACTCGTTGACAATCTTCATGGTGTTATCATAGTCTCCGGCTGATGCATAGCCGTAAGCCACGCCAGCCCATGTCTCCACGCTGGGTTCGATTTTGGCGTTCCTCATGGCGTCCAGTGCGGTGAGGATGCTCTGGACATCGCCGTTGGTGGCGTGCGTAACTATCAGCAGGTTCAGCATGTCCTCTTCCAGCGGATGTCCCGCGCTCTTCATTCTGGACAGCACTTGCAACGCATTCTCGACATTGCCTGCCGCTGCTGCAATGCTCATCAAGAGCCTGTAAGTTGTGGCGTTCGGCTCGACGCTCATGTCGTCGAGGAACTCCAGCGGCTGGAGCGGCTCCTTATTAAACTCGTGGATGCTCAGCATCGTGTTGTAGTCCTCAAGAGTCAGCGCCGACTTGTCCCGCCTGACGATGCCCCAGATGTGGCGTGCGATGAGTCGTCTGCGCTCAGGGTTGGTGGTTCTCTGCATCGAGTTGGCGTAGGCGTGCAGCAGCCTCAGGCCACCGCCCTCCAGGTCGCGCGCATAACTTTGGAGCAACTGCGGGACTTCGTGATTTTGCAATTTGCCGCAAGCCAGACTGCGGCGGATAAATTTTAACATGTCACACACCTTCCGATCGCGCCCATTGAAATAGCTTCCGCTGCCAGTATTTGCACTCGGTGTTTCCGACTGCTCGTCGCTGTTGATCGTCGAACCGCCGAGTCCTGGTACTCCTGGTGCTCCGATTTTCTCGTTGATAATCGAACTGCCGGGTCTCGGGGCAACGGTGACATAACCTCGAAGCCGGGTCAAACGCTCGACGCCGCGGTAACTCGCGTCGTGACAACCGACGTGGAGCTTGGCGAACACCCGGATGACCCTTCCGCAGGGTCGCCACAGCGACATCGTCGCCGACTTGTCGTTACTTCAGTCGAAAAGTCGGAAATACCATAACGGCAGCTCTTCAGCGACGAGCGACACCACTCGCGATGTTGCCGATGTTCGTGACTAAGTAACCTAGAAAATGAGTCCGGGCACACAATTTCCTCCAGCTCCCTCCGCGCGGCCGTCGATGCAACGTGCGCGTAACTGCAGCACCACGCAGCCTCGCTTCTCGAACCCCAAATGCCGGGTGGATATGGCAATACAAGTTTATTTTTACTTTATCACCGTCGTTACAGCAGGTGTTACTCGTAAAATTGCTATTCAGGTATAATAAGGCAGCGTGCGCGGAATGACGCGAGTTTTTTGGTTCGTTATCTAAGCGTGTACAATGCCGCTCTTTGATATATATTTATATATTAAATGTGATTGGCGCGCGGGCACAATCTGTGGACTAGGATTTTGGCAGTGGTTGCCAAATATTCTTCAGCTCGTTTCCTTATTATCTAATCAGAGATGAGCAGGTACCTCATTTCTGATCTAATCACCGTCAACGGATTCGCGGAGTCGATATAATAACGACGAGTATATGCAACAGGCACAATCGACATCCGAATGAAAATAAATAAAATGAAGACCGCCCGTTTTCGTATCGTCGGAAAACATATCCCGCTGGAACGTCGAGGGAAATTTGTGATAAACAAATTCCCAGTTAACAGCAAGAGAGTCGACAATTGTGACTGATAAGCGCTTCGTCCCGCAGCGACAAAACCCCCGTTAATTTCACGAAAAAAAAATTATCGCCCCGCCGACAGCGCCTTTTCGGGCGCCGCTCGAACCATCTCCACAGCTTCTCCTCTTCCGTCAGAGCGGCGGAAGAAGCCGCGCAGCGGAACTCGCGCTCTCGACGACAGCGGCGATTCGCGTGGCGGCGACCGCAGCAACGCCGTGCTGGACCTTCCGATGCTTGACGAGGTCGCCGCGCTGACGATAAGCCTTCGGGCAGAGGTCGCACGCGTGCGGCTTCTCACCGGTGTGAATGCGCCGATGAACGGTGAGCACGTGGGAGCGTCGGAAGGCCTCGCCGCAGACGTCGCACTTATACGGCCGATCGTTCGTGTGGATGCGCCGATGCTGGCTGAACACGTGTTGGGTCATAAACGCCTTCGAGCAGAATTCGCACTTGTACGGTCGCGCGCCGGAGTGACGACGCGCGTGATTGTCGCAGTCGCCTTTGATCTTGAAGGCGCGCGGGCACTCGGGACACGCGTACGGCCGCGCGTCCGAGTGTATCTTCCGGTGGGTGTTCAGCCCGGAGCTCTGGGCGAACGCTTTGCCGCAAGTCGAGCACTTGTACGGCCGCTCGCCCGTGTGCGTCCTTATGTGCTTCACGAGCGCGAACTCGTAGCCGAATTGCTTCTCGCAGTACTGACAGCCGTACGACGTTCGCGCGCGCTCGTGGACGCTCGATTGGTACGGATGATAGACGTCTCGATGGGCGGCGACGTCGCTGTACGTCGCGAACGTCGCGAAACACGGTCGGCAGAGATACGGCGACGATGCGTCGCGATGACGAAGCGCGTGACCGGCGAGACTCGAGTGGTGGATAAACGTCTTGTCGCAGTACTTGCAGACGTAGTGATGACCCATGCCGGGGACGTCGAAAGGCCTGTCGTGAGACTCGGTCACCCGGTGACTCGTCAGCTGCCGGTGCGAGTCGAACGCACGATCGCACGTGATGCAGGTGTAAGACGCTGTTGCGTTCGCCGATTCTTCGTGCTTGTGCTCGCGGTGACGATGCAGCGAGCTCGGCGTGGTGAAGCGACGCTCGCAGAACTCGCAGACGTAGAGGCGCGACGTCGTTAACTCCTCGTGGGCGGATTCTCGCGCGGCGTCGAGATGATGGTGCATCGTGTGCGCCTCGGCGTCGACCTCGCGAGCGAACGCCTCGTTGCAGATCTTGCACCTGTAGCATCTCGGCGGTTCGTTTGTGGATTCTTCGTGAGCCTTCGATATGTGAATCTTCAGGCTCTTCTTTCGGGAGAATTGCTTCTGGCAGAGGAAGCAGTCGTATCGAACCGGTTGCTTCATCCGCCTCGTCGGCGGTCTCGTCGGCGACGTCGCGAGTGTTTTCACTGCGGCTTCGCCGCGCGGATCTTCGGAGACTTCGCCGCACTGACGATTGATCGTCGTTTCGTCGCTGCTAAAGGTCTCGCTTCGAATTTCCCGGAACTCTGGTTGGTTGATCCTCGCGCATTCCGCAGCCTCGTCGATCTCCTCGCGCCCTTCGTCGGCGGGACACTCGGTAGTGCGCGACGACGCAGCGCCGATTCTGGGCGAACTGTCGAAGCACGAGAATTCTTCGCCAGGTAGCGGCGAAGAATTCCCGTTGGTGAGCTGAGCTTCCGTCGAGTGTGGCGCGGTCGATTCCAGAGTCGAATCGCCCGCGAGCCGGAAGGTTATCCCGCTCAGCGACGAATCGTTGTGATCCTCGGTCGTCGCGATCTCCTCGGTCGACACGGATCTCGCCGCTTCGCTCAGGTTCGCCGCGCAGCAGAGATCGTTCTTCAAATCTTCTCTTCGATAGATACCACTCTTCTTCACCGTCCGCATTCCCCCCTCGAGGCACAGAGGACACTGATGCTCGGTCGCGTCGTCGACGCACAGCTTCTTTTCGCGCAGGAGACGCCGGAGTTTGTCTTCCGTCCGCAACGACGACAGGGCCAGTTCGTGGCAGGTATTCAGCTTCGTCCGACATTTCTCGCATATTTGCTTCGGCAACGGATCCGTGACGGTGATCTGAAAATGTTTGCGTTACTTTGGATACAATTGATACAAGAGTGGAACAAACAAAAAAAATTATTACCACAATGGGAAGGCACATGTTTATTTTGTCGGCGAGACCGAACTCCTCGCTCTCTTCCTTCCAAGCATAGAGACGAATCGGGTCGGCTGTGGGTTCGCCGCACAGACGGCAGAGAATTCCAGGATGCTCGAGATTCTCGACTGGGTCCAGCGATTCCGGCGCGGAGTCCTTACCGAGCGGATCAGCATCCCGGAACTCATGAGATTCCTCCTCTATGATCAGCGCCGGCTCCTCTTTCATTTCCGTCCGTACTCTCTCATTTTTTGGCTTCAGCAGGGAAATAGCTGACTGATCAGCAGCACAGAGCTGAGGCAAAGATGAAGTTTCCTGATCAAGGTGACCGTCGTACAACAGAAATTTGTGGGTATTCTCTGCATCCAATCCAAGGACACGAACGCAGAGATCCGGTCTGTCTGCTTCCATCTGGCACTCTGAGAGTCTAAAGCAAGAGAATAAAAAAATTATTACTACCTTCTGAAAGAGTTAAAAACGTATTCCTTACCGGTCATGGTCAGCAGGTAAGAGAAAAAATGGCCTGCCTGGTGTGGCTATCTCAGCATCGGAGCAGTCTACCGAGCAAAATTCTTTCCTCTGTGTCTCCGCAGCAACGAATCGATCGGCATTGTCGTCGATATCCACGGTCTGATAAGGGCTGAACCATTCCTGTGCTGTTTGCGAGATATTAAATGCGACTGTAACGCAACTGATGGTAAAAATTAACAAAATAATAATCTTCAATTTTCGCTTACAGCTGCCGGTGATGTAGTCGAGTATCTTCGTATTTTCCGGCACGTCGGCTCCGTTTGTAATGAGCAACTGGAGAGACTTCGACAAGCCGTCGTCGTACGGATACTGACCCTTCAGATCCGCGAAAGTATCGTCTGGTCGAATGTTCAGCTCGATTTTCTGTCCCTCCTGAGTTAGCAGCTCGAGCGTCAGCATTTTTACCTGGCGAGTCGCGCGGTTTCAGACAATGGAAAAGAAAAAAAAACGAGCCACAAGTGGCACGCACACTGCTTTGTTTACGTTTTGACTCCGCGCGTAAACATTGCGAATATCGTTCGCGCAGACGGCTAAAGTGAGGTTATGTGTCTCGCAAGTCGGATTGCGTTAAACGCCGAAGAATCATCGGATTGTAGATCGATCAATCAAAAGGCTGATTGAGACACTTACATCGAGCATCCGATTGTCGTAGAATCGAAGGTCCGTGTCTGCGGAAGATAAACAAACCGGGAAGTGAGAGTTCCAGCTGAAGTCATTTAATTCGTCGGTAAAGTAGGACACTGCATTATCATCCCAATTGGGCGCGCGCTAAAAATGTTTCTCCTTGCTTATTTCTCTAAAATCGAATGAAAAAAAAAATCGGTGGCGACCGAATTTGTGCAATGAATCACGTTTGAAACTTTTTTTTATTTTCAGGCGGAATACTTATGACGATTGTATTCATACACTTATACAGGAGATGAAGCTGAAGCGTCGCGACCCTACGAAAGTAATTACATCGACAATAAGAATTAGCGACGATTCGTCAGAATGCCTGGCCTGGAATTGACTTCGTGTCGCGTCTTTTTGTGTTTCCTCATGTCGGTCTTGCGCTTGAACGCCCGATTGCAGACGTCGCACTTGAAGGCCTTTTCGCCGGTGTGAATCGTCATGTGAATCTTCCTCGCGCTGAAGCGCTTGAATCCCTTGTCGCAGACGTTGCACTTGAACGGTCTGGGATCCTTGTGAAATTTCGCGTGCTCGCGCAGTCGAGCCGAATTGGCGAAGCTCTTGTCGCACTGCGAGCACTTGAAGGGACGCTCGCCCATGTGGGTTTTCCGGTGATTGTCGCGCAATGACTTGCTCCTGTAAACCTTGTCGCAGAGATCGCAGGGAAACGGCTTCTCGCCCGTGTGACTTCTCACGTGGATCGCCAGATGAGTTTTCTGAAGGAGAAAATACGGATGAAAAATATGCGTCGATTTAAGGAAAAATTAGGCGCCGCTGATGTACCTGCAAGAATTGCTTTCCGCAGTCCGAGCAGACGAAACTCTTGTCGTGTGGTTTCTTCTTGTGAAGCCTCAGAGCGCACGGCGATCCGAAGGACATGGGACATTTCTGGCATTGCCACTTGGTGTTGATCTCGCTGCGCTCGTGATCGCGCAGAGCTCTCGAGTCCGCGAAGGTGATGCCGCAGTGGCGGCAGTGCAACTGATCGCCGCTCAGTGAGCTTATTCGATGATCATCCGCGTCGTCGTCGTCGACGTTGGTGTCTCGAGATTTTCCCGCGTTCTCGGGGTCCCAGAATTTTTCACCAGCTCGCTGGACGTTTTTCCAAAAATCGTGCATTTTCTCCAGGTTTTCCTTGCACGATCTGCATACTGATTTCGAAATACTGCTGCTGTTACAAGCAACCATCGGCAGACAATCGCGAATTTGGTCACCGATTTCTGTTTTGAAGCCAAATGTATCAACAATCGGGAACATCTCAGGCTTCCTCAGGGCGCACAGCCTGCAGAGACTGTATGAATCGTCCGACATCGCAATTGATTCTTCAAAGCTGCAAAGACGATGGATCGATCACTTAGGCTGAGACTTTCCAAAGGTTTTCTAGAGTTCGACAGTGCTAATGGCAGATCCGACTTCTGTATTATACATTCAAGGTTTCCATTGAATCTGCTTTTAACTCCAGCAGCTGCAGATTTCCTGGAAAAAGATATTAGTTAATTTAATGCAAAAAAAAAATCGAGTATCATAAACATACAGAAATTAATCCAATAATTTGTTCAATATAAAATAAAAATAAATAAAAAAATTAATTCAATAAAATTCACAGCAAATAGAAACCCGAATTCTCGTCAACTGAATTAATAAAACTCGCGTAATACGCGTAATTCTCGGATGCATCAATGCAATATTTACCAATGAACTGCATCGAATCGCTAAAACGTTTCTCATCACCGCATCTTTGAGCGGACCGAAACCATTGACAGAAGACGACGTCGCGTCGTCGCCGACGAACCCGAAGACCAACTATCGCGGCTCAAAGGTCCCTAGGCTTGGCTCTTCTCAAATTTCTCGTACAATTTTCTCCTCGATTGCTGCGATCATTCCATCCCACCTGAAAAACGCCAACGCACAATTATTCCGTCCTTTTACCGTGTCGACCGTTCCCAACTGATCTCTCAACTGATTAGCCTCGATCTCATCAATTTCTCGACGGATCACTCAATGCGCCGCCAGATTCGCTCGCCGATTGGTCGCGCGCCGGAGATCTCGACGACCAATCACGATCTCGCGACGACGAATCCGCCACGCGAAGCCAGAGATGCGAAATGACCGTCATTTTGAGTTCGCGTCAGTCACGCGTCACCTGACCGTCACGTGACGGTCACGTGACGTCATTTTCGTTTCACATAATTTTCTATGTGAAATTGACGGTCACTTTTACTTTCGTCACGTGACGTGACCAGCCTGACGGGGACACCTATATAGATGGGAAATGACCGTCACGATTGTTTCGGTCATTTTTTTCGGTCACAATATTTTTAGATTTCATGACAATTGTAAAATTCATTATTTTCGTCGTCGATTGTTTGAGTACAGGGACCTCTATATCGATGGGAAATGACCGCCGGACGTCTATATAGATGGGAAATGACCGTCACGATTTTTTCGGTCATTTTTTTCGGTCACAACTTTTTTGGAATGGCCGTCGTATTTATAGTGCGTGCGCATGCGCAGATATGAATTCAAGCGCTCCGTCATTTTCGTCATTTTTGCATCCGTCATGTGACGGTTCTGTGACCGTCACGTGACGGTCACATGACGGTCACGTCATAGCTTCACATCACTGCGCGAAGCGCGCAGCGAAAAAAAAAGAGCTAAAAAAAAAGATCCTCCGCGTTGTCGCCGAGTCCGTCGTCTCGCTGGCCGCTGGCGAACCGACTTTTGTGACAGATGTTTCCGAGTGATTAACCCGCGGCTTCGGTAGCGTTCTTACGGTTTATCCTCTCGTCGGTCGCAGTTCGCGAGCAGAGCGACGAGCGCGTCAATCGTGTCGAACGGCGGAATCGCAAATGCGGAATCTCGGCGGCGGCGGCAGCGGCGGTGGAAGACGAAGAAAAATCATCAGCGGCGTTCGGTGCTGCGCGTAGCGTAGAGACGGCGAAGGCTCTGCGTGTGTCTTCTAGTTAGGCTTTTGCGTAGCGAGCGACGATCGCTGGGCTGTGTGTGTGAGTGTGTGCGCGACGTTGGCGTTCGTATCTCCCAGCTGTCTCTGTCGTGTTGTGACACACGGACGAAAACACATACACAGAGACACAGACACAGTCGCGCTGCACGTTAGACCCGAGAAGTGCGAAACATCCGGAGGCTACGAGTCCGACGGGCAGCCAAAAGTGTAGTGGTTGGTGGTTGTGTGATTGAGTAATAATATTGAGGTTATTCGCTCGTATCTTAGGCGTCACGGGCATCGCGAGTATTATTTTGAAATAAAAAGTAGGAGGAGGAAAAAAAAGAAAAACAATAACCCGCGAATAAAGATTCGCGACGAGCGCGAATCATGGCAAAGACCTACGACTACCTGTACAAATTGCTGCTCATCGGAGACTCGGGGGTGGGCAAGACGTGCGTTCTCTTCAGATTCTCCGAGGATGCGTTCAACACGACCTTCATCTCCACCATCGGTGCGTACAGAGCCCACACGGATGCCTCTCACGTCGTCCTCTCACCTCGCGTTATCGTCATTGTTATTATTGTTATCATTATTATTGTTGCCGCGTCCGCCTCACGTTTCACGCGGATCTCCTGTCAATTGCGCGTCCACGTCGATCGGTTCGAGGCGGCCTCGATTGCTCCAGGTTGATTCCACGATCCGCTGGGTGTGTCCTCGTCGTCACACGACGACGACGACGACGATGATGGTGATGATGATGATCTCGGATTTCGGCGAAAAACGTCCCGAAAAACGTCATCGCGAAGCTTGCAGACAAAGGCCACGTTGTCCTGATCGCTGGCCGCGCGACTCACGCGTTACCCTCACGGCCGATGACATTACGCCAATGTTATTCGCGACGACATAACCTCTAAGAATGAGAGGAGAAAAAAAAACACGCTCACACCTTCGACAGTGACGCATAATGATAGCAATCGCGATTTTTTTTTCTCTTTTCTTCTTTGGACCCACGCATGACTCGGTGTATATATCTATATACGGCGCCTGACTTGTTGCTCGTCTGGTTCGTGTCCGTTGTACATCTCTGTCTCGTTTTTCTCTTTTGCACAGGTATCGACTTCAAGATACGCACAATCGAGCTAGACGGCAAGAAAATTAAGTTGCAAATATGGTAAATATTGATTTTGTTGTGGATTTCATTTTTCATGTGATGTATATATGGATTTGTGTGTATTTATTTTTTTCTTTTTATCTTCAATCAGGGATACCGCAGGTCAAGAGAGATTCCGCACTATCACGACGGCGTACTATCGTGGAGCGATGGGAATAATGCTGGTGTACGACGTGACCAACGAGAAGAGCTTCGAGAATATCAAGAATTGGATCCGCAATATTGAGGAGAATGCGTCGGCGGACGTGGAGAAAATGCTTCTAGGCAACAAATGCGAACTCACGGACAGGAGACAGGTGTCCAAAGAGCGCGGCGAACAGTTGGCTATAGAGTATGGCATTAAGTTTATGGAAACATCCGCAAAGTCCAGCATCAACGTCGAGGAGGCGTTTTTCACGCTAGCGCGCGACATTAAGGCCAAGATGGAGAAAAAATTGGTGGGTCACTCATTTTTTAGCAGAGTTTTTGATGCTGGATCAAAGCCTGGGAATAATATTCGGATAACGTTCGGTGTAGTTATCGTAAATGAATTCGAAATGCAGTACAGATCAGCTTATCACATAATCAACTTAATAACCATTGTTTCTCTGTTTCCTATGTCTATTTCTCTGTGTATGGTGCGGGTCTGTCCTGGCAGAAGGTAACTCTATCCCCCAACTGTATATTTACAGCCGCATGCATTGTTTTTCACTACGACGCTAATGGGTGATAAAAAATGCTTCAACTCAGCTTTAACGGAGAGCTTCAAACGTTTCTTTTTGTGCTTTGATTATTTTTCCACAAGTATCGATTATCCGAATGCCGAATAAAAAATAATTTCGTTTGCCTGTTCATTAATGTAATGTTAAGTGATTGCATTGAGGATTAACATGATTGTGAAAAACTTTCGATGACGTATGACGAGAAACTGTTTTTTTTTTGTTGCTTCTCGACGTGTAGGAGGCATCGAATCCCCCGAAGAGCGGTGGCAACCAGCTGAAGGCTTCGGAACCCGCAAGGAAGCCACCGAGTTGGCTCGGACGTTGTTCTATACTCTGACCCCCCATCAAGGCCGATTTGTCCACCACTTTTATCTACAAACGTTTTTTTCGTCGGACAGAGTTTACGTTCAACGAGGCTATACTCGCGGCCTTCTTCGGGCCATGTGATTTCAATCCTTGACGCTGGACCCTCCTTATCGTTTGGTGGTTTTTTTTTATAACTATTATTTAATTATCGAATATACAATGTTCTTCGACTCGGGATCAAAGGGGGGTGCAGGGAAATAGGGAGAGGTGGGTTGCCGTTGACCGAATCCGTTATTGCACAGTACTCTTACGTTGGACTAGCCGCAAAAAATCTCGAGCTTAATACAAACGCTACAATACTTTATTTTACTTATGTGAAACGGTGATTGAAGAAAGGTAAAATAATGTTTTTAATGAATAGAAGAAAAAAAAAACGGAAACAATAAACATAACCGCGCGCCCGAGACGAGCGACATTCACGCTCGTTCGATGGCCCGCGGAGCTCAACTCGTAAAAATATCGAACCGTTTATAAATGGAAATTGTCAAATTAGTCGATTATTTTTTCTCATTTAGCTTTTTCGCAATGGGCGAATTGGCGCATTTTCGAAAAGCCTCACTTCGCGTGTGAGACGGTGTCATGTATGCAATAAAAAGAAGACAAAAATCCGCGCGGCATCGCTCTCGCAGTCGAGAAGAATTCGTCGTGCACTATCGAAACAGACGGAACGACGACGAAACCTCCTGAATGTCGGAATAATAGCTTCATGTGTCCATCGAGAGTACAGAACTAATCACCACAGCGTTTGACCACGTATGACCGAGGAGAACTGCATGTTACGACGAAGATAAATTAAGGCCGGGCAAACAAATTTATCGTCACAATCATCTTTTTACAATTGTTACTTGGAGAACAATAGCTTTTTCACGGAAAATGTACCAACAACGTTGAAGTAACTAGTTAATTGCGAGATTGTCTCAGCAGCGCATAGATTGTTAATTCATTTACGACAAACAAGACACGTCGCGTCGAGTGTCGACGGAACAAAAACGAAAGAAAGAAAAAAAACGGATAAATGAAAAACTCTCATACGCCTCGTTAATGTTAAGTAAATGATTTGATATGTAAGTTTGGTAAACGAAAAAAAAAGAAAAAAAAACGAAAAAAATAACTTGAGAAATGACAATGGTTTGGTTTCTTTTTTCAACGATGAATTTCGATAGCGAAATTGTGACCGTTCCATTGGCTCCGAACTTTGATTTTCTCAGTGATTCCATTGACAATGAACATCGATTAATGTATGGAGCAGATTAACGAATAGACTAAGTTCAGGAGCAATGGGCAAGTTACAATTGTATTCGATACACAGTCCAGGAGCGAAACCAGTGTAATGTGCAGACGGTCCTGTCGCGAAGGTCCGCTCGTTAACTCGTTCTCTCACGGCTTGCGCGTCTTTCTTATATTTTGCATTTTACTCGTTTAATCTTGTTTCTCGTCTCTGACATGAATATACAAAACGAAAGAAAAAACAAAAAGAAACGACTATTATAATACATTTTATATTAATCCTAAATGTTTACGTGTGCGTGTCAATTAATTGGGTATCCCCCGCTCCATCCGTTTCCTGTTTCAGTGTTGTTTATTTTTTCCAACTCTCGCTTCGTATCGTCGCCGACGATTGTGACTTTAATCTGCGACCAGACGTCCGTCCACCTTCCGGAGTTCGTTGCATATCACCGCTAACTTATCATCGATCGCGTTGGTCTCCAACTTCCGTCTCAATTGCTGAAGCGTCGACTCCATCTGCGTAAAAAAATAGCAATTAATTGGGAAAAAGTTATATCATCGAGATTCGATGCAATTTTTTGCTATTATTTTTTTGCAATTGTTATATAATATTTATACTTTGAGATGCAGAGTTCCGATGTCGGTTTGATTTCCCTCTGCGGGAAATTGCGTCGCAGCTGCCGGTGGCTCGCGAGCGGCGAGCTCGTCTACTCGCTTCTGCAATTCCTCGATTCTCTTCTTGTCCTGATGACGCGCCGCGTGCGAGGTTTTCAGGGTCGTCTGAATCCTCTTACCGAAATCCAGCGAGGCAGCTACGGATTTTCTTAATTTTTCCTGTTCGCGTTCCAACTTTTCCGCGTTGCTACAAAGCGATCAAAATCGTCATAGCATTTGTCTAATATTTAATTCCCTAATGTCAATGGCCTGTACAGAGATTTCGATACCTATGCAAATTGGTATGAACTCGAGTCATATTGTTTCTCAATTCCAACAGCGACTTTTCAAGCGTCGCGTTAAGAGCCCTGCAGTTCGTGTCACTGGCCTCCAAATCCTGAATCTTGGCTCGGAGTTCGATATTTTCGAGCCTCGCGATTCTCGCCTGGCCAATGAGAGCGTCGCGCTCGATCTGCGCTGTCTCGCAGTTCATTGTCATCCGAATGTGCTCCAACTGGTTCTTCGTCCTCTCGTCTTCCAAACGTTTCGCCGTCTCCGTCGCCGCCTTCAGTTGCATCTCCAGCTGCCTCGACGACCTTCGTTCGTCCTCCAGCAGCGTCTGCGTCTCGTGGAACGAGCGACGAAGCTCGGAGAGCTCGCGTTGAGCTTCCTCCAGCGATTTCTGTCGATTCCACAGCCAATGAGCTTCATATCTTCGATGCTTCGCGATGTGCGTTTTACTCACCGTCTTCCAGTTCAGTTCGTTCATCTTCTCTCGCAGCTTAAGCTCGAGATTGTAGATGTCGATGAATTCGGTATCTTCAGACATCTTCGCGCGTCGTTGCCACGATTCGAGTGAATTTTTTTCTTCGACTGAAGATACCAAATGTATGGAAAGCGATTGGATGATTGGTAAGATTTCTACATGGACTCCAGGCGTGCAAACCTTGGGCATTGAAGATTTGTTTCGTTCAGATGTAGACGGGAACAGGGCTATCAATTACCGAGTCGTCAAGATTTTTAGCAGATTTACAATTTTTTATTGGCGAATTTTACGAATGTATTACGAATTTTTAAGTTCGATCTGTACAACATCAATTTATTCGGTAAAAAAAGGAAGTAGTAGCGGTTTCTCTGTTTAACAATGATTGTTTAAACGACACGCAGAGACGTTCATATCATATGAAAATATATTCATTATGCAAAAATTGTCCCACTTTATACAATGATTGTATATCCGATGCATTAACTGTACACGAATTCATTGTCTTACTCCGATCCCCGGAAATATATCTACATGGCTGTTCGCTTGCCGCATCACAGCGACCGTCAGTTGCTCTTGAAAATTGAAAATTTTGAATTCATTATCGAAGTAACTAGCCTTAAATATAGTATACGAAATATCGTCGTTTCGCGCCCACAACGCGCGAACCTAATGGCTGTCCATAAATTGTATGTCCGACAGTAGTAGAACAGTGTTCGGCAGTGGCCGCGGTTGGGGACTCAAAACCGTGAAGGTCTGTCGCTCAACATCGACGTTCGTTCTGCAACAAAAAATCCGCAGTGTCAATGTCACAATGTCAATACTCAGCTTTTTGCGAATTCTCATTCATCATATGCAAGGAAAACTCTGCAATTTTACAATTTAAAACATTTTTCTACGACAAAAACGTGAAGCGAAAAACATCGAACTTACACGCAAACGAAACCCGCGACGTTGGTCTGCACGACGTCGTCCTCGGGCGAGTCGGCGAACGACACCGACAGCAGATGATGAAGAAGATTCGGACCCGCGGTCACGGCCACGAGTTTCGTCAGATTGTCCTCGGCCTTCATGCCGAGCGGCATGCACGACGCTGGCAGCACCGGAGCGCCGATCTTGTACAGTCTCGCCTCGCTCCACTTGACCTCGAAGCTGTGCGGATAGAGCGGCGTTCGAGATCCGTAAAAATACTCTCGAACCCGCTGATCGCGAGCCTCGGTTCGCATCGTTTGGCTGCGCTCGACGACACCGCCGCTCTTCGGCAGAAAAACCACCTTTACGAAGTCCGGCATGTCGCGCACGAGCTCGTTGTACAGGCGCTCCTGATCGAGCACGAGAATCGCGTCGACCTCGAACGCCTGAGCCGCGTGGGTCAGTAGTTTGTAGCCGCCGCCTTTGACCCATCCGCAGGTGTTTATCACGATACCCGAGACTTTGGCTTTCTTGTTTGCCTGCAGACGATCCGAGCAAACCTCGGCGAGACGCGAGACCAGAAGATTGTACAGAGCTATGTTGTTCTTGGGGGTCTTGTGACCAAAGTGAAAGACCAGCGGAGCCTGCTGACTGAATCCTTCGACCACGTTGGACGGCCTCTCTACCAACAGCGCACCCACTGTGCCTGGAATCGCTATGTGACCCTGTCCCACATCCAGATCCACGAAGATGGGTCTTCTGCCCATTCTCACTGCGTAATTCAACAGCAGCCTACACAGAGTAGACTTTCCGACGTCGTTGGGTCCGACTATCATCGTTATGGGTCCTCTCGTGTCGTCCTTCTCGGCAGCCTCTCGCATTCGTTCCATTGCCGCATGGCAGTTAAGATACAGTCCCATGGGCGTTTCCTTGGCGACATAGCTGACGTCCGTCTTGCCCGCGAGCTCGATAGTGCAACCCTGCCAGGTGAACACTGCGACCTTGGCACCTGCCGTAAACTCATACTTCTTGCCCTTGACGAGTTCCGTCCCGAAGACTTCGGCGAGGCCGCTTTTCAGCTGGTAAAAAAACGAGGTGTCGGTTTATTTCAAAGGCCGAATACGCAAAATCAAGGGCGGAGCAATGACGGTTCACTTACCTCCAGAATGACCTTCTCGTTCCGATTCTCAACCTCGAAACGGAGCTCGCAGTCCGGATCGAGCTTGAACTCCTGCGTCGGCACCTTTTCCTCAGTCATGTCGAGACGTATCCTGAATTCACTTTTAACAAGCTCCGAGCGATTTTCCAAATCATCTAATCGTCGAGACACGGACGATGTGTTTGCGCGTCACTTAACCTCAAATTTTCCGAGACAGCTGCAATGTTTTCATGTCTGCTCCGCGGGGCTGCGGCCAGAGGGCGCGCACAGATCGTGAGACGACGTCACTATAGTCAAAAAAGAGAATGCTGAATATTCCGTAATTTTTTACCTACTTAGTTGCACAAAGGCTCATTCTGTTTTTGTGATTATAATTTCCATTATTACGACTAAGATGGCTGACTGATTAATCGACGGTTTCGTCACCTCACAATTACATCTGACTAGGTCGCCGCATGCGAAGACCCTTAATTATTGGTATCCGGTAATATTGCGCCCTGCTTTTCTGATAGTATTCAATCTCGCGAAGGTCGCGTTTATCGTGGATCGCTTTACCTTCGCCTAATTAATCGAAGCGTCGTTTAATGCTCGATGTCCATAACCCCCATAACCCACCGAACATAACCTCAAAAGCGACGACCAAACGCGTAAAGTCCCGGATTCGGGTGGGGATCCTCGACCGCGAAAGGTCAGAAGGTTCGTCAACTTTCGAATGTATCGCACGCGCCGTGCATATATCCACGTATTCGCGCCTCGGTGAGCAGCTGCGACGGCGTCTCTGCCGTCCTTGAAAATCTCCCCGCTGTGTTGGTTTATCTCCGCGCGCAACTTGCACACAGGTGTTCGACTATCACATTCGACTAGTTCGACAACGTACGTCTCTGTGGCTGCGCGAATTTTTCCTTTTTCTAATTATTACAACAAAATCCAAGATCGCGCCTCCGATAACGTTCGTCTCGCTGGGGTCAGGGTCGTCAGGGTTAGTCGGAGTCACAGGAAAAAGGAGCCGTGAGGAAAGCTGCATAAGGATGACACGTCTTTCGTGGCGAGAGAAAAGAATACATTTCGGCTGTCGATAAGAAATCGACACTCGTATGCGACGAGAATAGCGCCGCGTATGATAAACGCGCAGTTGACGTCCGAGGAGTCGCAAGACGTCTCGAGTCACGACTGACTCGCGTTGCCTCGTATATGAAGCGAGCGAGCCTATAGCACTCGGGTTTTCCTCCTCGTTCTCCCAGCCGAACGGCCAGACTGTCGGTGCGACCAGTCCGAGTCGGTTCAGTGCGGTGCCCGCCACGACGGAGGAAGGTTCGACGCGCGTCACGCACGGAGCGAAGTGACAACTTTCATTTGAATTCCATTCTTCGTGCGTGTCTCGTCGAGCGATGACATCGTTTTTCCGCGCGATCGCGCGAACGGGCGTTAATCTCCTCGGCGCCGTTCGGGAAATCTCATCGACGGCCGGGAACGCGGCGAAGCTGAAGATCGCGCGGCCGCTCCAGGAGGCCGCGCTCGACGAGCGCTGCATCCTCGTGGACGAGCTCGACAGACCCATCGGCGACGCCTCCAAGAGGCACTGTCACCTGGTGAACGAGCGCGGCGAGGTACCACTTCACCGGGCCTTCAGCGTCTTTCTCTTCGACGGCAAGGGCAATCTGCTTCTGCAGAAACGAGCACCTTCCAAGGTTCGTGAATTTTTATTTAGTTGGTATTGAAATTTTACTATTAGTTTATTTTACAATAGCTATCAGTTTAGTTTTGTCTAATTGCTACATTTTTTTTGGAGTAATATAAGCATTTTTAGTGTTGGAGGACACGTGGTAATAATGAATTCTATATGATAAAAATCTTTCGCTTTGCACTAATCCTTGACGAGCTATCTGCTATTTTAGCCCTTATCAATAGTCTTGACATAAAGATAAGGCTCAGACAGAAAATGAGATATTCGTAATGGTAATAATGTAGCGATAAGGAAATACAGAACTGCTGAATGTATTATAGTATAATTTTTTTTGAGTATCAAAGTCTTACGAGTGTGTTGGAACTTTGCAGATCACCTTTCCCAGCTACTACACCAATACATGCTGCAGTCATCCTCTGATGGAAGTGCCTGGGGAGGCTGAGGAGGACCAGGCACTGGGTATTCGAAAAGCGGCGCAACGAAGATTGAATTACGAACTGGGAATTCCCAGAGACGAAGCGATGCCCCAGGACTTCTCCTACCTCACCAGAATACACTATCACTCTGTGGGCGACGGAAAGTGGGGCGAGCATGAGATAGACTACGTGCTGTTTTTGCAGAAAGACGCTATAACTCTCGATCCGAATCCCGACGAGGTCAGCGAAATTAGGTGGATCTCAAAGGATCAGATACACGACTTTGTGGCGAGCATAGACGCCCCTCTGACTCCCTGGTTTCAGCTGATTCTGAAGCATAAGTTGCCTCTCTGGTGGGAGAATTTGCACTGTCTGAGCAGAGTTGAGGACCACGCGTCCATCCAACGTTTCGTATAACTCACCCGATTTCCGAACGAACGGGCGATCAAGAGTCGCGCGACAAATGGGCATTAAGTAAGGAAACATCGACGCCAATATCTAGGTACTATATTCTAAACAGAGCTATTTTATTACCCTGTACCAGATCGTCATTTCTGTAACATATAATGATAAGAAATTTTTTAAATAAAAAAATAACTCACGTTTGTAATAAATGTACAGCTATTTATAAAAAAAAAAAAATACATATACAAAATCTTAGTTTATTTCGTTCGAAATGAAAAAAACGGAGGGCAACGGAGCACAAGTTTTTTACACGCTCCACGCGCCGCATAAATTAAGGGGTCTAACGTCTCGATGGCTCAAAGTTTGCCGCTTTCACAAATAGCGCGAGCGCACTTGTGCGGCAATTCGTATAATGCGCAATTAAAAATGCATTCAAGCTTATCGAAACGAAAAGATTCCTGCTGCACCGACCGTCGATAACGCAGCGTTCCTTCTCCCGTCTAGGGAAATAGTTGCGGCCCGACGAAATCCCTAGTTCTCCAGGAGTTGGCGATCCTTCAGCCGGCTTTTGACGTGTCCCGTGTAGCCTGGGGTAGAGCGGCTGCAGTCGTGGTCGGTCGTCGTGCTGTCCGATAAAATCGCTACGTGTCGCACCGGGGTCGGGTGTTCGGGCGCGTATGGCAATTGGCAAATGACTTGCCCGAGGAGACAATTTCGTTTGCGCAAATCGTGCGATACGTGAGCGGTGCCGAGAAAAGACGAAATAAAAAAGAAGCGCGAGGACGACGCGGAACGCGAGCGGCGACCACGATGCAGGGTAAAGCGGCGACGGCGCCGAAGAAGGTGATGTTTCCGGACAAGAAGCCATCGGCCAAGCAGATGAAGTCGTCCACGCTGACGAACGCCGCGGGCTTCAGCTCTCTCCTCACCTTCACGATTCTCCTTCTCGCCTGGATATCCGGATTCGCGTCGCGTCTCTTCGCGGTCATTCGCTTCGAGAGCATCATCCACGAGTTCGATCCATGGTGCGTTCGTTTTTTTTTTTTTTCTCGGAGGTGGCACGGAAAACGCCGCGACAATTTTCCGCCGATTACTCGCCGCCCCCTCCGTACCTACCGTTGGCTCGTCAGATCGGCGAGCGTGGGAAAGGGGGGAAAAATTACACTGATTAGATTAGAATTACGGAGCGGACCTGCACTCGCTGCCCAGTGCAGAATGTAGTCGAGCGGCGAGACAAGGCGTCACTATTCTCACTTACAAATTTGCTTTTGGCTCCGAACGCAAATTTCTTTATCTTCGCATTGATTTATTTACCTATCGCTCCATTCCTCTAATTACCTTGAATTTTTCCGCAGGTTCAACTACAGAGCCACGGCCTACATGGTCCAGCATGGTTTCTACAACTTTCTCAACTGGTTCGACGAGCGCGCCTGGTATCCGCTCGGCAGAATAGTCGGCGGCACCGTCTACCCGGGTCTCATGATAACGTCCGGCTCCATCCACTACGTCCTGCACTCGCTGAACATACCCGTTCACATACGCGACATATGCGTCTTTCTGGCGCCTGTGTTCAGTGGCCTCACCGCCATCTCCACGTATCTCCTGACCAAGGAGCTTTGGAGCGCGGGCGCGGGCCTCTTCGCCGCGTGCTTCATCGCCATCGTGCCGGGCTACATATCGCGCTCGGTCGCCGGCAGCTACGACAACGAGGGAATCGCGATTTTTGCGCTGCAGATCACGTACTACCTGTGGGTCAAGTCCGTGAAGACGGGCTCGATATTTTGGGCCGCGATGACCGCCCTCTCGTACTTCTACATGGTGTCCGCGTGGGGCGGCTACGTCTTCATCATTAATCTCATTCCCTTCCACGTGTTCGTTCTCCTCGTGATGAATCGCTACAGCAACCGCCTGTTCACGAGCTACACGACGTTCTACATCCTCGGACTGTTGTTGAGCATGCAGATACCGTTCGTCGGCTTTCAGCCGATTCGCACCTCGGAGCACATGGCCGCGGGCGGCGTTTTCGCGCTCATTATCTTCGTCGCGGCGCTGCGCTATCTCCGCACCTTCCTCACCAAGTCCGAGATGAAGTACTTCGGCGGCGTCGTCGCCGCGACCGCGGCGGTACTCCTGGCGATTCTCGTGGGTCTCACGTACGCCGGCATTGTCGCGCCTTGGAGCGGACGTTTCTACAGTCTCTGGGACACCGGCTACGCGAAAATTCATATACCGATTATCGCGTCGGTGTCGGAGCATCAGCCGACCACGTGGTTCAGCTTCTTCTTCGATCTTCACATACTCGTCACGACGTTCCCCGTCGGGCTCTGGTACTGCATCAAGCGCATCAACGACGAACGTGTTTTCGGTGAGATACCCTTATTATCTTTATCGCTTCGCAGTCGCCTTGCGACTGATGAGAAACTAGCTTATTAATATTTTCTTTTCTTACGATATTACAGTCGTCCTGTACGCGATAAGCGCGGTCTACTTCGCCGGCGTGATGGTCCGTCTGATGCTGACGTTGACCCCGGTGGTCTGCATGCTCGCGGGCGTCGCGTTCAGCGGCATCCTCGAGCTGTTCCTGAAGGAGGAGGATCGCGAGAGCGGCGATCGCGACGGCGGCGAGGGAAGCGAGGAGGAGAGCGAGGACGAGCGCGAGCGCAGTCCCGGTCGCGGACTCTACGACAAGGCGGGAAAGCTCCGGCGAATGAAGCACGAGAGGCCGAAGGGCAACGGCGACGGTCTCGGCGCGAATCTCCGCAACGGCGTTTCCATCGGTATCCTCATGCTTCTCATGATGTTCACCGTCCATTGCACGTGGGTCACCAGCAACGCGTACTCCAGTCCGTCGATCGTTCTCGCGTCGTACAGCAACGACGGCGGACGCAGCATCCTCGACGATTTCCGCGAGGCTTACTACTGGCTCGCTCAGAACACGCCGAACGACGCTAGAGTGATGAGCTGGTGGGATTACGGATATCAGATAGCCGGGATGGCTAATAGGTACGTCATTAAAAGTGAAACATCCACGCTGAGCACAGTCGGTGCCAAAAACTGTGATGAACGATTTTTTTACGCATGTATTTTACTTTTTATTGCAGAACAACACTTGTTGACAATAATACGTGGAACAATTCGCACATAGCACTGGTGGGAAAGGCGATGAGCTCGAACGAGAGCGCAGCTTACGATATAATGACGTCGCTCGACGTCGACTACGTTCTAGTCATATTCGGCGGTATGATCGGTTACTCCGGCGACGACATAAACAAATTCCTGTGGATGGTCAGAATCGCGGAGGGTGAGCATCCCCAGGACATTCGCGAGAGCGATTACTTCACGGAGCGCGGCGAGTTTCGCGTCGACTCGGAGGGCTCGCCGACTCTCCTGAATTCCCTCATGTACAAACTGAGCTACTACCGATTCGGCGAGGTGACAGTGGACTACCGATCACCCGCGGGTTACGATCGCACGCGCAACGCCGAGATAGGAAACAAGAATTTCAAACTTACGTACTTAGAGGAAGCCTACACGACGGAACATTGGCTCGTTAGAATTTACAGGTAAATCTTTCGATCGATATTCGATTTTCAATACGTTAATCCATGGAAAAAAAAAACGTTTTCGGCTCAAAAAAAATTAAACATATTTTGAAAGAGGCAATGATCGCTTTCGAGAATGCTGAATGTTTAATTCCTTGGGAAAAAAAATTATATTTTCGTTGCATTTACAGGGTGAAGAAACCAGATGAATTCAATCGTCCGAGAATCCCGATATCAGGCCGTTCGATCGCCCGGCCGACGAGCACGTACCACAGTAAAAAGGTGAGTAGTACGTTGCGCGAGGCGATTTGACGGGGCGAAATTACGAGATCCAATTGTTTCCACTTCGTCCCTCGTATCGTTTGCCGTTTTTATTATCAATCGACTACGGTAGATCTGGAAACGTAGTTGAAGTTATGGGGGGCCGGACATTGATGTTTCAGACGGCGCGTCGCAAGAAAGGTTTTATCAAGGGCCGACCGAGCGTCGTCAAGGGACGAAAACCCCAGGGGAGAGCGTCCGCTTGAATGTAAATATCCATCGACCCGCACCCACCTAACCACCGACAATTTACAGCCGTACTTTTTGTAATAAAAAAGAGAAAAAAAAGAAAACAAAACAAGAAGAGTCGAACGAACATGATAAACAACCATCGTCCCGGCCGTCGCGAGTTTTCGTCGCCGTTTCTACCTCGGTGAGAGCTTTGCTGGCAACCGAAAAAAATCGTTTGATACCAATTCGACGGGATTGCGCGGCGGCTCGACGGTCGAAAATATCGATAAAACGGGGGACGAGAGATTCTTCTGCGAGAGCCACTCGAGAACACAGATAACACGAGTATCTGCGTTGCCTTTCGCGCGTCTTTGTCGTCGTTGACTTTTGCTCGTCATGACAACGAGCGTGTGGCTTTTCGTACATTGACCGAGATCCAGCAGCTTATCGACTTATTTACTCGCAAGATCGGCAACGCCATTGGTCGCTTACAGATTTTTCTTCATTTTTTTTTTAAATAAATTTTCTTTATCATGACATTTACTTTCTCCGTATTTTTATTGTTTCATTGAAATTGGCGAAAGTCACGCTGTTCGCGCGAAACTGAGCGTACAGCGTGAAAGAGATTAAAAATAAAAAAGAAAACACGATGCCGCCCTCTCTCCGGCGACTTTTAGCGTAATGTTCAATGACGTAAACGACGTACGCGGGCAGTTCGAGGCTTTTTCGAGCGCTTTGCCCGTTTGTACTTAAAGCGCCAAGAAAAGCAATTCCAGCAGGGTAGACGAGCCCTCGGAGGAGCTGTGACTCTATTCCTAATACATAAGCATTTTTGTTATAGTAGGGCATATTGTACTATAAGCATAAAAACAAACAAACAAACAAACAAAATGAGAATCAGTGTCAACAGGACGAACGATTCGACACTTATCATCACCTAAGCTCACCGGGCTTGTACGTGTGTCTTGTTTACACAATTTGTTGTATAGGGTCTTGTTGAAAGATATTAACATTCGCAATAACATATACTTGTGTTTTAATCGCATGACCTTCCCCCCGCCTACGTTTGTCGCTTTATTTTCGTTGTGGCATCGATTTCACACGGTTCGTACGTCCTGACGACTACAGTAGTTCAGAAAATCTTTATATAAATCCGCGACTCTGCGACGAATCGTTGCACAATTAATTACAAGCTCTGCGACGCGATGGCCTTAATGATTTCTGAATGGAAAACTACCGTCTCGCTTCTGCGTCGCAGTCGTAACGAATCAATTTGAAAATCTCACAAAATATATATTTTTTTAAACAGAATAGTGGAAAGGACTATAGTGATCTAGAAAATTATCAGGGATCAATTAATGAAGCGTGAAATCCGCAGGTTAAATTTTGAGGCTGTGCGACTGTTACCGACCGAGGTGAAGACTCAGTGGGTAAATGTCTACTTTTCTTATTTTTACGGAAACGGATCATATTTCGGGCGAAAATAGATCGTGTTCGCACATTGAATTTGCGCCTGATTCTAGTTGACTCTTTCGGAAATATCGTATCTTCGGGAAAATCGAAAAACCGCGCGACTCCGTCGGTATGTAGCGTCGCCTTGAGGTTATATCTTCGCCTCGTGTGCGCACATGTCAAAATCAGCTGATCGACGTTTGCCACTGGATCGCGAGTAGCGAGGCACGAGGCGAGCGAGCTTAGCACAAAGCAAACACGCGACTTAGGTAATTATCGATTTTATATGCGGGTAGGAATGGACAGCGCAGTAAACGACGATCGATGCAATGCCCATCGAAGATGAATAATGAATCGAACGCAGCTGAGCTCTTCTTTAATCTTCATAAATACACCGCTTCTCGTCAATAATGTATCATTGATCGTCGCAAAAACAATGACTACCGCATTCGCGCCGTGCTCGCGCTATCAATTAGCGCGAAGCATCGCACCGTCATTGTTGATTCTCGTCACTGTCATCGGGTCACGACAGCCGTAATATTTCCCGCTGGCGATAGTTTCGCGCATCGCGCGCATTGGTGGAAATACGAAAATTTTCGCTGGAGAATTATTATACGCAAATGGGCGATTAAAAAAAAATCGTCGCGCGTTATCAAGCGGACTCTGTGCGCTTTTCGCGAAGTCGCGTCGTCGAACCGGATTCGCTCTGTCGCCTGCTAATTAATTATCAATCCGAATTATTCATACGAGGGAATACATTTTCAAATTCGCCAGGAGCGCAATACCCGCGTCGCGCGAGTTACCTACTATATCCGGGTCCGCGAATGAGCGAGAAATTGTTTATTTTTACGTGTGAAATTCGCAAAACTCCCGCGGCCCGGAATCGCGCGCGCCTCGTATCCTGGCTGACAGTCTGCCCCGGGTCTCGCGTGTCTCCCGGTCAACCGCGATAAGCGCAAACCACGTTATCTCGCAATCTCGCTATTCACCGTCGCGCAAGTCCGCGCCAGGTACGCGGATAAGTTAGGTTAGGTCGACGATTGTATTTCCACGCGCGTTAGCTCAGCGTGACAAATAAAATCGCGGACCGTGCAGAATTGCCCGGGTGACGCGGGAGTAGCGCGCCGAGCACGCGGCGGCCGCGTCGTCGACGGTTATACACGAGAGTTGAAGAGCGCGGAGTTCGGCAGGTGGAAAAGTGTTCCTACGTTGGTCGCCCCGGCGCGCGCGCGCGCGCGCTCGCGGCATCGTCGCGAATTCAGGGATTTTTCGCATCTCCGCCGCCGCGCTGCCTGCTGGTGTTTGTGCGTGTGTGTGTGTGTGTGTGCGCGCGGCCGCCATCTTGCTGCCTTCACCATCTGACATGTCTTTCTAATGTTATTATCGATAAATTATCGCGAGCCCGACGCACGACGGTTGCCCAAAATTCGCGTTGTCGAGGGCGCGTGGTGACGACGACGACGCGGCTGTCGCGCTACGAAAATTCGCCGGTGGTGAGGAGCCCGAGACGAAGGGAGATTCGTTGTGCTTTGGCGAAACCCAACCTCGGCTGTGGCGCGCGCTCGCGAGCTCCGTCCTGAGAGTCCGAGAGACGGCTACGCGGAGAGGACGGCTCGTCGTCGGGGCCGCGAGCGATTCACGTCGCACACGTCGCGGGTGATCGACCGGGCTTGAGGACGCGCCGCCCGCGGACGCTCCGCGACGGCAGCGGACCGACGCGCGTCGAGCGATGTCGAGTTACTCGCGCTCGAACGTCCGGTCGAGCGAGCGAACATAACCTCCAACGTGTCCGTCGCCAATTGCCGAGCGACCCCGCCGCTTGTCAACACAGCCGGAAGATCCGGGACGGCACGCCGATGAGGACAGCCAGGACGTTGAGCACCGGGCATCTGAACGCGCGAGTCGCGGACGCGTCGCGACCGCCGACGGCATAGAGCACCGTGGCGCTCCAGGAGCGAGTTCGATATGCGAGGCAAGGATTGTTTTTAGTCACACGCAAGCTACTCGAATAACCAGTTTACGCCTTCTGCCAGAGTTGACGAGCGCGATTATCTCTGCGTGCAGACTCTGATCTCTCTCCTGTTTTTCTCTTTTGATTTAGATTCGTGACTCAATGATTATCAGAGCAAGAACGAGACTGTCGACATTCCCAGTAGTACTTAGCGTTATCGTGACAAGTTGCTCAAGCTCAAAGTACCTGACACAGCGTCGATTCGACGAGCGTGAGATGCACGCGCGTCGGATGAAAATATTTTGTAATTGATCTTTCCCGAGATCTCTCGACGAGAGGACGTTTGGTCGTCGCCTCGGCAAATGGCGTGAACGGAGTGTAGATAGGGGAGAGAGCGAGAGAGAGCGGGAGGGAGAGACGGAAGAGTGCGAAAGAGGCGGTAGAAGTTGATTTGGAGAGTTTGAGAATGCAGGTGGAACGGGAAGGAGTCGCAGCAGCAATCGATGAAGGTCCCCGATCTGGAGAATCTAAACATGGACAGTAAGCTGAAGTTTTCGGATCGTCTCAAGGCGCTGCTGAAAACGGAGTCGCGCCAGGATGTCGATCCCTACATATTCAGCGAGCCCGAGCCGTTCGTCACGGCGGCGGGCAAGAGCGTCAAGCTGACGCAGCCGAAGAGCCCGCGGGTCGGCGGCAAGAACAGCAGCGGCAAGTCGAGGGGGAAGTGCATAAAGCGGCGGGTGAAGATCGAAGGATCGGGGATATCGCCGATTCGCGGCGATGCCGCTGATACGAGGGAGCCCGAGTTGGACGCGGAGACGCCGGGGAGCGAGCTGAGAAGCCTGGAGCTGAGATTTCCTGGTGGGATTCGGCAGAGCCTGAAGGAAGAGGAGCAGCACGAGCTGCAACGCGAGCAGCAGCTGCAGAATCAGCAGAATCAGCAGCAGCAGGCGCAGCATCAGCAGCAGCAGCAGCAGCAGTATCTTCAACTGCAGCAGCAACCGCAACCGCAGCAGCAGCAACAGCAGCAGCAGCAGCCCGGGATGGTCGACGGTCCGGCGAGACTGGAAACGAGGAGGCAGAGCCGCGACCACACGTTGCTCTACTATCCGCGTGCAGGGGACGAGATCAGCGACAGCGAGTCGAGCGGCGACGAGCTGAGCATCTATCAGCGTCACTGGTTCGCCGGCGAGACGACGAGCAGCAGTAGCAGCAGCAGCGCCGCATCGCTCAGTCGCGCGGCGCGTCTATCGCAGCTGCGCTCGCAGCTCCGAAGACGTCTCGTGCAGCTGCACAAGGGCGGACAGGAGTCCGAGGTGCGTTTGCGCGAGCGGACCCGTTGCCTCCTCGAGGCGGCCTGCAAGAAGCCTCAACCGACGACGACGACGTCGGCGTCGGCGATCCCCGAGTCGCCGACGCCGGGCACGAGCAAAATCGGCGCCGGTCCACTGCTCGTCGGTGGCGCCTGCGGCGCCGACGGATGCCGGCAGACTTCTCTGCCCTGCACGCGTCACTGCTCGCGGCACATAATGCTCAACGCCGATCAGCTGCTGTTCGAGCACTGCACCGCCAAGTTCAGCGACAACACGCAGTGCTGCGTACCCGTGTTCGACGTTGCCCACGAGCTGCCGCTCTGCCCGGAGCACGCGCGTAAACGCGACAACTATCACCGCAAGGCCCAGGAGTCGAAACCAAAGAAGTCGCGGAAGAAGCCCGCCTCGCCGGTCGCCCCGAGGCCCAAGTGCGGCAGCAAACCGCGACCGAAGAAGCGCAAGCGACCGCCGTCGACGAAGCTCGACACGAAGATCGCCGGGCTCGCGAGTCACGAGGAGAGCCGCTATCCGTGCCAGGCGATAACCGCCAACAACGAGAATCACACCAAGACGCTCAACAATCTGAACGCGCCGCAGGGCGCGTCGAACTCGGCGAATCTGAATCTCGGACTGGGACTCGGCTCGCTCGCGCCTCTTGGCCTTGGGCCCGGTCTCAACAAGGTCGAGCTCGGCGATCACGAGGTCTTCGCGTCCCTCGACCCGGCCGAGCATGACTTCGGTAACGTTCTCAACAACCTGCCCGCCGACGCTTTCAACGATCTGTTCATCGGTAAGCATCGACTGGAAATATGCGATTAAACGACTATATTTGACGAGCGGAGTCGAGATTGATTTATCAATTCAATGTCAATAAAAGATCGTCGCCGTCATTGATATTTTATTGCCATTGAATTGATAAATGGGACATTTCGTTCATTTTTTTTTATAAAGGACTGAGAGATTCGTCGTTTTGTCAACGCATATATGATTATAACGTAAATTCGATTCCACAGAGAGTCGAAACGGGGAGTACGAACCCTCGAGAGAAGAGGAGGAGGAGTTGGAGCGCGCGCTGGAGGCGGTCGACAAAGACGTGCGAAATTTGGAGCGCATGGGACAGACCCACGGGTTATTGGAGCCGGCTCTGCTTGCCCAGCTGATGTCGGACATCGCCTCGTAGCCCCCCACCGGTTCGACAAAGCCGAATTAAGTAACCGACGTTTGCACCGAGAGAGAAAGAGTTCGCGCGTGTTCCTTTGCAAAACGTAGAAGAGAGCAAAAAAAAATACTGTTTGTGTATGTGCGCTGGTCAATGTAACACTGTATTACTAACTGTATCGTTGTATAGCAATCGCGAGGAGCAATTTTCGCGGGGGGAAACGGAAATGTGGCGGGGATCGACGATCGGGCGGTCGAGAGTGACAGACAAAACTTGCGCGCGACGTGTCCAAGCCAAATAACGAAGACGTGGGGGAAAAAAAAAGAAGAAAAAAGAAAAACAACAAAAAACGTTTGAAAAAAAAGTCGAAGCACGTGTGTAGCCGAAGTGATTAGTATATATAGAGGAGACGGAATAATGTCATAAAAATCGCCATGTTTTGGCTATGTGTACGTCAGGAAGTTTGTTTGCTTGTAATCCGATGTAGATTTAATCCTTTCACGCAGAGGCGGAAAAGATGTTTTTTTTTTCTTTTTCTTTTTTTTTTTTCTTTCGTGAGATCGTTACACGTAGCATGCGCGACTGGCGCTCTCACGTTCGATTTAATCTGTATAACGCGCGCGTGGCTATGCATACAATTTTTCTAAGCAACACACAACACACAAAATGTACGTACAGTGAGACGCATTGCGAAACAGCGAGATATATAGATTGTGCACGACGGGAAAAAAACAAAACAAACGGATCGCAGAGTCTCGAGATTTTCATCTCGCAGGGGAAAAGACGGCTCGTTTGCCGCTCCGCGGACTCTGTCGATCGACGGTGTGAGTATTAGTTGTAATCAGTACCTATCGGAATTTAGAATATCGCGTACTTTCGGATCGGTGAGACCGATCGCGATCGGTCGTAGGCTCCGAGAACGTCCGGTACGCGTTTTTTTTTGCACGACCGCGAGTCTCGATTTTTTTCACGAGATTGTGTAAAAAAAACTTCTAGCTACTCCCCCCCTCCCCTCGTGTGAGACACAAAGGACGTTCCTATTTCTATTATTTTTAACAAAAAAATAAAAAACACACACACACGACACACAGAAATGTTAGAAGTTCGGAAAAAGCGCGTATTTCCAGGCCAAAACGACTTTTTTGCGTTTCTCATTCGAACTCTAATTGTTTGAATGTGCTTTGTACATATCGCTATAACGGTTGATATTTGTAAATTATATAACGGTATAATTGTACGTCGATATCGCTGTGACCGCCGCGACGCGTGCAATTTCGCTCGCAAGTGTTCGCTCGGTGTCGTGCGCGTTTTTTGCTATACGTAATGAAAGGGGGGAAAAAAGAGGAAAACGGAGAAATCCCAAAGTTGGAATTTTTCTCTCGCATCTGTATAAAAGTTTCATTGACATTCGCAAAGAAGAATCCGTTGGTACCCAGTGTTCGGATACCGCGAGTTCGACTCCCGAATTTTTTTTAATTCCGGAGTAATATCGAATGCGCCCATTTCTGTAAATGATTTCACGTTTCATCATCAGCTCGTTCTTGAACCACGGGACAATGTGTTGAAATTTGAAGGAAAAAAATATCGCGATATGCAACGGTACACGTAGAATAAAAAGAGGAAATTACACGGGTCGAAGGGGATTTTTATTGGGTGACCGAGTTTCAACTGTCGATTAATCTCTGTGCCACTGTCGCTGTATAAATAGGAAACGAAAATTACCGGAGAAAATAAAACAGGACACTCCATAGTCGTGGCTGGAAAACGCATTTACCAATCTCGCGGCAGAGGCAATACATTTGGAATTGTAACCAACCCGTTTTTTCCAAGTCCGCAAAAAATTGCAAACTTTGATGCAAAAATTTGATGAAAGATAAAAGAAAAAAAGTTTTCACAAAAATGGATCAAAAAATTGTATGGATTTAACGTAGTAAAAAAAATGATTGATCATTTTTAATCGCATTATCCATTTCTTCTGTATCTTTTATTTACAGTATTTTTTTTTACCGAATTCGTAGGATATTCGATGAGAATAATAAACTCCATATTATTCAAGGGTTAAACAGATTGCCTTCGAAAATACGGCGATGGTTACAGCTCCGAATTCATCCTCCCTGTACACATCTTTCTCGAGAATCGTTTGCATTAGCCAAATATTGACTGACGCGTTATGATTATTCAATTTGTCGAGCAAACGAATGTCGACGTTTGAAAATTCCTAAAAAGGAAGTAGAGATGAGTAAAAAAGAAAACAGGAAACAAACCGATTCTGTCGATTTGCAGCACACCCCATATTGGGGGATTAGAATTACCTTTCTATTCGTGCTAACGTCGTCTCTTTAATTGTTATTAGTATAGTTAATGGATAGTTAATCGGTTACGATTGTACACGAAGGAATCGGCAGCAATTGCCGAGGCTTAGACGAAGCGAGCGAAGTGGAGAAGCAAGAAAAGGAACATTGTCCGCTGCTCCTCATGTACCTATATCTGTGTATGCCCTTGTAACATATTATCATTACTATTCTCGATTAGGCAGTAACAATTACAATAAGCATATTTTTTACATTGCCTCGTAGTGCTCTGTTGTATTTGTCCCCTGACATCTTCACACTTCCCGCGTAAGAGATTTTCGCGCTTTCATTGCTTGTTCGTAGATCATACGTCGTGTTCCGCAAGTCTTTTCATTATCGATCAATTCCATGTCGGCTTTAAACGTGAGTGCGTTGTGACGGTATGAAACTGTGTATAGAATTCAAACAACAAAACCGGGAAAACTTTTCAACGATAACTTTAATAACGCGATAATTTTTGTACACTCTTTTTCGCGCACCGTCGAGATTTTTGTTTGCTTAAAAATATCGCCTCGTGGTCACCGACCTGCGGTTTCCTCGATAAAACGCATATCCAGACAGAAATTTATGTCTCGAAAAACTGATGGTCGTGACTCGCCATACCATTTTTTTTTTACGTAGCAGTCACTGAAGTTGCCCAACGAAATATTGAAATTCGATGTAGCTGGGGAAAAAAAAACGATTGTTTACAACGATATTTTTTTACATTCTACAACGATGCAATAAACGTAGTCGTAATGTGTAAAATACAAGATACTTGAGATTTGAAGCTAAATTTCGCGAGTGGTTCGGTTCGTCCCCGTTCATTCGTTGTCCGCACGAGTTCAGTGTCAGTCGATTGACGTAGCGGTAGCTGTAGAAGAAGCATCCGCGTTTCTGTCGCCCTGTCGTTTCAGCTCCCGAGCAATCCACTTCTTCCTCGCGTTCTCGCGATCCACGTCGTGTCCCCTGCATCCCATATCGACGACACGCACCGGAAAAACCTCCAGAAGCTCGGAGTCCGCTCCATGGCTCGGCATTTTCGTGCCACTGCGATCGGGATGCTTGAAAATCGATAACAAAATCAATCAATCCGTAGCGATAGCTCAATCGAAGAATCGTTCAAGCACGCTGGAGTCGATCACCCACCATGCTTCTCAGTATCTTCTCCACCAGCGAACTTTTTCGCTTTTCCCACTTCTCCCTCTCGTCCTCCTGCTCCTCGATATTTCCCTCGCTGTTGGACGGCATCAGCATAACGTCGTACTCGCTCCTGGAGCGCCCGAGTATACCGACTTTAATCCCCAGTTCGGGCAATCTTTCCTCCGCCGCCAGGAGAGCATTTTCCAAATAACGAATGCGCGGATCCTTAGAGCCCACGACGATTATTCCTGCAGAGCAGAAAAAAAATGTAATCGACGGTGGAGGAGACTGGGACGCGAGATTCGGTATTACCCAACGAGAGGATCCGGTAATCGCACTCGTGGTACACTATCTGATAGGGCAGCGGTGAATTTCTCAGCAATTTTCTTCTCGGTGGCATCTTGCGACCCTGAAGTATCCTCAGCTCGTCCTCCAGCATCTCCGCGTTGATCGTTCCGCCGCTCCGACGGAGAGCCGTGTTGTAGGCGTCGGTGCGGAAGAGCCGGTGCATTTCCACTTCTGAAAGCAGAGATAGAGATGAAATTTATGAACCCTACCTGACCACCGACCGACGAGAAGATTTTGAAGAAACGAACCGATCAGATTGTAGTACTTGCGCTGCAGAGCGATCCAGACGACTCTGTGAGCCATGGCGATGAGGATCTCGAAGATCCTCAGGTCTTTCTCGCCTTGCGACTGAGATGCCGCGCCCGCTTTCATGTGATGATACGGCGCGGTCTCTCGGCTCCCAACGACGAGCTCGGAATATTCACGACCCAAGACACAACGAAGAACTCGCAGTTCTCCGGCTCTCCTGAGTCTGACACCGCCGGCCAGAGGATTCGGCGCTTTTCTCACGGTCGCGTCGCGCTTCTGCCTGATCTCCTCCCATATCTCCAAGTAATACTGGAAGTAGATGATGAGGGCACGCAGGAAGCGATCGACGATCGGCAGATGGAAGAAATTGACGAACTGCAGCGTGAGCGGCCCCGTGACAAGGTACATGACGAGATCCTTCACGTCCTGGAGTATTATCACGTCGGGCTGGTCGGGCGACACTTTTCTCAGGTAACGTTTGCGGAAATGTATCTGCGAATCGAACGGCAATAAACGGCAATAAATTAAACGCAATATTCGTGTGCGATAAACAAAAAGTTATCCAATTTTTTTTTCTCACCTTCTGACTTGGATTGAGCGTCTCGTGAAAATTCAGTACCAGATATCCGTGGGGACAGTAAACTTTGGATTTCTGGGCGGTCCTCGAGCGCCTCTTGCCACCTTTGATCTCTTCGTCTTCCTGCTTCGTCACTCTGGAAGCGCGAAGTCGATCGTGAAAAAAGTGATTATTTATTTTTACAACCGTTTTTTTATTTCATTGACGCTTACCCTGTTACAGTGAGACCCTCGGCAACGTCGTCCCACACGTAGCGCTTCTCCACTCCGGAATTTTCAGGCATCTTCGTTCCTCCGACGATTCAACGAGGTTCGGGGTGCGCGAAAAAGTCACGTGTCTGGAAGAACCGAAATCAACCGCTCTGGCGTGCTCGCTCGGGATCTCTGAAGTTGGAGCTAATCCGATGATATTGATTGTGCCAGGCTGTGCCTAAGCGCGCAATGTTGTTCATAGAAGGTACGAGAAAGTGCTACAAATACTTTGAGCGAATGATCCTTCCCCCAAATTGTATTTTCGTTGTATATAAAATCGAATTACTTCATACAAATGCATTATGAGTATTCCTTTAACTTAAGTGAATCTTCTCAAACCTATGCGATAAAATGAACGAAAAAAATAAAGGATTTGGTTCCAGTTTACGGTAGAAGTCCAATAAAAATCAGACGACTTCGGCACTCGTTAAATTTAACATTATTTTATTAATTCATGCGATACACATGAATCACTCGATTATGTGGTATTTTGTTTCTGAATCAGTCTGTGTTTCGGCATCTCGTCCAGGACTGGCTGGTCCTCCTCAAAAATAGCAGGAACGTCCTGCAGCCAGAACTCATTGTGTTCTATCTTGTTCTTCTCCTGGGTGGTGAAGTGATGCAGCCTGCATCTAACCTTGACAGACTCCCTGTTGTTTATCGTCACAGTGATGTAGAATTCCTTGTTTTCTTTATTCATGTCCGGTCCCGTAATCGGACGTGCAGGCATTGTTATTGCATCGTCCGCCACATAGATGCCTATTTTTCTGAATGCATATCTTATGTGATACTTCTCTACGGTCCAGGGATTGTGCTGGGATACAAGGACTTTGAGGAGCTGAGTGGAAAGCACGTTGATCGTTCTGGGCACCCAGGGTGAGCTGTAGGTCGGCAGGTCCGACTTGGCTTTCTCTATGATATCCCGGTACTTCTCGATGTTCTCGGGACTCGCGTAGACGGCCAATCCGGGCATGAGATAATTGTTGTAAGCCAGGAGCGGCTTTACTTTGATTCTCTCGCCCATGCTGCCCACGCCGGCAATGTAGTTCGTCAGGATAATCTCGATCGGCTCATGCTTCTTCACATCGGTATTCTCCACCAGTTCATAAACAAAGTTCTTCGACGCAAACTTGGGCGGTTTTCCATCCTTCTTGTGGAGCCTCAGGGGAAACTTTCGCCGGAGAATATACGTGTTCTGGAAACGAGAGAGAGAAAAACGAAACGTCGTTCGCATTAAATTTCTGACACAAACGGATGGGAAGGAATTGAGATTTTTTTAGGTTAGGATGGAAAAATCACTTGTTTTCGGGGAATGAAATGTAAAACGCACCCTTGTCTGTTGGGCCAGGAGTCCGCTGCTCGACGCGTACAGCGGTTTCACCGCTCGCTGCAAAACACTCGTCGCGAAACTCGACAGATTCATTTTTTCGACGTCGCGAATTCTCGGCCACCGGCTTAGGTTATGGTCTCATTTCTCGCTGTGCGAGTCCCCGGATCCGGCTCAAAACTGTATTATCGATCGTCGGTAACGCGATTAGACACAACAAATATTTGTCAAGTGACTAAAACGGTGAAAACATTTTTTTTTCTAAATTTTGTATTCGAACTGCATTCATCTCTGCGCTAACGAAGATAAGAAAGGAACACAAAGGCCGTCGTAACACAATACCATTGCTATTTCTCGATAAAGCGGTAATAATTACAATAAACATTTGTTTTTACATTGCCTCACGGTGCTCTGTTATATTTGCTTTTTCTCGTTTCTAAAATGTATAGTTTAGAAAGTAATCGTATTACATAATCCCGCGCGTTGGGATGTGATGGTCGGCGTTACGCTTCTGGGACTATCTGCGAATAGACCAGAGTGGATCCAGCTGGCTCAGCGGATCGATCTTGTCAGTCTTTTGTGATACCATTTCCGTCTTCGTCTGCGAGCCCGTCTGGCCGATGGAATGTTCTGAAATTGTTAAAATTTTTTTATTAAGAATAACGTAAAAATCAAACGAGATGACATCATTGTAACTTCAATGATGAAATTATTTTACCTTGTTGTCGGGCAATACCGTGTTGCATGCCGACTCCGAGATTGTGTAGAAAATCGTCCGAGGGATGATGCGGCTTCTTCATCGCTCGCGCCTTGTTGCCCTTCATGCTCTCGAAGCACTCGAACGTGGAACGCGTTGACGATAAAATGCCCCCTGAAAAAAAAAATAGATAAATGATCAAGCGAGTTTTCCCTATAATTCACAGCGTTCTTGTCTCTCATCGTTGATCACTCACGTTTCATGAGCGTATCCTGAGCGTGATAGAGGACCATTCGATAGCCGAACAGCAGGGAATCTCTATCGATCATGCATCTTCGGTACTTGACGAGAGTCGATAGTACCAGAGGCACATTAACCGCGCCCTGACCGGCGCGGACGTGGCACACGGCCGCCGCTGCGAGGAGAAACAGACCGCTGAGCGAACCGCCGAGCAGACAGTGAACGACTATCGGCTTCGGCGAGCAGTGCCTCAATGCTTGCTCCGACAGAATGTCTGTGGCGAACGACAGCAGAGAACCCGGACTGCTGGGCAATCCCCTAAAAAATACGAAACAACGAATTATGCAGATTTACACTTGGGCGAATTAGATTGCGCGCCGATATCGCATGATTCTTGCACTCACGTCGAAGGCCAGACGAGATACTGCATATGGACGACCATCCTCTCGATTCTGCGCTCAGAGTGCATCACCGAAATGACTCTCTGAGCGTAATACGTGTGGTTCGTTGCATTTTTTAATGACAATGTGAAGCTGCCGATCGTTAAATTGTTCTCTTTGCTCGTAGGCCAGTATATCTCGTCATTCAACTGTGGAAATAGAAAAATGCATCAGTCGAGTTGCATAGCTTTGCTACATTAACAAAAATTAATGGAACTGAAGTCACCTGCGCGTCCGTCGCCAGACAAGCTATCACTTCGCTGCCTTGCTCCCAGATCATCGTCCAGAACGCCTCATAGGACTCGGGTTTCGGTGCCTGCGCGACGATGAAAGCCGCCGGCGTCCACTGCGTCAGGTCGTTAACATGCGACGCGTTTACGTAGTCGGACGACAGATTGGACGCCGACAGTCTGACTCGCGTGGAATCGTAAGGTACCAAATTCGTCGTTCTATTAGCGCTCGCGTGAGCCTGGGCCACGTAACTCGTTTGTTTCTTCGCTTCTCTTTCCTGCGAAACGAAACGAAAAATGCGAATGATCTTCGACATTCTAGAATTTTTTTTTTTTCGTAACACAGACAAGAACGATAATATTCTCACCTCAACGTCGCTTATCTCGCTCCACTTGATATCCAAATTCGTCGAGCCGCTCAGCGTCTTGACCGTCAGACTCTCGACGAACTTTTCGTACTTCTCGATGTCGGCGAGAAATTTTTGCAAGGCCGCGGGATCGCCCAAAGGATCACGCTTCGGTTGTACATCGGTGTACCAAGTGTCCCAAACGATCTGCAGATTTTCATGCTTGTCCTCGACGTGTTGCGACGTGACGTCGAGACTGTTCTTCCGCGTTTCCGTCTTCTCCGGCGGCGGTGCGGCGACGGGCACCGTCGCATCCTTCTGTGTCCGGTCGACCGAATGCACTTCGGGCACGAGCGGCGCGTGGTTTATCGCCACGTCGAGCTCCGCCAGAAGATCGAGATTCGACTTGGGAGCTCGCGACTCGTTGGCCGGCTTCGGCGTCGCTTCCGGTTGCCTCGACGTCGCCGTCTTCGTCGCCTCGGCCGGTCCTTGCCGGTAACTCTGGGCGTTGCTCGCTGATGGATCGTTGCTCGAGGCTGTGCTGACTGAAACAACAACCGCGATAAAAATCCACCTCTGGTCACTATCAAATCATCGTGAAAATCGATTTTAATTCCCCCGGACATTTAGTTTAATCGATTTCTGACAAACTGTTCGGCCAAAATTTTTTTTTTTTTTTTTTTTTCAAAATCAACTAAAAAAGGGTTGTAACCGGTGTTTTCAGGGGTAGAATATGCGACTTGAAAACGATGGTATAGGTTAAAAGTCGATATTTTGAAAAAATAAATTTCGTGACCCCGATTTGGGCCGTTTTCGGCCCGGTGGCCAGATCTACGATTTCTGACAAACTGTTCGCCCAAAAATTTTTTTTTTCAAAATCAACTAAAAAAGGGTTGTAACCAGTGTTTTCAGGGGTAGAATATGCGACTTGAGAACGATGGTATAGGTTAAAAGTCGATATTTTGAAAAAATAAATTTCGTGACCCCGATTTGGGCGGTTTTCGGCCCGGCGGCCAGATCTACGATTTCTGACAAACTGTTCGCCCAAAAAATTTTTTTTTCAAAATCAATTAAAAAAGGGTTGTAACCAGTGTTTTCAGGGGTAGAATATACGACTTGAGAACGATGGTATAGGTTAAAATTCGATATTTTGAAAAAATAAATTTCGTGACCCCGATTTGGGCGGTTTTCGGCCCGGCGGCCAGATCTACGATTTCTGACAAACTGTTCGCCCAAAAAATTTTTTTTTCAAAATCAACTAAAAAAGGGTTGTAACCGGTGTTTTCAGGGGTAGAATATGCGACTTGAGAACGATGGTATAGGTTAAAAGTCGATATTTTGAAAAAATAAATTTCGTGACCCCGATTTGGGCGGTTTTCGGCCCGGCGGCCAGATCTACGATTTCTGACAAACTTATCGCCCAAAAAATTTTTTTTTCAAAATCAACTAAAAAAGGGTAGTAACCAGTGTTTTCAGGGGTAGAATATACGACTTGAAAACGATGGTATAGGTTAAAATTCGATATTTTGAAAAAAATAAATTTCGGGACCCCGATTTGGGCGGTTTTCGGATCGGATCAAGTTGATGGCCACAAAGGGTACTAAGATCTCCAAAAACAGTACTACTTCTACCCTACCTTCATTCTGCGACTGTGCGCCATAGGCGGTGGTGTAATAACTGTGATCCAACGACGGCGTCTGATAGGACCCGTTGGAATACTGCGAGGAGGGCGTGAGGCTCGTGGCGGTCCCGTTGCTCGCATTCGTGTACCTCGACGCGTTGTCCTGCTGACTGTAGACCGGCTGGACCGCCTGACCGTCCGGTGGCGGCGCGTACGACACGTTCGCGACACCGGTACCCTCAGCCGTGCCGTTCTGCGAGTCCTGATAGCCGGAGCTGTACGAATACGCTCTGCTCGCCGGATCGTAGACGTATCCGGGATGTCCCTTGTACGAGTCGGTCATGGAGGTCTGGACCGTCGGGGCCGCCTGGGAATAGCCGTTACCGTAGCCCTGCGAATAACTCGGATACTGCGCGACGCCGGCGTTGTGACCTTGCACGGGATACCGATAGTCGCGAAGATATCCCTGACCGCTCGTCGATCTCGCGTGACTCTGAATCATGTCCGCGCCGTTCGCGTAGCCGACGCTGCCACCGCTGCTACCGACCCGCGACGAGATCGCGTCCGGATAACCCTGGCCGCTGGCGTCGGGCTGATAATTCGCGTAGTTGCTCGGATAACTCTGCACCGGCTGTGCGGTCGGCGCCGCGGAATGCGAGCCCGGGTCGACATAGTTCGGCTGATTTTGCGATGCGTAGTCGGTGGAAAGTTGCGAGGCGTTCGGGGTTTGCGCTGTGCTTCCGTAGTAGACACCGGTCACGCCCGTGGGATACATCGACGAATTATCGCCCGGTATCCCCGGATTTTGCTGCTGCTGCTGTTGCTGCGGCTGTGTGTATTGATCGTTAATGGCGTAAGGCGAGTTCGACGGTGGAACGTGTGGCAAATGCTGATTACTTTGGGGATTCGCAGGCGGAACGGCGGAGTAAGTGTGAGTCGCTGGACTGCCGGTCGGCTGGGGCATCTGCGGTTGTTGTTGCTGGACGACCTGATAAGGATTCGCGTAACTCTGTGCCGCATCGTATGGCTGCTGCGGCGCGTTCTGCGCTTGAGGCTGAATCTGTCCCGGTTGCTGAACGTGGGACGGCGACTGATTGTTCGTCGGATTCGTCGGCGCGTTTCCGGTGTGACTGTAGCCCGGTTGAGCGTAAGCGCTCGGATATCCGCCGGTGGATCCCGCGGAGGATGGGGGAATCGAGCTCTGTGGTTGATATCCACCGGTGGAACCCGCGGAGGCTGCGGGCATCGAGCTCTGAGGTTGATATCCGCCGGTGGATCCCGCGGAGGATGGGGGAATCGAGCTCTGAGGTTGATATCCACCGGTGGAACCCGCGGAGGCTGCGGGCATCGAGCTCTGAGGTTGATATCCACCGGTTGATCCCACTGAGGCTGCGGGCATCGAGCTCTGAGGTTGATATCCGCCGGTGGATCCCGCGGAGGCTGCGGGCATCGAGCTCTGAGGTTGATATCCACCGGTGGATCCCGCGGAGGCTGCGGGCATCGAGCTCTGAGGTTGATATCCACCGGTGGAACCCACAGAGGCTGCGGGCATCGAGCTCTGTGGTTGATATCCACCGGTGGAACCCGCGGAGGCTGCGGGCATCGAGCTCTGAGGTTGATATCCACCGGTGGATCCCACAGAGGCTGCGGGCATCGAGCTCTGAGGTTGATATCCACCGGTGGATCCCACAGAGGCTCCAGGCATCGAGCCCTGCGGTTGATATCCGCCGTACGACGCCGCGGTAGATCCGGGAATCGAGCTCTGCGGTTGATACCCGTACTTCGCCGCATACTGGGCACCGTAGTCCGCACTGTCGTACGTCGCCTGATCGGCCGCCGCGTAGCCTGCGTATCGCGAGCTGTTGCTCGACACCTCGGTGCCGATCGCGTGACCGCTCGCTTGTCGATACATGCTGTCCGTGTTCGTCGTGCCGGTCTTCGGGAAGCTCAGAGTTCCGCCGCCATTCGTGAGACTCGCAGTCTCGCCGTATTGATATTGATGCGGGGGATACTGATGCTGCTGCTGCTGTTGTTGCTGCTGCTGAGCCATGTAATAATTCGCATAATCGTTCGGATAATATTGCTGGTACATCTGTTGGGAGGCGTTGTCGACGGCTACGGGCGGCACCGTGTGCACCGGAATGCCCGACGAGGCGTCGCTGCCGCCGGAATCGAGCGGATAAGTCTTCGCGGTGCCGTGAGAATTCGGCTGCACCGGTGCCACGGGTATCGACCCTCTGTCCGCGCCGTAGTGACTCTGCTGATAGCTCGCGGGACTGTTGCTTTTCAGTCGCGCGGCCAGATGATCACGCAGTTTCATTCCCGAGCCGGGCTTTCTTTCGGTAGTCGGCGGTGCTGCTGGAACGGTGGCAGCAGCGTCGATCGCTCCGTAAGCCGCTGCTTTGTCGTTACGACGGAGAATCTGCTCGCGCTCCTCCTCCTGGACTCTGCACGTGCTCTTCACGCGTTGCAGCAGCTTCGTCACGTTGACCTCGAGCTTGCGGTAGAATTCCAGGCCCTTCGTCGACTTGGCTAGGAGATCCTCGTACGCGTCATACGATGTTATCAGCGAGGATATCGTGAGCTCGCGACGCTTCAGTATCTCGTCGACCGCCTTCCGCGTGTCGGCCGTGCGCGCGTACGCGTCGGTCAGGGCCGCGAGTACGTTGTCCTGCGCCGAAAGATTCTGCTCTATCAGACTCACAAGCGCGTGGTGCTTGCTTATCTGTTCGGAGAAGAGAGTTTCCAGGGAGCTCGACTCCGCCGTCGCGGTCACCAGCAGCCGCGTCAGATCGTCCTGGGCTATCGAGTCGCGCAATTTCGCGTGCAGGTCGTTTCTCTGGCGCTGCATCTCGTCGACCTTGCCGAGGATACGCTTGAGCTCGCGCGCGTTCGCCTTGTCGGTCTCGCTGTCGGTTTTCTGACCTGTGGAACATAGAGAACGATATTTGCGATAGTTTCGAGGGAGTATAATCGGAGAGTAAAGGTCTCGTCGAGGCTTTCCCCTACTCTCACCTGATGAATTAGCGCTCGGCGAAGGAATGTTGGCCGCAAGATCCGCCAGAGGCTGAGCGAGCACTTGTAGGTTGTTGACGTGCAGCGTCATCGCCCGGTGAAGAGCTTGGTTGCTCTCCGAGGCCTTGGCGTGAGCTTCTTCGTACTTCTTGGCTTCCCTCGTCAAATCCGTCGCGACTATCGTCGGCGGACGCTTTCCCATCGCTTCCTGGTAACGCTTCTCGCTGCGAGTACGAAACTTTCGTGAATAAATTAGCAGCGAACGTTTCTGGCTTTACATTCTCTTCCGTGTAGAGACACAGAAGCGAGAGGGAGGTGAGAAGCATAAAAATCTAAGGGGTTACAGGCAGTGTTGAACAATTACCGCTGCTCCTCCTCGGTCAGCAACGTGTCGATTTCCTTCAGCATTGACTCAACGTCGCGATAAGTGTCCGAAAGTTTCCCCATTATGTCAACGAGATCCTGAATGGCCGTGGGTCTCGCGTTCAGAGCGGCGCATCTTTCCGCGAGTTCCTCGGGCAGCGGCAGAAACTCCGACTCCGGTGTCTGAGCGTCCGGATCCCAGAGGCTGAGATGCTGCAGTTTTAGCGACGCGAGATACGCTTCGAGATGTTGATCTCGCTCGTCGATCTTCGCGCCAATGGAGCGAAGGATCTTCGCTTTCTCCTCGGAGTACAGGGAGCTCGCCTCGTGGACCTTCATCGGTACTAATCTGTGGCGGACAATTTTACGCAAGCATTAATTAGAGAATTTCTAATGCTCCGAGACCTATGCGTCTTACCTGGCGAATATATCCGGACCCGATACTTCGGGGTCGTTGACGCTGAACGGAATTCCCTTGACGAGCGAAGCGCCGTTCACCGTAGGGAGAACGTCCTTCTCCGGCACTTCCTCGTGATAGATAAACTCGTTCTCGTTCTTCGCCGCCTTTCGCTTTCCCTCGATAACGTCGTTCGTAAACGTAAGCGCTTCCTCGATAGCCTCCTTCTCGCCCGCGACACCCGTTATACCCATCGCGCCCTTAGCGCTCGCGTACATGGAACGCGCGTCGTTCAGAGCCGCCAGCGACGCGTTGTAAAATGCTACTCGCTCGCCCATCTTCTGCTGCTCTTCGGCCGCGAGACCCTGGTACAACTGGGTCACGGCCAGGTGGTAGGCACGCTTGAACTTCACGTATCTCTTCCAGTTCTGTTATGAGAATTAAATCAATATGGTTTTGTGAAAACATTAATTAAGAAAAATCTATTATTAGGATTTATACCTTGTATATCTTAGATCCAACCGTATCTGACACTGCATTATCTTCGCTGCTGTTGGGTTCCAATGTCCCCAGAGCCTGAGAATAGTAATCTACAATCTGCTTGGCCACTTTTGCTGCTCAGACGAGAATCGTTGAATCATCAAATTGATCACCAAAAAGAGACAAGGAATTGACAGGGAATTATATCTGTTACTCACCTACTATGGTTGGTTTTCTGTTGTCCAGCATACTCTTCTCCAATATACATTCCTGAGCCTGAGCCAAACTGAGCTGATGCATGAAAGTCATCAGTTCTGGAGCCAGATCCAAGCCGGATAAATTGCTGTTGCTCTGCAGGTGCTCGAAGGCCCAGGCTGCCCACTGGAAGTGCGAACACGCCATTTTCATACCCTCTGCGGTTGTTCGCTCCGTTCTGGCGCCCAGTTGAGTGTGAACAGCACCGATGTTGTACAAAATTGACATTATTTCAAAGCGTATGTTTGCCAACGAGCAGACCATATTCGCGTATGTGTCTTTCCTGAAAAGAAACATTTAAAAAATGTTGAATCGTCAAATGGAAAAAATAAAAATTTAAATTTAATTGTCTGATTTATCAATAAAAATACCAGGTGAAGGTAACTGCCGCAGCTTCGTCCGCTCCCATGGGAAATCGGCTCTGCAGAAAGTGCAGCTGACAGTAGTATTTCTGGAGCAGCGAGCAGCCGGTGACGGCGATCTGCGGTCGCACCGCCATCGCTCGCAGGTTCTCCAACTGGTGTATTTCATTGGAGTACGACTCGGGGTCTTCGTTGTAAAAATCGCGTATATACTGCGAAACGGTAAATCCTATTAGAGCACAAACGTCGTCGGCGCTAGTCACGCGCGGGTCACACAAACGATTTGACCAGAGTCACAAGACACAAAATGGAATGCAGGACCATGGCTTTTTCTTTTCCAGCAACCCGAAAATCAACGCTCCAGGATCGACGTTCAAACAGATTAAATCCTGGCCACGTCGTTGACTCACCTGTTTCAATTTGGGCCCGAAAGCCGTGGGTTCGGGACTGACTTTCAGCTGAAAAGATATCATCGGCAACCTCGGCACTGCCTCCATCTTCGTCGCTTATTGCGTTTCTGCAACGCGTTCAAGACAATCACAACGCCACGGAGAGCGACAATTGGGTCCCCGACGCACCGGGAATCGCGTTGCAAGGTCCGAGGACGGGAAAAAAAAACCGTCGTTCAAAAAAATACTCGTGAAAACGCGAGAAAACGATTGCGCGGCGACACTGGACGACGAGAAACGTCAAAAGTCGCCTGCGCCACGGGTGCCATGAATGTACTCGACGGTCCCCCCACCGCTCGAATGTTCGCCGTCATCGCAGAACGGGAAGAGGTGAGCGAGGTGAGTACCCGGTGCACGCCCTCCCCTCCCCGCGAACCCCTCCGGGTAACGCGAATTCCGCGTGAACGCAGGCGACGATGGATCTTTCGCGATCTTCAGGCTGCCAGCTGATCGCTAACTTTTCGCAGGTGTTGGGGAATTTCACGACCAACTGAGGAGCGGAACAACGGAAATGCTTTTTCCAGGAAGAAAAAAAGAAATGCTTTCTACGCTTTCGCAGGCGGCGACCAATGGGATTGCCGCTCACCCCTCCCCTCCGCCGCTACATTATCGGCGGATTCTCGGAATTTCATAACCTCAAAAGCAAAGCTCATAAATGCACCAACTGCGAGTCTCGCTTCGTGGCTGCAGATGGCGCTTTAACTCCGAAAGCTGGGGAATTCCCGGAAAACCAATTGACCGGGCGAAACCTGCTTTTCCCGATATCGTCACGCGAGGAAATAGCTGCAGCTTCGCGGCGTTGCCCACGGCTACGGCTACGGCTAGAGACACTGCTGCTGGGGTGGGGAAAGGGTGGGCGGAGAGGGAAATATCTCCGAATAGGAGGAACGGGAGTCAGCGGTCAGCTGGTTGACGCAGTCTGCGAGATAGTGGGAGTCGTTTTCCGAGCCGCGCGCGTTGTACACATCGTTGCACACACGACAACCGCGAGACTCACACGCCTACTCGCGACTGTGTGACGAGAGAGAAAAAAAAACGGCGAGGATAAAAAGCGTCACGTCCTTCGAATAAATAACAATCAACTCGTGTGTGTCTCGTGTGTGTGAAGGTAGAAGAGAAAAAAAAAAAAATCCGCGGTCGTGTCGATTCCCCGAAGGCGGTTCGCGTACTTCGAACGCGACAAACCGACGTTGTGTGTACCGTTTGTTTTTTTTTGTCCTCCCCGTCGCAGTTGCGGGCAGATTCGTCGGCCGTGACCGTCTTACTCGCCGTAGTATCTGTAGTACGACGCTCGACACTGCGTTGATCCTGAAATACAGTAAATTTGGTAAACATCGCGATGTCGGTTTCGCGAGGAACGCGAAGCATCGCGTAATTCGCGCGGAAATCGAGGGGACGGAGAGATCGGGGGAGGAAATTGTGATGTGAGGCGGGTTTCATGGTCGCGGCTGAGCCGAGAGACGCCGGAGCGAGGTCCGAATCACCGGGTGCAGGATGAACGGTTTTACGGAGAATTCGGCGGCTGCAGAGGCGATGCAGGTGGAGGCGAGCGAGTCGGACGCCAGGATCCAGAGGGCTAAGTCCAGGCGGAGCGGAAGGGGAAGGTGCAGGCTCAGCGCGGAGGATGGCCTGAACCTTCACGACATGCTCCTGTGCTTCAATAGTCCGATAAGCCGGGAACAGGCCTGGGCTCTCTGCCACCAGACTACCAAGAGCCTGCTCCGTCTGGAGGGCGACAACCTCCGCGAGGTCACAGAATTTTCGCAAGTCGTGCTTCACAAGGACGGTCACGTCAGCCTCAACCTGCCGAGAGGTACAGAGTTCGCTGGACTCTTGCAGCTTGGTTTTCTATTAATTTGCATCTTTGGATTTGCTTTCCCTGTCGATGGAGTTGCAGAGCATTGGAAAGTGAATGGAGCAAGATTTTTCTTGCTTGAGCTCTTTATGCGATGAGTGTGCAGTCACCTGTTGAGAATAACGAATTATAATGAGCTCACCAAACTGTTGATTGATCAGTGAGACTTTTAATTTGAATTCTGCTTTTAATTTCATTCTGGAGAATTTTTCTTTTTGCTTGAATATAAAAAATAAGATTTCCTGAGATTTTACTGAACTGCAATTTAATGGTATCTATTAATTTCACAGGTGTATTTGATGACATTTAGTTTACTATTGTATTTTTGTTGCAGATCCACTGAGTACTCTGCCCTCCGAGCAAAAGGTACAAGAGAAAAGCAGACTCATTGTCACTGTACTTAACGGTAACATTAACGATCCCTTAATTTTTCACAGGTGGTTTTCTCTCTTGGCATCTTGATATTCAAGGCCCTTGACTTTGGAATGGATGAAAAGGAGGAAACGCCATTGTCTCCTGACCTTGAGGATCTTATAACAACGATGTCGCACGCGGACGAAGGTGCGACTCTCCTATCTGAATATTAATCGCATATTTCTACGATGAATGTGTAATTAAATTCTTCAATTTTTGTTTTTTTCCTTTTTCAAGAATCCGGACCAGATACGGAAGAGAAACTGCACGAGACCGACGATGAGGGGATCGAGCGGGATTCCGGGGATGTTGAGATGGACGATATTCCGATGGCGAAGCACAACACCAGCTATGGAAAAGATTCACATTACTGCGGCCTGAAGACTATAATACAGGTGATGCATTTATTCGGCTTATCCAACTCTCAATCAAACCTATAATTCTTTAACGTTGTGATCATCGTATGATCCCCTCAAAACTACGCAATTTTGTTATATAACATTTTTCTATCAATTTCAGATGTGCGTCAGACATGTGCAAGGCACCGAAGACCAAGCCGACGCTCATTATCGCGCCGTGATACGAGCGTTCGTCTCCGAAGCTCTGGAGCTCTCGCAATTCCTCGAAAAAGTTACCGCCGAACGAAAGCAGGCGAATCTAAAGAATTTCGCGAACGTCGCCAGTTCCCGGCACAGCGGAACCTCATCACAGCATCTCGAGACTCTCGACTTCGACGACTGGGTAAAATCTGCTTTTTCTAATACGCTCGAAATTACATTTTTTTATTAAGACAAAAAAAATGGTGGAGGGTTTCTGTGACGTGTATTCACTGCAATTCTGTTCCTTATAGACAGACATTAGGATTTGGCGGGCGATACAAGTACGTAAGCATCGTGTCGCGTGCTTGCGCGTTTGTGGATAACGTGCACGATTTGCATGCAATTAAAAGCTCCGCTGGATGTGTTTTTTTTTTTCGTTAATTAAATCCGAAATTCTCGCGATGTCGCGACTGATTGTTTTTCATCAAACCGATTCCATTTCGCAGGCGAGATTCTGGGTCCAAGTGATCGGCGAGCTGCGTCGAGGCGTTAAGCTGAAGAAGGTCGAAGCGAATCTGGGAAAGCGCGGCCGTTCTCGCGGCCGAGGACGCGGCGCCGAATTCGAGCTCACACCGTACGAGATTCTCATGGACGACATACGAGAGCGTCGTTATCGTCTGCGAAAGACTCCGGGACCCGTGCAGAACACGCGCAAAGACGCGAGGACCATCGTGCTTGATTTCATACGAAGCAGACCGCCGCTGAAAAAGGTATAAATCCGAATTACGGTCTTTTCCGCTTTGAATTCGTAAGAAAATCATCTATTAATCACGTTGTCGGTTTTAAAGGCCTCCGACAGACAGCTGCCTCCCATCAAGAAGCAGTGCACGGTGCGAGAATTGCTGATGGAGAGCATAAAGAAGCCACCGCGACCTCTGAGATCGTGCAGCCAGCGTATGCAGCAACAACAACAGCAACAGCAACAGCAGCAGCAGCAGCGGCAACAGCAACAGCAGCTGCAACGGCCGAGTTACCCGTTGACCCCGCAGCAAGGTGAGCTGACGCAGTGCGATAGCTATGAAAACGCTATGCACGCGCGGAGGTGTAGCCTCCAGCCTCGTAGTGCCTCGATCGTCATCCCCCCAACCCCCTCCCACCTCCCAATCCATTTCTTCGGCAATACCATCAAAGCGCCCCCTCTCCCCAAACCATGCGCGGAGGCATCGCGCACTGACATTCAAACAGTCCTGCTGCATCCCTCGCTGCATCCTCGTTCCCCGTGCGTCAGACGCGTGGGTGCTCCGTAATTTCACGTAGGAAGTTTCCCCTGCCCTGTTCTCCGCCCCGAAGCCGATCGAAAGCCCGCGTCAGAGAAATTTGATTTACCGAACGCCCCGAGGCTTGACCGAAAATTCGCTCTCGACTCGATCGCCGTTCTCCCTCCATCTTCTCTCGTCCCCACGAATCACGGAGTCGCTAGATGCTTAGAAGAGGAAGAGAAAAAAGGAAAACAGAAATAGGAAATGTCGTTGAGGCGCCTGTAGAGTCGTTTGCTTGAAAGCTGAACGAGCGTAGAGAGAGAGGTTGAAGGGTGCAATAATTCCAGCGATTACTCATCGCTGATTTCATAAGCAGCGAGAAGGGGTCGGCCCGAGCACGCGGACCGTCCAGGTAGTGCGCCGGGGGATCTTTTCACCCCGTGTGTGTCTCCTGAGCTCCCGGTCGCAAGGGTGGGGGGGCGTGAAACGAGGGCTAAAAGCGACGAAAGGGCCCGCAGCCGCGGAGGCGGCCGCGCACAGTCACCGCGCGCCCGATCAATAATCCGTCCGTAGGCGTGGAGAGAGCGTCGGGAAGTCTCGCGCGCGCGCTCTCGACGAGTCTCGCGGTGGGTGGGAGAGGGTGGCAGGCAGCTGTGTAACGAGAATTACTCACAGCTACAATTTCACGACCACGCGCCTTGTTTTCTCGGCGAGTCGTCGTCGTCGTCGTCGTCGTCGCGTCTGCGAGTCCAACGTCGTCGCCTGGAGGTCGCGTTGCATCAATCGGCTGCGATTTTACGCTGCTTTTTTTTTTCTCGCGTCGTGAAAAATTCGTCACGGTACTCGCGAGACGTTGGGTGAACTGTGCGCGCGTGGAGAACTGTGGAGAGGCTCGACGGGGTGAATCGATAGGACGGCGAGACGGTTCTGACCTTTTCGTTTAATTAATAACGCCCGAGTCGCGACTCCGTCTCTGCCAACGTTTCTCGAAGGGCGAAGGAACGTCAGTGGAAAACGGGGGGCATGAAGACCTTTGCACCTTGCGAGAGGACGAACAGATGATGCGTCGCGAGCGCGACAGAACGAACTCGAGAGCGGTGGGGGGAGAGCGAGAGTAGGTCGACGATTGTGATGACGATGAGGCTCGGAGTGACGGTAAAGTTGATCCTGACACGGTCGCAAGGCTGAGAGGGGAAAACAAAACACACGATGCTGCTGGCAGTTGGCGGCGAGTCCCGGAGGATCGTCCTCGGAGAGGTGCCGCCGGCGAAACCCGAGCAGGAGCAGGAACCCGCTCAGGATGTCGCGGCGCAGTGGCGGCACCCGGAGGGCCAACAGCAGCAGCAGCAACAGCAGCAGCTGCAGCAGCAGAACGCGTTTCCCGTGCCGCAGCCTCGTCAGCGCGCCGGCAATAGGGGCCCGGAGGCTCGGGCCCGCGGACTCGGGAACCGTAAGTCTTGTAGAAGGCGCTTTAGGGTCGCAGGTAATCATCTTCATCACTCATTCCGTCGTCTCGCTTCATGTTACTCTGTTGTTTTTTTTATTCACTCGTTTCATTTGTCGACGCACGTCTTCCCTGTTTATTTTCACAGTCGAGGGTCTCATGGCTAGGAGAGTTTCGATGATTCACCACCCTTCCCTCCACTCCCCCCGCCACCCCCGTTGAATGAGATATTTGTTTGCGGAGCAGCAGGATATCCGAATTTTGTTTTTATTTATTTTTTCGTCGTGGCCAGTAGCATCGTTGTCATCCGATTGTGGGGGATGACTGTTTGTACTACATGCGTTGGTTTTATTGCAGAGATGAGTCTGGACAGCGCGAATATCAAGGACAACGAGGGCGTCACGCCGAAGGCTCGTCGGGGAACATCCGAGGCCGAACATTCGGTCATGAAGCAACCGCGGAAACTCATACCCGTTGATTTCGATCTGAAGGTGAGAAAGCGTGTTATCCTCTATTAAAAAAATCGTGAGCAACCATTGTTGTCGATTTATTCAGCATCTGATCAGTCGTTGGGACACCGGAAGCAGTTCCATGTTTAATATCGCGAAATTTTGCAGTTTGCCAGAAAAAAAATCGTTTTTCGCGTTTTTCTCCTCGAATTTTCGATTTTTCGGGCAAACACCTATCGTTTTTGGATTCAGCGGAAAATTTGCCATCGGATAGGGTTTTTAAACTTGGCGATATCGAAAATTTTTTTTTTCGATTTTTTTCGATAAAAACGCAAGGGGTACCCCTTCTAAAAATATGCGATTTTTGAGGGTCAACTTTAAAAATCTGCAAAAAATCGAAAAATCGAGATACCGCGTTCCGCCTGGCCGCATTCTCTTCGCTGAAAAGTCTGCTTTCGAATGCAAAAAGAAAATCCCGACTATATTGATCCAAAGAAAAATGACACCGATTTTAGTAAAGTGCCAAAATTGGGAAAAAGTAAAAAAATCGTTTTTCGCGTTTTTCTCCTCAAATTTTTGATTTTTCGGGCAAAAATCGGTCATATTTGGAATCAGCGGGAAATTTCCCATCGGATAGAGTTTTAAAACTTCGTTAAATCGAAAATTTTTTTTTTCGCCAAAAATCGCAAGGTAGCCCTCTATTAAAAATTTCGTGAGCAACCATTGTTGTCGATTTATTCGGCCACTGATTGGGCGTTTACCGTCATTGTTCTTATTTTTACTAAATAAAAACAAAAATAATTGACAATGCTTTTTCTCGTCGCCTTTTTCAGCTGGACGTCGAGGAGGATGAGGACGATGACGACGATGACGAAGACGACGACGAGTACACGGTGACGAGATTCGCGGATGAGGACGAGGCGACGAACGCCTGGGAATCGAAGGAGGCGTATCGTTCGCGAGTTGGTCAGCGACCCGGCACCGGCGGCGGCTGTTGCGACCTCGAGGATGACGACGAGGACAAGAGTTCGGCAAATCCTTGGCGCAGGACCGGCGGTCTGCGACTGACGCGCAACGAGTATCATCGCTTCTGCGACGCTCAACTGGAGTGTAAGTATCGTCCATCAATGATCCATCCTTTTTTTTTTCAATCCGGAGATGTTCAAGACTCATCGTTGCGCACCCTTCTCATTTCAGCTTACGACCTGGCGACACAGTGTCCATCGCGACGGGCCTCGATCCGCAAGCACGCGGCTCGGGGCAGCACGGCGTCGTTTCTTCCGCTGAGCGGCACCGCGTCGGTGCCGCACTCGAGGCCGCAGAGTCGTCAGCACGCCGGAGTCCTCGGCACCGACGTCAGGCCGAGCCTGAGTCCCAGTCCAAACGCGAGTCCGAGCCTGAGCCCGCGACCCCGCGAAAGAGCGTCGCTCAAAGGTCACGGCATCGCTTCCTCGGAGTTTCACGATCAAAATGTCGAGCAGACAGCTCAGGTGTGAAAAAAAACCGCTCGGTCTTCGGTGATCCAGAAACTGACTTTTTTAATGCTCATGTATTATCGTCCCTTATTGCAGAAGGCTTCCCTGGGCGACATGTTCCTCGACGAGCGACTGTCGCTGACCCTCGAGGAGATAGTTCACATACGAAGCGTCCTCACGAAGGCGGAGCTCGAGTCTCTGCCGGTCGAGGGTCGCGTCAAGGAGGACGTGGAGAAGAGACGCGTGTGCTTCCTGTGTTTGAAAACGCGTTTCGGCCTGCTCGGCCCGTGGGGCCAGCGATGCCGACTCTGCGAGAGAACCGTCTGCGTCAAATGTTACTCCAAAGTACGTATAAATATACTTAACTAGCGTATCAAAGTATGTACTTTGTAATATACTGTAATATACTCAAAGAATGTGTAACGCGATGGCCGTGCGATACGTTCGATATCGCTCGACCTTCGTCGCCTACGCTCGCTACGCTCGAACAAATGCAATATTCTGCACCCTACTTAATGCAATATTTCTCGGCACCGCCGCTCGACACAGATGCGAATACCAACGGAGCACTTCGCCCACGTGCCGGTCGTGCTGCTGTCCCCGGGACTCCTCATGTCGCCCGCGAATTCCGAGCCCGACTCCGGGGCCAGGAGTCCGTGGCCGCGACCCGGCGGCGCCGTGGGCTCCGCGCCGGCGTCCCCGGCGCCGAGGCGTCGTGATCCAACGTCGCTGAGCAACGCAACGCCGGCCTCGACGCCCAACAGCACCCCGGCGGAAAATCCTACGCCCGGCTTGACGCCCAACGAAGGGCAGGCGGGCGATAAAAGGTCAGTCGCGCGACTCATCGTTGCATTTTCCTTTCTCATTTCACTTCAGGTGTAAATTTGCGAATGCTGCGACTCCATCAGAGTGTGATTTAAGTAACAACGAGTAACGCGGATTTTTTACTGCTACAGATATCAAAAGATCGGTGGCAGCCCGAGCAGGCTGCTGACCAACAGCGCGTTCGGCGCCCTCGGCGGTCTCAGCACGGATCAGCGTCTGGTGGCGGAGCGAATGCGCGGCGTCGCGATGGTCGTCTGCCACGACTGTCGCATCCTGGTCATCCAGATAATCAAGAGTTCGCGAACGACGCGCGCAACGATACGCAACAATGTTATTTCACGACTAACTCTGAACCTTTCACCCGCCTACGTTTAAGTCGTTTTAGGATAACTTATATTATATACACACAGACACTGAGACACACACACACACACATACACACACACACGATAAATACTATACAGGTTATACATAAATATAATATACGCGATACTGTAAGATAGTTAGGCCCGACGATTAGATGTAGCCGAGTATGGTTTCCGGTGGTGCGGCGATTGGTTGGTGCGGCGATTATTGTAGATATTAATGGGGCCCAAGTAGGAAGGAGAAGATATTTTTGGGAAACGGCGCGTTTAACGGAACGGATTAAGATCGTCGCGACGCAGACCCGTTTTCCCTTGTTTCTAGAGTTCTATTTTGCTATTACTAAGCTCTCGGGGTAAGGGCGCAACACACAAGTACGATTGTGGAGAGAATGGCCTAACGACGAAACGAGCATTACTAACGATAGTGTTTAATCGAAAAAAAATATGAGGAAGAAACAAAAAAAATAACAAAAACGATATTAATCCGACGACGAGCCGGTAGATTAGTTCTCATCTGTATTATTGTTTGGCTCGGGTTCGTCGGAGCGCGGATATTATACTATACACAGCCTTTTGCGAACACTCACGGGTATAAAAAAATATGAAAATGGTGATAAATAATGAGCTCGAGAGGGACGCGAGAGAAAGAGAGTCGATTACGAACGAGCGATGTTACGAACGCTGATTGGCACCGGCGCTTCGGGCCTCATTATTAATTAAACGTTGTTAGATTGAACTTGAAAGCGCGCTACGCGGAGGAATCGTGATTCGCAGCTGGGATTTCGGTCCGACAAACGCGAAGAATACTTTCCCCCCGATTGGCTCGATCGGGCGCAATGAGCTTCCGCACTGTGGGAAATCGGAGATTTATTCGGATAAAATATCGAGTACCCTGAAAAAAAAAACGTACCTTCGAACTGATATAATCGCCGGATTTTTTTTTTTCACGGCGTTGGGACTGATTCCACCGGATCGAACTTACGATCCTCCGCTGAGATACAGGGCAGGCCCCGATTTCTTGAATATATCGCTGTTGACTGAACAAATGATGAAGTAATAGAGTAGAGCGAGGGTACTACGAATAACGCGGGAGATGAAGAAAAAAAAGGAGGAGAAATCGTATTATTTAGCGTAGCGATTGTGCGGCGAGATGGAAAATCATTCCGTTAATGGATAATTCAAAGTGTACGATGTATGTTAAGTGTAAAAGGTGTTCTTGCTGTCTGAGCCCAACGTAACATAAAACTCTTGCCGTAGAGAAAAGGTACTTAGATGATAGACCATCGAATTTACGACGGACCGATCGAGAGATACATTGTGGACTGGGGGTGCTGACCACCCGATGTGATTCGCGTCTTTTTTTCTGTTTTCTTTAAGATCGTTTTTCTTTTTTGCGTTTTGTTTTAAATGTCTAATTTATATTATCGTTACCAAAGGAACCGTCGAATGGACACACGGTGTACTTGTTATTTGTTAATTTATTATTGCTTCCGTTGACACTCTTTATGTAATTTTTTTTTATACGGACTAGGGAACCTCGCGAAAGGTGCCATACATTTTCTTGTGAATTTCGAGTTTAACATTCGAACAGCCGTCTATTTGTAGTATGATTTTATCGAGGACGCGTCGGTTCGACGAATGCGAACGTCGGACAATTATTTATTTGCGCGGGCTTGAAAACTCCGGCTGTCGGTACCGGAATATCCCGGAGTTCTCGAGGTGACTCGCAACGCGAGAGCGATTCGTGACTCGCAAACGAAGCGGGACAACATTTATTTTCCCGGTCAAACGATCCACAGGTTCACGGTGTATCTCCGGTCATTTTAAGGATTATCGAAACAAGAATTAAAGAAAAAAAAATCATCATCGCGTAAAGTCACGTTCGATCGAGTGTTACTTTTAAATGTTAATTAGAGGGAAAAGTCAATCATGTAAAATAAATAATAGAGCGTAACGAACATTCCTCAGGATTTGAGTTGCATCGATGATTTCGCGGCGCCGTTTGTCGGTCACAACCTAGCGTCTACCATTGTATCGAATAATCGTAGGAAAACATGAATTTTCACTACTCGTCGACGGTCGCAAGCGTCGTGGAAAAACGGATGTCCTTTCTTTTTCCCCGCGAGATTGATTAAAAAAATAATAATGACAGATCGGTGCGGTATTGATTGCGTTGTTACAAGCTGATATTCGCGGTCGTTCGCGCGGAACGGATACTTCCTCAAGGATACGTTTATACACATAAAATATATATATATATAATATATATCTCTCTCAAGTCTCTACGTTGTAACAACGAATTTCCGTGAAAGACAAAATCATCACTCACCTGCCTCGACAATACCTAGAGCGCGGGTGGGACGAGCGTAAAAGGGATTCCTTAGATTTTATCGAGGAATCGGAAAATAAATAATACCTAGATCCAACGTACGATTGTTCTTCATTTCACAGTCGCGAGTCATCCTCTTGCGAAAATTCAGGAGTGTAAAGTATATGCAAAAAAAAGTCCGTATGGTACTCGACTTCCGAATCCTAAATCGTACGACACGTTTATCATTGCAACACGCCAAATTGTTATGCATATATGTGAGCCAATTAATTTCCATGAGTTCTGCGTCGTCCGACATTCGGGAGAAAATTTTTAATCATCGATACCGACGTAACTAGCGATAAGCTTGCGCTGATAAACCAAAAAGTGACGTAGCGCGCGCAAAACGTCCGGCGAATGAAGTAAAATCCTTGCGTTATGTTTATGTAAGTATTTTTTTTTCTTTTAATTTGTTCATTTCTAATTGTAAGTATACAGTTTATAATTGTATACGCGGTTGTACTATTTGTCATGTGTAATTGTCAGGAGTCGAGTTGTTGTTTTTTTTTGTTGTAATTATCATTCATTTTTTTTCGCCTTGTGTTTCGACACGCGTTTCGTTTTCATTTCTCTTCTTCTTCTTCTCTCCCGTGAACATTGCATCTCGTAATAGTATCGTTTTTATTGTTTTTTTTTATAATCAGAAAATGAGCCGCGAAGCGAAGGGGATATATTTACATGTTGGCCCGCTTCGCTTCGGGCCCGTGGCCGGCTGATGCGAGAATTCGCGCGTTCTCCCGCTCGGGCCTGGCGTGCGCGCCAAGCGTCGCGAAAAAAAAAAGAACGTTCGAGGAGTCGCGCGAGAGAGAGATTAGAGAGAAAGGCCGCTCAGGCTCGGAAAATTGATTGCTGCGGGTTGATTGGCGTTTCGACGAAACGCCGCGCCTCGACTATAACTCGGGCAGAGAAGACGAGGGGGGATCGGGGTCGGGGGAACACTATCTTTTCTTAATCGCTAATAGACATGCGTCGCGCTTTACCAATCGCGTGTTCGTCCCGCGCGGACAGAACAACTGGCGTTACGAGTAATTAGAAAAACTGAGCTTGAACTTTATACAATTGTTTTTTTTTCATTAGAAATAATTTAACAGCTACGTTCGTCGGACGCGATCGTCGTGTGCGCGATCCGCGGCAACCGGGATTGAGGATTGGGCGCGGAGAGCGAGAGAGAGAGAGAAAGAGATAGATAGATAGATAGAGTATAGAGAGGAGAGCGAAGGAATGAGAGGGGACTATACATGCATGAAAGGATCGACCGAGAGATCGGCCGAGAGAAGTCTCGAGTGTGACGATATAGAAATCGATGATTAGGAGAAATAACTTAGCGGCGGTGACGGTGCGATGGAGAGGATGTCGACGGGCAAGGATTTGTGCTTGAAGATGTTCCTCGGGGTCATTGCCTTCGATTGCGTTGATCGCAATGTGTCCGTGTCCTGTGTCCTCCGTGTGTATGTGTATCTCGCCACGGATCGTGACGACCCCGAGGATAGTCTGAACTCGCTACAACGCGAACAGTCGTCTGCTCTCTTGCGCGGCGCGCGATTCTGCGCCCGCTTTCCACCAGTCAACGACGCGGAGAGCGCGCGTGCTTCGTACGGCGACAAAAGTTTATTATCAGTCACTTTTGGGGTCCCTCGTCGCCGTCGTCGTCTTCGCCGGGAGGGGCCCCGAAATTCCGGCGCGGAATCGCCGCTCGCCTCGTGTCCTTCGGGTCACGCTGCATATTTATCGTCAGTCTTTTTTTCGTGTACTCAAGCGACGTGAACGCAAGGTCGCGCGGGTCAACGTATGAGACACGTGGCGCAGATGCGCTGCGGCCCGATGCAGTCGTCGTGACAGAACGCGCCGCACTGCCGGCATATCACCATCGCGCCGCGCATGTTGCACTCGCACGGCGGCGGCGGATCGCCGCCCATTATCACGCCCGGCGCACCGGGCTCCGCGCCGCCACCGCCCCGGCCGTCCGACGTGCCGCGGGCCTTGAGCGTCACCGCCTGGTGGGATCCCTCGCCGGCGCTCGCGGGCCTCCCGCGCACGAGATGAACGCCTATGCCCGCGATCTGCGGCGGCAACGGCGGCGCCGAGGACGCGCGGGGCGCACCGTCGCTCACGCCCGTTCGCTGGACGAGAATGTACTGGCCGAAACCGCCGGTTCCGTTGGTGTTCAGCTGGGCCACCGCGTTGTTCTCCGTCACCTGCGGGACGCGGCAAAAATTCACAATGTTATCTCCCAAATGGTCCGCACGAATTCTATGGACGACGAAAAACAATTATGTTCAAGTTTGCATCGTTGGAAAGCAACGAAAATAAAAAAAAAACATCTAATGAACCCAAAGGATTGAGCTGGGTATATAAAAAGTTATTATAACGATTGATCTTTATAATCAATTTTTAGAATCGCTATAATAATTTTAGAATCGTTCGAATAATATAAAAAAACAAAATTTTCCTTGCTTTCCAATCATGCAAACTTCAACATCATGAAAAACATCGGCTTCCGTCGTCGAAATCCGACAAAAGAGGCGCGCGAACGAACGAACCTCAACGGGCGGCGCCTGCCGAGCGGTGGCGAAGACCTGCCGCAACATCACCGCCTGAGCCTTGCTCTGCGCCTGTTTCCCGTGCTGCGCGGACTGCTGATGCTTCTGCGTCTTGACGCTCGTGATCGTGCGACCGCCGGACTTGCTGGTGGTGAACGCACCGTCGCCGCGCGCCAGCAGACTCGGCGGCGGCTTCAGATGAGCCTTGAGCTGATCGCGATTCGGCGAGCTTTGAATGACCTACGGAAAGGGGGGAAAAAAAGAACACATTTAAAAATCTATTATTTCAATTCTGAAAAATTCGGTAGACCGTCGAACTCACCGCCTGGCAAATTTGATAACTACGCTCGAGATTAACGGCGCCGGGCGGCTCCTTCGTCGAGCTTCTCGATCTTCCGCCCCCGGGTTCCTTATTTCCACTCCTCGAGCTCCTGTAGCTACCCTGGCCGTTGCCGCGGGCCGTTCTCGCGGGCGCCGTCGTCGCCGCCGCGTACTGCTGACTCTGCATACTCGCGACGAGCTGCCGCGACTGTGCCGTGACTATCGGCGTCTGATGCTGAACGACTATTGCACTCTGTTGATGCACCTGCGCGGGCAGTCCGACCGTCGCCTGCACGACACTCGCTTGCACCGCGTTTCTCACGCTGATACTGTTGTTCGCACTGGCGCGCACGACGACGCTGTTGCTCTGCTGCTGCTGCTGCTGCTGTTGCTGTTGCTGCTGCTGCTGTTGCTGTTGCTGCTGTTGCTGCTGCTGCTGTTGCTGAGCCGCAGCGGCGGCGGCGGCGAGCTGAACGATGTCCTCGGCCGGTCGTACGATGCTGACTTGGTGAGTCTGCGGATTGTGCTGATTCGGTATTTGCGCGGGTATCGCGCTCGTCGCGATAGCCTGCTGCACGCTCTGCTGCTGGCCCGGATGAAAACGCGTCTGCACGAAGCGTATCGACTGGAGCGACGGAAAGGCGATTATCGGCGGACTCGGCGATTGCACGGTTTTCACGAGACAACTCGAGACCGCGACGGGTGTCGTCGTGGCGTTGATTGTCAGCGTCTCGGCGGGTTGAAACGTCGAGCAGGTCTGCACGACGGGCAATTGAATGCAATTTATCGACTCGGACGCGGTGTCGGCACCGATAAACTGCTGCTGTTGCTGCTGCTGTTGTTGCTGCTGTTGCTGCTGCTGCTGCTGCTGTTGACTCCCGGTGGACATGGAAACGTCGGTGGTGGTCGAAGCAGTGTCGCCACACTCGTCCTGCGTGGTGACGGTGATGTTGGCCGCGACGGAGCCGTCGAGAGCCGCGGCCACCAGCGGCCAGGGCACCTGCAAATCCTCCTGCGCCTTCGGCCGAATTTCATGGGTTTCGTTAGTAATGCTCTAGCTCGAACAATTTTAGCAAAGCAAAAATTCTCGACGCTCGACGCGCGGTTTCCCCTTTGTCGAGTCGTCGGCCGTAACTCGTCGGCGATTGCGATTAAAAAACGAGAAAAACAGTTCCCCCGCTCGGATTCAGATGGACAAGACTTACCGGGCTGCTGTTAATGTTAGAACTATCGTTATCGACACCGCTGCCGACAGCGGCGTCCACGGGCCAACTGCACTCGAGCATCTCCGAGCACACGTAGTTGTTGGCGTCGCGCAGCTCGTCGTCGACGTTCACGACGTTCATAACGTCCGGTTGCTCGACCGCAACGGCCGCAGCGGTCGTGACGACGACGTCCTCGCTCACTGCTTCCGTCACGACCTGTTGCTGCGGCTGCTGCTGCGTGTCGGGCTCCTCCGCGCCGACGCTCGTGCCAATCTCCATCGCCCCCAGAATCGGATAAATGATTTCCTCCGGACATCCGGAAATCTCCTCGTACGCCTCGCGCATCTCACCGCGCACCTGCAACACGGGCAAACACGAATTTCGTTGAGCGATTTCGCAATTTCGCGCCATGCGTATCCAAGTCCAATGACCGGCCGCGAAGTAATACCTCGAGCTCGTGAATGCGCTGCAACGTCTCGCTGTCGATCTCCATGCACTCGGGAATGATCTGCGGCTCCGGATCGGTGGCAACGGCGTCGATGCTCTCGCTGGCCTCGACGATCCGGCTCGCGATAGTCGCGCGACCGTCCGACAATTGGTCCGGCGAATCCGCTGGATGATCGTGAGCCACGGATATGCTTTCCACGGCCGCGGCGTTTTCGCAGTCGCTAATCTCGAAGACTCGCGATTCCTCAGCTTCCAGGAGATGCTGGTGATGATGATGAGGAAGTTGTTGATGATGCTGCTGCTGCTGATGATGATGGAGGGGATGATGATGATGATGGCTGCTTTCCGCGGCGACGACCTGGAGAACCTCGTGCTGCTCTTCGACGTGGGCAAGCGCCACGGATATCTCGGCGATCGGATCCGCGCTCATGTCCGCGGTACATTCGATTTGCATGTCCGAGACGGTCGTAGTCGTTGGCTCGATCGACGTCTCGACGGATTCCTCGTCAATCGACGCCTCGGGTATGTCCATCGTTTCGTCGGGACTCGGCTGAGCCGCCGGCGACGACGACGATGCTTCCTCGATCTGCATCGACTCTTCCTGCGACGATGCGACGGCCTCTTTCGGCTCTATTAAAACTTCGGGCTCTGCGTTTATTGGCGCCTCCACCGTCGACTGCTCCGGCTCCTGCTGCGGCTCCTGTTGTAACTGCTGCAGCTGCGACTCCTGCTGTAACTGCTGCAGCTGCGACTCCTGCTGTAACTGCTGCAGCTGCTGCTCCTGATCCTGCTGCGGCTGCTGCTGCTCCTCCTCCTCGACGGAATATTCGGCCGCCGTTCCGTCGTCCGGTTCGGCGGCCTCCGGCGCCGCTTCCGGCATCTCGTTCGCCTCCAGACGTCGCTCGGCCTCCGGAGAATGCGGCGGCCGTTGCGCAACGTCCTCATACTCCGGCGGCGATTCCGCTCTCACTCGCTCCGCGACGGAGTCCGCGGCGCTCTTTATGGCCGTCTGACTCGAGTCCGCGCCGTCCGCCTCCGTCGGCGGCTTTTCCGCGACGACGACCGGACTCGCGCGACAGTAGAGATCCGTCGCCGTCGTCTGCTCGGCGCTGCTCGCCTCGAGCCGCAGACGTAGACTCGATCGCGTGACCGCGCCGCCCGTCCGCACCTCCGGGATGCAGTGGAGACCCAGACGAACCTTCGGCTCGCGCTTGTCGCCCCAGATCGGCTCGAAGTGCTTGAGCTTCCACGGGTCGAGCTTGTTCTTATCCCGTTCCGCCTCCATCTTCAGTCTGGCCTGATTCTCGGGCGTGAATTCGCCCTCGGCGAGACGCTTGCGCCACTCGAGACAGGCGCGCGCGAAGAATTCATTGTTCAGTCCGGAAGTCGCGGCGTCCTGGTGATGAGAGGAGCAAAGACAATCGCACGTTTACATTATCGAAACGAGAAAAGAGAAAAAAAAAAAGCAACGTCGAATTCAAATTCAAACGGACATCGATACCTGTCTGTCGACGGACGGCAGAAGTTGCGCGAGTTTTCTCTGATACAGAGGAGGAAGGCCCTGAAAGGTGTGCCTGTTGAGCAGAGCGCGCAGGCTCGTGCTGGCGAGTATGCTCGCCGGTGTCTCCAGATCTACCAGCCCCGCCTCAAGCTGCGCCGCCGCGGACAGTCTCTTGGTGGATCGTCTGCGTCCCGACTTGAGACTGAAGCCCGGCAGGCTGGCCAATACTTCCCTCATTGTTGCAGCTGGCTCTTCGACTGAAAGAATCGCACATGAATATTTCAAAACAAACATTGACAGTCATCCCCAGCTTCTTCTCAGGAGAATTTAAGCGACTCGAGGAACAGTTACCAGCATTGACGTGCTGCACGATCGGCACCGGTGGCGAGGGAGGCTCGCTCGGCGGTGGCGGCGCCAGTGGCTTTACCACAATGCGCGGCAGTGTCCTAGAGTTGCCTGACGCTATAGTGGTATTTTTCCTGCGTCTCTTGGCCTGCTGACGCAGCGCGTGCTTGATGACCTTCTTGCTGTGGACCATGCCCGAGTAGCCGGAGCAACCAGGACCTGTGTCGCCGCCCGCGTCACCCTGCTTGCTCGACTCCACCTCGACGTCCATAGTCTACGTGTCCTCTGTGCGTGTCGCGTCCTCCGACTCCTCAGAGTCTCATCGCGCGGGTCACGGCCCGGGTGCAACAACGACAACGCAATATCGGCGTCGCAGCCGTGGCTGCATCGGAGGTCGCGTGGTGTCGCGCGTCGCGCTGCGTCGAACGATCATTCGCGCGTCATCGTCGTCGTCTTCGTCGTCGTCGTCGTCGTCGTCGTCGCGTCTCACGAGTGTCGATCGCGGCGGACGCGCACGCACGCGAATTTCCATATGACAAACGAAAACAACATCTCCCCCGGGTGACGGCGCGCGGCGCGTCGCGAGCCTCGTACGCTTCGCCGCGACCGAGAACCCGCAGAACGACGACGAGTGTGTTTCCCCCGGTCGTGTGTGTGTGTGCGTGTTTTTTTTTTTTCACGCGCGTATCCGACCGAACTGCACCGAACGCTGGGATAGTCACGGGCACGATTTCACGCGCTAACCGAGCTTTCGTCGCTTGACCCCGGAAGCGCACGCGATATTTACCGAGCCGAGAGACTCGCCGTTCCGTGAGCTTCGGCCATGTTGCATTTACGTATTTACGCCATGATTGACAGAGGAGCGGAGCGTGAACGGAGCGACGAAGGGTTGCGGGCGATCTGGGATTGAGTGAAAAAAGTCCCCGGATTTCACGAGACTGGCGGATTCGAAAAATTGCGTTGATTTTTTGCTTTGTTTTAATTTGATTCTTTGCTTTGATTTTTTGTTTGCGATTCTTATTTTGATTCGCGTGAACAACGTGAATTGTAAGACGTCGGAGTACGCAGATGTAATGAGTCAATGAATCTGGGGTATTGTCGATTGAAATTGGCAGCCCTGCTACACGTCTGATAAATATATTCACTTCTTATCGTCTTACTGACTGTCGGTAACACGGGAGAGTTCTTCTTTATCATTGATGGATGTACTCGCCCTTACCGACTGTGGTAACGCGACAGGGCCACGTTTTTATTTGCGGGGCAAATAAAGTAACCGAATGAACAGCAAGAAAACGAGATCGAGATCCTCGGTATAACCTTTTTTGCTCTTCAAGATCGCAGGGGTTCTTCACCCCTTATCTTAATCGCTATCAGGACTGCGTTGACACTCTGACATTTGCTCATGATAGTCTCATTTATCGCTTTGTCACGCGATTGGTGAATTAACGTCGTTCGAATTATGACAGGTTTACATTTCCAACTATCAACGCTGGAAGGAGCAGAACGTGATATCTGCGGCGGCGGGTTACAAAGCAGAGATCGAAACGTGGCGTTCAGTTGCGCGGAAATCGGCGAGGACTCTATTTCCGTGACTTGCAAGTCGCTCGCGAAAAATGGCAAAAAACGTTGTAGTCGTTGGTTCGTGCATGATCGATTTTACTAGGTAAATACGATAGTTTAATCATATTCAAAAACATAAAAAAATAATCAGTTTCATATCCATTTAAAAGAAATACTGTAAGTTTACTGTATTTTTATGTAGTTACGCAGCCAGATTACCACTGCCAGGAGAAACCATCTGTGGCAAAAGATTCGAGAGGAGTTTTGGTGGCAAAGGTGCAAATCAATGCGTCACTGCTGCCAGACTTGGAGCTTCAACTCATATGGTCGCTGCTGTAAGCTAACCAGACTATCAAGCAGAAAGATCTTACAACTATTGAAAAATGTGTTTTTCCTCAGTTGGGTTCTGATATTTTTGGCTCCGAGTACCTGAAGCTCTTGAAGTCAGAGAACATTGACACTTCCCATGTTACAATCAAAGAAAATATCAGCAGTGGAACTGCTCAGATATTTGTGGGCGACAGTGGTGAGTAGGATGCAGAATATCTGAGAAAATATTGCTGATTTCTATTTGCATTTTTGTGCATTTCTCTTTGGTTTCTTCAACAGGTGAAAACAGCATAGTCATAGTGATGGGAGCCAACAGCTTTTTGAGTTCAGCTGATGTGGATGCTGCTGCAGAGACAATAAAATCTGCCACAGTCTTATTGTGTCAGTTTGAGAGTTGCATAGAGACCACACTTTATGCCTTGAAGATGCACAAGGGGCATGGTTGGTTTTTTTAGTTTGTCTACCTATACTTCATCTACTTCCAATATATTTACACCATTCATTGTGCAGGTATATCTATTCTGAATGGAGCACCTGCTGTGGAGAAGCCTGATCCCGAATTGTTGAAAACCTGCGACATTTTTTGTGTAAATGAGACCGAGGTACAGTTAATTTTTGTCTAACGCTCCGTTCCGCAAAATTTTCCAGCAAATTCATCCGATACGTTTCTCTGTTCCGTCAGGCTGAAATAATGACGGGAATACGACCGTTATCGTTATCAAATGCTCAAGACGCGATTGACAGTCTGTTGGACAAAGGTTGCAACGCCGTGATACTCACGCTCGGTTCGGCGGGCGCGGTTTTTGCCTCGCGAACCGACAGAAAAATGGACCACGTTGTTACGGACAGCGTGAAACCCGTGGATACGACGGTACGTCCACCAGATCTGTTTTATGCATTCCGCTGCACCGTCGAATCTCACTGGAAAATTATTGTTTCAGGGCGCCGGTGACTCGTTTCTCGGAGCGTTCGCCTACTTCACGGCTTATCATCCGTCGTTATTGATGAGAGAATGTATAAAAAGAGCCTGCCAGATAGCGACCCGGAGCGTACTGAAACAAGGCACGCAGTCGAGTTTTCCCGCGAGAAAGGATCTTCCCGAGGAATTATTTTCATGAAGAGAAGTCTGCAATAAAACGATCGTATCAAAGATTCGCGAAATCGTTGTTATTTACAAGTAATTTATTTTTGCATGTAATTATTCGATACCGAGCTTATTTTTTCTTCAGCACTCGTTCCTTCCGCTTTTTCACGTGTTTCTTCACTTTCGTCTTTCGCTTCTCCGCCTGTTGGTCCTTTATCGCCTTCTTTCGCGCCTTCCTGTCCTCCGGAGTCTCGTTTCGCGGACGAGCGGAATTTTTGAATTTCGAACCTTCGTTCTCGCTGTCGTCGCCGGAGTCCTCCGACGAATTTTCGCTGTCACCGTCCTCGTCGTCCTCGTTGTCCGAGGAACCGTCGGACTGTGCCGCGTCGGACGATTTCGACTTCTCGTCCTTTGCCAGAATCTCCGGGGTCTTTACCGGTTTCGACAGATCTGCCTTCAGGCCTATCAGGGTCTTGTAGATCAGATCCTGCTTTCCGGCTTTCGCGAGTTTGATGTCCCGCTCGATGTCGATGACCTGCGGCGATCGGAAAGCAATTAAGATCAAACCTGGCGATTTCATTTTTTATTTTTATCATTTTCGTACCTGAGCCAATCTTTGTGGGATGTACGCTTCTTTGAAAAACGCCTCTTCGACCTGCCGCTCGGGATCGATCTCTTCGTTTATGGTACGCGTGGCCCTCTCCGAAACTTTGTCCAAGTAGTCATCCATATTTTCCTCAGTCACCGTGGGGTCGGTGATAAAATCGAACAGCTCTTTCATCGTCATTACGGCGACCTGGTTTTTCTTGAAGAATTCTGTGGAATTTTTATTCTTTTTATTTCCCATTTCAACAAAAACCAAAAAACCGATGATCACTCGATATGGCAAATGAGCATTACCTACCGGTTATGTTCGTGCAGTCTTTCCGCAAAAATTCTAGCGCCATCGGATGATCGTGCTCCACGGATTGCGACACATCGATGACGACGATCGAGCCGTCGTGATACAGAAGATTGTACTCGCTGAGATCGGCGTGAACGAGTCTGCACCGATTGTACAGTCGCCACATCATCTCGACGCACTCGCGATAAAGCTTGCGAGGCTTCGTCGAGCCGAGCACGACATCCTTGAGCTTGGGCGCGGGCCAACCGCCGGTACCGACGAAATCCATCAGGAGAACGTGACTGCGAAGGAGAATCGGCTTCGGCGCGGCGATGCCGCCCTGATGAAGACGCATGAGATTTCGCATCTCCTTCTCCGCCCACGTGCGCACCATCTTCCGCGGATTGTGCCGGCAGTAGCCGTGACGAAAGCGAAACTCACCGCTAACGTACTTGTCGCGATCCTTGAAGTGCAGTATTGACGTTTTGTAGATCTTTATCGCGAACTCGACGCCCGTCTTCGACGTCGCGTGATAGACGTTCGCCTCTTTGCCCGTGGAGATGCAGCCGTTTATCTCCAGTATGACGCCCTGATTGAGCATCTTGAAGAGTATCATCCTGGTGCGCGGATCCATGACCTGCTCCACCGTCGCTCTGTCGTGCTTGTCCTTGGTCCTCATCCGATCTTTATCGGCTCGCTTGTCGCTCTCCGTCAGAACATTGACCGCATTGTGCGGCAGCGACGGACCTTCGTACTTCTCTATGTTGATCCTGTTGGAGTAACGCCTGAAGAGCTTGTCGGCCGGCTGATAGTTGGTCAGCTTGTTCGACGCACTCTGAGCATTCCGGCCACGTGCTTTACCGCCCCCATCCTTGGACTTCTGACCCGACCCCTGGTGCTCCGCATCCCAGTCGTCTTCGCTGTCCTCCGCATAGTCATCCTCCTCGTGGTCCTCTTCTTCATCCTCCACCCGAAGTTCGCTCAACCTGACGTTAACCTCCGTCTGCCAGGGTGGTCGACCACTCGTCGTGTTTGTCCTGAGAAACAGCGACGCAACGTCGGTAAAACAATCGTATCGCTGCGAACGGTGCCACTTACGTTGCGCATTGTTATGACACTGACGACACTGGCGACATTGTTGTCGCGAGACGACATAACCTCCAAAGCGGAAAAACTTACGCACCTGTGTTCGTCGACCTCGGCGTCGCTGAACTGACCTTCCTCAAGGACGGACGTCATGCTTGCGCGTCGAAGGTGCGGAAAGTCGTGATTTAGCGGTGGGCGCGGATTCGCGGTGCGAAAAATGCGATTTTCCGTCGCTGTTGAGTTGCGCGACGGTGTCGCTTAGACTTTTGCGTGCGAACCACGTGGGGTGCCTCGGATGCCACCAGTCGCGCTGACAACGCGCGTGGGCAACGTCGAGATCCGGCAACCGCGCAACCCCAGCGAGAGCAGGTATCAACACGTTCGATTTTCCACTTCACGCGTCTCCAGCTTCCTGCTTCCTCGAGCGGCCAATCGTATTACTCGCTGGTGATTTTTTTTCGAGTCCGCGTGCTTCAACATGATCGAAGTACGGTCAACGAACATCTCGCGCGGCCGTTTCTGTTTGCTTCTGTTCGCGAGGGGCGGGACGAAACAACGCGCCGGTGTTGAGCTCGAAACGTCAGACGGCGCTGACAAAGTAGCAACAACATTGTGCACAGCTCCGCAAATGTTCGCAGCCGTGTAGCGGATAACTGGGAAAAGGTAGGGTTAACGTTCGCAGTTAAACTCGTTATCGATTGTCGTGCCGAAATTCGGCCGATAATTTTGTTATCAGACAGTTCGCACTGACAAAGCTGGTGTCAGGCGCTAAAGCGTTTCTCGCCGCGCGTAATTTGAGTACCGTGACTTGTGAATGAAACAAATCAAAAAACAACAACAACAACAACAACAAACAACACGCGAGCAGATACGTCGGCGCTACGGGGCTCTTGATGAATCGGGAATTTCATCGACTCACGATTCGCGAATTCACGGCTATAGAGCGTGACGGTCGAATTGCGATACTGAAAATAAGTTTGCAAAGTGAATGTAAAATGTATGAACAAATTTACAAGTGCCCCCTCGCGGGGCACCCGAAACATGTCCAGCAGCAGCGCAATCGGATAGCGCGGCAGCGTATTGCACAGATGAAATCGGCAGTTATGTGTGTCAAGTCAGCTGAGTTTTCGCGCAACGCCAATGGCAGCGAGGCTCGAGACTTGGCAACGTTGCGCGGGTCCGCGCTTGTTAGTTGTTTGTCCTGGCGGTGCTGAAGTTGCTCGATGTATCGGCATCGGTCTCGGCTCGCCTCTGGGCTCGAGGTTTCCACGAACGAGGTTCAACATTGTCGGTAGTTAACAACAAAAACAACAAAATGTGCGTCGTCGCGGTGGGTGTCGCGCGGTCCTGAGAGTGCGAGAGAGACGGAGATTGAAAGGGGTAAGTGTGATCATTCGCGGTCGGACGTCTGTGTAACGATAAACCAGCGCTTTGAGAACATGGCCGGGGCTTATGATGTCTACTCGTCGAATACGAGGGGCTCGCGGGGTTTTGCTGCTCGCGCCCGTTCGTCAGCTGGCCAATATATTCGAATTCGCTCGTGGCCCTGATTCATCGTTATTTCGAAGCGCAATAACGACGGACCCGCACGTGTCCCCCGCGCCTAAGAACGCGTAGAACGCTCGCGGCTGGTCGAATAAGATTTTTGCGTTTTGAGGTTAGGAACCCGCGGACACGTAAGCCTTAAGGTCTTCGCCGCGAGAATTGTTAACGTTTTTCTCTAAATTTATCTTGGCTGCCACTTCGATACTGCACTAGTTGCATTTTGCAATTTAGTGCAGTAGTAACTTTTTTTTTGCTAAGGTATTATTATTATTATCATTATCATCGTTAACCCATTTAACCTATTACGAACCTTGTTATCGTCTAACACGACTGATTATGTGATCTCAAAATTTGGTTACCATTTTCATTTCAAAATTGTTAGCAACCTTCGGGTTAAGGATTGTGGGTGGAAAAATTGGGTCTCGACGCCAGATGCGGAAATGTAGAGTCGGGTATCTCAGAGTTTCCTGCATCTGTTTTGTAGACACCATTTTGTCAACCACGGCTGTGCACAGCATGGATAACGACACTGTCGCGCGACAAGATAAAGGACAGGCTGTTCTAGGTGGGGAGGGGATAGGGGGGGCCTTGGCAGACTCGTTGTTGGCGCGAATTCGACGGAAGATGAAATTAATCTGCATTTCATGTTGCAATTATCGATCTCGGGGCAGAGCGCGACTCACGTAGTGACGTGATATGGGCCTGGTAGTCTTTCTTCGCACCACGTGACTGGTTCGTGTATTTTTGTACGCGAAAGTAAAAGCAGGTCTTGGCTTTTCCTTTGTCCGTACTTAGCGCATCATGTATTCAAGTTTATTCAAGTTCAATATCATTTTTTTTTTTTTTTTTTTTTTTTAATAATATGAACAATAATAATGATGGTAATTATAATTGTGAAAATATCCGAAAAATAACGCCCAATAGAAATCTTTTTTACCTAAGAACTGTAAAAAATAAAAATAGTCGAAATTACTGGATAAAAAAAAACAAAACAGAAATGAGAATAGAATTAGTATCTCGAATTCCGAATGATCGTGGAATGATCGTTTGGACGGTCACTCAACGATTCTAGCGACGAAAAAGTAACTATCTGATTTTTGGTCGGGTGTTTCAAAAGTCATTTTGATCATCTCAGAATTTGCTTCAGAAAAATGCATTTTTTTACGTCGCATTGACATGTTGATTTTTCATGTTGTCACGATTGCCAAGGACGTTGTCTCAGATTCTGAATTTATTTATTTATTTATTTTCACGGGTTAAAACCCTTTTCCAATTTTATAGATATTGCGAGTGCGTAAGTGTGAAGTACAATGGGTGTGCGCAGTTTTTTATTATATTTTGCAGTCTGGGTCGGAGGAGTGTTTAGAATTCGAAAATACATGTTGTGAAGCTCGGTCAGCAGTATCATCGGAAAAGTGCGTGCAATCGATCGGATTAGCCGTCCGCCAGTGGTCGAGCGCTGACGTCGCAAATCGCGGCGACGGAATTTTCCAGAAAAAGTTTGCGCGATGCTGAGAATGGTGTGTGTGAAAAACCAGCGTTGGTGTTGCGAGACGAGTGAGAAACAAAGGAACAACGACGAAGTGTCGGGACTACCGGACGCCACCTGGATTCAAGGGACGGAACTGAGTGTCACTGCGACATCGTCAGGCCGAGTTGGGATTTCCGAATTCGACGACACGACGAGACTCGCGCGAATTACAGTCTGAACCCGATCGTGGCAACCTAGATTTCAACTCGAAAACGACATCGCCGAGTGAACCCGACGACGCAGCGACGAAATCGCTGCAAGTGGATCCTAGTCAGTCCTGTCGGAATTCGTCAGCTCGGATCGAGTATCGAGTCGGAACGGGAGAACAGGAGTTTTTAGTCGCATTTTATTTTTGCCCTACGCGAGTGTTACGCGTGTCGCGTGAGGCACAGATGCCGCAGTCTCTTGGGGAGGGGGGTGGGGGGAGTCGACGGCATCTGCGCATAACGCTCGAAAACTCAGAGCGAGAGCTTGATCGATCAACAAAATTGCCGTCGTCTTCGGAGATTCCGAAACGCAAACAATTGGCACCGACGTCACAGCTCCAGCGAACTTGGCGAACTCCCTAATCCCTAATAATCTTGACCACCGCCGTTTCCAGCTGAATCACCGTAAAAACTACGTAAAAACCCTTTTTTCGGAAATGTCATTCGGTTGTTTTTTCGGTTGTCCATGGTAAATCGAAAAAAACGACCGTATAACATTTTTTGAAGACAGTCGTTTTTACAGTCGTTACGACCAACTTTCGGTTTTTTTTTTTTTTTTTGCAAAAAAATCACCCGGTCGTTTTTACGGTAAAACGGTGGTTGTTGAGATTGCTAGGGCCGGGACATGTTGCTCCGTGTAGGGTCATACATCACGTGCTCTCCCCGGTGAATGAGGAATTTTCCGTTGCGGCAGCTTCTGAGCCGGTTCAGTCAGCGCCGCCTGGTTGACCTTCTCATACAAGATGCAATCGACTCACCTAAACAAGCGGCGCAGAGGGGGGGGGGGGGGGGGGACATAACTTTTGCACTGCTGCACTCTTATAAAAATTTGAAAGGTTAGTGGGTGCTGCAGAGCCCGTCCTCTTATATCAAATTAGACATTAAACTACCCAAATGGAGGTCACGAAATTTTTCTTTTCTAACTCTGAAAACAATGGTTTTAACCGGTTTTGAGTTGACTAGGAACAATGAGGCGCGCGGACGAAGATTAGCCAGCGTAGAAGGCCCCCTTGCATTTTCTTTTGCGAGAGAAAAAAAATCGATTTTGCAAAATTTCAGAACTTTGTCCGATGGGAAATTTCCCGCTGATTCCAAAAATCACGAATGTTTGCCCGAAAAATCGAAATTTCGAGGAGAAAAACGCAAAAAAATAATTTTTTACTTTTTTCCAATTTTATCACTTCACTAAAATCGATATAACTCTTCAGCCGCCCGGGATAATCGGAATTTTCTTTTTGCATTCGAAAGAAGACCCTTCAACAAAGAGAATGCCGCAAGGCGCAACGCGATATCTCGATTTTTTAATTTTTTGTAGAATTAAAAATTTGACCCTTCAAAAATCGCAATTTTTCAAAGGGTAAAAAAGTGATTAGACGGACCTGTCAAATTCCTCATGACAAATGACAAATGAACTTGCACTCAGTCTAAGTGTCTCGGCCAATCACAGCACGAATAAAACGATGACAATGCTTTCCGTTACTAATGAACTTTTTAAAAGAGGGATTTAACTAAAGCAAACAAATTATTCAAGCTTTATTTCAGAATGGGTCGATTCGTCTCTTTTTTGCGTTGGATCTCTCGCTTTTTTATTATTAGTGTTCAGCAACTATGACAATGCAACACAGGAACTACAATGCATTCGTGGGAGTGCAAGATGTTCCGCGAGTAAAGAGTTAGTGCGGAGTGGATCGCGATTCGGCCCCACCACGATCGAAATGGATCCATCGCCGAGATACGTTCGCGCCGTCGTCGCACGGGAGCCACAGCGCCCATTCTCGTCTTCGTGCTCGCTCGGGCAACTTCGCCGGCGCACTGCGGGGCCTGTGGGTTCAGTGTTACACGCTCGTCGGGGAGAACCCGTCGATAAACCTGCCCCTGGCCGCGGAGAGTAAACGTCCGCGCCATTTTTCGCCCTTCTTTTTTTTATTCCACCGGCGGACCGCGAATTTGCGATACTCCGTACGCACTGTGACGGTCGACGAGACGTCGACGACGTCACAACGGTGTCCGCGCGAAATCCGGACGGACATTGACCGTGGTCCGGGCGTCGTTGGGAGAATAAAATCGTTTGATCATACACGGTTCGAAGGCCGAAATATCCGAAATATCGCGCCGAGCTCGTCGGCCCGTCGGGCTTTTACTTTCAGCTGCCGTTGGGAGGCCCAGGGGCGGCGAGCGCGGGCGCTTTCCGGGGCGCCTCGACCCAACGACGCTCGAAGCCAAATTCACCGAAACCAAATTCGTCCCGTGATTCCTCGCGATCGCTCTGAAACATTTTGCGTTTCAAATTTTCCGTTCTTCCGTGCGTCTCTGTCGTCGATGACGACGCGTATCGAGCTGGACACGCGGGGACGTGCGGAAAAAAAATGTAACCTCGGGCGAGACGCGTACAAGTGCTGACATCGCGTGGCGGGATCGATCGGTGAACGGCTGCGCTGAGACGGCCCGCGGACCGAGTGCCACGGAGTAACGATATTATTTAAATCGAAGGTACAACGCGTGGACATCGATTTTTTTGACAATTGGGGAAGGGGCAAAAGAAAATTCATTTGAGCTACGAGTTTCCCTGTAATCGATACCGCGAGGTAGAAAAATAATGCGGGATATCCGAAACGGTTTGCTTGGGTCCAACCGATCTTCCCATTCTGCTGCCACGTTCAGTAGGAAAAATTTTAGTCGTACGGGCAAAAACCGGGAAATCGGGAGAGTCGCGAGGTTGGCCTGAAATTGATTTTAGACCTCAAAACGGGGCAAATCTGTTGCTGTCGTAGCTGCTGTCGGGGAGTGGGAGTCGCCGCTCGCCGTTGTATGGCGTATGGGTTGCCACGCTCGCCAACGCGGTAGCCACTCCCGCTCTCCGGCCTCGCGGTGGTGGGGGGAACATATCGTGATTTCGTCGGGAAGGTTGAACCACGGATCGCACGGAGTTGTTAACCTCAGTTCCGAGGACTCACGAGTTTCCATTTTGTGTTCCGAAATCGTTTCGTTATGTAATCGGGTCGGAATGTGACGCTTCGAATTGAAGTGATGTGATCTGTCGATTTGGCTAGAAATCGGCAATTTTGAAACTGTAGGTTTTTCGGACACACTTGTTTCTGTGCCACCTAAAGCGTAAAGTTGGACTTTTCGCCGCTCGCGGACCTAACCTCAAAACGACGATCCGCGCATCATACTTCGATGGGGGTTTTTGTAACGCACTGTAGGGAGACTTTGGGCTAGGTTAGATGCATTGGATAGTAAACCTTGCGACCTCGAAAATGACTAGAAAACTGCTGTTAACGTCCAGCGAAACGACCGGTTGTTAAATGCAAGGAAAAACATTTCGGACACACTTGTTTCTGTACCACCTAAAGCGTAAAGACCGACTTTTCGTTTCTCGCGGACCTAACCTCAAAACGACGATCCGTGGATCATCCTTCGATGGGGGTTTTTGTAACGCACTGTAGCGAGACTTTAGGTTAGATGCGTTGAATAGTAAACCTTGCGACCTCGAAAACGACTAAAAAAACGACTGATTGATAATGCAAAAAAAACAATTGAGTTGATTATAGGGGAAAGACTCGATGACATTTTTTTAATGCAAATTAGCGATACGAGACAAGTTAACGCTAGGTTCAAAGCGCGGGAAACCGAAGCCCTATTCAAATTTCACAATTTTTTACATACGTTTCGCGAGTCCCACAAATAACTCTGAGCCTCCCGCTGTAGTTTCGAAAACTCACCGGATTCCATTTTTTTGTCTGTTCTAGAATCTTTCTGAAAAGGAACAAAAGGAATGTGATATTTTGCCCCTCGCGATAAGTCAACGTAGCGTTTATCTCTTCGCAAAGCAAAAAGTCATAGAGTCTTCTAGTTAAGGTAACGTGAATTTTCGACTAAATCGGAAATTCGTGTTTTCAATGTTGTCAGAGGTGGTTAACGACTCGGGAAATTTGCGTGCCTCGCAAAAATTAACCAAAAAGGGTGAGCGTGCGAATTCGCTTTTACCGCGCAGATACCAATCGTATCCGAAAAAATTGGAAAACCGAATTTCCGATTTCGTCATCGTCCAGACGATTAGCAACAAATTTGTTAGTATCAATCAAACGCCAATGTACGTTCGGAATTCAATTGTTTGTTTTTTTTTCGCTATTTCTGGGAATTTGCAGTGTTGCCACCTGTTCAATTCTCATGTTGAATGATCTCGAGGTCAAGTACAGGCGTCAGCTGGCTTCAAAGTAATGGAGACAGCGAACGATACGGCAATGCATGTTACCGAAACAAAGACTCTATGCTCTAGTCTAACTTGTCCCCCATCCAAGAGTGAAGAGATAACAAAAGATCAGGAAGAAGAGCTACTGCGCGGCAACGTCGACGACGGCGATGTGGAGGAAGCTCTGTCTGATGACAATAGCATGCGACTGAGACTCTCAGACGACGAGGTCGATGATCCATCCGCCAAGTTGGATGTGACGACCAAGAAAACGGCTGAGGACGACGCGGGCATGGGTAAGTCACGTTTGATCTGTTGATTCGCAACGCGAGGTTCAACGGCGATTCCGTTTTGACTTCGAAGTGACTGCAACTGGTCTGTGACGCGCCAATAACTCAAGAGTCAATGATATAAATAATGTCGCTCAATGTTGAACGCCTACAGAGCTCTCACCCGCACCTAACCTCACTTTTTGGTTTTTCCATTCTGCCTGACAAACTATTTTGAGTTTCGAGAAGCCAGAAGCTTAGCCCATTTCTGCCGTATTTCCGCACATTCTCCCAAAATTCGACCTCTATCCATCGACAAAGATCAGGAGAAAGTAGGTTCCAAAATTATAGGCAGTGGGGGGAGGATTATCGCTGTCTGTTTGGAGTTGCTAAGTAGAAGTCACATCAGATTCGCCGGGGTAGGCGGGGTCTAAGCTGTAGTATTAGATTAAGGGTTAACATTTTCCTTTGAAAACCTAATTTAGTCCCTTGGAAAGCGAATTCAATAGGCACTCCTGGTGAGTTTTTTTAAAACGCGAATGCCTAAAAAAGATAAATGTCGCGCGAGACGAGGCGCTACCGCTACTCTTATTAACTAGTCGTTGGGTCGTTTTTCGGTTACGTTCAAATGTACATCGAGTTATCTCTGTACATACGTCACGTACAAAAAATGATTCAGGTTCAATTTTTTTTCTCTTTTGAATGAGATCTGTCGCAATAAAATCCGTTTGCGCATTGCTAATAAATGGCGCCACCTAGGAGGGCGCCATTTTCTCCGAATCGCAGGCGCCATCTTGTCGACTGTTTCAGTTCAAAGTTGACGACTCCAGCACAGCATTTAACTTCCTCCTTTCTGCGATCACTGTAAACCGTTCGTAGCCAGGCTGCAACTAATGATTAATCTTTTCCTACTCACCGAGTTTTTCGTTGCCACTTTTTTTTTTTTTTTTTTTTTTTAATTGCTGATGCCCGATGCATGTGTTGCCATAAATGTCAGTCGATGCCGCTCACCCGCGAATATTCTCTGAGCGTCGATGATCGTTAATCCGCTTGGTCGTACGGTTTATAGGTATCGTGGCTTAGACTTAATACAAAAAACAGCTCGTTTGTCCTAACAATTTGTAGCGGTCACTCGATCAGCGAGACGTCACTATTAATGCCCTGTAAAATTCTCTCTAGCAGTAAGTTCAAGTTGCCTTGTTGATTGCAGAGCTGGGATCTCGCGTTCCCGCGACAGACAGCGCGGAACGGAAGAGCGCGCTGATAACGCAAGTTCTGTCGAACGGAACGTGCGCAGACGCGAGCAAAGACGTGCGCGTCGATCGGGACGATCGGACCTCGAACGGCGCTTTCCCGGAGGAAAACGACTCGAGACACTGCAACGGGGATGCCGCGCCAACGGAAATAAAATCCGCGGAAGGTGAGTCGACGACTGTGAAGCAAACCAACAAGTGGAAGTTCGCCGGCCAGTTCGGCGAGTATTCCAGTCGCGCAAATCGACATTCCCAATCGAAGTACGAGTCGAACAAGTACGCCGCTGATCCCTACAACGACAAGTACTACAACAAGAACACCTACTACGGCAACAAGGGATCCAGAGTTCACAATTCCTACCGCAGAGAATCGTCGAGTCCTCCGCCGAGTACAGCGGCGATGAAACAGGAGAGCAGCGAGCATATTTCATCCCAGGCGATCATGTCCGAACGTGTGACCACCGAATCGTCGAATGTCGATAGCGTAGTCTCGAACAACGTTGAACAACATCCAAGCGAGTCCGACAGGAGGACTAAAGAGTCTGAAACCAATGAGAAGCCAAATGAGCTTTCGATAGTCAACAGTGACACCTCCGAGGCGATCCACGACAGTAAGCATCCGGCGAAAGTGCCACAGGACGCAGACACGCTTAAGGAGAATTCCAAGGTGCATTGCGAATCGGGCGACGAGGCAGCGAAGAGCGAGAACGACGAGGTCAACGTCAGCAACGAGAGCATCGCGAGTGCTGCGACTTTGGTGCTCGGTGATTTAAACGACGACAAAGACGTGTGCGATGATAGCGAAACGGTCCCAGCGAGCGCGATAGGCTCGGACAGCGATGCTAAGAAGCCCGACGAAGGTGTTGAGAAGATAGACGAGGATGTTGAGTCGGCGAAGACGGATGAACGGCTGGTCGGCACAATTTCGGGCGACGATTCTGCGATGCAATTTGAAGTCGAGAAAGAAGCTGGACCCGATGGAATGGAAGCGGAAGATTCAATGTCGCCTATGAGCGGGCTCAGGAGCTCTCTGGAAAGGGCGGAAATGGCGTTGGCGGCGGAAATTGAAAACTGCGATAATTCCGCGAAAGTCGATGAGAAAGCGCAGGAGGAGAAGTCGGAAAAATTGGACTCACCGAAAGCTGCGTTGCCGGTCGAAGACGCGGAAAAATCTCACGAAGGATCCGCGACAGATGCAGCTGCTGCTGATACTGAGAAGCAACCGGTCGCCAAGCAACCGGAACAAGCGTTGACGGATACGTCAGTTGCCGCGACAAATGACGGCGAAACAGTTGAAGCGGCTGTCGCCTCGGTCGAAATGGGAGCTTCCGCGAAACCGATGAATTTCGACATCGAAGCTCACATAGCGGATTTGCCGGACGAGAGGGAAACGTCGTCGGAGGAAGAGGGTGAAGTCCACAATGTGCGAATCCACACGTCGCTGAAGCGCCCGTCGACGGAGATGCTGGACGAGATGGAGCTCTCCAGGAGGATGCGAATTAGGCGCAGAAAGACGGAAACGGACGGTTCTGCCGCTAACGCGGACGCCAATGCGGAGGCGAAGGAGGAGTCGGTGAAAGCGGAGGACGCGGTTGACGAAACGGACGATAACGCTAGTACCGTCGATAATCCTGTAACTAATATCATCGCGGACAGCAAATCGTCGTCGGAAACGAGCTTAATAAGTAATACCGTTGTAGAGAACTCGGGAAGCGAGTCGTCCTGGAAGTCGAGCGACGTTAAGCCGGAGTCGGACAACGTCGGCGAGAACAAGAAGGTCGACGACTGCGAAGTCATCGAGGTGCCTGTGAAAAAACGGCAAAAGCGCAGTAGAAAGTCCATGCAGGTTGCGCGAGAACCTTTTAGCCAAGAAGATAATCAAGGTAGGAATTCAATGCGGTCGATCGAGTGGAATTGGATGGATATTAACATTGGCACGATTGTCGTTTCTTCTTTTTTTGGCGCTTTCACCGAATGACACTCTGAGAATGCACTAAAACGTAACAAATCTTAGTCTTTTGGCTTTTATGGTTTTGATGTCGAGTTTTGCACTGGAAGGTAAGTTGGGCGAACGCGAGCATGCACTTTAGAAGCGAACACTCTGTTGTGTATTTTCTGCGGCGCTTCCGGGACAGTTTTTAGTCGGAATCGCGGCACGATGAGGTGACTGAATTTTGTTGCGTCTCGAGTGGCGATTGCTAATGCTTTGTGCTGCAGCCTGGACGAAGATGAGCACTGCAGAGCTGTCGATAACCTGGGAACCCTTGTGCGATGTTGGGATCAATTTAATGGTATTTAACCCCTTCGGCGGCATTGACGCCATTTGGTGTCAGATTTTTTCCGATTGTTTTTCGATCGGCTCGATTGATTTTCGTGAAATTTGGTACGCGGGGGTTTTTGGGGTCGCTGATTACGAATCTGAGCTCAAAATTCAGAAATTAAAAGTGGTGTACCTAATATGGCAGATAAAAAATGTGCGCACTGCTGAGTCTGACGCTTAAGGGGTTAATGGGAGGTTCGAACGAGGGTTTCCTAGTTATCGAACACCTGTGCCGGGAGCCCGGGTGCCGCGCGAGATATCCAACTCTGTGGATGCACAAGTACTATTTTTGTTATTTTTGGAAAACTGGGAATTCAGTGTTTACTAACTCCTCGCGGTGTCGACAGCGATTCACCTACTGACCGGCCCTCGTTTGTCTTTCAGAAAAGGAGAACGTCAGGCAGAAGCGAAGAACGGCGAAAACCGCCGAGGAGATAATACGAAAGGAATTGCTCGTCAACAGCGACTCGGAGTCCAACGACAGCGCCGGGAATTTGGTCGCCGTGAATTACAACAAGACGAGCAACAATTTGCGAGCTGCCTCGCCGCCAACGCTGAAGCGAAATTACGCGGAGGAGGACGAGAAGGTCGAGTCGAAGACGATAAAGAAGTTGAAGCATACTTCGGAAGGCAATGGCGATGTTTCGATGAAAACCGAGGCCGTGAAAGCGGAGTCCATCAAAGTGCAAACCTTGGCGCACGTTCGGAAGTTCTTCCGTAGGGATAGCAATGGGAAATTGGCCAAGCTTAAGCAGGAGGTGGGTTTTTTTTTCGTATTGACTCGCGAGCCTGACGAGTATCTTTGGAGGCGACTGAATGTGATACGAAGACACGCGGTAGTGTCTCGACGCCAAGTATAAAAAGAATTAATATGCCTTTTGAGACAAGGCGATACTGCTACTCTTATTTACCCGAAGTCGGGCTGTCTTCGGTTACTTTTAAATGTAATTCAATTTATTTCCGCCGATACGTCACGTACGACAAATATGTCAGGTTCAATATTTTGTATTTATTTTTTCTCTTTCGAATGAGCTCTATCACAACGAAATTTATATCGCCCATTTACCAAACAATCTTCTGCATCGCGAACAAAATCTTGTTGGGCCCGGGTTTGTCAATCCTGACGTCAAGACTGACTTATCAATCGACTCCAGAGATACCGGAAAGGCTCCTATCACGTCGCTGCCGTCTTGAAAAGTGTCCATAACGTAACCCCGATTCAGGAACTCGAGGAGCTGCTGATACAGAAGGTGGTGGAGACTATAACGATGCGCGACGAGATCGGCAAGTTGCGCGAGCAGGCGAAGATCTCGGAGCGCAATCAGGAGGCGACGCGTCAACGTTGCCAGCAGCTCGCTAAGCAGATCAAGGACTTCGAGATGGTGTTGAATCGCTACGAGAGCGATCGTCGGGCGAATCCGGACAAGACGGTGGTGCCGATAAAGATCAACCGTTCGGTCGGGCTGCAAGTCAACTTCGTCACGGTAGGGCAAACAGAATTGTATTGTTGAACAGTCGTCTGCGCGAACGTTTGATTCTCATACGTTGATGTTGACTGCCGATATCAGGAACACGGGATTCAGAATATGCGGCAATTGGGTCAGATCCAAAAAACCGCGGCGCCGGTCGTCAACGGAACGAGCTCCCCGCAGCAGACGGATCAATCGACGAGCAGCGCCGCGCCGATCAAGCGGACCATCAAGGTGCGATCGCCCAGACGATCGGATCCGCCGCCCGCGCCGACGGTCACAGCCGCGCAAACGCCGACGCACAGTCAACCGATAATGTCGAATGTCACGCCGGCGGCGCTGGTCGTCGCGAAGAGCGTCTCGGAGTCCAGGACACAGGCCACGCCGACCGTCCAGCAGACAACGACGACAGTTCCGCATCTCATAGCGCCCAAAGTGAGTATCCGGATGACGACAGTCGACTTCCCGTCGATGCTCGCGAAGCCAAGAAGTCTCGTTGACGTTTGCGCCACAATTTCCAGCAAACGATTCTCGTCAACGGGCCGATAACGAGTCAGTCGATTCGACAGGCGACGACTATTCAACTGTCCAAACCCAGCAGCAACAGCAGCGACCTCATCGACCTCACCCAGGAGGAAGACAAAACGAAAAGTGAGTTTCACGCGCTCAGTCGGCGCAGACGCTTTCCCTTTAAGGTTGTTGCGGGGCCAAGGCAAAATGCTACCATCGCTATGAAATTTTACACGATTATTTATCATTCCTTTCCTGATCATGGTGTAAAGTTTCAAAGTCCATGAAAAATATACAAAGTGCAGATGATGAATCACTTAAACGATTAGCATCTTCTCCATGAAAGTTTACAGCACCGTTAATTGATTATTAATTAAAGAACACGCTGTGGGGATAAAGGGGTCGATATTTTGAAAAAATAAATTTCGTGAACCCGATTTTTTTTTTTTTTTTTTTTTCAAAAGTAACTGAACCAGGGTGTTTCGCGCGCCAGCGCGTGTGATTAGCCTAGTAAATTACAAATAATACTCAATGCAATCACAGATCATTGATAAAGATGTGTTTAATAAATATCTGTGAGAAAAAGGTCGGAAAAATCAACTTGAATATTGCGAGTGTTTCATATTAGACGATTGGTAGCAGCGAGTCGGCTCCATGCAAAAGCATACGGCACTCCCCGCACACCTCACCTCCTCTCGCTAGACCCTACAACAACCTTAAGGGCATGTGAAAGTCACGCAATAACGCCACGGAACGAGAGAGATAGCGTCATTGACATTCCCGTCGGAGCGATAGAGACAGCGCAAAACGTCTTTCACATGGCCTTAAGGGCCGATTGTGTCGCGGAGAGACATTTCGATACAAAATTTGTGTTTTGCTTCCAGGCACTATAGTACCTCAAAACGCGATTCTCACGACGGCGATCGCGGAATCATCGCCGAGCGTCTCGAACGTGCAAAAAATTGCGCCACGCTATCACACGGTTATCCAGACGCTGCCGGCTAACGTAGCGCTCGCCGCTCAATCGGGCATCCGAGTCGTGCAGCCGTCGAGTCAGCCAACGCCAACTGCCTTAGTAGTAAGATTTGCTTTTTCCACGCGTCTGAAAAAAAAGCTGTATCTCACTGAAGTGAGATCAGTGGATAAAACACAAAGACAACGCTTGACAATAATGTTCATTTTTCCTTTCAGAACAACATGAATGCTCCTAGATTAGCGTACGTAATGCAAAGCGGCATGGGATCCGCGCGACAGGTGGTCGTGACGTCAGCACCCGCACCGGTGAGTCCACGATGACAATTTCAATCTTTGCGTCGTTAATGACCGTTTCGGACACTTTTGGTCGGACGCTCGCGGACGTGTGAATGTTGACACCGGCGCCGAAGGACGCTGCGACGAAAAGTGTCGACTCGGTCGTGACGAGCGACGCGCGAGTCGCTCCTTCAAGGCCGCGCGGCGGTGACGTTGAACATTGAACTGTTCGTGTGCGGGACCCGAGAATGAATTGACTGTTTGTGACTCTCGATGTGTGTGTGTTTTAGATTCGGCCGGCTCCGACGATTAGATCGTCTTATCCGCTAAGCGGGACCATCACCAACGGCACCGTTCGCGTGATACCGATGACATCGACGGCGACGATACAAGTTTACAAGGTAATTACATCCGTCGGCCTGACGCAAGAGACGCGGGACGTTATTTCAAAATAGTCAATGAAACTCGGTGTTAGCGAAATGTGACGGTCGCGTTGTGTTTCCACAGCATCCAGCCGCGCTGCCGGAATCGTTAAATTCCCCCGCGAACCCGTCGTGGAAACTGCCGCCACCCGCGCCGTCGTTGAAGATATCCAAAGTCGCGAATGGTGGGTGTTGAGTTTTTGCCGTTGATGAGTCCGTTGATTGCAGTCTGGAATTTCTTCTATAATACTGGGCTACATTTTGCAGGCATCGTTTTGTCTTGGAACATGGCACTGTCGGACAAGTACGCGGACATAGCGAGTTATCAGTTGTACGCCTATCAGGAGGTTTCCGGGATAGCGCCGAGTTCGTCGCTGTGGAAAAAGGTCGGTGACGTCAGAGCGCTGCCTCTACCTATGGCGTGCACCCTAACACAGGTGAGCGACTGAACGTGCTTTCTATCCAAATTGCGTCGACTTTTTCCGTCAGATAAAATTCGAATTACGTTTATTTTTTTCTTTACAGTTTTCGGAAGGCAACAATTACTATTTCGCCGTCAGAGCCGTCGACAAGCATTCCAGACTCGGAATGTACAGTCAGCCCGGAAACATCTCGCTGTAACGAGCGGATCTGTAAAAAAAAAACGTCACCTTGGCGTACCGAATCCAATGTCCCCCCCTCCCGATTTGTTTTGCTGTACACACGCGGCAGGTTCGTTAGACTGATCATTTTTTTTACCGCAACGAATTTCCCTACCTCTCTGTCTCTTTTTTTCTGTCTCTCTCTCTCTCTATCTATCTATCGTTTCCTCGTTTACGCGGTTACCACGGTACAAGGTCCATCACAAAGATCGCTACGAGCGTTCGTTAACTCATGCGCAATTTATTTCGCGAACGAGCAACCTGGAAGTCGTCGCTCGCGCGATCACAGCGAGATAAACTTTAAGTTGCTCCCTTCCTTCAAATTAGGCGATAAAACACGATATTAGTTTCTTCCTGAAGATATTAAATCATTAATTTATTCAACTTATCAATACGAACTTCGAGGACTCGACCATTATGTTCTCCCAATTACCCTGCCCACCGTCCGCTGTCTTATTATTGTTTATTAGCGGCATCCGCCATTTCTTTTTTTTTTACAACAACACGGATGAAACGTGATTTTAGAAATAACGCGAAGATACCGAAAGATCGATGGTTGACGAAGCGTCAATTTCAGAGAAGTACCGTTCGCCTTTCTCATTTAACCCGTGATAGATAATGTAACCCTGATGTAGATAATTAAAATCGAATTTTTAAAGGAGACGGAAAGAAACGGCGGGTTCTAGTCTAAATGCTGTTGAATACGTTATATGGGCAATTCCGAATGTAAAAGGACTACACACGACACACACATACACACCGAGATCTCACGATTTCCAGATTCTTAATTACAAAATATCTCGTCGCTGCGTTCCCATCGTCTTAGCTCTTCCGAATTCTCAGTCGACGCGCGGCGCGACTAAAAGGTCTCTCTTGCTTTAATGTGTTTCTTAGTACGAATTGCTCAATTTTTATATTTATACCGTGCGAATGGAGTTGTACAGTCGCGCAAAAAGCATCATACAAGGTATTCGGAGAACTTTTTAAACTCTGTACCATCGTGTATATTTGTCCGTAGGTGTACATAGCTATTACGATATTAATAATAATAGGCATAATGATAACGATAATAATATAATGCATTTTTTTCAATCGATTGTATGGAAAATTGCCGAAACTAAATATAGACAAGTTCTTTTCTGTAAATTTCCATCGCGGACCCCCGCTTTTTTCGTCGCTTTACACCCGTTGCTTGGGGAAAACGTGTGAAACCAATGCGCACCCAAGCGGCAGAACCGAAAACCCGCGAAAACACGAGCGTTCAAAGTTTCACCTTGCGGAGTGTTTTTTTGCAAAAAAAATGATGCGAAACAGAACGTGTCCTGTATTACCGACCGTGCGATCGTTCCTCGCAATCTGCAATCGCGTCGTCTCTCTCGCTCTCGCGGCGCTCCTGATTGGTGCAGAACGCATCTCGCAGCTGATAACAAACTTCGATTTTTCTTTTTCTGTCGTCAAATCGTGGACTATCAAACGTTGTTATGAATGAATTCGTAACTATCAAACGATTCCGCATCGATTGAGCATTAAAAAAAAGTTAATTCAGCAGAAAATAAAAAAAATTGCGGCCAACTTCAGGATAAATTTTGATTTTGATATTATAAAAAAACAATTACTATCAATCATTGATATTAGGCTATCAATCAATATCAAACGACTATCAATCGATATCATTTAATTAAAAATCGAAGAGCCAAAGTTTGCCGGCCAACTTCACGGAGATCTCGCCGCCGAAGCGGCGCGCGTTGCCCGCAAACGCGAATTCGATGATCAGCGTCATCTGTTTGCGAGGAAGGAAGATCGAGAGGACGCTCGCAGCTGTCGAGGCTACAGAGTGTCGCGAATCGTGGGTGTATCATTGTCACCCACTAACTGTGCACCTTCCTGCGTCTCGTCCGGAGAACCGCTGCGAAGCGGGCAACGTGCAACGTGCGATTTGTACCCCCTCCCCTCCCCCTCGTGCCCTGTCCCCCCACGCACGCACCTCGAGAGCGAACCCACGCGGTGTTCGCCAGTACTATCGTTAACAGTTTGTCCTTGTCGCGCGCGGCCAGCAGCTCTCGCAGAGGCCCCAGTAGATTAGTACACCTCGATCGAGTAGCAGTAGCAGTAATAAAAAAAAAAACGCACCGCAGCCGCGGAAACACGCACGGGCAGTCGGTCGGGTGCTGCGCGCGCGCCAGCCTCGAGAAAAACGAAGGAGGAAGAAGAAGACGAAAAAAACAAAACAAGAAAAAAAAATCATCCGCATTACGCGTTCGTCGCGCGAAAGGTCACGAGTCGCCGTCTCACCCGCGTCTCTCTCGGGGCAACTCTGCACCGCGAACTCTGTTGTTTTTTTCCAATCTCTCTGTCTCTCTCTCACTCTCCATCTCCCCGTCGACAACGAAAATAACGCCAGTTTCGACGAAACGTCGAGAGCGCCGCCGCCGAGTCGAGATTCGTCATCGGTCGTCGTCGAATCTCCGATTGTCGCGCGCGGAGATGTCGTTTGCAGATTGGGCCTGAAAAAAAGAAAAAAAAATCACGAGAGATCAGTTGCAGCAGTGGATCTCCCACCATCGCCAATTTCTCTCCCCATGTTTTTCCCGTCCGCGACGAAAAAAATGACTCAGACGCGCGCGCGCGTTGTTGTCGTGTGCAGCGAGAGAAAAACAATCTGCGTGCGCCGTCGCCCGACAATGTGATACGGTTTGGCTGGGAGAGAGCGAGAACACACACAAAACAACGCCCGAGCCATCGGGGAAACGGGGCTGCGCTGCTGCGCGGGGCTTTCGGCTTCGAGGACTACTCGCGAGGATGAAGGATACCGGACGTGTGTGTTTGTCGCGCGTGTTGTCGTCGTCGCGGTGTCGATGAAAATACCTTGTGAAGCGAGCGAGCGAGACAGACAGTGTGCGAGCGAGAGTCAGAGAGAGACGGAGATACAGAGCGAGCGAAACTGAGAGAGACGGAGAAAGAGAGGTCACGATAACGCGAGCCCGGATCGCGGGTTGCCCGTCGTCGTCGGCGCATCTGTGGTTGCCGCCTGCTGCCTCTCCGCTCTTCGTCCGCGCCTCGCGCGAACCACAGTGAAAGTAGCGGTGAGTTAACCGAGTTGCGGTCGGTCGCCTTCCGCGCGCGCGCGCGCCCGTCGCTCTCGGCACCAGCAAAACCTCCGTCGACCCGCGTAACCATACTCCGCGCGTCCCGTCCGCCGTCGTCCAGCGGCAGCAGCAGCCGCCGCCGCAGCTTGCACACGCGCGCGAGTTTACGAGTGCAACGAGCGCGGCCGTCGCCAACTATGTCAAGCACCGACGACGACAACAGCACTGCCGCCGCGCGTCGACAACGCCGAGTCGCACCGCTGCTCTCGAGCCTCGAGCTCCGCGCGACAATCTCGAACAAAGTGAAACACAACGACGACTACGACTGCGACGACGACGTCGACGCTGCCCCCGCTGCGATCCCGCGGGCCGCTGCAGCTCTCGGTCGACCGGAGTCGAGTCACATCGGCTTATCGGCCTAATCGCGCACGTCCGCGCGCGCGACACTCGCGAGTCGATCGCGAGTCTCCGACGCAGCCAGCCAGTCGCCGCGTTGCGTCTCCGGAGGAGCGCGCGACCATCGCGCCTTGTCTTCGTCATTGTTTTTGCAAAAATTATAATTCTCCTTTTTTTTTTCTTTTTCTTTCATTCCCCTCCCCCCGTCGCGTTTCGCCTCTTTTTCCGCCTACGCGCGCGACACGTCGCTCGCGCGAGCAAACAACCTCGGGACTGCGGCATCTCGATGCTACGGTAAACAGCGGATTCCTTTTTTACATATATATTTTTTTTATTTGTCGAATCTCGAAGGTGGATCTTTGGGTGTTCGGAGTGTCTGTTTAGAGTCCACTGTGCCAAAGTAGTTTTTTCAAGTGGTCGGGTGTGCTGGGTGCCTGTGTGCTCCCAGGGGACTCATGCGGCTGGCAGATATCTGCAGCGTCGTCAACGACGGGTGCCACTGGCGCTGGTAGAGAACACTGGCGGAGACTCAGGAAAACGTACGTCAGGGGATGCCTAGCCTACATCTGCTCGTCACGCGACGAGCGCAGCCGACGGACATGGGTACGGCTACGAGTTCCGTCGCGTCTGTCAATTTGCCCGGCAAGAGCAGCGGTGGCGGCTCGGCAGCTGCCAATCAGAAGAAACTGGACAAGGCCAGCGGCAAACTGACGGGGTCGAAGCTGCCGCTGCTGCGAAGGGAGACCAGCGCTGTGAACATCTCGCTGACCGAGAGGAGCAGCGAGCCACCGGGCAATGCGGCTGCGAACGATCCTCTGCTTAGGCGAGAGAGCAGCGCCAGCTTGGAGGCGAGAGGGGGCAGCTGGCTGAGTCTGGGAGCGGGTGCACTGAGGAAGTGCGAGACTGCGGTGGGACTGAGCACCCTGGCGCTGGAGACGAGACCTGTGAATCGCAGCAGAGTGTGCTCACGATGCTCCAGCCTCCTTTCGCTTGCCTCAAGCTCTCGCTACAGTCTGGCGGCGGGAAATTTTGTTCCTGCGTCTTCGCAGCAAGCGGAAGGCCAGTTTCTGTGCAAGCTGTGCTTGTCGGACGTGTCGCTGTCCAAGATATTCAGGATCGAGGTGTGCGGCTGTTTCTACTGCAAAGACGTAAGTTTCCACGAGTTTGCACAGATTTTTGGCCTCTGGAGGTAGTTGAACCGGTTCGTTGTGTGTTCATGGAGTCTATGGACGATGCATCTGTGTTTGTTTACGAAGTGCAAAGCAGATTTTCCAAGAGAGAAAGAGAGACAAACACATTGGGTATCTTATCGCCGGGAAGATGATAAGGCGAGCAAACATGCTAATTAAGGTCAGGGATGGGCAAAGCGCAATTCTGTAATTGACTATTACAAAATTCTGATCGATATTCGAATAAGGTGCATTAGGAGCTTGACAATCGTGTTGCGATCTTAACTAGAATTCGGAGTCAAAGGACAAGGAGTCTGATCTTGTGAAATTAAATCAAAGCATAAGAATTATCAATCTTGCACTGAGATCAAATTCAGTACAGTTTTAAGAAAACATTTTGTTGAGAACAGCAATTGTGCTAAAATAAAATTCCAAGAATTTCAAGAATCGTATTATTAGAGGCCAATGAAAAAAAAAATCTCTGAGAGCATCTGGTGCATGTGCTTAAAAGCTCGGTGTGCGCAGAGCCGCACAAGGAATTTTCAATAGGTGACATACTTATTAATTCAGAAGCCTCATACCAGAAGCCGTCTTATGAGATTACACATTCGCTCTCGCGAGTTCTCTTAAGTGGCTCGCGACAACATCACGCGATCCGACAGACCCGGCTAAAGATGTTAAGGGTCGGTGCTTCTTCGTTAAAACGACAACGGCATTTAATCACCCATGTTTCAGTGTATGCGAGACTACGTGGAATTCGAAGTTGAGGAAGGTGCGTACGAGATAAGCTGCCCGGATTCGCAATGCGATTGGGCGAGCGTCCTGTCCCTGAAGGAGATAGCGAGTCTCGTCAGTCCCGAATTGATGGAGAAGCATCATAAATTCCGTCTCAACAGAGGTAAACATCCGTCGATAAGTAAACATCAACAGTCCGAGCTTTTATCTCGTTCGATCGATCGAAATTAACCGTGTGTCTTTCGCAGATGTATCGATGGACAAGGAACGCGCGTGGTGCCCGCGCGCCGGCTGTGAGACCATTTGTTCGTTGACGAGCGGCGGCGGCACCGGCGGAGCTACACCAGGACCCGTTCACTGTCCCAAATGCTCGACGGACTTCTGTTCCGTCTGCCGGGAACCATGGCACAACGGACCCTGCCCGAGTCTTCCCCTCGGCATACCGTTCGACAGCGATCACATAAAGATGTGCCCGATGTGTTCGGTGCCCATCGAGAAGGACGAGGGCTGCGCGCAAATGATGTGCAAGCGATGCAAGCACGTGTTCTGCTGGTACTGCTTGGCTTCCTTGGACGTAAGTCGACGTATACGACGTAACGTGTTGCTTTTCCTTCTTTTCCTTCTTCCCATAATTCCGCGAAATCGAGGGAACTCTCTCGGCAATCGAATCCTCGACGCCTGCAAATATCGGATCCCGACTGGATATTAATTCTCTGGTATTTCAGGACGACTTTCTGCTGCGACACTACGACAAGGGTCCGTGCAAGAACAAGCTCGGTCACTCGCGCGCCTCGGTGATATGGCACAGAACGCAAGTTATCGGAATATTCGCGGGTTTCGGGCTGCTGTTGCTGGTGGCCTCGCCGCTTCTGCTGCTCGCCGCACCGTGCATCGTGTGCTGCAAGTGTCGGGTCTGCGGTTCGTCGCGGCTCGACCAGGACGGCGGCAACCACGAGGACGCCGCGACGTAGATTGCAAACGACGAACGGCAAAAATCGCACCAACATATTTGTACCTAAGTAGCATCTAATGGACCTACCTAAAGCGGCGCGACGGCGTTTGCGCTCCGAGACGATTATGCTATAGGATCTGCAGTCCGATAACGTTATCTATGTATAATATCCTGAGAACATTCTTGTCCATACCTAATCCAAGTTAAACTACGACTTATATATATACACACACACACACACACACACAGACACATATATAAATATATATACGCGATATATATGTATATATATATATTATAAACACGTCAGTGTTTCTTGAACACGAAGATTTCGCCAAGTGATCTGGATAGACTTCGATGCTTTCTGGTGTTTTGTGCTTCTCTGTTGGAAAAAAAAAGTAATAGGTAACGAGACCCGACGAGGGGCGAAAATATCGTCGATTGTATAAAGGAAGATAGTGGATTTGATTTTGTTGGGAAGATTTGACGCTCCGGACATTGGTCGTTCGAATTATACGATCGGAACTCTGGACAAAAAAGTGTGTTCTCTGATAATTGTGATACTCTGGTTTTCGTCGTTTAAGACATCGCTGCGAACAGGGAGATAGAAGAAATCGGCGATTTTTGGTGTCTAGAACGGAGCTCGCGACCCTAGATAGCCATATTCGTGTGTCTGTATAGTGTAACATATGTAGCAGTCATAAGTCGCACCGGCTTCGAATTCCGGATGAATGAAAACGCCGCTTTCAATCGTCGCTCCAGCTTCGAACTTCAGTGCAAATTTCGTTGAGCTAAAATCTAAAAAAAAACGGCGGCCCGGTCGTCAAATCTTCCCGAAAGTTGTTGCGAGTAACAACACGTTTTGTAAAAACTAAAAAAAAAAAACACGATACTGCGGGACAATGAGGAAAAAAAGAAACAGGGGACAAAGTAGTCATTTTTATCGTTCACTTATACAGTAAAGCAGTGGTTAGAATTACATTTTTTACAGACTAATTACGAGCGAAGAAAAATTAATATTTTCTAGTTTAAGCCGAGATCTTCGTTGGCGGGCGACGACATTCCTCGCGAGTTGAGTGGAGCTGCGAATTTCGAGTGTGTATGTGTGTGCGTGAGTGCGCGAAGTGAGAAAGATTTAAAAACAGAAGAAAAAAAAAAGAGAGAAAACAAGAAAAAACAAGAAACGAGGTAGCCTTATCGAAGTACATAAATGAGAGTTATAAATATTTTGCGAATCATTGATATTGTTGAATAATAATAGCGGTCTGCGTATTCATTTTTTACGTATGACAAATATTTATTTAAAGCATTTGTTGTATTATTTGCGGAGGTGAATTTATTATAGATTATATATCTATATGTATATGACTATATACATATATATATGTTTCTTTGGACTTTGGACGTTGGGGTAAGGTACTGAATTAATGTGATCTGCGGAACGACTCCGCAATACGAATTCTCAATGATCCCCGTTTTTAAGTTTTTTTTTTTTTTTTTCACGATAGTCTAAATCAGCCAATCCGTTGATAATGTTGTGCGTGTGCGATGCTTTGGGATGAAATATTATTATTTTCTTCGTTAACAGTACAAGTTACACGCCACAGAGTGATATGTGTACGGCAAAGCTTTATCGCGAAAAGGCAAGAAAAATCCACTTGCAATTGCGAACGGTACTAGAAAATAAAAATCTCCCACGCAATCTTAGCGACATCGATGCGAATCGAAATCCCACAAAAAGAGTAACGTGCGAAGCCATCGTAATCGTAGCACTCGTCCAAGCCAACGGAAAACCTACGAGACACTCGAACAAATTACATAGGGCGTTGTAGACAATTGCGATACGACAGAGAGAAAGAGAGGAGGAAATGTTATTGATTTGTGAAAATGAATGCGAATGACTCGATGGGTTCGTACCGCGATTTAGCGATGAAATCAATGCGGCGATAAAAGCGTAACAACTGCGATATTTGTTTGTGCGATTAGCGTCGTTCAGTGAATAATTTAAAGTCGGGTCGTACCCGAGGAGAGACGAGCGCCCTCTGCAATGCGTAATGGAAATAATGTCACAGGGATACAGTCAATAGGCGAGATATTTAGCTGCAGCATCGAGGATTTTTTAAATGCAAAAGCTTGCACGCAATTGCAGCTTCGCCCGTTTCTACCAGTGTTAAAACAAAATCGTTAAAAAAATATCTGGCGTTCGCTCGAACGAGTCGCATTAAAAAAAAAACACTCAATTAACTCCGAGGACGCGCAGGCGGTACCGCATTTTCGTTGAGTCGTATAACTACAAAACCGCAGTCGCAAGACCCACGGAGAATGCTTCACTTATTACTGTCGCTTAGCACCGCATCTTCGAGCATCATATGCCAAAGACGTTGTCCGCGTAGGCGCGACACGTTTGTACTAAAAAAAAAAAACAACAAGTAAAACAAGAACCGATAAATTCAATAGCAAAACGAGTTACGCGAGGAACCGACAACCGACACGCAGATACTAATCGCCAGACGAGTTCCTCTAATCTCAAGCCCTTCTATCGCTATACACCTTCTCTTGTAATATATATAAAACGTAACGTGTATATGGCCAAATCCGACGGAACAAAAGAAGAAAAGAACAGGAAACACAAATAAACGAGACGATGCAAGCCCTGCGTAAGAATGGTAGGCATGTTGTACATAATAAAAACTTCTTTAGGAAGGCACACGAGTACCGGGGTCGTTTATTTAACATATCATTGGTCACGCGGGTCGCGTTGCGACGCCAGCGATGCGTGCGCATCGACTTGTTTTGATTTCTCTCCCGGAGCGCGCGACGACCGAGTCGTTCGAATCGTCGATGAAAATACGACTTTCTTAACGATCCATTCAAACTGCGGCGCAAGTGGCCACCGCGGGCCTTTTGCGAGCGGTAAATTCTGGTCGTAATGGATGATCGTTGGGAAGTTTATGCCGCGTTAATGAGAACGCGCGAGCGCTCGCATCTCTTTATCGCGCGCATTATGCACTCGAGTATATATACGCGTCGCTATTGTCGATAACAACGCGCGCGTGTTACCGACGCGGGAATTCGTCTCCGGCGCATGCGCGCGGCAACTTGCGACGAGTCGTGCGACGCGAATGAACCGACGAGTCGTCGTGGGGCTAAACCGGAGCTACTGGACATAAATTCGGAAGAAGAAGAAGAGTCGCAGGTTTTACGAAGTCCGACAAAGTTGAAGTTGCCGATTCCCGAGCGTTAACGGCCAATGCGACGTCCGGTTCGGGTGCGATACTTCCGCTGCTTTGACCATTCCCGGCGATTGTCTTTACCGCCTTGCGAATTGTTGCAAACTCCGCTCAGTGGCGCTCGGGTCGCCCCAGCCTCCTAGGGTGCCTCGTTGTCGCGGACTCAGCCGCGCTCCTCGCGACACCCGCTTCGGCACTGCTTTGCATACGAAGTATATTTGTTTTGCAGACCGTAAACAAGCGTCCCGCGCGCGGCTATTGATGCAGCCGACCGAATGCTCCGCTCATTGAGTCGGAGATATAGGAACGCGAGAGCGTCGAAGAGTTCGAGGCGAGGAAAGAAGTTTGAACGGCGAGTAGTAGATTAGGTAAGTAAATTAGCGAGTCTGAAGTTGCGTGTCCGAGGACGTTTATTCCCAGCCAAAAATTCGGCTGGATTATAACCGCGCGAAGATAGGAAAATATGAAACGAAAGATCGAACTGCAGATACTTAGAACGTGGATTGCAATAATAATAATTATTATTATAATAATGATAATAATGATAACAAAGTACTTTCGTAAACTTTTAGCAGACTTCTTACGTGCGATAGTTTTTCAATTCTTTTGCGCTAAGCTGTATCCGCGGCATTAGCCGTGTAATAGTAAATCGTCAGTAGGAGCTTTTTAATATTGGCGACATTTAAGCGAAATCTACAAAATGACGACTATCGGTACACGGCCAACGACTGGGACGTCTCCGTTGTTTCGAACTTCACTCTCTTGGTCATGTAAATTCCTGTGTAAAGTCGCATCTATTCGGAAACAAATAAAAATACAGTCGACTGGAGATCCTTCGTTTCTCGCGGCGCGAATAAGTACACCGCGTATACATATATATATCCCGCCGCAAAATACGATGACAATTAACATAGATTATTCGTCACAGAGTCTTTTTATTTCCGCAGGGCTATCGGGTTGCCGAATGAGACGAGAGGCGGTAGAGGGGCCGGGTGGATTCGGGGGAGGCGTAAAAAATCCACCCCGTGAGATCCTCGTCTCCCGTTATTTTCCGGGGAGGACCACTCGTCCAGGGACATGATAAATTCTGGAAGCCCGCGCGCGGCCCTCGGGCGGCGAGGGAGAAAGAGAGAAAAAGAGTCGGGCGGGGGTCGTCCCCCTCATCCCGAACGCATCGTGCATCGGCGGTTCGCCGGCCAGCCCCCACCCCCCCCTCTCGCGCGCCCCTCGAAAGCCCGCGCCAACCCATCGTTCCCTCGCGCGCCCACGATTTTACCTTTTTTTTCGCCGAGCGCGAAACACGTACGTATAAAGAGCGAATTATATCCACGGGTGTGCGGCGCGCGTTAGTATTTTTCGACCCTCGGCCGTGGCGGCGGGGATCCAGGAGGGGGAGGGAGGGGGGATGTCTGCGCGCGAGCGCATCCACCTCTTCCACTTGTACACACACTATACATACACACGCACGGATATGCGCGTGCATAGACATATAGGTACATACACACACAAGCGAAAGAATGAAAGAGTCGTGTGCGCGGGGGTTTGGTTAGACGGGGGGTTGAACCTGTGCCTGCGGCGCCCACCCCTTCGTGTCGCGCCGGCTTTCCTTTTCCCCCCTTTCTTTCCCGTTTTTCTGCAGCTCCTCCCGTCTCACCCTCTCTCTCTCTCTCGTCGCCCCTCGCGAGCGTTGCACGAGAGCGAGAGGGAGAGGGAGCGACCTAGGCGGTCCGCCTATGGCCTAGGTGTGCAGGTGTATAATAGTCGACGAGTGGGGTACCGCGCGCGCGGCGGGCGGCGAAGGATTGAACGAGGCTAGAGAGCGCTAGAGAACCGACGCAGGGGGGGGGATGGTTAGGAAAGGAAGAAGAGGAAGAGGAAAGAGGCGGAGAGAAAGAGAGTGAGCGAAAAAGAGAGCGCGAGAGGAGGTGGAGGCGGAGGAGGTGGCGGGTCCGGTCGATATATCAGGGCTCCGGTGCAGCTGTCTGTCAGGCACGCGGACTCCACACGCCAGACGACGTCGCGGCCGCGACGTCGGTGTGGCGTGGCGATGGCAGAGCGTAGCCCGCGCGCGCCCGAGAGAGCGAATTCTCGCTCGTTCTCTCGCACTCCCACTCTCTCTCGCCGGTTGCTCTCGACCCCCGCGAAAGCCCCGACGACGAGCGAGGGCGGCGGGAGGAAGAGGGTGGCGGGCGCGGGAAAGGATGAAAAAACGGCGCTGCCGCTGCTGCTTCTGGGTAATTTTTCATCGTGGCAGCAGCGCCGGGGACGAGCGCGCAAGAGAGAGAGAGAAGCGCTGCGACGGCAGAGCGGCGGCGTTGCCGTGCACTAACACCGATCTGCCACGACCGCGCTAGCTTCTAGGTCCTCGCTGCACGTACGCGAGATACGTGCATACGTTGTACGTGTGTCTGTCCTGTGGGTGTTTGTGTGTAAGTATAACGTGTGCATGGCTCTGCATTCTCGCTAAGGTAGCGCGTTTATATCTCCACCGTCGGCATGCGTATATTTCGCCGGCTCTACGCGCGCATTGTCAACACCGCGAACAACGCGTTGAGACGCGTACGCTTCCCCCCTCCAACGCCCCCTATGTTTCCCCCCACTTCTTTTCGTCACCCACCGATTTACTGACTCTGCGCGCGTCATTCTTCGCGTCATCCAACGGACATACAGCGGAGATGGAGATCCAACGGACATGAGACCATCACTGGACACTGGACAGAGACGACGACGATGATGGAAAATTGTTTCTCCCCGAATCGCTCGCCGGAAATTTACTTACCGCCGCACTGCGCGGAGAATCTCGCGCCAGGTGGGTATCGCCGAGTATATCGGCTTCGCTGCTGTGTATATATGCGAACTTTGGCTCGAGTTCGCGAAGTTCGGGCGGATTGGCGTCGGGGGCGACCGGCGTGATCGGGGTGAAGGTTAGACGTGCCGGTTGCGGCCTCTGCGTCGTTGCGGGAATGGGATATCGCAATTTTTTTTTTTTCGTGGACGCCATTTTTTTCAGATGCTATGTTCAACCGATTTTTTTAGGGGATCCTCGGTCTCCTCGAGATGATGCAAGCGTGTGACAGTTATGTCACGAAAAACAGTACAGGGAGACATTCGAAGCATTCTTGAGATGCGCGGAAGACCAGAAGCGACCCGTCAGGTGCCGCGCGGCGACAGCGGCGCTTGTGCGATGGACTTCGCGTACCTCCCGATGACCGTCCGTGGGAGCGCTTGACCTTTCCGATCGGCGACGACGACGACTTCGCCCGGGACTTCCGTTCGTACATTTTCTCGCCGTAATTTGATATCGATTTTCCCTCACGCCCTTTTTTGAACTCTCGCGAACAGCCAACCGGTTTTCCGGAATTCAGCCAAAGTATGTTTATCGAATTTTTTTTCAGGATCGCAAAAAATCGAAGAAATATTTCGAGGTAGCTACATAACCTCGTCAAAAATCGTCATCCCGGCGTCGAGGAAGTCAAAACGCAAAGTATTTTCATGTTCATCATTTTTCTCCGTCGCGAGAACTGCATCGCACCGAAATTCGGGCGACAGCGAAAATTTTCGCGCGGATTCAATTAAGACCCCACCGTCATTCGATTTCAATCCCTCCGCTCTCGCAATTCCTTCCTAACAAGTGCGATTGTTGTTCACAGCCTCGCCGTTTACGACGACGTCGCCGCTCGACTCACCTGGTGTGCGGCAGAGACGGCGAAATCTCGACGAAATTGCTGCCACTTTCTTACATCCCGCGCGCCTAATGTTCGGCGCGAGTATTATGAGTCCGCACACACACACACGGACCACACATACATGCACACACACACATGGCATCAGGTGCGGAGAAACCCGGTGGTGCTACCAGCGTGCAGACATCGAGGGAGTCGTCGAGAGTGAGCGAAAGAGAAAACCTGCAAACCAGCGAGAACCAGAGAGAGAAAGAGAGATGGAAGAGTCGAGTCGTCGGCCGTTTCCTCCACCTCCAAAACAGCGGAGCGGAGGCCGTCGCCCGTCGCTACGCGCGAACCCCGCAAGCCGGAGTCAGCGCCTGCCTCCCTCCCCCCTTCGCCTCCCCCTCGTGCCTTGTCCTCGTCGCCCTCCCACCCCCCCGGATTTCTCACTCTTTTTCTCCTTCTACCGGCGGCCTCGCCTCGCCTCGCTCCACCGGGCCCCGCTCCCTCCGCGCGCCCGTTCTCGCGAAAAACCCTCGCCGGCGTTGGGGTAGCGCTGTGCAGAAAGAGTCGTAAAAGAGTGGGGAGGATCGATTTTTACTGGGGCAACTGCCGGTCCCCACCCTCCTCCACCTCCACCTCCTCCTCCTCCACCTCTTCCTCCTGCTTCTCACCCTCACCCATGCACCCTCCTGCATCATCCCAACCCTCCGAGCATCCACCCCCTTTGGCTCCATCCGCGGATACCACCTCTTCTCTCCCGCCTCTCGCGCCACACATACTTGTACAGAGCAATTCAAAATCGAGCTTCGAAAAACCACCCCCCTCTTTAATGACTGCGCGCGACCGCGAGCAATTAGAAATTAATGCGGGAAATTAAGTGTTTTTCGGAGGGATAACGAAAACCGAGGTGCTTAGAGGCGCCATGCCGAATGCATTTTTTTCGAGCTTTTAATTACTGGGCAGCGGGCGGGGGAGGGTAGGGGGAGGAGGGAGTACAACGTGATTCGGAGTTTGATGCGAATTGACGTTTTTTGCGGGAATTACGGAAGACGCGGTTTTTGGAATAATTAGCGCGCCTGCATAATGCAATTAAAAAGCCAGAAGGCTCACGAGGAGCATCAACATTTCTCTCGCTTTTTGAACATTTCTTTAACGACTCAACGACTTTTGGATGAACCCGATCAAAACGATTTATTTCCTCAAAAAAAAAAAAAAATGCTACTAAATTTATCTTTTTTTACTAAAATCTCCAACTGTCTTCTCGACAAACAAAAAATGTCCATTTCCTGAAGCGGAAGCGCAAAGTCACCGTGAATCTTGTATCGATATCGTATCTGCTTTCACCCTTTTAATTATCAAAAGTAAAAAAAATCCGCTCAATTCGTTCGGCCCCTACGACACTTAGGCAGCGAGCGAAGTCCTCTCCTCTCTGAATCTCCCTGTAACGTTTGCCCCCCTCCCCCCTTGCCCCGACGTTCCCACTATATTACTATAGACTGCTCGCTCTTTCTTTCTGTCTTTCGTTCTTTCGCGTCCCGTGTACCACGCTCTCGGGTTGTCGCAGTCTCTGCCTCCCTATCTCTCTTTCTCTCGCTTCCTCCCCGCGGTGTCCTCTCTCCTCTCCACTCTCGCCCGGCAGTCGGTGTAGCGTCGGTGGGTGCGAGCGCAGCCATGCCGTGCCATGCCCTGATGTCCCGCGCGCTCGTAATGCACCGTCTCCTCCGTGTAGTATTCACGGAGACACGGCCCACCGAAATTCTCCCTCTCTCTCCCCCCGTCTCCCTCCCACTCTCTCTGGCTCTCTCACTGCCTCCGCCAACCCTCCGGTCGCTGCCTCCGACTCTTTTTCCACCTCGGTCCTCTCTCACCCTCCATGGCGCGCGCTTTTCGTGCGCCCGCAGCACCAGCAGCACCAGCAGCAGCAGCAGCAGCAGCAGCACCCTGCACCGCCGCTCTTGGGAATTCCATGGCCACGATTTTTCTCCGTAATCCCGGAGCAGCCTCGCTCCCGGGGCCGAAGGTTTCTCTCAAAAGATCGTTTGGAAGCTTATGACGGGGATTTTCGGGGGGTGCGCGCACGGCGTCGGGGAGCGACGGTACCCCGAGCTTTTCTCTCCCGACTCTCCTATTTTCCATTCTCTCTTTTTTTTCCTCTTTTTTTTTTCATCAAGCGCCGCGTGCACCTCTTTTGGCTTGGCTTAATTTTTTTTTCCTTCCTTTTTTTGCAGTTTATACATCGTCGCACCAGGTTCCTTCCGGGTATCCGAGCGGCGACGGGGACGCTTCGTTACGGTCGCGCCGGGGCGACCGTCTGGCGAGTGCGGGGAAGGATCCACTTGCGCGCCCCCGGGAATTCGTCGGATTTTAATCAGCCGGTTAATTTTAATCGAGCGCCACTTCGATGGATTGCCGCAGCGATTCGCCGAACGGGCGGTGCATTCCGGGTAACGGCGCGTCGAAAATAATGCATCAGACGCGGCGGCGACGGGCATTTCCGAAAGCGGAAGTAGACACCGAGGCGAGGTAGTCGCGCGAAATTTATCCGTACATTTAGTAAGTGCAGCTCGTTTTTCATTGACTAGGCATGACAATTTTTATGACGAGTTTTGACGAATCTGAGTGACCTGCAACCGTTCTGCTCGACGTCGTTTCAGGGTCGATTCACACTCTAAACGGCTGACAAAAAGTCTGTCTCGGACACCCCGAACAAAAGTCTTTTTCTCGCCGCGCATCGATGCCGCGGTTTCGCGAAGCGGCGACAAAATGCTCCATTACGAGTCCGGGAAAATGCAAACGAGGAAGCTTCAGCAACAACGAAAAAAAGAAAAAGAAGCTGGTAACAAAGTCCGAAGCTGCGCGAGAAGTTGGCCAATCCACCGCGGTGTTCGCCCGGCAGGTCTGAGAAAGCGCTTGTTTCGTATAATTCTCAACGTCTCTTCCGGTTTCAGTGGGCCGCGCGGCTCTCGCCCTCCGGTGGAAGGTTCTTCGCGCGGGCGCGGGAGGAGATGGAAACTTTGAATAAATGAGTGGCTACAGGTGAATGGCACGAGTGCCGAATGGCTCGAAGGACGGGGCGAGATACACACCGAATAGCGTAGTGGGAGGGCGGTTACGAGGAGTAGGAAGAGGAGGACAAAGTGCGACAAGGGCGTCGAGAGAGGACGCAGGGCCGGAGCCGAGCAATAAGAGGAACGAGAAGAGCGGCGGAATACACGAAGAAAAAGGAGAAGCGCGGATGCGCGCGCGCGCGCGCGAGGCGGGTGAGAATCTCGAGGGAGACGGAAAGCGGAGTCAGAGGTCACGAGCAAAGACCAAGTTAGTCGGCGGTACGAGAGGGGACGGAGAACGCGAGGGGCGGCCGACGCGGAGCGAGGGCGAGCAGCAGCAGCAGCAGCGACTCTTACCTTAGCCCTGGTGGGGCTGTCCCGGTGGGTTGCAGCTCTCTGGGCGCAGGGACGATGAGTGTATTTCGCTCTCGGGCGAACAATGCGCGGAAAAGTGCAACGGGGGAAAGAGAAGAAAAAAAAAAAAAAAAAAAAACGAAGAGGAAGGAAAAATACGAAGAAAGGAAAGAAGTGGACGAAGAAGAGAGCGGGGAAAAAAGGAAGAAGACGGGCGCAGAAATATATAGAGCGAGGGAAAAAGAGTGAAAGACTCTGCTGCTCGCCGTTATGGAATTCAGGGGCGCTCGAGAAGTTGTTTTGCTTGCTTGCTTGCTTGCTTGCTTGCTTCTTCTTCGGCGCTCGTTCTCGTCGTCGACGACGACAACGACGACAACGACGACAACGACGACGACGACGACGACGACGACGACGAGGTAAAGGAGCAGCAGGACCAGAAGAATCGGACGTAGGTACTGCGGCGAGGACAGCGACGGAGCGCGAGACGGAGACGGAGAGGAAGCGAGAGGGAAGGAGTGAAGACAAGAGGAGAGAAGCAAGTGGAGAAGTGAATGGACCAACGGTAGTTGCTCGTCCCACTAGTGCCCTACTCCTCGCCGACCCCCCTCCTCCTCCCCCCTCTCGCTGTTCACTTCGTTTTCTTCCTCTATACTTATCGCTTTCTTCCTCGCCTCATTCTTCCCTCGCGTTCGCCCCGGCCTCGTCCCGCTCCTTCAGTTTTGCAACTTTATTTGCGATCCTTCCCTCAAGATCGGTTTATCAGGCCAATTTGTCCCCGGCCCCGCGCCGCTTCGTTTCGCACTTGATGAATTGCCCCGCGTCCCGCGAGCGGCGATAAACACGCGGTACGGACTTCGATTGTATCAGGATTTTGGAATACAGGATTCTCGGTTTGTGTCTGCAATTTTATAGATGCGAATCGGACGGGAATCAAACGGGATTTTTTCCCCGACAAACTGCCAAATTTCGCGATAATTAAACAACGAACTGCCGTTCTTTCCCAACGACCAATCAGAGGCCGAATAAATCGACAATAATAGTTGTTCGCGAACTTTCTGATAGAAAGAAGAATCGAAAAAAAATTGCCCTTTAACCGGTTTTTATGACAAAACGGAACCAACGAGAAATCTATTTCCGTGAAACCTTCTAAAACGAATCTAATGACAACAAAAAATTCCGATTTTTTTTTCGCAGGTCGGATGGAGCGCAAAGGACACGGAGCGCGAAGAAATCGGCGGGGGTGGTGGTCGCGCGTCCGCTATCTCTGACATTTTCGTCTCGCGTTCGTGAAGCGGGGAGAGACCGAAAAAAAAACCCGTCGCCGATGTTCAGCGAGCGACGAGCGAATGACAATTCGAGCATGGTGCGCGAGCAGCGTCGTCCACAAAGCTGCTGCTGCTGCTGCCTGTGTTGTCATTTCGTGAGAGCGACTCGACGAAGGAGCGAACGTTGGAGGCGGGGAGGGGCAACGCGACGAGTATCTCGGGTGAGCGCGATTACTGCACGGTCCCGTCGTCAAATGACGGTCGCGGGGTGTCGCACCGATACGACATGTTTGTGCACTTAACTATACACAGCGACGATGACGGGCCGGCGTTATAAACGCAATGGTATATAATACGGCACAAAGGAAAAAGGTGCGATCAGCAGCAACGAATGACGCCAGTCATCTGTGCGCAAAACTGCAGCAGCGGCGGCGAGGAGACAGCGCTGAAAATTATTCCACGTGGCCGAAACGTTTTCCAGTTTGACACACATCGAGTGCTCATGCGATTTAATATTATAGCAAAGTGTCCGGATTATAAAATAACGAAGTAGCGAAGGGGCGCGCCGCGCGGGGGGCGGAACGAGAAAAGCGAGTGTCATTATAATACGAGCTTACAGCACGCTCGAAAAGTCTGTCGTTGTCGTCGTTCGTGCTTGTCCATTTTTTTTCTCGCTCTCCTCTCTTTTCACACCCCCGATAGCCAGTGCCGCTGCTGCCGCTGCTGTTGCTGCTGCTGCGCTGCTCCGCTGATTAGTGATTAAGCTACTCGGCTCACTGGGCTCCACATACTTTTTCTCACCTATTACATTGACGTCTCTCTCCCTCTCTCGCGCTCGCGTTGTCGCTCTGGCCATAGCCCCTAGCGTCTCTATTAATAATAGGATAATAGGACGAGCTAGACCGCGGCGAGGGGGCGTTTTTTTTTGCCTCTCTTTAGTTTCGCGCAGAAGTGCAAAAAGCCGGACTCGTCCACCCCCCTTTGCCGTTTACTTTCGAACCGACCGTTATTTATACCGCATAAATAATTCGATGTTAATTTCTCTTCCAGGTTCATGCGTTTCGCCTTTGGCAACGTGAAAAGTGGACGAATTCGACAGAGTGCGACGCGCGGCCGAAATACCGAGAATCGAGAGTACGAGGAAAATTCTCCAGAAATTTCCTGCACGCGGTGAGGAGGTTCGCGCGGCTCGCGCGAAGAGAGATTCGTATTCTCGAGAAGGGCTCGACGGCGGAGATGGAAGAGGGTGCGATGGCCCGGCTCCTCGGTGGGACACACCGGCAACGTCCACGAACTTGTAACCGAGCGGCATCGCAATGCCTCGACGTGTCGCGGTCGTAAGAATAGTCCCGAGGTCGACGCATCCCCGAGAGTTCGCCGTCTCTTTCTCCTCGCACGCTCTTGCTCTTTCTCCCTCTCGCCGCCTCCAGTTCTGTCTCTCCCCGCGCGACGAAAATAGTACACCGCTCTCAGGCCCGCGATCATTGTTCGGGAGTGAGCAATACGTACAGTACGCGGCGTACGAGGCGTGTGACCCTCCGACGAGTCGACGCTCGTTAGTCATCAGCGCCATTTTCAGTGGCTCGACACTCGGCTCGCGTTTGTCGTTGCTCTGCGATTTCACGAGCACGAAGGACTCTGGACGTTGTTGGAGGAGAGTAAAGAGTATCGGAGAATAAAGAGTACACTGAAAAAAATTAATAGTTGTGATTACGAATCGTTGGTCAGAGCTACCAATATTTTAGTAACTGCAACCAATTTTTATCGAACCAATGATTGGTAATCACAACTACTAATTTTTCTCAGTGAAAAAGTCACAAAAAAATTATAATCAGTGATGTCGAGGGTGAAATATGCGACTTGAGTACGACGATGTAAAAGTTCGATATTTCGCCTCGACTTGGATATTTTTTGGACCGGAGAGCGGATCTACGATTCCTGAGAAACAAAATCGTCCTTCGTGACGGTCCTTTCCGCTTCTCAATTCGGCGTCTTTCCCGCGCGGCCGGAGACTTTTCACCTGGCGCAGCGACGACGTCGTCTTCGCGGAGTCGTCGAAGCGCGCGCGCGCGAGCTTGCTGCCCCCTGGACCGGGCGCTAGCGACGCTCTTATCCTTCCTCCACTTCGCCACCATCTCGACTTCACGTTGCACAGCAGCAGCAACAGTAGCAGCAGCAACGCTCTACACCCAAGACGTCTGGCTCGAAATACGCGCCACGCTTGAGGCTCGAGCACCGTTTCCCTCTGTTCCCAACGACTCTCCGATATTTTCCGTCGTTACTTATATCTCAGCAACGCCTCGAGTCTGTCGACATTTTTATTCATTTCATTCGATCTCTCGAAACATAACAGCGAGGGAGTCCGCTCGTATCAATCGGATCATCAAATACGCAATCTTTCAACTCCGAAATTCTACATTCGAAGCTCAATCGCCAGCGTCCTGCGTTATTCAGGCCCCTGGCGATCGATCCCCCCCAAAAAAATCAATGATTTATAAATCCACGATTAATCAAATTCCCTGTTCGCCGACGCGTCTTCCCGAGCGCCGCGCGACATTAATATCAGTGAACCGAGCAGTGGAAGTCGACTTCGATTCTCCGCCGTTTCAAATGGAATCTCCTCTTCTCGGGAAATCGCTTTTTCCTCCGTTGGCCGAACAAGCGAGCCGCCAGAGATTGATCGTCCGCATAAGAGATTTATGATTCGTTAACGTCTTCGAATTCGATTGCGAGGGATGCGCGTTGTACGGCGGGTCCGAAGGACGGAAAAATAGAGAGATGGAAGGAGTAGGGGATGCGAGATGAAGAGTCAGAGACATAGGGAGAGGGTTGAGGGCGCGGGAGGTCGGGCAGAGATAGAAGCGAGGACTGGGTGTCCGTTGGAATGCATACCAAGGCTCATTTTTCACAGAGGCATCGATCATCGTTCCCTCTGTGACTGCGTTCGTCCATATAAATAATATATCTATATATTTCTCCTCGCTCAACGCGAGGTCCGCGTTCGCAGCGAGATTGCCGTGTAACGTTCGCGGGTCTCCTCCTCGCGCTTTGTGAGGGATTCCCGGGATCGGGTGTGCCGAGAGAATCTTCCCCCCTTCCTCCGAGTCCGTCTTCGCGGCGGTAGCACGAGAGACTGCGAGAGCAACTGCGACGCGCGAGAGACCGTCTCGCACGACTCTGGGGAGCTCCGTAGGATTTAACGCTAGGAAATGCAGTTCCAGGGCCGAAAATATCTCGCGAAGCTCGAGGCCAAGCCGGGATCGTCGTACGCTGTCGGTGAGAGGAACGCGAGTCGCGGGATGCAGTCACGACGACGACGACGCGTCGACGACCAAGTGAGTATATATATTTACATATATATTTAAATTTATATATACACACACATGGATATAAATAATATGTACACATTGCACATTTTGCAGGAGCAGCAGCGTCGCGAAAACGAGCGAAATGGAATCGAGGGGCTCCCGCAAGAACCCGTCATGAGGGCGACGAAGAACGAGAGAGAGAGGACCGCGAATTCGCTGAGGCTGAGGCCTCCGACATCGAAACGGAAAAGCGGGAGGCACCGTCGTTGAGATCGTTGACTCGCTCTCTCTTGATGGTGTATATGAACGCAGCTCGCATCGCATTATTCGTAGTTCGCCGGTTGCCTCGAGCACCAACACACACAAGCAGGCGAGTCGGGTTTGCCTGCAGCCCGCGCCGCGTTTTCAACGTGTACGCGTTGCAACGAATACGCTTTACTCCCGATGATTCTCGTTATTTCGAGCGTACGAGTATATCCGGTCGCGTGAGCCGCTGCTGCCGCCGCCGCCGCCGCTGCTCTCGGCCTCGCGCGCTCCCGCCCGCCCGGTGTGGATCATCTCGAGCGAGTCACGAGTCGATCATCGTCAGCGCCGATCGCCGTGGGTAAACGCCATTCAGTTAACTCTGACAGATATTTGATGGGCCGACGAGCGTGTGCCGAAGACAGGTACTTATTTACGCTCTTTTTTTTTTATTTCGGGTCTTATTGGGGGCTTCGGCCCCGGTGTTTTGGAGATTGATGGGCTTTCGAGGGTGGATCTGGGTTTCCGGATATTTATCCGCAATTAATTTCGTTCTTGTTTGGGATTTGACGATAATAAAAAATAAAAAAAATCGTCAGCGAATCGCTCGAGGCTGCAGACACTCGAAGTCGACGAGTAAACATTCGAGATGTCGCGTACTAATTTCGAAACATTCAGTTTCATAATTAACCGGAAGAAAGTAACAAAGAAGAAGCGAGAAGATCGAGAAACGGCATTATTTTTTTTAATTTTTGTTCATTTTCTTTTTGTATTTCTCCAGAATCGGAAGTGTTTACTTCTCCGGAGTCCCTCGCGGATGATGAGAAGTCTACAAGAAGTCGAGGATTCACGTCGAGTGGGAAGTTACACTCTTGTTCTCTCCCTCCTCTCGCCTCGCACCTTCCCCCCGCCGGCTTCCCCCCTTTGTTCCTCAACTTCTGGCCGTGTTGCTTAAAACTCCGCGGCGAAACTTTTCGCAAAATTCGTGTTCTCTCGTCGCTCTCCGGTGCGCTCGCCGCCACCGCCCGGAGCCGTCGGCGGGGGGGAAGAGGAGGCCCCCGAATGCGTCTCGTTGCGTCGAGCACCCGCGAGGGAATACCCGCGGCACAGAGGCGCCCGCTGCATAGGGTTGTCAGAGGTCCAGGCGTCGCGTTTGCCGCGGCGAGAGAGCTTCTTGAGAGGAGCGGAGGAGACCCCGGACTGTGCAGGAGCAACAGCAGCAGCAGCATCAGCATCAACATCAGCAGCAGCAGCAGCGGCAGCAGCAGCAGCGCAGGAGCCAGAACAGGAGCGCTAGAAGATAGCAGTGGCTTCGCGGGAGGAGGAAGAGGAGGAGGAGAGAGAGAGCGAGAGAGAGGAGGAGGAGGAAGAGGAGGAGAAGGAGGAGGTCTGTGTGCGCGCCGGTGATGCACTTCTCTCGGTATGACGGTCGGGCGCCCGCGCGGTAAACAAAAACTCGGGCCGTGCAACGTTGTCGGATCTTCCCGCTCACGGTTCCTGCCGGGCCAAAACGCCACCTCCCATTGGCTACCGGATTTTTCTTTTCTATTTTCCCCGCGCGGCGCTCGGCTCACTTCTCAACCTCTTTCCCCGCCGCCGCCGCTGCCGCTGCCGCCGCCGTCGCCTCTACTACCACTTGCACCAGTGCTCGCTACCCTCTCGTCCTCATCCCTCGGCGAACACCATCAGCAGTAGCACCAGCACCACCAGCGCCAGCCACTGGCAGCAGCAGCAGCAGTAGCAGCAGCAGCAGCAGCAGCAGAAGCAGCGATACCTCCTCCCTCCTCCTCCTCCCCTCCCGCCGTCTCTTTTTCCTCGCCTTTTCTTTCCTCCCGAAGTCATCCATCCTTCCCTCTCCGTTTCTCCACCTGCTCTCCAACAGTCGCGAGAGACCCCGAGTCTCGCGGGCTCGCACAGCGGCGGCCGGTGTGCGAGACGCCGAGGGACGAGGGACGGGGGGGAGGAGGAGGGCGAGAGAGGCGAGGGGACGATGAGCGCGCGAGAGAGAGAGGAAGCGAGAAGGACGGAGGAGCTGGTGCATAGGAATTCCCTCACCTCCGCTCTGTCGTCTCTGTCTCTCGAAGGTCTTCCCCTCTCTCCGTCTCTGACTCTCTCTTTCTCTCTCTCGGTCGGTGTCTCCCCTCTCCAAGGTTGGACCAGCCAGCATCACAGCCGCGTGCACCACAACCACCAACGCGTGCGTCTACGGCTGCACAGCCGTGTCTGTGCACCAGCGACGCTTTCGGTGTTCGCTCGCGCTCCCCTCGATCGCTTCGCTCTCCCCCTCCTCCTCATTCTCCTCCTCCTTACCAGGCGTGATCCTACCCCATCCCACCCTCGAATTTCTTCCCCACTCGCCGCCTCCTCCTCCTCCTCCTCCTTCCCTTCCCCCTTCCTTCTCTTCTCATTCGCATTCGCCGTCTCTGTCTCTCCCTGATTTTTTCCCGCCTCTCGCCGCGCACTCTTTCCCTCGTTAGGTATCCATGCATCTATATATCCGTCTCATCCCACCCTTGAATTTTTTACGTTAATCCTCCTCCTCCTCCTCTCCACTCGTTGTCTCCACCTCCCCTCGCATTCGCGCTCTCCCCCCACCCCTGCTCTATCCCCGATTTTCTTTCTCGTTTTTTTTTTGTTCGCTCTCCCGCGTTTCTCTCGTTCGCCAGACACGCGTGCATACGTCTATCCCGCTCCTTTCACGACGGGGAGGAGGAGGAAGAGGAGGATGGGGCGGGGAGGAGGCAAAAATGCAGAGAGGAGGCGAGGATGACGATGCGAGGGAAGAGTAGACGCGCGAACTCTCCCCGTCGTTGACTCTACGTGTACGCCGCTGGTGTGTTCTCCCGCACTCACCTCCTCCTCCTCCTCCTCTCCCTCCTCTCCCTTCTGCCCCCCTCTAATTCTTCGGCGCCCCAACCCCCGGTCGCCCTTTCCGAGCCCAGCAGCGGGTCGACTTGCCCGTCACCGTTCTGTCTCTCTGGATCCCTCGTGCATTCTCCCCTTCCTCCTCCTCCTCCTCCTCCTCCTCCTCCCTCCACCTTCTCCTCTCCCGAACGATCCTCCGAAATCACCTCCCCATCCTTCTCCCCAGCGTCTCGTCCTCGGTCCCCCCTCCTCCTCCTCCTCCCGTTCTACACGCAACTCGTTCTCGCTAACCTACCTTACACTTTTGTCCGCTCAAATTGGGTTGCGTTCTACAATCCGCGAGCGTTAACTGAATTCTTAATTACTATTCCGATTGCGTCTGAGTGTCGGGTTGGCCGAAGCCCGCGCCTGTGTATACACGGACTTGCGATTCCAATGCGCGAAAGCGACAGAGTCGAATCGTCTCGCGGGGCTCTGCGGATCCGAATGGTACCGCCGATGCTTCCCTTCGCGCGGGACGACCTTAAAAGGGAGCGCCGCGAACTTCGCGCCGATGACACGACGGGTTTTGGACTCCTGAATTTTTCTGGACGAAAAAAAAAAAAGAATGTAGAAATTCTCGAGACGAGACTTGGAGAAGCGGCACTCGGAGATGCGGCGTTCGCGCCGCTGGTCGCGAGGTGCAAAGCCGCATGAAAGTCGTATCTCGAGAGACTGCGTGCGGACGAAGAGGCCGCGCGCGCGCGCCCGAGAAGTGAAGCGTAACGAGAGAACCGGGCGGAGCGCCGGAGGGAGGAGACGCAAAGAGATCGCTGCCGCGCTCCGTAGGATCCGAAGCTAGACCGCTTCCAAGTGCTCTCCGGCCGTTTCCTGTTGATGTCGTGCATGCACAGGGGCCACCGCGCGCGGCGCGTGTATCGAGAGCCAACGCTCGCTGCAACGGAGAGGAGACGTTGGCAATGGGTGTGTACCAGGAAAACTCGATCGAGCAGGTACGCTCAATAAAATCGCGAATTGCTCGTGAATTGCCGGTCTCGCTCGCTTGTTAATCGCCAAGAAGGTATCTTGCATCATTGCTACCGAAATCATGTTCATCTCCAGACACACAGTGAGTTATTTTTCTTAATTCACAAAGAGTCCCGCAGTATCGTATTATCGATAGATTTTTTTTTTCTTTTTCAGACATAAATCCGGTATCAAATTCGGTGTCCCTCGACTCCAGGGTGAACCGTGCAGCTTGACGCGCGTTCAGCTACATCCAGAGTACCAGGAAAACCCGATCGAGCAGATACGCTCAATAAAATCTCGAATTGCTCGTGAATTGCCGGTCTCGCTCGCTTGTTAATCGTCAGGAAGGTATCTTGCATCATTGCTACCGAAATCATTTTTATCTCCAGACGCACGGTGAATTATTTTTCTTAATTTACAAATTGTCCCGCAGTATCGTATTATAGATGGATTTTTTTTCTTTTTCAGACGTAAATCCGGTATCAAATTCGGTGACCCTCGCCTCCACGTTGGACCGTGCAGCTTGACGCGCGTTCAGCTACATCCAGCCACATGTATACCACGCGCATGGTACACGTATAGCCATGTAGTTGGTATTTTCTTGCTGGCCGCGACTGTTACGGGATCGCGAGGAGCCGAACGAGAGGAAGCGAGAGACGAGGAGAGACAGCGAGACGCGAACTTTGGGCAGGACGAGTTCCCTCCGGGCCAGACAGACCGCTCGCTCGCCCGCCTCGCCCGGTCCGGCTTTGGTTTTGTGGTCCGACGGGTATACCGGATCGGCGAAGACGTGCGTCACGAGACGAGGACGCCGGGGGAGAGAGAGAGAGAGAGAGAGAGAGAGAAAGAAGGGAGAAGACAGAGAAGCGCGCGCGAAGCGGATAAGAGGCGAGACGAGAAGAAATGAGATAGCGGCTTATAAGAGGATTCATAAGTGCACGCGAGCACCGTGCACACTGCCCCGGGTACCCTAACTTATAGCCTCTCCGTTCTCGGCCCGACGGACGCGAATATTGTATTACGTATCGCTCTTGCGCGCGCGTCGTTTCTTTTTATCTCGCCACTTGCCTCCTAACGAGGTGCGCGCATTAATATATATATCTTTTTTTTTAACTTCGCCGCGACGCGATTGCCCGACTTCGCGCTAAATAATCACTCGTTAATTATGGACGAGCGAGGTTCGACCTTGAGGCGATTATTATTATTGTTTATTTAGAGTTAACATCCGACACGTCGTCCCTCGATCCCCAACACCAAATACATTGCATTTGTATCGCCGCCTTAAGAGCATGTGGAATAAAAAGTCGAGATTCCCTCTTTTAAAAAGTTTATGAGTAACGGAAAGCATTATTAGCAAACTATTCGAGCTGTGATTGGCTGAGACTCTCAGACCGAGACCAGGTTCATTTGTCCTTGATAACTTTGACAGTTCTGTCAAATATCGTATTTTCTTTAATCCACTAAAAAAAGGCTGATGGTTTTCAGGGGTAGAACACATTAGCGACTTGAGAACGATGGTATAGGTTAAAAGTCGATATTTTGAAAAAATAAATTTCGTGACCCCGATTTGGGCGGTTTTCGGCCCGGCGGCCGGATCTACGATTTCTGACAAACTGTCCGGCCAAAAAATTTTTTTTCAAAATCAACTAAAAAAGGGTTGTAACCAGTGTTTTCAGGGGTAGAATATGCGACTTGAGAACGATGGTATAGGTTAAAAGTCGATATTTTGAAAAAATAAATTTCGTGACCCTGATTTGGGCGATTTTTGGCCCGGCGCGCGATCTACGATTTCTGACAAGCAAAACGATAAATTTATTTCTTCTTTTCAAAAGTAAAAAATTCAGAAATACATTCATTGCTCTGGTGATATCAGCAGTGAATAAATGTCTTGTTTTAGCTTTAAATGCAATTATGCGTGAAAAAAGTTCATATACATTTTTTCAAAGCGACTGGGCTCGGCTTGAATGTTTCACATGTTTTGTGCCACGTTGTATCCAATAAAATGAGTGGCATTAAAGCGACAATACAATGCACTGCGAAAAGTTAACTGCGAATCAGCCGCTAAAATGCGCGAGCCGGTGTGTCGCCGCTGCGATTTAATTCCTCATTATCACGGGATCGCAACACGGGGGTCCGTGCAGTAAAACTGCGCGGTAACCTCTCGTAACCGCGCTTCAAGTGTCGTGTACTACTCACACAGAGGGCGTTGTAGCCGCGAACTGGAATCTCGGACGGCGTAAATGCCACCGCAGCGCGCGCGGGGGAGTCCGCTGACGTTTCATAGCGTCTGCCGCGCCGCGGCTCGCGGACCCTTTAAGGGAACTTTACACGCTCGTTGGGTCGGTCGTATCGAAAGTTTCGTAGTTTGCCGGGGCGTCGGCGTCGTTGAACGAGAGGGAGAGCGAGTGAGTTTAGGGCTCCGACGCCGAGGCGAGAGAGAGAGGATGGACCGCGGGTTTCGCGCGCGAGCGAGAAGGAATGCGAGGAACAGGAGAACTCGCGCGAGGGTCTGTGTGCGAGGGGGACGACGGGGGTTGGAGGAAGGGCAGGGGAAAGGAGGGGAGGGTGTACACTGTGGGAAAACGCGCGCGTCATCCAAGGGACGGGTCAGGTAGTGAATCAGTGTACTAAAATGAATGAAGCGCAACAGGTCCACGCAATAGTTGCATGTAGTCAGCTTATGGCATGTGGAGGGGGGGACGAACAGCGCGCGGAAGAGCCGGGGTATAGTATAGGACTAGGGCAAAACTGTTGGGTTTATATATACACAGCGTATAAGTATATGTATGTCTGTGTGTACGTCTAGAAGCGCGAGATAGAAAGCGAGAGGCTAAGAGTGGAAGGGGGAGGGTGGCAGAGGGTTGCGGGGGGTGGGGGGGAGCCGGAGGGGTGAGGTAACGATGAAACGGAGAGACAGGAGGAAGCAGGGAGGAATTTCGGGTCATAGCTTCGCAAACAGAATAGGTAAAACAAGAGGCGTAAACCAATTTCAAAGTTAGCGACGCGAGTCTCGCCACCGCCGTGTTCGCTCTCACCTTCCACCGACCTTCCCTGCATTTTCACTCATGTGCACCGACACACGGAGAGACTACTGCCCTCCGTGTATTGCCGCCGCCGCCTCGCCGTATAATGTCTGTGTTGTTTAGCTCGGTTACCTCTATTTTCCGAATAAAGCGTTAATACCCAACCGGCTTCGCGGGTGGACTTTAATATCCACACACGGATTGTGTGGAAGTTACCGTTTAGACGTTTACACGATGTGCGGTATAGGCACCGTCCTCTCGGCATACAAGTCGCCTCTCCATTCAGCTGCTGGGTTTCTCTTCATTGACTTTCCCGGCCGGTCGTGGCTATAGACGCGTGTCATCGACTCCGGTGTGGCTCGTCGTTGGCGCTTCCCATTTCCTTTATCTCACGCCAATTGACGCCGTTTTATGCACGCGCGGACCGTTGTCGATGACAACCGCGCGATGAAGGGAATTTCCGTTTTCTTTGCCTTTCCGAATAATTGCCTGATAATTTTGAGTAATTGTCTTACGTCGCGTGGCGATAATTCGAGAACGAACGATGTTTGACTTCGATTTGGTTGGTTAATGACGTTTCTTTAATTTGTCCAACGATTTATTTATATTCGTTTTTATCGGTACGATTTCTTTTAATGATATATCTCAAATACGCGGTCTCCAGCGGGCTGCGTGGGCCTGTTGTTCGTTCCGTCGGTGAGCTTGACGCTACTGAAAATCTGCCTCTGCGAATATAATTCAAAGCAGCATAAAAAATATGGCTATACAAAGTAAATAAATGTCCTCATTAAAAAGCTTCTGAGTAAAATCGACCGTCTCGAACGGAAAATCGAGAAAAAAAAAGGAACATCAATTGCGGCGTAAAGGTGCTTTCGGAATCAGCGAAAAATTTTCTATCGAATAGGGTTTAGACTTACGACTTTAGGGTTTAGACTTTACGAAATCAAACATTTTTTTTGAGGGAGTTCAGACTAAACTCCGCTCGCGCGCGTTATTGTTCCTATAAATAAAAAATAAAAAAACAAACCATGTCCAATCCCATGTATAGATTGTAGACGTAAAACAGCCAGGTGACGACTTCCTCGCAGGGCGGAAAGGTCATCGAGCCCTCGTAGGTCTTATAACCTCTGATGAAGTCCCATTGGAAGTCGCTAAGTGCAAAGGGTTTGATTTCCGTTTGGGAGCCCGTTTCGATTATGTTCTTCATGCCTTCACCGAGTGCTTTCAGGCCGACATTGTTGGTGTCGTTCGTTCTCAACTTATATACACGATGCACGAGAAACACAAAAAATCGACTCTGTAGTAGCCTTAAAAAAATCTCGACATCTACAGTTTTGCCTGATTCACTTGATCACAAACGACGTTGGGTCCACGGAGATAATAACATTACGACCTTGAGGCGATCATTATTTTTTTTTTGTGACTCAGGAACGTAATGCCGCACATTTCGTGCCTACAAAGCGTGCGTGAGATTGCGTATTATCCCTAGCAATCACGATAACTTTCATTTTTACCTAAAAAAAACTGTCAAAGTGACCATAAAAATAACGCTCAATAGAAGTTGTTTTTTGCACAGAAGAAACTTTCGAAATTATCAAAATAAACGTCGAAATAACCAAACCCAAAAATCTTACAGTTGCTTTTTCGTCAGCAGAACCAATAACTTACCGTCATGATGACCCTTTTGACGGCAAGGTTGTTTTGACGGTAAGATATTGGTTCTAGCAACGAAAATGTAACCATCACATTTTTTTTTGTTTCGTCATTTCGAAGGTCATTTTTACAATTTCCGAGAGTCACTCCTGTGCAAAAAAACAACTTCTGTTGAGCGTTATTTTTATATTCACTTTGAAAGTCGTCGTGATTGCTAGGGATGCTCATATAAACGTTGATAATTTCACGTACGCCATCTGGTGCGTAGAGTTATCTAGAATTCTGTAGATAACTTCACGCACACATTGGCGTGTGTAAAACCATCTACAAGATGATTTTACGCAACGCTTTGCAGGCACAGAGATGTGCGTCATTACGTTGATATAGTTACAAAAAGTAGTATGTGATACTTGTGCGACAAAGCGGACGTTATCGCGCGGAGGTTAGGAAGCGGTCGTCCGCGCGATAACGTCCGCTTTGTCGCACTAGTATCACAATCTACGATTAATGTCACGGAAAAATCCGATCTCCACGTCTGCCAAAGCTCTTATTTTTACCTTGAGGATTGGTAACGAAACGATGACCCGTCCGTTCTTTAGTTTCGTCGAGTTCTCGAACGTTCTCGCCTCGTAGTTCCAGTGAATCAGTTCCAGCTCCCCGCACCGGCCGTAAGCCTCCCACCTGTGCTCACCCCCGGTGGCACAGTCGGTGCCACCCGTGTGAATGTCCATTCGCTCAAATATGTATTGACTGCGAAGATGACCGCCGCCCAAATAAGGCCGACCAAAAAGCGGGTCGCCGTCCCACTCGCCAGTCAGTGAGACTGTAACATGCGAGAAAATGATCGGTTAGTAAACGCCATCCCGACGAACGACCGATCCGTACGTCAGATCGAAGCGATCCGGTATATCGACCTAACCGGTACGACCGTCATTGGACAACTTCATGCTCTTCGGCGCGACTTCGTAGTTCTTGGTATAAATTGAGCGATGAAAGCCCCGATCGACTATCATGTCGTCAAGGATGTTGATCGGCGACTGCCTCTCGCCGCCGCACATCGGATAATCGTTCACCCACGAATCAGGGTCGCTGTAGCTCCATTCTGCCTGCGCGAAGCTTCCCGTCAACATCCGACTGTGCAACAAGCACAGAAAAAGAAGCGTTCCGGAAAACATGTCGACTGGTTCCCTCGACTGGGTGTGAAAATGCCTTTCGCCGTACTTTTTATACATGCGTTATCGGACGCGCGATAATCATCGATATTAGGCACCAAGGCCAACCGGTCGACTCCGCGATATCGAACAACGACTGCTGTATAACGACGCTAAACGGAAATAATGTATGTACGTATCATCCGAAATTGCCCTTATTGCTTATTTCGACTATCATAAATTGCGTTTCTTCGTGTTTTCGATTGTTCGCAAACGAAAAACACTGGAATTAATTTAACCCGAACATGAGTTGCATGATAGAGGTGATAACCGCCCGTCCAACCACTCGCCGATCGCGCGACTATACATACTCCCCAAGTACTATAAATACTCCCCAACGCAAGATGCCGCAGAACCGTCTTCGCTCTTCGCCAATCGACATCCAAGTCTGTTTTATCGGCCTCCGGTAATCGAACCTCCGACGCATCCACATCCTTATCTCCCTCCGGAGTGACATTCCCTTCGGCGTCGCTGCTTTAAACCCGCGCGTGCACGCAGAGAGCAATAACGTCGTCCGCGGAGGAAACGCGCGTAGACGCGTTTTACGACATTACGGAAAATAGACGCAGCCCAACGCGCGTAGTCTTGGCAGTATAAAGCTGGGGTTGCGCTCCGTGTGCCGCAATATAAGCACGGAGAGACGAGGACGACGGAAGGGGGGCGGGGGGGGGGGGGAGGGTCTGTATGCACTGAGTGCGCTAGCCCGACCGTCCGTGATTTGGGGCAACAGGTGTACACAATACGCATGCATAATGCAAGCCCCCCTGGCTCCTACCGCCGAGACCCCCCTACCCCCTTACCCCTCTCCCCCTTCTCCAGCCTGGTGCCTCGCACCACGTGCGCACAACTTGTGTTCCCTGGACCATCAGCTGCGAGAAAGGTGGGGCAGGGGAAGGGCGGGGGGAGAAGGAGGAGGGCAGATAACCAACCTACCGACGGAGCGGCGGAGGCACCCACACCAAATCGGCGTTATTAAATTTACATATCTGAGGGAGAGGAGACCGTGCGAATTAAGCTATTTGTTTGCTAATTTCATGCCGACTTCTCGCGCGCGCGCGGCGCTTACTCGCTCGTACGCATCCAGCGCCCATCGTTTTGTTCTGCCGCTGTGTGTGTGTGTTTGTGATACGGGTGTGTCTGTATGTATGTGTTTTGTGTGCTTTCAAGTGGCGGCGCCAGCGTACGCTTCACTTCCGCACGTGGCGTTCGCGCCGCCAGGCGCTTCTTTACAGGCAGTTATAGCGCGGCTCGACGCTTGCACCGCGCGCGGCGCAACTGCCGATCATTCGACAGTGGCTGAGTAGTAATAATCGCGGGATTCGTCGGCGAGGGAAAAACGTGGCATTTTTTTTTCGGTTTACCGCCGGGACCTTGTCGCGAGGCTCCGTTACAAGCCAAACGCGGCGAGAACTTTACAATGCACTAAAATATATCGGTAGCCACGAGAGTCTGTGGTAAAAATAATTTATTCCCGCATCGCGCGACTGTTTTAATAGTCATGTCGACCGTTTCAGCTCTCGCCGCGAATGACTTCGAAGTCACCGCGATAATTACTGAATTAATTAACGTGTTGCAAAACAATTGCAAATGCTAAGGCGATTTTCTCGGAGCGCAAGAGGCGGCGCCTACGCGGAAGTCGCCGTAGGAATAATCCTTCGCCGCTCCTGCGATACAGTAAATCGGTGTGTTTTATTATCGTGAATAAAAAATGGCCGGGCTTATTTAGCAAGAGTGCCCGAAGAGCACAGAGTAGTTAATGGTAGCTGGTTTAGCCGCATGGTACAGTCGTCTCTCTCTCTCTCTCTCTCTCGTTCTCTCAGTCCATCTCTCTCCCTCGTTCGTGGATAATTAAAACTTTGCCCGAGTAAAGATAGTTTGGCCTGGCGCCCACAGTCGCGTTCGCCTGCCGCGCGTCCACCGTTCGAACTGTGACTCGCCTGATATATCCAGAGCGACGGTGGCAGCAACGCTTACAGCGTCAACACCACCGGAGACAGCGAAGCCGCTTCTTCCTCTCGCTCCCCTACGTTCCCTCTTTCTTCCTTTTTTTTTTCTTCTCTCGCTCTTCTTGCTCCCAGCAACCCCAAAGCATTTTTTCTCGCTGCTGCTGTGTCGCCTCCTCGCCTCTCGAGCGACGCCGTCGATTGGCCGCGAGCCTAATCTCCAAACGCGCCGCCGCAAATGTCTTTCCGCCGATTTCGCCGAAGCACCGCGACCGGCAGCGCGACCTACGCGTCAACGTCTCGAACCGATCGGCCACGGATAGAGACACACGTCCCAAACTGATCGGCCACGTATAGACGACGACGTATCCGTCTCTCCGTTTGCGCATCCACCTCAAGACGCATGCAGAGCGTCGCAGAGTTCAACGCGGGGTCGCGCGCGGCGATTTTCCAACCTCAAAAGAGACGCGCGGATTCGACCGTGGCCGTAAAACCCTCGAGTCGAGGCTCGCGCGGCGCTCAAACCTTAAACTTCGACGTTGGACTTCTCAGTCTTTTTCTTCTTCTTCTTTTACCCTCTCCACACTGATCGTGCGGCCACCGCGGCGATTGGCGCACTCGGCAGAAGTGGGCGCGATAAAAATAGAGAAACGCGCGCGGAAGGCAACACGGCGCGTCGGAGCGTTGTCCCACATTTATTGCGCGCTCGCGAATTTCCAAACGACGATCGGACGATTCCGCGCTGCAGATAAACTATTTCTTCGTATCTCGCGTGCGAAAGCTAGGCGAGTCGGCGTTCGGGGTTTTGCTCGAGATTTTTATGCGCGTTTACGACACGACGAAACGGCCACGGGGAGCGTTTTAGAAGTGTTACCCGGGGGCTACGAGGAGGCCCCGTTATAAGGATTCCTTCGGGGCTTATCTCCAGCGTTTCGTGTTCCGGTGGCTAACGTGTATAAATCTTTTTATTCGTTGTATTTATGGTTCGAATTGCACGAAAAGTTTTGGTGCATTTTTGCACTTGATTGCTTTGATATAGCGGTGCATCCGGTTGTTTATGCTCCTTGAAGAAATATGTTGTTGTTGTTGTTGTTGTTGTTATTATTGTGATTATTATTATTAGATACATGAATTTTTAACGATGACGATCTTAAACATGTAATGCATAAGGATGCTGCTCGACGATTAGACGCGAAAGGCGTGGCTTCCGGTCCGCTATCCTCGCTAGCTATCATCATCATAGCCTCTTTTGCCTTCGCCTGAACTCGTTAATTCTCAATCTCGTTAATTCATCGGCGATATCGCCATTTGATTGATTTTCCCGTTGGGTGCGTGGAGCGAGCTTCGAACGGATGGAAGATTGAAAAATAATCCGATGCCGAGTTCGTCGAGAGTTCGCGTTATTAGTTGTCCCGCGAGGCGCGAGAAATTCGAGGCGCGAACGACGATTCGGGAGAACGGAGACGCGAATTTGTCGAGGAGAGGCGAAGACGCGAAGCGACTCGCGATCTCACTTTAATAACAAGCGTAATACTTTCGTGTAATTGTCGCCCGGAGCGCAGCTTCGCTGTCGACGCGTCTCCATATATATATATATATATTTATATATCTATATATCTATATACAACGAGCGTGCCAACCGCACCGAGCAAAGGTTCGCGCCCCTCTCGTCTTTATATATATATATATGCAATGTGTGTTTCTCGGATTTAGCGGGCGCGTTTTCTCGCGACCGTCGATCCTCGGAGAGAGAGTTTCGCAATTAACTCTCGTAGAAAATGAGAAAGTACACGCGCGCCGGTCGTATAGGCGTTACGTTTAGCCCCTTGTCACGAGGACTGCGCTCTGTGCGCGAAAATGCAACCGTTCCGCGAATAGCTTTCCAGCACTTTGAACTTGCACCCCGAGAGTTCATCACTCGGCTCGCCGATTGTGGACTACGAAGGCGAGATGATTTTTCTCACCAGTTCCTTTCTGTGTCGTTCGGAAAATAGCGGTAATCACGTTGGAAAATTCCGTGTGAAGCGCGAATTTTTATTCCTCAGACTCAGAATCCACAATTTGAGGTTATGTGAGAAATAATAATGACCCTGAAAATATCTGCATTTGACACTTTTTATCTTCTTTTTTATCTTTGGCTTTATAGCAATGTCGAAATTATCGAGTTCGAAGTTGATACATTTTCGATTGAAACTTCGGTGAGGATCATTTCAATTAGTAAAGGACGCAAATTCGTAGTGCATCTGTTCGGACCGTCGCGTCTCTCTCAAGTGTTACATCGCCGTCAGCCATCGACGCTGCGAGATGCAAAGTCGCGCATTTTCCGTTGCGCGAGATTCCGCGAGGCAGCAGCACGCGACTGCAGGATGTGCCAGCAGCAGCAGCAACAGCAACAGCAGCGCCGGAGAAGAAAAAAGGACGCGCGGACGTGCTGCCGTTGCTTCGCGCGGCGGTCCGCGCGCGTAGCTGCGCTCCTCGGCGGGGCCGGATAGACGCGCGCGCGCGTTTGCGTGCGGAGCAGCCACAAGCGTAACTAGCATCTAGCGCATGGAATTACACGGAATGGCAGGCGCGGCGTGTATACACGTACACGCCGAGCCGCGTCTCGAGCTAGGAAGGAGATAAAGAAAGAGAGAGAAAGAAGGAAAGAGAAAGAAGGAAGGAGAGGGAGAGAAGACTAGCAACGAGTAGCGAGAGCTCGACGGGCCCCGCGGGCTTCGCGGATAGACGATGGCAGTGAGCTTGACCGAGTGGCGCTTGGCGAGGCCGGCCGACGCCCTTCCTCGCCCTCGCCCTCTTTGCCGTTCACCGTCCGACCCGTTCGTTCGTCCATCCGTCCGTCCTATCGTTCGTTCGTTCGTTCGTTGCTTCCTTCATGCGCTGGATTTTCTATCTCCCTCTCTCGCTCTCCTATTTCTCTCTCTCGCGCGAACGAGAGTGAGACTCTCTCTGTCTCTCTCACTCGCCTTTTTACGCAACCCGTTGCCGTCGCTCTCTGCACACTCAACCCGTTGCCGCTACCCCCGTCTCTCGCGCCGCCGTTGCCCCCCTCCCCCCCTCCCGGTCGCCCTCTCCCGGTTGTACACGGCAGCGGCACCGGGGCAACTAACCACCACACCTGCATAGATTTTTTTCCTATTCGCGATCGCGCGCCCGCACCGGCCAACTCGCGCACGGCAGGTACAACCCGACGTGTGTGTGGTGCGGCGTATAACGCAGAGGCGGAGCCGTGGTAGCGACTACGGGCGCACTGATATATCCTGGACGCGGAGGCAGCTGCTGCTGCTGCTGCCGCCGCTGCTGCGTCGAGCACCCATGCTAATGCCCGCCGAACGCTGTCGATCCTCGACACCGCCGAGCTCTCCGCGAACACGACCGAGAATCCTACGCCATCCGCCGATATCGCGTGTATCTCCGTACAGTCGCTGATCGCGTAAGGCACGCGCGTGCTTTTCGGCTTCCCCGCACCAATGCCGAAGCGTTTTGGGGATTTTGAATATTTGCGGGAATATTTTTAACGCCTGGTTTGGGTCCGCTGCTATTCGTTGATTGGTTGACAGCTCTGGCGACCTGCGCAGTAGCGAGCGACGCAGTTCGTGCGAACGCCGCGCGGCGCTGCCGTCGCGCCGGTCGCCATGACGTCGAAAATCCCTTCTGTTTCGCACAGCGGCATGTTTTTTTTTTCGACAAGTCGTCGCGCATTTACGGAGACTAGCAACAACGTGCTCGCTTCGCTCGCACTCCTTGCTTTTCGTTTATCCTTCTTGTGGCTAATACAGTCGTTCAAAACGCGCGCGTGACTGCAGCGGCCATGACAGTCCGAATCGATATATCGAAGCTGCCGTCGTCCAATAGGAACGCTCGAAAGGCGGCTTCAATGTTTCGACTTTCGATTGCCATGTCCTTTTTAAGAGAGGAAATGTCCTTTTTAAGAGAGGATCTCGACCAGTATTTCGGAAAAAAGCTTCGAACGCGTTTCGCGAGACGACTTTTTCGCGTCGAAGACTCATCGACGGAGAAGCGCTCGCGGGTTCGTTAATATCCGGCGTTGCGAATGCAGACGCGTAATAGAACGCACGTCGCCGGGAACTATATAATTTTCCCGGAGCTTTACAATTGCGCGGCGTATCGTAATTCGCAGGTGATAAAAACTGGGCGCTATTCTCTCGCTACTGTGCAGTTACCTCTCTCTCTTTCTCCCTACTTCGTCTCTCTCTCTACTCTCGTCTATTTCATACACTTCGGCCGCAATTATACTTGAACTAACACGCTCAAGCGGTGTATAATTTACCATGAAAGTATATCCTGATTTTCTCTCGCACCGCGCTCTCACCGTCCACTCGCGTCCCGTCCGTACACACTCTCCGCGCGTCGTGTGTTACGAGTCTGCGCCGTGTGCATCGACCGCAGGAAGAGTGAATGTCGTATCTGAATTCCTTCCGCGTGCAATCTACCTGCCTCACGCGCTCTTTCCGCTCTATCGACGTCTCTCCCCGGCGCTCTCGCGCGATTCATTTTCGCCCGATATTATATTTCGATCCGCGACAACGCCTCGCCGCTTTCTAACGCGCAGAGCGACGGACTTGCACATATTATTTCTTTGCTCGCGTTGATCTCCCCCCCCCCCCCCCCCCCCTCCCACGGGGAACGCGATCAACCCGCACCGGAATGTGTAGGCAAATATTCGCGATACTCATCACTCGTCTCCTAGGCAAACAGGCGATTTTTTTTCATCATTCATTCGACTTCGGGCAAACTAGTCGATTTTTTTTTTTTTTTTTTTTTTCAACATTCATTCACCACTTCGTCTCCACCGGACTCGGTCGACTCCTCCAGTCTCCCGACGTTCCCCAGTGATGTCGCTTTCTCGTGTATCGTATTTAATTACCGATTATCGCGAGTCCAAGTGGCGCTGCGATCGTCGTAATTCCGCGTTTAATCGGCGGCGAACGCGCCGCGCTTTTTCCGACGTCTCTCCCCGCGGCGATGTAAAACGGCGAAGGAGAGGAGGAGAGGAAAGGAAGAAAAAAAGAAATCAATAATACAGGGTCTCTGCGGAGGACGTTAAAGAACGCGGGCGCTGCACGCGGCGGCGGCGGCGGCAGCGGCCGCGTCACTCGATGCTTCGAGTGCAGTAGCGATCGGAGGCAGAGGCGAACGATTATTCGCGCGCGCCCGGTTGAAGCTATGGCAACCATCGTTGCCGTTCTCTCTTCCTCTCTTTTTTCTTCTCTCTTTCTCTCTCTTTCACTCTTGTGTAGAGCAAAGAAGAGCGCGTAGCCTCTCCCCGTTTATGTATTTATTTTCTTTCCTTCCCGGCAATAAGCTTCTTTTTTTTCTAGTCCTCTCTCCTCGTTCTTTCCTCGTTTCTCGTTCGCTTGTCCCCCTCCCCCCCGCGCCTCTATCGCTCCCCGCGTCTCTCTCGCGTTAGAGCGATACCCGCGGTCACCCCGAACGCTCCTATCCCGGCGCCTTCGACGTGCGCCCGCCGCCTCCCCCGGTCGCCTCTATATCTCGGCCCGGCTCTCGTCCGGGATAATCAACGTTTTTTGCCGCCCGTGCGCGCAAGTAACCGTTGTAATTAGTATCTATCCCGGTTCGACGCCGGGCCCGGCGCGCCAGGCGTTTCCGCGCGCACCTAGACACACTCCGTGTGTGTCCGCGTCGTGTGGTCTTCCTCGCATATTTTTTTCGAGCAACATATATATTTTTTATTGGAAAACAAACGATACGGGTTTGAAAATATTAATTAACTATTATTAATTAAAAAATCATTCGCCCAACATAAGCAGAACATTTTCCACCTATGCTCAATCAACGAAGATGTACACGAGATCTGATAATTTTTTTCTTGTTTTCAGTTCGAAGTCCCTTAGATTCCACGGAGACCTACAGTTGCATCTGGCAGCTGACGAGCAAAAGAACTGGCTTTTATTTATTTTTTTTCATTGCAAAACAAACGATACTGCGAGTTTGAAAATATCAATTAACTATTATTAATTAAAATATCATTCGCCTGACATAAGGAGAACATTTTCCACCTATACTTAATTAACGCAGATGTACACGAAATCGACATTTTTTTTTCTTTTCAGCCCGAAGTCCCTTGGATTTTTCATTGCAAAACAAACGATATTACGCGTTTGAAAATATTAATTAACTATTACTAATTAAAAAATCATTCGCCCAACGTAAGGAGAACATTTTCCACCTATGCTCAATCAACGCAGATGTATACGCTATCTGACAATTTCTTTTTTTCTTTTCAGCCCGAAGTCCCTTGGAAACCCCGCAGACCTAGAGTCGCGTGTGGCAGTTTGACGAGCGAGAGAGAACTGGCGATGCGTTCGAGTCTGCTGCCAGCTCGCCGTGAAGATCCGTGGAGAAGCAAACGAGAGCTATGCGCGCGAGGCGAAAACCTCTCGCGTTCCGCGACGGTCTCTCGACGTTCATCGACCGTCATCTCGCAGTCGGAGTCAGCGGTCAGGGAGGGAGGCGAAGAGATCTCGACAGCGCGATCGTCCGTGTACGTCTCGTCGCAGCGGTGGAAAAAACAGCGAGGGATGATGTTCATTCCGCGATGCTCCGGCGCTGCTGCTGCTGCTGCTGTGGCGCGAGCGAGCGAACGGGGATCAACAGGCGTCGGCATGTCGGACGTCGCCGGACGAGGCTCCGATTTATCGTGAGCGTGTGTATACGGGGCTGATGAGGGAGAGCGAGAAAGAGCGAACGTCGCGGAGGCAAAAGGGGAGTCAGCAGCGACGTCGACGGTCGAGTCGGCTCCGGCGGTCGGGGCGACCGACGGGGGAGAGAAAGATGAGAGGCTGGCGCGCGGAGAGCTGACTATGAGGCGTGCGAAGATGTTGCACCGACTACGCGCACGATCAGATATCGAGGTTTAATGCCGCTGCTGCTGCTGCTGCTGCCGCTGCTGCTGCGGTCTCCTCGAGGCGGGCGCACGCACAAACTCGCGCTTCTTCCATACTCATCGCGTGTGTGTACGTATATTTTTATGTATATCGGTTTATACGTCGAGTAGGTATATATAGATATAATTTATGTATATCGGTTCGTACGTGTAGTACGAATATATAGATATATATATTAATGTGTATATATTTACAGAGCGATGCGTATATACGGAGCGGCCGATGATGCGTCCGAGTGCGTGGCAAAAGTCTTCGCGGCTTCCACTGGTGCGCCTCGCATCCTGGATATTTCACAGCGGGTACGCGCGCACCGCGCACGTCGGATCGACGCGATTAAATTCCCCGGGCGAGTATCTCTCGCGCCGTACACCGAATCCGCGCGCGCGCCGATGGGCAGCGTGTACGCTCGCGCGCATTTGCGGCTATTTAACGCCGAACGACTTACACGATTTTATATACATTGCAGCAGAAGAATCTGCCGCGCGAGCTGTTCGATCTCATCTGGATCTGCGGGTCGTCGAGCGAAGCGCACTGCGCGATAATCCACGGCGGACGTCGAGGATGTTTAGATATTTTTTTGTTTTTTTTGTCGTCGTGTATACTGCAATTTAGTGCATGGAACTTTTGCAGCTTGTAGTTAAGATTTTTTTGAAATTCTATTGATCAAGTGGAGCATTAATGAATTCATTAGAGCGACGTCTCTCGTGTTGCAGACATCCTCGTCTCGCGGCTTCGCGCTTCTCGATGTTTGCGCGCCCGGAGTACGGAGTGGACGACGACGCGGGCTCGGCGCGTCGATCTTGCCACTCAGAAGTCGGCGATACGGAGAACGAGCTGAAGTAGCGTTGAAAAAAAAAAACTACAAGTGAGTCAAATTAATAACTCGTCTTCCGAAAATAAAAACATTTCGCCCTACCAACGATCCACAGATCAGTAAAGTCAAAAGCATTTTCTGACCACTGTCATCCAGCTCTTTGTCAGAATATCCAATGCCTTGTGATCTCTTTTTGTGATTCTCTTTGCGATAGGTCGCAACACCTGACGCGGATCAACACATCCACCCAACCTCCAATTTCTGCCGTCCAAAAACCCACCCAAGTATAAAAAATCAAAGTATCGTCTCTCGAATTTCCGGAAATCCAGTCGTCAATCCCTCTCGCGTCGTCGACGTGAGCTCGGTGAGAATAATATTTTTATATATATATCTTTTTTTTTCGATCCGCAGGTCGCGCGTGTACGCTTGGCGTATATTTCGATGAGGTGGATGCGGCGTGTACGAGGGGCTGCGTCGGTTGCGCCGGGCTGGATGAGCCAGCAGAAGCGGAGAGAAAGAGGCAAAGAGAGGCAGCGAGAGAGAAAGAGAGAAGCAGATACCGAGGCAGAGACCGAGGCAATAAGAGCAGTACGCGGGAGCCACAGCACCAGCAGCAGCATCAGCAGCAGCAGCGGCAGCAGCAGCGGCGACCCGATGTGTGGAGTGAAGCGGCGTGAATACGCGCTTCGAGATGACCTATCGTATCGGCATTTTCTTTTCCACGAGCATTCGCCGGAGAGCCGAGCTCTCTCGCGGGGCCCGGGCGTACCCGACCCGATCGAACGGACACGTCTCCTCGTCCCTCTGTCCTCTCTTCTCCCCCCCATTCTGCCCCTCCCTCTCCCCCTGCCTCTCCCCTTGAGACCCCCGCCTCTCCGCTTCCCTCTTCTCTCTGCGCTCTCTGCATGCTATCCTCATCGCTTCGGACATCGGAGAAGCGCGCGGATGATGATCGAATACCTGCGGACCTGTCCGTCCGTTCTATCGTTCGCGCTCGCGTCTCCTTCCTTCTCCCTCTCCCCGCCGCCGCCGCCTCTCACTCGCTCGCCCGGCCTGGTCGCCTCCCTCCGATAGCTGCGTAAAACTCGGACTCCCTAGTCACTGGCAATGAACTCGTCTGCATCCCGAAAACCCGGCGCGACCGCTGCGTTCGAAAATCTCTTTGGCCTCCACAGCCGGGGTTACTTACTAAAATCATTCGGGCGGATATCTTGATAATTTAAGTGTCGAGAAATGATTATTCATCGTTTGTTCAAATTTTAGTGATTCTGTGATAGTCATCGCAGTTGCATTTTGCAAAGCGGTAGAATAATCTGTATTACGGTGCAGCGAGTATATTTTTTCGTCTATGCGTCGCGAGTTTTCGAGCCAGCGTCTCACGGAGCTTGAGGGAGACGACGAGGGGGCGGGGGGGGGGGGGGGGGGCGACCTAAACGACTCTGCGACTGCAGCGGATATTCCACGCCAGTCGCGCAGCTCGCGTCGAGTGCCGGGCGCGGGCAAAAGGCTAAACTCGCTCGCGGTCATTAGCGTCCGTAGGATCCGGTGATTACGACGAACGTTCTTTCTTCTGCCTTTTTCTCATTTCTTTCTTTCTTTCTTACTTTTCTTTTTTTTTTTTTTTGTTCGTAGGTACTTCACCCACTCTCGAGCGGCGGGGGCGAAACGTTCTCGTGGAACTGACTGACGGACGTCGCATTGTCTCTCTCTCTCTCGGCCATCGCCGTGTCGCAGCAGCCGATTCCCGCCGCACTGTAGGATATTCATGGTGCGCGCCAGGCTCCGTGGACACATAACGCGCGCGGCACAGAGCGCAGCGAGCGAGCGCGGCTGCTCGATGACGGATGGGGACAGTTGTTGCGTCGTCCCCGCGCTGCCAAGAATATCTCTCCTCGCGGGAACCCGCGTTTTCTCCTATAGCAGAATGTTATCTCCTCTCGTCGTGTCTCTCGCGGGGCCGAGGGGAGAAGGGCGCGGGGGTGGGGGTACCCCTTTTCCCCTGGTCCCGTTGGCTCTTTGTCGAAGCCGCGGCCGAATATCTCGGCAGCAGCTCCTCGTCTCTCGCCCCCGGATCGTCGTCTTCATCCCCCTCGACGCGAGCATCTCGAGTGCGCCGAGTGGCCTCGACTTAGCCCCCTCCCCGCCCCTCGCCCCTCTGTTCCGTCGGTCGTTGAGACGGGAATTTCGCGCATGTGAGGAAGGGGTAATTTTTTTTCGGAATTTCGGGACGTTTGTAATGAAATTGACGCGGTAGTGAAATTAATGTTGATTTTTATCATTTCAAAATATGATTTTCGATTAATTTGACGATTAATGGGTTTTAATTAAAAGTGTCGGAAAATATCGTCAACGAAACGTGGAAAGTTTTTTTTTATTTTGCTCGATGAAATGTTCTCGGTCTCGATTTATCGGGCTTCATTCCGCTTCTTGCTTCGTGCTTTTCTTGGCTTCCGCTTCAGTCTGTAACGCGCTCCGCTTCGCGGAACGTCGATTCTCGCTTCGTTAACGGAACCTCGTCGAGGTCCTCGGGTGGCGCTGTTAAAAACAATACATTTTCCAATGTAATTGCGTTAAAAATGAATCGAGCATTATTATAAAAAAGGAAAACTTCGTAATTCTGTGAATCGGTACTCAGTCCGGTTTGATATTTCTCGAGCCTCGTTCCGCTTCAGCAGAACATTTTTTTCCTCCCTCAGAGTCGGCCGAAGAGGGCGTAAAATATTTTCTCGTTATCTTACGTCACCGACTCGATGCAGTCGGACAAAAGAAATGCATTCCGAGTGAAATTAAATAATTACAAGTAATTATCAGCTGCAGTCGATGTTTAATCGATGTCGAATAAAACATTTATCAATTATAATTAACGAATCGAAATATATTTTTAATAATCAATTAATCCCGGAAATTCTCGAGTGTCCTCGTGCCTGTGGCATCCGCTCGTTCGTCATTACCCACAACAACGTTCGAGCATGAAGGAGGCTGCGCGGATGCACCGTCGGTTTCCTCTGTTGCACTTCGCCTCAACTCGCAGAACTGGAACGTCGTTATCTCCTGTCCCCGGGGCGAATCCCGAGATAAATGTATTCCAAATCGAATCTAATTTCCCGCAAATTACGCGCAATCGTCGTGTACTCGTGACGATAATTACATCAAATTGCGCAAAATAAAATCAAACAGTGCGAAGTAAAAACAAAAAGAAAAAGAGTAAATAATTCATCGACTCTCGCTCGCTCGGGAAAAATATTCGACGCTCGTTCGAGTATTAAAATATTTCTCGTGCTTCGCTCCGCTTCAGCTGCGATCTCTTTCTTGGCTTCTCGCTCCTCGCACGAGACGCAGCGCAACCTGCTTCACCGGAGCAGGAAGACCGCTGCGTCGGGTTGCGAAGCAGGTTACCGATATCTCCGTGTGTCTCTGTTTCTCGCCTAGCTCGAAGAACTCGCTCGCTGCTTCACGGCGGCCTTCTCGCCGTTCCCCCGGGGGGCAAAATACAGTAAATGCGCTTTGCACACATTGGCGAGTACTCGTTTAATTTCGCTCACTTATTATCCCCACATTTTTCACATTTAATTGAGTGTCTGAAACTGACAAAAAAAAATACAAAATAAAATTGTTATCAAATTGATCGGTAAACTTGGGATACAAATAATCCCGCTTATCGAATTTCTCCGCTTATTCCGCTTCCACTTCGTCTCGCAATTTTATTTTTATTTTTATTTTTCGACAGCCTCTTCCTCGCCCACCACCTGCTTCACGGAAGAAGCGGCTTATCGATATCGCCCGCGCGTCTGCTCCTCGCTGACCCGATCGAACCGACGGGAAGACGCATCGGCGCAGATGCATCTGTTGTTTGCATTTTTATAGAGCTTCCCGAGAAAAATGTATTTTCGATCAATCGCAACCGGACGATTTCCGCAATATCCAATTCGTCTAATTATTTTTGTGAAAAAAAAAATCCAGCAAAATTTATCGGTGAATCGCGAAACCAATCGATAATTAATATCGCGAGTGGGAAAAACCGCCTCAGCCGATCTTTTCCTTGGCTTCTTCTCTCCGTCTCCTCGTTCGCGACTCGCGTTGTGCGCGAAGCGGATTACAACGATGTATATAACCCTGGCGGCCGCGCTCGCCGCTGTTTCTCTCCGCGCCGCGACTTGTAAAACTGGCTCGCAGCCGCGCGCACTTGCGTCTACGGTGCGCGAGTTGTCTTTTTGTCCCCCCGCGGAGAGCCAGCGCGCGGTGGTACCAGCGGGAGCTTGCACCACTTCTCGTGCGCTCTCCTCGCGCTTCGCAGCTGCGGAGAGACGCGGAGTTCGTTAGAACGTAATTATGCATCGATGCAATTCTCCGGGTTCTTCTCTCATTCGCTCGCTTATTCGCTCACTCGCTCATTCGCTTACTCGCTCACTCGTTCACTCGCTCATTCGTTCATTCGCTCACTCGCTCACTCGCTTATTCGCCTACTCGCCCACTCGCTCATACGCGTTCAATTCTCTTACTCGCTCACTCGCGCATTCGCTTACTCGCTCACTCGCGCATTCGTTTACTCGCTCATTCGCTCATTCGCTCACTCGCTCATACGCGTTCAATTCTCTTACTCGCTCACTCGCTTATTCGCCTACTCGCCCACTCGCTCATACGCGTTCAATTCTCTTACTCGCTCACTCGCCCACTCGCTCATTCGCTCGCGAGCTATCGCATCCTGTATAGACGACCGCCGTACTCATGCCTACTGCGCCTGCTATAGGAGCAGCCCAGAGCTCCAGTGATGCTGGTACACGAACCCGCTGGGCCCGCAGGTGCGTGCGCGGCGACCCTGGAGGCGCCTTGACTCTCTCGTCGCGCCCGCTGCCTCGCCCTCTTCCTCCGCCGTCTCTCGTTCTGCTCGCTCGCACTTCTATTCTCTTCGCGCTTTGCATCCTGCGCGCTGCTACAACGTCGGAGCCTCGCGCGCGTCGAACGGGCGAACGCTCGCGCTGATCATGCGGGCAGCCATCGACTCGCGTAATTTTTTTTTCTTCACAGCAGGCTAATTAGGTAAATGATTTTATGATTAAAAAACATCCTTGAAATATTTTTTTTAATAAATAAATAGTAATATAAAAAAAAAGAATCGTGAAATATTCGTTGGCACTGTTAACGCTTCTCATTTTAACAGTGCGGATAATGTGCGAATCATCGTCGGGATTATTATTGTTATACACTCGAAACGCCCTGACTCAGGGGTTAAGGTAGGGTAGGGTAGAAGGGAAGGGATGGCGAGGGGGGTGAGGGATCGCGGTTACCGGCCGCACGGAACTTATCTCGCGCCTGGTCAAGGGCCGAGTGACACGAACCGTCCGAGGCGAGAGGCCTCCGGGCGCTCGTTGCGGCGGTCTGGAAACGATCACGCGACCGCTGCGCATCGCCAGACTCGCTGAATTATTACACTCGTCGGAATAAAGTCCCATTGATAATATAAAGCCTGTACAAAAATAATCTTCTCTTGAAAAAATTGGTGCTTCGAAAATCTCGAAATTTCGCAGTCATTGTCACCACTTTATTCGTACTGCAATTGACTGAGACTCAGGCCGAGACAAATCAATTTTTTTATTATTTTTTTTTACAGTTCCGTCAAACGATTTTCTGAGCGCTGTGACGTTTATTATGAAATGGCAGCGCGTCCCGGTAATCTAGTTAATTTTTTTTCAACAATGTTTAATAACTTTTCATCAGAAAAATAATTTTCTAATATTGTTAGTCCCTCGACTCAAAATCGTAGCGTTGTATAAAATTCATTGTATTGAATTCGGATTCTATTGAAATTCAGTAATAATAACTGTACATTCGCTGCACATTGCGATTATAATAAATACCGGAGCCTGAGTACCGGCCGAGTACTCGAACGTGCTTATCGCCCGAGACTGCTCGATAGGCTATCAGGATCGCCGAGGGGGTGGGGAAAGAGGGAGGGGTGAAAAAAGCGAAGAGAGAGGAGGAAGCAATTCGTACGAAGCGAGAGAGAAGAGAGATGGAGACTTCTTTAGCTATCCATTTCCTCTCGTGTTTCCCCTCGCGCAGCTTTCGCGACCGCTGCAGCTGCGGATATTCCCCGACGCGTCGAAGATAGAACGCTCGGCCGGCTGTGCATTCGCTACTCGCGACGTCGTCGTCGTCGTCGTCGTCTTAGTCGTCGTCGCTGCAACAAGTAAACCAGTTTTCCGCGGACTGCCGAGCGCCGCTTCGGCTTTCTCGCCGGGCGAATCTGACCGGGGCGTTCGATCTATTCCTCATCATCATTATCGTCATCATCATCATCGCCGGCGACGCGCATAGGCAACCGGACCCTCGGCCACGCGATCCTGACGCGCGACCGGACGACGCCGCGGGTACAGGGCGATTCAATTGTGGCTGTGCCGTCTCGAGGCTACTTTTGTCGAGCAGAAACGAAAGATAATTAAATTATTAAAAGAAAATTAAATAATTAGTTTATTGACAATGCAATGTGTATATTTTGTTACTGTTTTTTTTTGTTCCAATTAAATATTGCAAAGCTTTTGTATTATCAACGGGTTATCGATCGAGGTCGTTCAGCCCATTAATTAAATATTAATTTATCGCTGTTACATTCTCGCCATTTTTTTTGTCGCATTGAAAGATATTTTTATTACTACAAATCCCGCTATTTAAAATTCCTTCGCCAATCCATTTCCGCCCGTTCCCCAGATTTTATTAAATCTGGAAAAATAACAGAAAAAATTGCTAGGATGTAACAATCGATAATTATTCAAACCATATATCTATCTAACATTTAATAAAGAAGAAAAAAAGTTATTGACAATTTCGAATTTTTCATTCTGTAAGTCGCATTTTTCTCGTCGCTTCCCAGGACTCAAATTTCCCGCCGGACAGTCACGGAACGTCTCCCGAGAATCCACAACCCGTTCATTCCACCCAACTCAGAAAGTCCGTCGTATCGGAGCCTCGGCGACTCAGGCGGCGCGTCGGCCACGCAACTTCCTCGCCTCGCGATATTATCATCGCGATATTCGATGGGTTAATTATAGCCACGGCGGAGAAGGGCAAAAAGTTTCCGCGCCGCTCTCCACATCGCCGCCGCGCGCGGCTCTCGATCTCTCGCAGCGCCGCCGCCGCCGCCGCGCGCTCGCGGTTTTCTCGTTTCGCCGTCGCCGAAGCGGAGAAGTTGAAGTTCAGGCTCTCTCGGCCGAGAACGGAGAGCTCGTCGCGGCTCTTTTCTCTCCCGGCGTTTCTTGCGCCACGCGCTCGCGCCGTTTCCTACCGGGGAAAAGAGCCGCGCGGCCGAGCCGAGCGAGAAATTTAAGTAGCGCCGTGCGAGAGGCGCGCGCGCGTTCGCTTCGCGGCTACGAATCTAGGCGCGCGCGCGCGCGCGCAGAGCGCAGTAGCAGCAGCGCTCTGCGCGCGGGATGCGGCCTAACGGCTTCGCTGTTTTTGTCGAATTTCATGCGGCGCGCGGGCGACGGTGGCGGCCTCGCGCGGCGGTCAGTAGCATCGAGAGCGCGCGAGCGCGCGCGCGGGGCGCAGCCACCAACCACACCCGCCAATGACTCTCTCGCCTCTCTCTTTTCTCTCTTCCCCCACCCCTCTTTCTCGCTCTCCCGGCGGAGCTGCTTCTCCGTCTCTCGCTCGCTTTCTCGCTGCTCTCTTTCTCTCTCGCCGACGGTTCGAGGGCAAAAAATTGAAAACGAGAATCCGCGTGCGGCTGTTGCGGCTTCCGTTACAGTCGGGCTGGGCCGCCGCTGCTGCTGCTGCTGTTGCTGTTGCTGCTGCTCTGCGGCCGAGACGACTAACCCATGACGAGGACGAACGAGAAGAAGGCGAAGAAGAAGAAGAAGCAAGAAGAGGCGTGCGCGCGCGGACCAAACCGCGACTGCGCCTCTCCCGACGATGTGCGCAGCTCTCCGTGTGTACCGCGTGAACCGGTTTTCACGATCCTCCGAGCTCGCTACTATACCACTTTTTTTTTTCTTCTTCTTCTTGTCTCTTTCTCTCTCGCGCCGGCGTTGATCTCCGGCGCTTTGGAAAAATATGACTGATGGATTTTTCAATGATCCCGCGAGCCCGTTGCAGAGGAGCGAGAGGCTCCTCTCGCCGCCTGTGTTGCCGCGTCGCTAGCGCTAAGCTTTTCCTAGACGAGACGGGCCGATGCATATTCTTCACTCGTCTTTTTCTACCGGGGGTTTCTTTTTTATCTCGCTCGAACCGAGACGTTTGAGTTATTACGACGCGCGGCGATCGAGCGCGACGAGATGAGGGGAGATACGAGGCTAGGAATATTATTTTCTCGGGGTGAATACGGAGATTCGATTGATTGTGATACATTTTTTTTTCAAGAGGACGGGACACCATTAGGACGTTAAGAGGGTCAGGCGGCGACGTGGGATTTTTTTCGACGACGAATTCGCCATCGGTGGAAAAAAATTGAGGGAAAAGCTGGTTTAATCAATGGGGTCACTTTGGCCATTTTTTTCTTTTGGCGAGAAAAGCACGAAAACGATGTTAATCTTTCGCGCATAATCATCGGTCGGTCCGCGTTCGAAGTTCAAGTTTTATTAATTAGCCGATAAAACGTTGGTGAGCGCAAAGTTTGAGGTCTTCTTTTTTTTGCGACTTCAATCAGGAAAAATGTGAAGTTGGACTTTTTCTCTGTGATTTTTTCGTTGTTTCACTTTTTAAGTATTTAACGGAAACTCTGTTCGATTATTGACCGGCGGAAAAATATTCTTGCGGCACGTTTTAACCTTCGCCTCGATTTTTTTTCGCCCACTGTAAAATCATCGCGAATTCTCTCCGCGATTTGACGCGGCCTATATTTACCCGTAAAACGTGTGTTAACTATTTTCCGGTAGGTTTACAAGTTTACTACTTTTTTTTTTCATCATCGCCGTAAAGACGAATTCCTGTGCGGAATTTTTGCCAAGTTTTTTGGCGCGTCAACCGACGTTGATAAAAATCGTCGAAATTTGTTTCCTCGCAAAAAAATAAAATAAAACTGAAACAAAGCGTAATTGCTATTGGAACTCCGGGTAATAACGCGAAAAAGCCGCCTATTACGGCTGGTTACTCGAAAGTGCTGATTTCCTTAACGTCGTGCCACATCCGAGCGACCGAGCCGGGTAACTAAGCACTGATTTACTTCTCGCCGAGTAAACCAGTTTAGCAAAAAAAAAAAAAAAAGAAACAAAAATCCCAAGATCTGTAATTCGCATGCAGCGACGACCGAAGCCGCGGGGAAGTCATTTCGTCGCGAGTAAAAGACGGACGGACGGTTTACGAGGCGTCGTGTCTCGTCCTTTTCGCGTAATTATACGGGCATCGATTTCCGCTGCTGCTGCTGCTGCTGCGGTAGCCGAGAGGCGAGGCAAATCGCGTGGCCCTTGCGCCGAGAGCTCGTTGCTGGGTTAGAGCGAGATCGGCCTGGTAGATAGAAAAAGATGGACAGAGATGGAAAGATACATGGATGGAAAAAGATGGAAAGAGAGAAAGATAAAAAAAAAGATAAGGACGGATCGTCGAGCGAGCGCGGGACGCGCACGTGATAGAGAAGAAAACCCTACGGTGTCGGCAAGGACGAGGCCGAGCGAGCTCGCAACCTTGCGCGGAATTCCACTCTGCGCGCGCGCGGTGCTTTACGGCGAGGAAGGAGCGGAAGAAGCGCGAAGAATCGGAGGAAGAGGGCAAGAGACGCGAGGCACTAGGAATGCGCGAAGCTCGGTCTCCATAGTCACTCGCGATAGCGAATCAGGAGTCTTGGCGACACACTGAGAAAAATGTATAGTTGGGATCACCAATCGTTGGTCAGAGCTACCAATATTTTAGTAACTGCCACTGATATTTTGGTAGAACGAACGAACGATTGGTTTCTGATTTTTATTTATTTTATTGGCTGCTGATTTTTCTCAGTGCAGCGGATCAGGAGTCTCAGTGACAGCGAATCAGAAGTATCAGCAACAGCGACTCAGAAGTGACAGCAACAGCGACTCAGAAGTGTCAATGACCTTCATCAACGCGACCCGCCCGTAATAAAATACACACGGATGAAAGAGGAAAAAAAAGAAATAAAAAAGCAAGAAACAAGGAACATTACGTACGGCAAATAGCGCGGTGAAAATCTCGGAGGCTGAACTGGCGCACCTAGCGCGGAGCATAAATATCATCGCGGATGATAGGTACACGGCGGGACGGGGAGAAGCAGCGCGGTATCCTGTCCGGCGTAACGTTCGGCCCCGGCCGCGCACCAATATATATATATATATACATACATATATCCACACACAGCGGGCCCCGTCCGAGACCCCCAACTGCAGTGCACACGGATACGCGTGTACGTAAATCCAGAGTCCTGTAATGCGGTGCATCGGCTGAGGATGCATCGGCGCTGTACATCGCCAGCCAAAAGTGCAAACTGCACTGGGTTCTTCGGTAGCTGAGTTCGTGACACGAATTTGCTAGGTTGTCCAGTGCTTCCACGAACTCGAATTCATTTTCAGGACAAATAATATCAATCACTCAGTAAAAAAAAAATGTTAATTAAATAAAACTCAGGTAGAAAAGTTCCTGACTTGCATTTTTTTTCTGCACTAGGTTCTTCGATAGCTGAGCTTGTGACACAAATTCTTTAGGTTGTCCAGTGATGAACCCGAATTAATTTTCAGGATAAATAATATTAATCACTCAATAAAAAAAATGTTTAAAAGTCAGGTCGGAAAGTTCCTGACTTGCATTTTTTTTTTTTTCGACACATGCAAAATGTGACTGTTGACGATTCCACCTCTTTTCGAGCTTCGCAACGAATTCAAAGGACTGCTGCGGAATACTCGAGGCGATCGAAAGTATCGTCCTGAGACGATACTTTCGATCGCGAATGTACCCGTGATCCATTCTCAAAGATCGAACGCCGTAAAGTGCACGGATTGGCTCTGCCACTGCGGCACGTACGGACGTACGTAGGCAGCCGGGCAGCCGGGCAGCCAGGCAGGGCAGGTATATAAGTAGCCACGTATCTACGCCCATATGCAACTTGTGCACCGCACGGTGGCCGCGCGCTGCATTCGAATACACATTCGCGTACACTCGCTACCTGCTCCTAGATAATGGACCGGGGGGTAATGACGCCGGGCCCCTCGCTATGCCCCCCTCCCCCCCCCCCCCCGCGACCCCAGCACCCGGTGATTCTCACCCCGCGCGCCATTAGCGCCCGTCCCGACTCGCGCGCACCGGGCACGCAGAGAAGAGGAGCTGCTGCTGCAGCAACAGCAGCGGCAACAACATTCAGACTCTCGTAAGTACGCGCGAAACGAGTTGCGCGCGCGCGCGATATTTTAATCGCGACGATAAACGCGAGAGACTCCCGCTGATTGCGCAGCTTGCGCCTCGGCGTCGTTTGTATTTGTTACAGCTTTTTTTATTTCTGGTTCGCGTAAGACGGTCAGGTGCATCGAGGGCCTGTTTTCGCTTATCGTTGTCTTGTCAAGCTTATCGAGGTTGAGGTCGAGGCGATATTGGGCGATTTGTGCATAGTGCGAATTTTTTTGATTTTTTTCTGGACTTTTTTTTGTCACTGCCAAATTTCGCGATATTAAACAACAAACTGCCGGTTTCCCAGCAACGACGAATCAGAGGTCAAATAAATCGATGACAATGGTTGCTCACTATTCGGGTAAATGTTTTTTCCCATCTTGCGGTGACTTTTGTGATATTACTGTAAGAAAATTGGATTCTACGAATTATTCTACGAATTTTTGTAGGATCCTAGAAAGTTCCGCGAAATATTCCGTTAAGTCGTTCGACAATTACAAGAAAAAAAAAGAATATCTGGATTCCAGAAGCACAATCGGCGAAGCCGTGGAATCGTTCGCGGTATACGCGGGTTTCCGGCGCGGCGGTAAACTCGGATTCGTCAGGCCGAGGCGTCGCGTTCGGTGCTACATCCGCGTCCTAATAACTCGCCTATTTCCACCGTGCATATTCCGTTAAGTCGAGCGCAGGGCGAGAGAGAGAGAGAGGGAGAGATAAAGCGACGGGGCCCGTTACACGATGCTCGGACGTCGCGTCCACGGAGAGTCGAAGACTCGTCGTTCCTTCTCCTCGCGACGGGGGCGCTTCGATCTCGTTCGCGCTTCGATCATTTCGCCGTTGCTCCGTTTAATTCCTCGGCGGGCAGAGCGCAGTTCGATGCAATGAGAGCAGCAACAGCAGCAGCAGCTTCGACGGGTGAATGAGATGGGCGGGGTCGATGTGACGCGCGCGGATAACGCCGGAGCTTCCGCCAGGCGAGATCGCACAATGAGCTAACGGGTCGTCCTGGACAGCAAGAATGTCCTGCTCGTTCGTTCGCGTGGATCGACTTTCCTCTCGATTCTCCTTTAAAACCAGGAATAAAAAAAATCGTAAATCGCATAAAGCTATAAGAATGACTACCAAAAAATAAATAAATATATAAATAATAACCCACCTATGCGACGAGCGTAGCGCGCTTATTATTGAATAACTAAAAACTGTTATCTATTCTGTTCCGTCCAAAACGCCTTTCCTCGTGATTTCCCTTTGAAACCAGATATAACAAAATTCGTAAATCGCATAAAGCTATAAGAATGACTACCAAAAAAATAAATAAATAAATAAAAAATAACCCACCAATGCGACGACCGCAGCGCGCTCGTTATTGAATAACTAAAAACTGTTATCCATCCTGCTAACCCGTCCAAAACGCCTCGTCGTTACAGCCGCATTAGAGGCTGGAAATACCGGAGATCCGTGTGCATAGATCGCGCGATTACGAGCCATAAACAATTCGCGCAAATAACACAGGAGAGCCACCGGCAATTGGGAATGCGAGAGTGCGCACGCGGCCCGCTCGGTGATCGGAGTCCATCGGGTAAGACGCTTGGCGTATCGATAGACCAACGAACCGACTCGATCCCGGCTACGCGATATACACGGACGGACAAGTATTTTCCGTAGGAGGTTATTGCCAGCCCGGGAGCACAATAAGTGCGCGTTTAACGGGTGTTTATGCGTACGTGTAATATATATACACACACACGCCAGGATATTACACATATGATATATATACCCAGCAGCAGCGGCAGCAATAAAAACAACAGCAACACAACAGACAGTTTCCGTGTCGACAACAGCAATTTTTACCGGTAAAGCGCGCGGCGCCGATTCTTCGGCTGCAACTTGTATCTCTTTCTGCGATTGTCTCTTTCTCTCTCTCTGCCTCCTTTCTCCGACTCCCGGCTCGTCGCGCCGGTAAACAACGCGTCGATGGCAGTTGAGAGTCCAGCCAACCGGCGAGTGGGCAGAAGCGGAGGGGAAGAGGGAAACGAAGAGGCACACGGAGACGGCGACAGAAGCGCGTGATGATGACACCGCGAGGTTTTTACGCGTGTTTCGTTCGTTCTTTCCTTCTCCGTCGACGCGGCGGCGGAATCAGCGAATACACGCGACAAAGCAACGACGACGATGCACTCGCGATTCTCCTCTCGTGGTCAAGGTCGTCGGCGACCGGTTGACCCACGTCTTGCTCGGCGCTCGTACTTCGGCTCGGGTTCTGCCCCCTCGATATATCCCCCTTCTCCCCTCCCCCCCACCCCCTTCCCATCCGCCGCCGTCGGGAATACCTATAGCCGGCCACTCGCGACGCTGCTATACAAAGCTTTACAGTGCAGTAAAAGTTTTACACGGCGACTGGCACAAAGTGTATTTCCAGCCAGACGCATAGAATTCTGTGTATATATGTGTGAGTCTGCGTGTATATATAATGGAGACGCTATAGTATGTACACATAATGGACACTCGGTGCACATGGAGTTGTAATGGTTGTGTATGTAGATAATGGGCCGCGGTATGCATATCACGTAGAGTCCGTCACCCGTATCGCTGCGATACGATCCGCCGGATAATTTCCGATGAATCGAGCCGATAAAACAGCGCGGGAAAGGCGAGAACGCGTCTCCGCGACGAGGCGAGTTGGATGTCGTCCAGACGGGGGTTCTCCTCCCGGTTTGTGTCCGCGTCGGTATAATCCGCCGAGCCCACCGCGCGGGCCAGTAAACACGTCGCGCGCGGTTCTTCGTTCCTCTTCCCGATCGTTCGTTCGTTCGGATTTGAACCGAGAGACCGATCGTTCGTTCGTTCGGATTTGAACCGAGAGACCGATCGTTTGCTCGTTCGGATTTGAACCGAGAGACCGACCGTTCGCTTCTTGCGAATTGTGATTATGATAATCGTAGTGATAATTACACGCAGCGTAAGGAGGAAAGCGGATGGCGAGTGCCCTCGATTGAGACGTAGGATGTAATTGAGGAAATCCACTCTCGACGGACGAATCAACGACTCGAGTGATCGCGACGATATGATCGGTGACCGAGATCGCAATTCGACGAGCTTCGCGATTATTTCCAGACTGTTTATACGTACGTCAGTACATCTGCAGTGACTAACCTAACCTCAAAATCGAAGACGTCGAGCCGAGAATTCGCGAGGCCGAAAATTCGCGGGAATTCTCGCGCGCGCCAAGCGACTCGCGTCGCGACCAACCGCGGCGCGCGCCGCTTATTGGCCAGCGGACCACGGGCGACCGATCGACGTTGCCTGGCAACCAATTAGCCGCGGCGGCTGAAGCCACGGCGCTTTTTTCTCCGTGCAGCGAGAGAGCCCCCCCCCCCTCCCCCCGCGCGTCCCTTCCATCGCCACCGTCCATCCTTTGCTCCGCGCAAAAAGAAGGTAAACATTGATCCATGAATTTTGTCTCTTCATTTTCAGCCGCATAACATGCACTGGTTGAGACGGGTAAAAAAATGTGCTGGATGAAAAATAAAAAAAGAAAAAAAAATACCTTTCACAGCCGCGCGCACTCATCGATACTGCACGGGTCTTCGGCGCTGCTGCTGCTGCTACCCGCTGCTGCCGCCGCCGCCGCTGGTGGTCGATTCCGAATGTGCGAGAGAGCGCTCGCTCTTCATCAAAGGGCGCGCGTAGAGTCCCAGGCAGAAGTAGCGTGCACACTACGTACGAATGTGCAGCCAGCGGCGGTTTTTCATGCCGCTGGTTCCTTTCCTTCGTGTTGCTCGCTCGATTTTTTTTTTCCTCGTATTTTTTTTTTCCCCTCCTCTTCCGCCCCCTCCCCCCGCACCCTAACCCCGAATCCCTCGAGCAGCGGCGGCGGCAGGGTGAACGTACCGTACACACGACCCCCCCCCCCCCCCCCCCTCCCCCCGACTCTCTCTTGGGTTCAGAAAATTCGGTCGTTAAAAACTGTACGGACTGCGCACAGAGCGCCATCTCCGCATATCCCCCCCCCCCACCCCCCCCCCTCCACCTTGGCCCCCCTGTTATCAGGAGACCCTGAAGCGTCTCAACGCGCCAGGTATTTCTATTTGTCTCCGTCTTTCAAGCGCGAATACTTCTCCTCTGCAATGAGAAAAATAAATAATATAAATAGTCGGTCAGAGCTCCAATGATTTTCGTAACCTCGACCGATATTCCGATAGATTTTCTGATCAACGATTGATAATCGCAAATACCAATAATTCGACCAATTTTTAGTAGCGCCAAGCGTCAGTAGTGCGAATAATACATCGTGTATACAATGAACTCCGCGTTTATCTACATCTCGCCGGCCAATCGCTGCGCCCGGCTCGCCCGGCGCGTTTCCCTCCCGGAGAGCACCCGAAGCTACGGGCGCGCAGAGCTGTTCTCTTCCGCGAAATCTCTTTCCCAACCCTCCGGTTTCCACGATTTTTTCGTCTCTGCCTCTTTTTTCCGTGTTCTGCGAAAAAAGAAAAAACGAAAAAAAAAAAAATTGAAAAAAATGCCTATTACGAGTTCTGATTGGAAACGAGAGTATTGGTATATACGAGGAAAGGTTTCCCGCCGGATTGACTCGTCCCCCCTCTCCCTCCCTCTCTCCCCCGGCCCCGTTTTTTCGCGCTATTTTTTCTCTCGAATTTTCCTCTCTTCCGTGCTTCCTTTTTTTCCATCCTCTCGGTTTTTCCTTGCGCGCAGAGCGCTCTCTTTCCCTCGCGAGAGAGGCTGGTGCTGCTGCGCCCGCAGAGAGAGCGACACTCGAAATTCGTTTTGTCCGAACGACGCCGAACCGCGGGCAAAACAGTTCGTGCTCGCTGCTGCTGCCGCTGCTGCTGCTGGCTGCTTGCTTGTTTGGCGGAGGGTTACGAGCGCGTTGCATAGAGTCAAAAAAACTCGCCGCACGGAGAAGGCGCGGAGGAGGAGGAGAAGGAGGAGGAGGCGAGTGCGACGGTCGGGGGGAGAGGGAGGGGGGGGGGGGTTAGAGCCGAGTGGCAGCGGGGCATGAGCGGCGGTTGGAGGGGGGAGCGGAGTGACGGCGCTGGGCGTAGAGTGGCGGGGGGAGGAGGAGGAGGAGGAGGTCGGAGCGCGGCGACGGCGGCGAGCGTCGAGCCTCGGGAGCCGAGACAGAAACTCGCACGCTACCTCGACGTTCGCGCGCGCGTTTGGCGCGGCGAAACCCCCAGACGCGAGAGGGAACACGAAACTCGGCGGCGGCGTCGTCGTCGTCGGCGACGACGACGGCGACGACGACGACGCTGGCTAAACTACGAGGCACCACCGACGAGGCGGATTTGCACACTACATATATCCATGTATTATACGTAAACACATATACATATGTGTACATGTGTTTAATACATACTGCGAGAAAAATGCGCGTGTATCGGTGCGCGCGAGTCTCGACCCGCGGATGCCAACCTCTCGCGGGCTTTTTTTTTTTTTTTTCGACGACTGCACACGCGAACGGCGTCGGTCTCCACCGAGGCTCGACGTTCTGTACCGCGCGGCATAATCATTAGAGCGTCCAAACCGCCGAAATGGTCCCTCTTTATTTTTCAAAGCTTTCGCTCGGAACCTCAAACCCCCTCCCCCCCCCCCCCCCTCTGCGCCGCCTCTCGTTCGCGTTTCTCCGGCGACTCCGGTCTGCCCCAAAGGCGAGTGAGGGGAGGGGTGGAAGCTCTCTCGCCGTTTTTTCCAGCGTCCAATACTGCGCGCGCGCGGGGGTGACGCTCTCGCCGACGGGAAACTGCGTCGTCGTTGACCCACAAAACTCGAGGAGAGACGTCATTTAGATTAAGGGATTTCATTTCGCTCGGTTCGCGAGGCCCCGGACTCTGCTGAGATATTCCACTTCGCTCCAAACCACCTTCCCTCTCTCTCCCTTCGCGCTCCCTCCCCCCCCAAACCACCCCGGACGCCCTCTCGCGCATTTCGCCGCTGTTATAATTTGCGTCTCGGCTCCTGCCGAACGCGAGTCAACGATGACGTTTTTTTTTTTTTATTAACCTTTTTCTTATCTTGGAATTTCTGTTCTGGTCAATCGGCAACGTTATTACAGTTATAAATTAATTTTGCATTTTGTCAGAAGATTTTTTTGCGATATGTTGGATTTTAGGAATAGCTTTTTTGCGATATGTTGGATTTTAGGAATAGAATTTGTAGTAAAACCGGTGTAACAGTCGGATATTATAATAGCATATGCTCCTCGTGTCCATTGTTATCGGTTCCTGTTACGCGTAACGCGCAGCGTGTAACTTATAACAAGGGATGGTTGCCGAGTCGCTGCTATTACTTTCCGCTGTTGTCGTGGCTGCTGTTGCTGCAGCACATATATATATTCGCCTCACAAAAGGATTATCCATTTCTGTACTTTTCGCGAGAGAACTCGTGAACTAATGATCCGGTCTTTCTCTCTCTTTCACTCTCTCTGAGGTCTTGTTCCCCTGGGGATAAGTTCTGGGAAAGGAGGATCATTTTCTTCTCTCGCCTCGCCACGTGCACAGCTGATTCCAAGGAACGTTCGCTGTGAGGCGCGAAAACGAACACTCAGAAAAATGTGTGGCAAACTTTGCCATATGACATAGTTGCCTGAGTGGAAAACAATGTTTTTAATTAATGTAACCGTCAATATATTATTATGGCACCTGTGACGAATTTGTCTAGTAAAATTCGCTAAATTTCGCATTGTTTCGCCATGATTTTTTCTCAGTGAAGAGATCCTTTTTGTTTTTTTTTTTTATCTCAATATCATTTTTAGGATCCTCGACAGTCACGAAATCGTTGCGTCCGCACGTTGCTACATTCGCAGCTAAAATACGGCGCGCCCAAGAATCACACGAGAAGTGGATCCCGTCGGAGGCTCGCAAGAGGGAAAACAAAAAGCAATTAGAGCGAGAGCGAGACGGAGGACAGAAACCGAGAGAAAAAGAAGAAGACCGACAAATCCACAGAGACAGAGAGAAAAGATAGACAAATATACAGAGGCGGAGACAATGAGAAAAATACAAAGACGGACAAATACAGAGACGGAAAGTGAGAAAAAAACGACGAAGACAGACGAGTAAGACGGAGACAGAGACGGATAAGGAGCAGTGCCCCTTTAAAGCGACGCAGACGGCGGTATCTCCCCCTCGCGCGGGGCGAGCGAGATGGAAATATCATCCGTCGCGAAGATCGCGCGCGACGATCGGCGGCGTGGCGCTCGTGTGACGCGTAAAAAGGGAGACGGGGTCACAGTTGCGACTGTTACAATTCCAAACAGAGCGCCCCGAGCGTTCATTCTTTCCTCCCCCCCCCCTGCCAACTTCTCCTGCTCCACCCCCGTCAGCGAGGCATCTCGCGTTTTTTTTTCATCACCCTCGCGCTACGAACCCCCGACGACCCTCTCCCCCTTGCTCCTCCCCCCTCCTCCACCGAGTTTTTTTCCCCCTCGGGTCCCCTCTGTTTTTCTTACTCTTCTTCCTTCGAGGCCCTCCCTCGCCCCCTCGGTTTCTTTTTTATCGAGGTAGGAGAAGTTTGTTGACCTTGCAACGCGGGCGCGCGAAACGCCAAGAATACAGTGGGTAGCATAGTACGAGCGCGGGAGCGCGAACCGAAGGCCCGTTCGAAGTGGGGTATAGAGCAGCAGCAGCAGCGACAGCAGCAGCAGCAGCAGAAGCAGCAGCAGCAGCAGCAGTAGCAGCAGCAGCAGCAGCAGTAGACGGCGGCGTCGTCGTCGGCGTCCCGACGAAGTGCGGGGGCGGCGGCTGCCCCGACGGTTCGACGAGGGACGCGAAAGAGGGAGAGAGAGAGACACACACAAAGAGAGAGGGAGAAAAAGCGAAAGAGAGAAGGCGAGAGAGAGACAAAGAAGCAAAGAGAAAGGGAGAAAGGCAGACGCAGAGTGAAAGACGGAGAGAAAGAGGGAGAAACAGAGAGAATGAGGAAAAGAGAGAAGGAGAGGGACAGAGAGAGGGAGAGAGGGAGAAAGGGAGCGTTCTCCGGCGCTGTCGCTCGGCCGCACCAACACACTGGGATGAATCGCGCTCGCGCTCCTCCGGGGCGACGAACTTCGAGCCCGCGAATCGCGCATCGACCGAATTACTCGACTTTTCTTCTGTCCCTCTCTCGCTGCTTTTTTTTTCTTTCTTTTTCGTCCGTTTCTCGCTCTCTCGGGTCTACTCGAGTCTACGTTTCTCGTGCACTTTTGTATATATGTGTGTGTGTGTGTTTTTTTTGTTTCGCTTTTTTTTTCTCTTTTCTTTATTTTTATTTTGTCCGTCAGCTCCGCGGGCGTTTGTTGTTTCGTGCAATTTCGCGACGTTGCGCGAGCGCGCCGTCGCGGTAAGAATCGTATTTTTCCCCGAGGGTTCCGCGCGCGCAGTCGCGAATTTCATTCAGGCGAGGAGCTCGTTCGCTCGATCGCCGAGACGACGACGACGACGACGATATAATTTTTGCGCGTCACCCTCGAGTTTCGTCTCCGCGAGAGCTTTTTTCCTCGTCGCGCGAAAAACGTCGATGACGCGCCGGGGTCGTCGTATATTTTTTTTTCGCAGAGAGATTCCGGCAACATGCGCGGACGATATAATAATTACTTTCGCGTTGCTGCGACCTTCCGGACGCTCCAATTTCGTCCTGGCGAAGGAAAAAACTAGTCAACATTTTTTTTCGTACAATTTTTCAAATTAACGCTGATATTAACAAGAAAATAATTCTTAAATTCGAATTCTAAATTCTAAATTCCAAATTCTAAAAGCGAATTGTTAATTCTAAAAATAAAATAATAATAAAAATAATTCTTTACCCGCAGTCCAAAAAAAAATCATCTCGATTAATCGACGAGTAAATTCGAGCTACAAAATCTTAATCGCACAATCATCGAACATCAAAAGTGCAATCCCGCAATTGCACCGAAAATCACGTTCGCACATTTCCAATCGCCGATCGCGGGTTGTTTTGTTTTCGCTTTAAAGCGACCGGGCCGCGCGCGTTCGAACAAAATTTTGCTCCGCGCGCACACAAATATATCACACGTCATATATATAACCCCGACACATGCATCACAGACAGTCATCACGTTTTTCATCGACGAGCGCCGAGGGTTCTCGTCGCGATCCGCTTTAAACCACGCGCAACAAGTGACATTTCCTATTGAATCGAGGGAGAGAATACGTACAGCTGTACACACCCCGCGCTATATATATATAAATATCTATATACATATACACACACCATACAACGTGGGAGGCAGCCCATCGGAAGTCATGCGGCATTCTGCGTTTTTGATAAATATCAATGCGCTTATATACATATATATCTACATATATCTACATATATATATACAGCGCACGCACATTTGTGCGTCGCTGGTGTTGGGTCGAATCAGCAGGTGAGCAACGACCGAGCTCGATGGTCGCAGTGGCCGATGCGTTTATATATACCTATATCTATACATATATATATACAGCACACGCACATATATGCGTCGCCGGTGTTGGGCCGAATCAGCAGGTGAGCAACGAGCGGGTGGAGGCTGTGGCCGATGCGTTTACGCGTGCGAGTTGCGTCGGGGGTGGCCTCGGTCAGGGTCATCATCGAGGGGGGTGCAAAAGGGGAGGGGGAGAGGGTGTGACAGGGGGTGATGCAGAGGTGAGGGGGGACGCACACATGGTGCCATCGTGTGGTTGTGAACTCCAGTTGATCGAATCTCCGACACCTCCGGCATATAGCGCGGGCATTCATGATAAATGATGCATAACAAAACGTTCGGGGCCGGTGCGTGAAAAAAAAGCACACACACGTTCCACGCGGGAAACGCAATTTTTTTTTTGCCCAATTATTCGCGAAACTGATTTTTCGGGAATTTTCGGCCGAGCGTGCGGTTCGTGGTTTGGAATATTTGTTCAATGCTGTTTTGGTGTGCAAGATTTTTTTTAATCATTGAAAAGAGGAGAACAATTATTTTTTATTCATTTAATTAACATAATTTAGTCAATCGGGAATTTTTGTGGACATTTTTTTTTCTTTTTTATTCAATGAATGGGACAAATGATTATTTTTTATTAATCAGATTAAAATAATTTTCTCATCAAGAGGGAATTTGTGTGAAAATATTTTTTTTCTATTAACGAATGAGATGCATTATCCCGTCCGAGATACCCGAGAGCAGAGAGAGAGAGAGGAGAGGAGTCGCAAGAGGCGCCCGCGAGATGTCAGCGAGTTATCGGCGCGAGCGGCGGTCGCCTTGTTGTGTTTCGCGCGAGCGATCCTCTCGCGCTCGCAGAACTTCCGAGGGCCGCGCGGTCGTCGCGGGGAGAGATACAAAGCTCGAGAGGCGCGAGAGAGAGAGTAAGAGAGCGCGAGAGGGAGATACGCGAGACCGCGCGAAAGAGGCGGGAAAGGGGGATAGCGGGTAACTTCTCTCGCGCGCCTCCGGAGATAACTCGAAATTGGGTCAGAACCAGGAGTTGAGCTTCGAGATAGAGAGATGGAGGGGGGGGACGAAGAGAAGGGGAGGGGGACCAGAGGGAGAACCGGTGATATCCGTTGCAGAGCGGAGAGCGAAGCACCAAACTGTTTAGCGGCTGTTAGCCGCTAAACCCTCCCCCACGTCTCTCGGTTCCTAATATTTTCGGATTTCGTTAAATTGAATTTTCCTCTTTTTTTTTTACTACACGCGGCTCAGCGTAACGAGAGCCGAATAAATTTTAATGACGCGATTTTTTATATTCGCCCGCGTTTAACGCGCGGTTACAGAACCCCGCATTAGTCAAATGAGTGTTGACATGTTTTTTTTAAATTTATTTTTATTTTATTTATATTTTATTTTTTAGCTGGATTACGGACCAGTCGACGGTAATGAGACGCAGAGAGGCCGAAGGACGTAAATTTCCGACGCGCAAAATATCGATCGAGGTAATCTGTCTTCTGGCGATAAAATAAATAATTTTATTTAGAAAAAAAAATTTAGTAAACCAATTAGCGCCGAACGAGGAAAGAGCTGATGAAAAATAAGCGCCAGTGATTTTTTTTTTTCTTAACGATAAGCGCAACGGTGCAAAGATCGTCGATCGCCGCAGTCGCCAGAGACGACCTCGAGTATAGCGCGGGTAATAAAGAGAATGAAAAGCACGAAGCAGCCGGAGGAGGCGGAGAGTTCTGATGGTTCTGATTCAAGTGAGAGGCAGCAGCAGCGGCAGTAGCAAGAGCCACAACAACAACAGCAGGAGCAGCGACTGAAAAGCAGCAGCAGCAGCAGCAGCAGAAGCAGCAGCACACTGAAAAATAAATAATGCGAAATTTAGCGAACTTTACTAGATAAACAGTGGTATAAAAAAATGGCCAGTTAAAATAATGGCCGCGGAAAAAATGGCTGAGGAAAAAAAAAATTCACAGCTATTTTTTCCTCAGCCCTTTTTTCCTAGATTCACAAACTGTACATTGCCGGTTACATTAATTATCGTCGCGAGAATTATAAAATACATTGTTGTCCTCTCAAGCAACTATGTCGTATGGCAAAATCTACCACACATTTTTCTAAGTGCAGCAGCAACAGCAGCCGCAGCAGCAGCAGCAGCTCCACCAGCAGCAACAGCAGCCGCAGCAGCAGCAGCAGCTCCACCAGCAGCAACAGCAGCAACAGCATCAGCAACTGAGGAGTTCCCCACACGTCGTATCGCTCTCCGCGTCGTCTCTCGTTGATCCACTTTCGGAAACCTGTTAACACGCCGGCGCTCGGGGGTCGCGAGGGGCCAGGGGGACAGAGGGGGCAGAGGGGGACGATTTTACAGTCGATACAGTGCCACAGCATTGGCACGTGTGTCCGCGCTGTCGCCCGAGACCGTGACGCCGAGCCGAGCGTCGCGAGGGCCGGCGAGACCGGCGAGACGCGAACCCGAGAGCGAGACACGTCGCTCGGGCCTTTCGTCAATGCGCCGGGCGCACGAATCTGCTCAATCCGCGCGCGCGGGCGAACGGGCGAAGTCGTCGAGGCGAAATTTATACACGCGAGGCGGGGGGAGGGGAGACCGGAGCGACCGGAGCGATCGTCGAGGCGCCAGAAGCAACGAACTCGTTTTCTCAAATTGTACATCTGATTAATAAACGATTAAGATTTTTTTTTCTTTTTTTTTTTGCTCGACTGCTCGTTTTCTTAATGGCAGCGATCTCGAGATTGGATCACGTCCGAGTTGACTCGCGTTAAATTTATTCAATGCCTGAGGTAATTTTTTTTTTTTTTTTTTATATTGGAATTTCTTATTTCTCAGGAGATGAAATGGTATATTTTGTCACTAGTGCGAAAAACTAGATTATGGACTATTTAAGGCCAGAACGTTTTTTACGTGTTAAGCAAATATATATATATTTTTTTAAGAGTCGCTCGATCACTCTATAAGTCAATAAAAAAAAAATCAGCAACGTGCAATTAATTCGGCTTCGGGCGAAGAAATTCGCCGCCCGACGCGACCGGCTTTGGCCGGTGTGACGCGACGGTTTTACCAGTCCTGCCCCTGCGAAATTACAGTAATTAAAAAAAAATTGCGCAGGCGGGCGAGACGCGCGTAACGCCGCGAGAAATATATTTCGCGGGCGCAATGTGCAGACTCCGAAGCTCGTTTCGGTTGCACAACGAGACGCGTAACCGGCGCTGCGGTGTGTAATGAAATCATAATTCGAGTACATTGTACGTGCGGCATTAAATTTTCGTGTCTCGAGAAATTTCCAGTATATTCCTTGACGTGAACTAAAAGTACGTCGTGCTTACCCATAAAAAAAATAAGATTTCAGCTTGTTTTTCATAAAATGTATCGGATCCGTGTCGAACGATCTCGCGGATTCGATCATTTTTTTCGCCAGCCATTATTTGCACCGGACATTTTTTTCCGGATATTATTCTTCATCGACAATTTTTCCTAGTTATTTTTTAATTAATTTTTTTCATAGTCATTTAAACGCGGAAATTTTTTCCCGATTTTGTTGCCAGCCATTATCATCCACCAGACAATTTCTCCCGGACATTTTTTCATCGGCCATTTTTTTTCTAGATTCAACGATCGGCCAGCAGAACCGCCGAAGCGTGAAGAGTCTCGAGACGTGAGGTTCAATTCGCTGTATCGCAGTGCTCACTTCATGAAGAAAAAAAAAAAAGATGAAGAAGAAGAAGAAGACGAAGAAGAAGAAGAGGCGACAAGACGGTTTCTAACGGGGCGATATTTAACGCGTGGCCGTTCTCCTCGTTTCGCTCGGTGCGCGCGCGCGTCTCTCGCGCTCTCAGCGAGAGACGCAGCTCGCGAGAGTGCAGCGGCGGCTGCACTCGCGAGCGCGAGTTAGATATAAATAGCGTCTCGCGGGGCGCGCGCGCGGCGGGCAGCGCGACACCAGAGGGCAAGGAACCACGCCTTGCAGCGCCAGCGGCGTCGTCGTCGCCGCCGTCGTCGTCGTCGTCGCGCGCCTCCTGCACGCGCGTTCCCCGCGCGCGTCTCGCGCAAGTGCAACCAGAATTACTCGCCGATACCGCGCGAAGTTCGCGAGCTTCGCCTCTTATCTCGGGTCGACGATTCCGCTAGAAACGAGCAAATTTCATTCAGCAAAACTGTACACAATTTGCTTATTATCGCCATTTATTTACATGCAAATAAATAAATAATATCAATAATTACAAATAAAAAAACTAATATGAAAAGTCGATTTCGTAATACAAAATATAATTAATATTGATTAATATGAAAAGTCGACTCCGTAATATTTTCAGACATACGACAACTCCTATTCGACTTTGTATTCCCGTTTATTTTACATACCGATTATTTTGTAGATCCGCAAGATCTCGAGTCTAGACTTTCGACCCCCTCCCCCTCGACCCGCCAGTCACCTTTATGAGTCTCCCACGCGTGAAGACACTTCCCGCGTCCATCCATAGTCATAGTCTCGCCCAGACATTCCCAGCCGCCGAGCTGCGCCTCCACCTCCTCGTCCACCGCGTCGTCGTCGTCGTCGTCTCAAAGCCAAATTAACAATATATCCCGCGCCAATATCGGTAATTAATTCCAAACATGCAGCTTCGGGCAAAGAATCTCTCTCTCTCCCTCTCTTCCCGTTTCTTTATGAACCCGAGCGAGCTGCCCCCGGGCCCCGGGATCGCGGAGACAAGGCGATAAAAAGAGTGCAGAAAAAGTGAAGTAAAAAAAAAGTAAAAAAAGCGTAGAAAAAAAATAATAAAAATAGTAAAAAAAACATATATTAAAAAAACGATGAAATAGCGCGCCAGCACGGTAGCTCTCGAGGATATGCGAGGAGATTGAAAAACGAGAGAAGCACCAGCAGCAGCGGCAGCAGCAGCAGCAGCAGCAGCAGCAGCAGCAGCAGCAGCAGCAGCACCGGACGCGAAGCGCGGGAAGTGCACCACGGGGAAGAGAGACAGGAGGAGGCAGGGAGAGAGAAAGAGAGAAAGAGGCAAGCGAGAGACAGAGAGAACCAGGCGCAGACCAGACTCGCGTTCCTCTCCTCGCTCTCTCCGCGTTCTCTCTCGCCGCGCGCGCGATGCCCGGGCGTGTACCGCCCGGACCACCGGATAACGTGCACCGGAGAAGAGAGACGCGACGAGCGAGCGAGAAAAAAACGAGGAGGGAGACGGAGTGAGAGGGAGAGACAGAGATGGAGCGACGAGCGGGTTGGAAAGGGGGAGGGAGGGAGGAGGAGGAGGAGAAAGAGGACGAGTAGGAAGAGGAGGAGGAGGATGATGGAAGAGGGTAAAGGGGGAGGGGAAGGGGTGCGAGAATCGGGAGCGCGGATCCACCCTTCGAGAGGGGGTGGTATGCGCCCCCCTCCCCTCCCCCCGAGGGTGGAGGAGGCTATAGTAGCCGGTCCGTAACGTGAACGCGGACGAGGAGGAGTGGGCGGCGAGGGGGGGAGGGGGGAGAGGACGAGGGAGAGTCGAGAGGAGCGAGCCAGCGGGGGGGAGGGTGGATCGCGGACGCGGGAAAGGGGGGGGGGGGGGCGGGGGTAGCGGGCCCTGCGGCGAAGGGAGGCAGAAGGGTTTCCAATGAGCGACCATTTATCTCCCGGGGCATCCGCCGACGTTTTTCTTCGCCAGTGTATCGATTTTAGGTTTAGGCCATTACACCCGCCGCTCGGGCTCTACGCTATATCGCTCACTTTTTCTCTCTCTCGCTCCCTCCTCTCTTCCTCTCTCTTCCTCTCTCTTTTTCTCTCTTCGCTCGTTCGTTCGCTCGTTCGTTCGTTCGTTCGGTAGCTCGGCGAGCAGGGTGCACAGGTCTAGCTACGAGTACCAACCACCCTCTCCCCCCCCCCCCCTCTTCGCCCCCCTCGCTCCTCACTTTCCGCGCCCGGAGCGGCCAGGGGGAAGCCCCCCTCCGCCCTCCGCCACCCTCCGCCACCCCCTCCCCCGTGCGCCCCCCTGCACGTCAGTCCACCGTCCCCGTGGAAGGTACATACCGTACTATACCTGGTGGATGTATGTACAGTATGTACGCCCTGCGAGGCCTGCATCTGCGCTCTGAAAAAAACTCCAAACCTTCGCTCCTATATATATATGCTCCTCTCGCTGCGTCTCTCTTTCTCGCTGCGTCGCTGCGGCGCTACGGCTCTCTTTCTCTCTCGCTCTTACTGTCACTCTTTCTTTCGCACTCTCTCTCCCTCATTCGCCCTCTCTGTCTGTCTCTCTCTCGCAGCACCCACACTGTGTGTTCTACACTTCTACAATCCGGGAGAAGGAATGAAGAGTAGGTGATATGTGTGTATGTTGGTGTGTTTGTGTGTAAGGATGGGGTGGAAGGGGCCAAGGACGAGGCGGGGGTGACGGGGGGGACGTTTCCATTCCCTCATCACCTATGCTGATATCCACTCCCCCCCGCCTTCTCCCCGCGCGAGCGCGTCAAAGTTTTTTCATAAATTTTCGCGGAAGCTCGCGCTGCTCGCTCGCTCGCTCGCCTTTTCTTGCTTATTAATTCATTCAGCCGCGCGCCGAGCGCGGGCAACGTTCTCGTACGACCCATTAGCGAGGTTTTCCCGCATCTTTTTTTTTTTTTGCAATTTTTTAATTTTTTTTTTGTAGCGAAATTTTTTTTACTTCGCTGAAAAAGTTTATTAAAATTCTTGCGTGTGTTCGCTAATACGCGACAAAGGCGCGTGCATTATTAATGAGACGCGCGGGAGGAGAGGGGGAGGGGGGATTTTTTGCGGAGATTATGGATTTTTTTATTCTCGTATCGCGAGGTGTACGCATTTTTTATTTTTTTATTGATAACATTTTTGTGCGGGTAGATGCGGAATATCGGGAGAGCCGCGTTGACGAGGCGGGACGCGAACACGGCCAAGAATATCGCGCGGGCGAGCCCCGACGATTGTTCGCGACTCGGCGAGCCGGAAAATTCGCGAGATATACGAAATTTCCCGCGCGCGGCGCTTGATCCGCTATTCGAGATTCGCGAGGAGCGACGACGACGACGACGACAAATTTCGAGTCATTCGCGAGGCGCAAATGACGACGAATTTCGACGTCGATGGGAAATGCGTTTGCGCGGATACGGAAAATCAAGAAAGTCGTCAAAGCAAATAAAAAAAAATTTGCTCTATAATAAATAAGAGTTATTAATAAATTAATACATTCAAAATAAATTAATCAAAAATTAGTGGTAGATAAAAAAAATGGACGGAAAAAAAATACGCCTACGGGAAGAGGCGACGAGGTGGTTAATTAAAAAATTGGTTTTTCCGGAGAAAATCTGATGCGCGGAGTGAGCGACGAAAAAAGGAGAAATTATTGAAATATGGAATTGTAATTAGAGGCGGGAAGGAAATAAGCGGCTTAAGAGATTCGCGATTACTCGATAAAAATTACAGCGCGTCGCGGTGCGGGTTTGGATTTTCCCGGATTCGAGCGGCGATTCTATACATCATGATAAAAAAAAAATAAAAAAAATGCTGCGGTGTCAATAACCAAATCGCGACTCACGTTAGACAGTCGTAACTTTCGAGCGAAGGACTGAGGAGATTTCTCCGCGCTTACGCGACTTTGCCGCAGGTTTCCCGCTGCCCTCGTGAATGCGACGCCGCAGTGGGGCATAAAAGTCGTCTGGCGAACGCATCGCCAGGGGAGAAAGAGTGTCACACGGCAAATAGCAGTCTCAAGTGCGAAAGCGAGAGTAAAGGGTCGCAAAAGCCCGCGAGGGCTTCACATACCTTCAAATACAATTTAGACACAGAAGAAACAAAAAAGAAAAATCCCTCTTTTAAAAAGTTCATGAGTAACGGAAAGCATTGTTAGCAAACTATTCGAGCTGTGATTGGCTGGGACTCTCAGATCGAGTCCAGGTTCATTTGTCCTTGATAACTGACAGTTCTGTCAAATATCGTATTTTTTTAATCAACTAAAAAAAGGTTAATGGCAGTGTTTTCAGGGGTAGAATATGCGACTTGAGAATGATGGTATAGGTTAAAAGTCGATATTTTGAAAAAATAAATTTCGTGACCCCGATTTGGGCGGTTTTCGGCCCGGCGGCCAGATCTACGATTTTTGTCAAACTGTTCGGCCAAAAATTTTTTTTTTCAAAATCAACTAAAAAAGGGTTGTAACCAGTATTTTCAGGGGTAGAATATGCGACTTGAGAACGATGGTATAGGTTAAAAGTCGATATTTTGAAAAAATAAATTTCGTGACCCCGATTTGGGCGGTTTTCGGCCCGGCGGCCAGATCTACGATTTCTGTCAAACTGTTCGGCCAAAAAATTTTTTTTTCAAAATCAACTAAAAAAGGGTTGTAACCAGTATTTTCAGGGGTAGAATATGCGACTTGAGAACGATGGTATAGGTTAAAAGCCAATATTTTGAAAAAATAAATTTCGTGACCCCGATTTAGGCGGTTTTCGGCCGGGCGTCCAGATCTACGATTTTTGTCAAACTGTTCGGCCAAAAAATTTTTTTTTCAAAATCAACTAAAAAAGAGTTGTAACCAGTGTTTTCAGGGGTAGAATATGCGACTTGAGAACGATGGTATAGGTTAAAAGTCGATATTTTGAAAAAAAAACTATGACCGAGGTGTAAGAAAGGGGGGGGGGAGGGGGGAGGGGGAAGGGTGTCTATAACTAGCCAAAGTGCAGATCGGATATTCCGACGCTCTCGGAATCGGAACGTGCGTCTCGTTCTGTCCAACGAGTCGTACGCCGGGGGCACCTTCGTCTCACTCTGTCCGCAACGAGTCGGAGGCTTCGACTCTCAGCTCACCTTCGTCGCTCTCCGTCTTTCGCCGCGATGACGGTCTAGGCGACCTGGCTATAGGTGGATAGGTAAAGTTACCTCGCATACCGGCTGTGTACATACCGTGTGCATATATATCTATACACGTATATATAATAACACACGTCGACTCGCCTCGAGGAGGCGCCACGGACACTCGACGTATATCCGCCTGGCAAAAGTTCTCGCGCGCGGCCAACGTTCCCTCCGATAAATCCTCAAGGTCGTAATTACTCGCGTCACTGGACCCTCGGCTCGGCTCGGGCCTCGCGCATGCAGTAGGTATACTCCACTTGTGTACGACGTACGAACGTATGTACCGCGTATGTACGAATGTATATCACGTATCAACGTATATGTACCACGTACCAGGTGCAGCGAGTACACAAACACGCAGGAAAGTCTGAGCGATCGCTCGAAACGATAAACATCCAGCATCCTAATCGCTTCCGCGCGCGCGGAGACCGACGTCGTTCCACCGTGAGTTCTCATTTCGCCCCTGGTAACACACGCGACGCGCAACGTCGATCCCGAGGAGCCGGACTCATTATTCGTCGCGAGTCTGACCAACGAGATGCGAAGATCCATCTGTAGGAACATTTTTATGGATCTTATTTTATTGAACTTGTTTTCTTCAATTTTTTCATTACAATTATATTCGTCGAGTTTTTTTAAATTTTATTATTGTTTATCAGAGGGAAAAATCTTCGCCAAAAAATTGTGGCGACTCGTCTCGCGAATTCTTATTTTTCGACCTCGTCATTTTTATGACACTTATTTTATTGAATTTGTTTTATTTTATTTTTTTCATTACAATTTTATTCATCGAATTTTTTTAATCTAATTATTTTCTATAAGAGGAATTCTTCACCGAAAGATTGTGGCGACTCGTCTGGCGAAATCTTATTTTTCGACCTTGTTACGGAGATCGGCGGAATTAGAAAAAGTTTGTGGGAATTACGGAGGAGAATTGAACGTTCGAGAGCGTCAAGATCGTCCTGACGAATGTTCAATTCGCCGCGTTGGCAAATTATCATTTGACAGGTAGATCGTGTGGGATATAGGCAAAGTGAGGGAGGGTGGAGGTCGCGAGACCGAGGCAGGTGGCACCGCATCGAGTCCCACGCGACACCCGCAACCCGAAACTTTGGCGGGCGGCCAACAAAACGCCTCTGACGCCCTCGGACCATCCTCTCCCCGGGGGGATGTCGGAATTGATCTCTGTGGGGGCGCGCGCGCGCTCGGGCGACGAGAAGGAAATTGATTTCGGTCCCTCCGAACGTCCGCTGCGCGCTAAAAAAATGTCCGCGAAAAATTAATTGCGCGCATAATTGCAAAATATGAAAATATTAATTTATTAACCATCATAATTTCACCCCTAAATTAACGTTATACAACCGCGCAAGAAAAAAAAATTACATAAACACTAAAATTGAGAAGCATAAAAAATCGTTGTTCTCAAATAATAATAATAATAATTTTCTCCGTGCAATTTTTCCACCGCTCAATATTCGCCTTTCGACGCGAAGCCATACAAAAGAATTTCGACGCGCTCGTCAAAATCCCGCAGCATCGCTAATGTCGAGAGGAATATTCATTATTTTATTCGAAAATTGCGGCGGCGCTCGGAGATGCGAAGAGCAGCGAGTCGAACCCCGCGGGGGCTGCGGCCCGCGGGCTCGTGGGTACTATATATACATATACATATATATACACACATCCTTCGCGGTATCCGAGGTACGTATAATTCCATATCTGCTATCCGGCACCCCCAGGAGTATGATAAGAGGGCGCGAGGGAGAGAGACAGAAATACACCGAACGAGAGACGAAGAGGAGGAGAGTGCCCCCCTCCCCTCGAGCTACTAGTGGCGCGCTAGACACGAAAGAGCGGAACGACCGAGAGGCGGAATAAAAATTCGCAGCCACCGAGCGCTTCGCGATTAATCCGATAAGAATATCCTTCGTTATACCGCCGCGAAGTCCAAATTAATGTGCGCCCCCCCCCCCCCCCTCCCCCCCCACGATATGACGGCGCGAGAGCCTCGCGGTGCGCGTCGGGAGAATCCAGAGAGAAAGGTAAAAAAAAATTGTGTGTGTGTTGAGAGAGAGAAAAAAAATGTGTATGTATTGAGAAAGAGAGAACGAAATAAAAAAGAGAGAGACGGGAATATTACGTTCGGTCGCGTATGCGGCTCAGGGGGAGGGGGGACGGAGGGGGTCGTGTGCACGGGCAATCGAGGAGTGGAGGGGGAAGGGGTAAAGGGGGGTTCGACGCTGGGATAAAAGGTTATCGATTAAGTTTTAAATCCTGCGCAAATTCTCCGGCCGGAACATCGACGCTCTAGCGATCGAAAAGCCGAATCCGTCGCCGCATATTCGGTCGCCCCGCTCTCTCGCTATATGCATGTGCCGCACGTGTGCGCCGGAGCAGCCACACATACACAAACACAGAGAAGCGCCGATGACTAGAGTCCCGCGTTCCCGTTCAGTGTTCTCACCGCCGACGCCGCCGCGGCCCGTGTGTCACTAAATTGTTGCGCTACACGACTCTCGCTCCATCGAAACAATCATCGACGCCGCGGCCCGCGCGGGTAACGTTACATTTTCCCCCAGCTTCGCGACCTCGTGACGTCGTGTCAATTTTAATCAATTTATTTTAAAATATTTTTCTCCGGTTTTTTGGATGAAGCGAATTTTTTCGGTTTTTTTTTTTACGATGAGATTAAACTTATTTGGGGCATGAACGAAATTTACCGAGTTTGGGTAAAGAAATATCTTTTTTTATTACCTACGTGCCTCGTGCTTTGTCGTTTCGCGCTGCAATCTCGGCTCTCTATGGGAAAAAATTCTTCGAAAATTGAGAAATAGTTTTGACACACTGGAGCCATGTCGCGTGTATTCAAGACGCACAAGTGGCGCGAGTCAAGCGTCAGTCATAAACGTTTATTAATACATTAATATATCCTTATCCACGGACACCTTAATTCGACACTTTTATTGAATTTAATTATAATAAGAACAACGACTCAGGCTCATTTCGACAAATTGTCCAAATCGGAGTCACGAATTTTTTCACTGAAAACACTGGTTCCAACCTTTTTTAGTTAAGAAAAAAAACCGGTATTTGACAGAACTGTCAAAGTCACCAAGGTCAAATGAACTTGGTCTTGGTCTGAGAGTCTCGGCTAATCACAGCGAGAATAATTCCGTTACACATGAACTTTTTAAAGAAGTGATTATACATTACTACTATTCTTATCAAATTTTTCTTCCAAAGATCTTCAAGCATTAAGAAACCTAGAAGATAAATCTTATCTAATTATCTAGAAGATGGCCCATTTTTCTAATTCAATTTCCAGCAGCCCAAAACAGGCCTCGTATTTTTTCCCGATCCTACTCGCGTGTAATCGTGATAAAAAGCGCGCAAGAATAAAAAAAAGAGGTACAAATGATGATGCGGGATACGCGTATTTGCTCGGCGGTGGTGTATGGTTAATGCGCGGCGTCGCAGGTGTGCGACGTGCATGGCCCGTGGCGGCGGCAGCGGCGGCGGCGGCAAGGTCGTAACAGTGCCATTCACGCAACGCACTCGGGCGCGTCGCGCCGCGAGCGAGACGGCCGATATATGTACAGCGCTATAGCGTGTATACTATACAGCACGCTCCGGCACCCGAGGAGGGAACGAGCGACCGTGGAGGGCGGGTGGGGGAGGAGAGGGCAGGTCGAGAGAGCAGCGAGCGAGTTGGACAAAGTATGCAACGCGCACCGCGAGCACCGATACATCTGTACCTACTGTCTGTCCGTCTGTCCGTCGTGCACAATGACGCCGGCCACTAGCGGCGCAAATCGAGTGCAAAGAGACGCGGGGGACACCGTTCGCGGTGGGTGGCAAAACTTTGACTCCCGCCTTTTTTTTGCCCGAGCATTAAAACATTTTTTTGGCTCTCTGTGTGTCACCCAACTTTTTTCTTTTTGTGTTCATTATACTTTTTATTTTTTTTTTTGGTTTCGAGGAGTGCTATGTTTCTAGGGCGGAATTAGCGCGAAGAAATTTGCATCTCTGTGTGGAGGTGTTATTATGAGGGGAAAAAAAGATAGAAATAGGTGTATTCGAAGTTTCGTTGTCCCTCTAAATTTTCAAGTTTCACGAGCCGCGCGTTACGTACGCGCAAACTCCTGAGAAGCCCCGATGGGTTTGCGCGCAATTTTGCGCCACCGCCGACCGCCGACACCGAGCGTACGGTTAAGCGGTGCGGAGGGGTTGGGGGAGCAAAGTGGCGGAAGGGATGTTTCGAAAGCCGAAAGTTTGATCGGCGAGCGGGAGAGACGGGAAAACGCGTGTCGGAAGTCTCGCTGTACCAGACACGTTTCGCAGCGCGGTTTTCGATGCGTCAGGGACGAGAGGTGAAAATAAGGTATCTCAATCTCGGTTCAGCTCGCCGTTCACGACATGATCCGTGGTTTAGTGAAAGCTATCACTAAATTAATTTTCATCTGATAATTATTTTTCAATTAATAACTAAAAAATACAACAAAATTATAAATTCTTTTTTTAAGTTTCTCAAATTTTTCGTTAATTGTTAAATTATCGGTGACGCGATTCCACCGTAAGTCAAAGTTACGTCTTCGTCGCACCAGTAATACAAATATATCGCTAAATTAAATTTCTACATCTGATAATGATTTTTTCAATTAATAACTAAAAAAGTCAACAAAATATGTGTGTTTTTTTTTCAAGTTTCTCAAATTTTTCGTCTTTGTTCATTTTAATTTTGATAATTTTTCGTCAATTGTTAAATTACCGGTGACGCATTTCCACCATAAATCAGAGTTACGTCTTCGTCGCAGCAGCAGATGAAGCACCAGCATCATCAGCAGCAGCAGCAGCCAAGGCCTACCCTAAAACGCGGCTCCTTCGCCGGCAACTAACCTAACCCAAGCGATCGACACTTGACGCCGGGATCTCCCTAGAATCTCCGAAGTATAAGGACCAGGCCGGGGGGAAAGACCGGGCGCGCGCGCGCGAGCGCGAGAGAAAACGAGAAAAACGAGAAAGGCGCGAGAGGCAAAAGAAAGACAGAATTCTCCAAAGTGCTCGTAGTATACCACAACTCCTCGAGTCTCCCCCCTCCCATCTCCCCGGCGCATCTCCACCGCGGCCCGGAGTTCGGTGCGGGGGAGGGGAAGTCACACTTCCCTTCCTCCCCCGAATCGCGTCTCTCCCTTCCCCGAGCCGTTGTACACGTCTAAGACGTATACCGCGCGGCAAACTTCGCGCGCTTCATCGACGTCGCGCTACTCTCGCGTTCGGCAGTCGCGGCGGCAACGGCCGCTCGTCCGAACAGCAGCAGCAACGACAGCAACGGCGACGAGGGAGCAAGAATTTCCGGAAGTTCGCGAACGATTACAAGTGCCGAGCGTACGCGGGACGTTGCATCCCCCCTCCCTCCCTGCCCCCTCCTCTGCCCCTTCGTCCGTGGTTTTTCTCCCTGTTCCGCGGCGTCCGTTCGCCCACCCTCACCCCCCCCCCCCCTCCTCTCGTTTTTTTTCATCCGTCCTCTCCCCACCCGCCTCTCCCCCGCTCTTTTCCACGCGCGCACACATACACTTTTTTTTTATATACGAGTGATATTGATTTGGGAGAGGCTTCGTACTCGTGGCACCGGCGTACCATGTGACTCTCGTGCTGCTGCTGCTGCTGCTGCTGCTGGGCCAGAGCGAACGAGCGAGAAAGAGACAGAGAGAAAAGTCGCGGCTGGCCGGTTGGCGCGCCCGATGCATCCGCGCAGAGCGCCGCGCGGCACATCGGCCGAAAGAAAGAAAGAGCGAGCGAAGCCGCGAGAAGAGAGCTGCGGAGCGCCGTGAGGGGGCATGTGTAGACTGCGCGTATACGTATATATATTCAGCGGTGGCGGTGGCGGCGGCGGCGGCTGGGAAATCCCTCTCCTCCGTAGCGCCCCACCGTTCCGGCTCCCTCCGCGCAACTCGTTCCGTCGCGAGACACCAGAGCGCTACGATACCACTGCTTCTCTCTCTTTCTCTCTGTGTTGTACCTATACATATATCTTCTCTATCGCCTCCCGCCCGTCTCCCCCGCCCCTCGCGCCGCGCTCTTTCGTCCACCCCTTCGCCATTCCTACGTCGTGTTTCTCCTCTCCCTCCGTCGACCCCCCTCCCCCGCCGCTCCAAGCTCCACTCTTTCTCCCTCTACCTCGCTCTATCTCCCTCTCCGTCTCTCCTTCTGTCCAACGTGTGTGTATGTGACTACCGTAGTAGTGCCCAAAGTCTACACCCGCGACGCGCGGACTCCGCGTATCGTTCCTCTTTCTCGTCGCTGCCACCGCTGCTGCTGCTGCTGCTGCTGGTGCCACCACCAACGCCACGAGGTCCTGCTTCGACTGCTTCCACCCTGTGGGCTGCACTCTCCGCATCGCAAGCAGCAGCAGCAGCAGCAGCGACGGCATCGGCGGCGGTGAGCGAGAGAAGCGACGCAAGCGCGAGTGAGATGGAGCGACGCGCGGGGCAGACTCCCCACTCCGCGGTCGCGCGTCAGTCCAGCTGAGGCGGCGGAGTGGGGGAAATTAGAAGCACACGATGCCCGCGCGACCAAGAACGTCTCCTCCGATTCCCCCCCTTTCCTCACCGCGTGCGGGCTCGCTCGCGCGCGCGCGCGCGCGCCAGGACCACGCGATTTTCCAACACGCAGCTCGCGTTTGCCGCGCCGGTGGCAGTCGCGGCCCCGAGAGTCTCTCTCTCTCTCTCTACACTCCCCTCCCCCCTCCCGCCTTCTCTCTAGTCTGCTGCTGCTGCTGCCGTTGCCGTTGCTGCTGCTGTTGCTGCTGCTGCTGCCCTCCACATTTTTCTCCGCGCACCGCCCGACCACGCTGCTGCTGCTGCTGCTGCTGCGCCTCTTGCCACCTCTCCTCTGCTTCTCGCTCCGTCTCACTCCCTCTCACGCTCAGCATCGCTCTGTCGTTCTCCCCTCTCACTCGCTCCCGTCGTTCCCCGCCTCGCCCTTCGCCGCCCACCGTACCGCCACTCGTTTCCCCCCTCTCCCCCCCGCGGCCCCCCACCATGGCCACGCGAGATCGCTCGCTCTCTCTCCCTCTCTGCCCGTGGCCATCGCTATCTCTCTCTCGCTCCCACTCCATACACATACACACAGGCGAGCACCAGACGTTGCGACGGCCGCCGCGTCGCGGCGCTTCCACCCAGTCGCGTCGTTGTGTGCGCGACTCGCGCGATACGCGCGCGCGCGTCCGCCCCTCCCGCGCGCGCGCTTCCCCTCCGCCGCTCCCCCCGCCCCGCGCGAGCCGCGACGTGTCCCAAACCCAATGCAGTCCAGAAATCTCCCCCCACCCTCGCGTCCGTCGCGGCGGCGGCGGCGGCGTCGGCGGCGAGCGCAGGCCGAGCCGCCGCGGGAGCGTCGAATACGCCGGCTCGGCGCGACGGGCGAAGTGTGGCAACGCCGCGTGGCGAGCGTCTCGGTCTTGGCCGCGGAGAGTGCTCGGGGGGGCCCCAGCCGAGTCTACCGAGTTTGTCTACCGGCGCGGGTACCAAAAGAGCGCGCGCGGAGAGAGAACGAGTTAGCCCGTCGCGCACGAGTAAGATAAGTGAGCTCTCCCGCTGTACAACCTCGTCGACGTCGTCGCTCGTTCGTCGTCGTCGTCGTCGTCGTCGTCGACATATCGCTGTTGTGTCGTCGTCCTCGTCGTTCAACTGTCGTACGTCGTCGTCAGCAGCACTGCTCGTTGTTGTTGCGGTATCTCGTCGCGAGTTACGAAACGAAAAAAAAAAAATAACAAAAAAAAAACGCGCAAAAACAAAATCCCGGGATCCGATATAAACGAAACAACCGAAAGTAATAATAACAACGCCAGCAGCAGCACGTAAAAAATGTGTACACGCACGAAATAAAAAAAAAAAGTTACGACATTCTGCATCACCGACAGTTCGAGTGTGTGTTCTCTCTCTATCTTCCCCTCTCTTTCTCTGTCTTTCTCTCTTGCTCTTTCTCTCTCCCTCTCTCTCTCGACGTTTTTTACTTTCGTCAATTCGTCGCTCGTCCCTCGGTTGTGTGTTTCGTCGCGAAAAAGGCATGTGGCAGAGTGTCGCCGCTGCCGCTGCTCGCCGCCACCACCACCGTCGTCGTCGCTGCTGCTGCCGCCGCCGCAGCCGCGCAACGTGAACAGCGATAATACACACCGTGACCGCCGCGAGTACGACGAGAGTCGCACGTCGTGTCGTCGTCGACGTCGCTGCTGCTGCTGCTGCTGCTGCTGCCGCCATCGCCGCCGCCGCCGCCGTCGCTGCCGCCGCCACCGCGCGCCCCCCTCGCGCGCTGTGTGTGCGCCGCTGCTGCTGCTGCTGCTGCTGCCCGTCGCCGCCACCGCCGCCGCCGCCGCATTGGCCCGCGCGCGCGGTGAGAGACGCACGCAACGCGACGAACGCAACGCAAAACGCACGTTCCCGCGGCGTGGACTGGTGCCGCGCGAGACGCACACACGGGACACACGGGGCCTCGCGCGCCCTCGCGCCGCGCGCTTCGCCACAGAGCAGACGAGAAAACACAAGTGAAACTAGCAGCGGCGGATCGATCGCGCGATCCAACTACGGATTTTTCGGCGTTGACAATTTTTTCCGCGAGTGTACCCGCGCGAAGAAAGAAAGAGTGAGAGAGAGATGCGTGACTGTCGGGAAATGAGTTCGCGCAGCGACGATTCACGGTGAAAGTTCGGCGGGCGAGTGCGAGAGGTGATAAAGAAGGATAAGGAGGAGAGAAAAAAAAATTTGCAAA